>JAVMKO010000005.1:50243949-50908404 GCA_032164245.1 Sternotherus odoratus
GCTCACCGGCCCCGCCTCCCGCCTCGTCTCATTGGCCCCGCCCCGCCCCCGGGTTCATTGGCCCCGCCCCCGCCCTGAGCTCATTGGCCCCGCCCCCCACCCCGTCCTATTGGCCCCGCCCTCGCCCCGCCCCCGGGCTCATTGGCCCCGTCCCCCGCCCCGTCTCATTGGCCCCGTCCCCCGCCCCGCCCCCGGGCTCATTGGCCCCGCCCCCGTCCCGGGCTCATTGGCCCCGCGCCTGCTCCGCCCCGGGCTCACTGGCCCCGCCCCTGCCCCGCGCCGGGGATTACTGACACTTTACAGACTAGACTCTAGTCACTAGAGCTTCATTCACCTCCCCAGGGGACCACTCCCCAGGCACATCCCAGCCCCTTCGGGTTGCCAACTTTCTAGTTACACAAAAAGGGAACATCCTAGCCCCACCCCTTCCCTGAGGCCCCACCCTCCCACTCGCTACTTTCCCCCTCCCTCGGCGGCCAGCTCTCCCCCACCCTCACTCACTTTCCCCCACTGGGGCATGAGGTTGAGGTACGGGGGGCGGGGGGGTGAGGGCTCCAGCTGGGGCTGCAGGCTCTGGGGTGGGTCTAGGGTGTCCAGATGGCAAATATGAAAAATCAGGACAGGAGGTGCGTGGGGGGAGGGGGAGACTAGGAGCCTATATAAGAAAATGAGGCCATCTGGTCACCCTAGGTGCAGCTAGGGCTGAGGGATTGGGGTTCAGGAGGGGAGTCCAGGCTGGGGGGTAGGGCTGAGGGATTTGGAGTGTGGGAAGGGGCTGTGGGTTGAGGCAGGGGCTCGGAGTGCAGGAAGGTGCTCTGGGTTTGGCGGGCTCAGGGCTGGAGCAGGGGGTTGGGAAATGTCTCCCGGTCAGCGACGCAGCGAGGGAGCTAAGGCAGGCAGGCTGACTACCTGTCCTAGCACAACGCTGCGTGTGCCCCAGAAACAGCCAGCAGGTCCGGGAACCAGCCAATGGTAGTGCAGAGCCCGTGCTCAGGGCAGGGGTAGTGTGCGGAGGAGCCCCGTGCCCTCCTGCCTAGGAGCCAACCTCCTGGGCACTTCTGGGGCACAGCACGGTGCCAGCCGAGACAAGTAGGGACTAGCCTGCCTTAGCACTGCAGAACTGCCAACGATTAGCCTCCTTAGCACCACAACACTGCCAGAGCCGCCAGGATCCTTTTTTAACCAGATGTTCGAAAACCAGCCCCTTGGTCATCCTCCAGCCCCTCCAGTGCTCTCTCATCCCACTAGAGGGCACAAGGGAAGCAAGGAGGCCAGGCACCACCTGGGTGTTCAGGCAGCAGGGCTGGCGACAGAAATTTGGGGCCCCCCTACTCTGATAGTTTGGGGGCCTCCCCAGCCCAGCCGCCCTCCCCCCAGCCCAGCCGGCGCTCCCCCCTCCCGCCAGCTGGCGGGAGCGGGAGCGAGAGCGGCGTGAGCCGCCCTTCTCCTCCCCGCCCCCCCCCCCCCACTGCGCTGCTGCCGCCGGCCGGGCTCACTGCTCCTGCCGGGGCCAGGCGCACTAGTCGGGAGGAGAGCAGCGCCGCCTCCCCGCCCCTTCCCCGCTCTCCAGGTCCGGCGACAAGGGGGGATGACAAGGGGTACAGCTGTGTACCGGGGCCCCCCTAAAGTCGGGGGGCCCGGTACAGCTCTACCCGTAGTACCCCCCTGTCGCCGGCCCTGTCAGGCAGATTCAGCAACTAGTGGTTTTGTTAATGACAGGGAGAGCCAGAGCCCTGTTTAGCAGGGAAATGCACAAAATCCTAGAGCAGGGCCGGCGACAGGAATTTTGGGGCCCCGTACGGCAGACCGTACGGGGCCCCCCCCCCCAGTCTCCCACCGCCCGCGGCCCCCCCCCCCGCCAGTCTCCCGCCGCCCGCGGGCCCCCACCCGCCAGTCTCCCGCCGCCCCGCGGGGGCCCACCCGGCCGATCTCCCGCCGCCCGCGGCCCCCCCCCCCCGCCGATCTCCCGCCGCCCCCGGCCCCCCCCACCCCCGGCCAGTCTCCCGCCGCCCGCGCTCCCCCCCCGGTCTCCTGCCTCCCGCGGCCCCCCCCCGGCCGATCTCCCGCAGCCCGAGGGCCCCCCCCCGGCCGGTCTCCTGCCTCCCGCAGCCCCCCCCCCCCCCGGCCGATCTCCCACGACCCCCCCGGCCGGTCTCCTGCCTCCCGCGCCCCCCCCCCCCCCCCGATCTCCCGTGGGCCCCCCCCCCCGGCCGATCTCCCGCGCCCCCCCCCCCCCCGGCCGGTCTCCTACCTCCCACGGGCCCCAACCCTCGCATGTGCTGCGTCCGCGTGGCCAGCCGGGAGAAGCAAAGGGGGGCGGGGGAGGCTGCTGGGTGCCGGGGGAGGGGGCTGGTGAGCGCAGCAGCGGCTGCCCGAGCCGCGCCTCGCTCACAGCCCCGACGACAACGGGTACAGCTGAGTACCAGCCCCGGACTTCAGGGGGCCCCCCTGAAGTCCGGGGCCCGGTACAGCTGTAACCGTTGTACCACCCTGTCGCCGGCCCTGTCCTAGAGGATAGGTCTGTTTGGTGTCCTGCAGTCCAGGCCAGGACGGTCCTCTTCAGCAGCCTATTCCAGAAACCCCTGATGTCACAGGAAAGAAATATTCCCATTGATCCTCCTGGCCTTTGCATCAGTCAATAGCTGATCCAGCCACTGGGTGGGGATGTGTAACGCACATTGAACAAGGTGATCCCATTGCATTCCAAGACTCCAAGCCTGGCAACACTTCTATATTAGCCAGCAGTGTATCAATCTGCCGCCACTTAGGGCTTGTCTTCACTACCCGTCGGATCAGCGGGTTCTGATTGATCTATCGGGGATCAATTTATCATGTCTCATCTAGATGCGATAAATCAATCCCCCAGGGCGCTCCCCTTTGACTCTGGTACTCCAGCTTGCCGAGAGGAGTAAGTGGAGTCAATGGGGGAAGCCCGCTGCCGCTGTGAGGATGCCAGGTAAGTTGACCTAAGATGTGCTGACTTCAGCTATGTTATTCACGTAGCTGAAGTTGCGTACTTTAGATCGACACCACCCTCCAACCCCCACTAACGTAGACTTGGCTTTAGTGATCTACTCGGCTTCCTTACAGCTTTGAGCTCTGAGAGATTCAGGAGACTCAGCATGGAGATTCTTGGCTACTTTGCCTCCTACAGAACTGCAAGTACTGTATTTGGAAAACAGCCAATATAAGTGCTCAGTACCTAGACTAGAATTAGGGTCAGAGGTTCCTAAACACACAACTCCCATTTGGGCACCTAAATTAATAGGTAATTAATAATTAATCTGTAATAATTATTAATAATATAATATAATAATATAATATAATAATATAAATAATAATAATTAATCTGTAACGTAGCTTAGCATACTGAGCTCTTTTGAAAATCTGGCTTAGGTGTGCTGGCTGTTGTATTAATTTAGATGGAATAAAGGGGCCCAAAGTGTCAAAGGTTTTAGCATGACCCCAAACTGTCCTACATTAAATAGTGTTAAACAAGTTTCAGGGTTTGGTATACATGGCAAATGCACCTTGAAAAATCTTTTAAACCATTTTTTACAGATACAGAAAAGACAGATAAACAGTTAAAGCATTTGGAATGTCAAATTTGTTTCCTTTTAATAATACACTGTCATGTCAAATTTGTCCTAAAATGTTGGTGTGTTTTAATAACCAGCTTTACCAGAGATAAGATTAGTAAAGTGTTTCTGTACTTTAAAAAAGCAGAGCTTTGAGTGTTTGCAGTGCAAATTTTGCACAGCCATGGATAGTGCACCGGAATCTGAAACTTCAGATTTAACAGACACAGAAGTAAAAACACTTCCAGGTGCCCCGGTGTTCATTTAAATGGGATTACTCACACGATTTAAGTCTTTTGATGGACTGCGGCCATACGAACTTCTAAGGGCAAAGTGACACCTAATGTGCCAATGTCACATTGGCTCTAAACTTGAACCTTAATAGAACAAAGAATTTTTATAGACTGTTAATAGGCCAGAGAATCAACAAACTACTGATAGAAGACTATCAGTCCAAGCTAGTTTGCATAGTGGGGTGGCAAATTGTTTCACCATAATGCATTGTGCTAACAAGAATGTAAAGCCAGACAAATGTGTTTGATTTAAGATCATTCTCATGGGCTTCCAGTGCTCTCCAACATGAAGTAATGGAGAAGGCGGTCTCTGGTAAATTCAGTTAATCTTCATTCTCATATGGTCTCATTCAGTATGGTCATTCGGTCTCAAGTCAACATGCCCTATGTCAGTAAACCCCTGCACCTGCAGAGAGCCTGACTGACTTCAGTACAGGAATGGGGCCTATGTTTGCTATGTACTTTGTTCCTGAACAATAGCATCATCCCTTTCCCAAATAGCTGCAGATTTGCAGGCCTTGCTGCTTGTTTTTCAGTGGAGAAGAAATCATCCCTGTCCTCTCCTGGATATGCTTTTTAAAACACCGGATGCTTGCTTCAATCTGGTTCACTCTGAAGGTACAAAGTGTCAAAATTTGCTAACACAGTAGGCCAACTTCATGCCCACTGACGGGAAAAGCAGCCTTTGAAACATTTCCACTGTTAGTTCCACTGCCATTTGTGGACAGAACATTCAGAAGGTCAACACCAAGGCCTCTTTCTGTTTGATTTGAGACTGTATTTTCTTTTATGTCTGTCTGTTGCATCATGCAAAAAGAAGTGATAACATGGGCTATCACCCATTGGTTTAATATTTCTAGTGGAAGATTTTTAAATGATCATCACCACCAAAGGTAACAAAGAGTCCTGTGGCACCTTAAAGACTAACTAAAGTATTGAAGCATAAGCTTTCGTAGGCTAATACCCACTTCGTCGGATACAAGCAGTGGACATCACCACCAAGACTCTTACCCAGCTGATGACCACTTTGTTGACCACCATTGCCTCCTGAACTATACAACTGTGTTGGCTCTGTCTGCTCTAGATCACAAGTACCCACATCAGTGTCAAACTGCAGCCTTATGGAACAAAACCTGGCCTGGAATCTGTTGAATCTAGAGTAAAATAAGAGTTATACATTTTAAAAGACTCTGGAAAGGGGAATATCAGATTAATACTTTGTTGTAGAAGCTAACACTGCATGGTATGGGATATAATATATTGCACTTCTACTGCAACTCAATCTTTAATTAAATCTTGCAAAACCCCTGAAAGGTATGTAAGTAATTGTAAGTATGGGGCCATGCCCAAGGTCACAAAGAAAGTCAATCTCAGAGTCAGGAATCAGAGAGGTGCCACATGAATCTTTGTCACAGAGCCAGGAAAAGTGCCGTGTCTTCTCCCTTAATTCATTAGCAAACTTTTTAACCAGAAACTCGTGGCAATACTTCCTCTGAAATCTTTGGGACCCTTGACATATTGTGCATCAATGGAACATGATGCCTAAATATGAAGACATTCAGTGCCATATAAATATTATTACTAATATATCAAATGGCCCTAATCCTCATGTCCTTGCTCAGCTTTTACACAGTCCTTTAATCAGGGAAAACTCACATTGATTTCACAATAATGATTTATGCAAACAAGAATGTAAAGCCAGACAAATGTGTTTGATTTAAGATCATTCTCATGGGCTTCCAGTGCTCTCCAAGCTCTCCAACATTACGTAACGGAGCAGGCTGACTCTGGTAAATTCAGTTACTCTTCATGCTCATTCAATATGGCCTCAAACCAATATGATCTATGTCAGTAAACCCCTGCACCTGCAGAGAGACTCACTGTCTTATGGTGACCAGATGTCCTGATTTTATAGGGAAAGTCCCGATTTTTGGGTATTTTTCTTATATAGACTCCTTTTAAACCCCCCCCCCCACACACACACACACACACCTCCTGTCCCAATTTTTCACACTTCAGTATAGGACTGGGGCCTATATTTGTTATGTACTTTGTTCCTGAATAATAGCATCTTCCCTTTACCAAGTAGCTGCAGTGGAGAAGAAATCCCTGTCCTCCCCTGGATATGCTTTTTAAAATACCTGATGCTTGCTGCAATCTGGGTTCACTCTGAAGGCAAAAAGTGTAAAAATTTGCTAACACAGTAGGCCAACTTCATGCCCACGTGCCCGGAGCCTTTGAGATATTTCCACTACCTGCCATTAACCTATCTGTGGACAGAACTTTCAGAAGGTCAACACAAAGGCCTCTTTCTGTTGATTTAAGACTGTTTTCTTTTACGTCTGTCTGTTGCATCATGCAAAAAGAAGCGATAACATGGGCTTCCACCTAATATCATGCTCATCAGAGAGGAATTCAAAATTATGTAAGTTGGTTTTTTTAGTTGACCTAGGCGTCAGAGACAAGCAGATGTTGATTAGACAATATCAATTAAAATGCCCCCATGTATCAGGACTCATTAAACACATCACTGTTCCTTATCGGCCCAGCAGATTGCAGGAAAAGTAGCTTTCACTGGCAACTGACAGACTAGTCTTTTTCTTTTTACATATGTATAATACACATTCCAGGCTATTAAGGACCCTCAAGGAATCTAAAACCTAGAGCATATCTTCTGCTTGCCCTGCTTTCTAGTGGAAGATTTTAAAATGACCACCACCACAAAGACTCTGATGCTCACTTTGTTGAATCACTATTGCCCCTGAACTATAAAACTGTGTTGGCTCTGTCTGCTCTGGATCACAAGTATCCACAGCAGTGTCAAATCACAGCCTTATGGAACAAAACCTGGCCTGGAATCTGTTGAATCTAGAGTAAAATAAGAGTTATACATTTTAAAAGACTCTGCAGAGGTGAATATCAGATTAACACTTTGTCACAGAAGCTAACACTGCATGGTATGTGAAATAATACATTGCACTTCTACCGCAGCCCAATCTTTAATTAAACCTGAAAGGTATGTAAGCATGGTATGTAAGTAATTGTAATTATAAGTGAGGGAGTTGTCCAAGGTCACACAAAAGAAAGTCAATGTCAGGGCCAGGAAAAGGCCCATGTACTCTCCCTTAATTCAATAGCAAATTTTGGAACCAGAAACTCCTGCCAATGATACCTCCTCTGAAATCTCTAGGACCTTTAACACATAACTATGGGCCTTTAGAGCATTGCCATTCGTCTGCTCCCCCTTTTGTAAGCAGTCCTGTCTATAAGGCTATCCAAAAAGGCTTGCTTGCTTTGGCGTGTCCTGTTAGCTCGGGTTGGTGGTGCAGACCTAGAGAGCGTGTGTGATTGACACAGCTTTTACAAACTGGCTGGCCAGGACTGACATTCTTGGTTTGGAATTGGAGCCCTCTCCCTTCCCCTCCCCCCGGGGCCACAGGGACGTGGGGCCAGCTCCTTCTGGGAGCCTGCCTTAGCCTCACTGCGCACTGCTGCCACCCCAGCGCCGCTCAAGGTAAGCAGTGCTGGGCCAGAGCCAGCAATCCTCCTGCACCCTGCACCCCAACCCCCTGCCACACCCCACACCCTTCCTGCACCCCAACCTCCTGTCCTGAGCCCCTGTCCTGCCGCACCCTGCACCCCTTCTGCACCTCCACCCAAAATTTTTGCCCACTTCTGTCCTAGGGGCTGATCCAAAAACTGCTGACGTCATTGGGAATCTTTCCATTGATTTCAGTGGACTTTGGATCAGCTCACTTATCTACCAGAGTCAGCGTTTCTCCTGCCAGCTGAGCTAGACTTCAGTCATACCTCCTGATGTGATTTCTGAGCAAATATTCGAATTATTTACATACATTCAAATTTCTTAGCATGGGTATTGCAAAAGACTTGTTCTTATCTGGTTTATAAATTTACCTAAAACACAGTGCCCACAGGCTGTGTGATTTCCAGCAGGGAAAGCTTTCACAATGGTAAGTCAAAGTGTGCCTCTCAAGCTTTAAAAGGATGTGGTCTATATTCCTATTTACTATATTTTAATTACTCTTTGGGCTAGTGACAGCTGCCCAGCTATGCACGTATCTGATTAATATACATTTTCAAGAATACCTGGAGGGGTCTGTAAAGGGAATGAAAGGTTGAGGGTAATTCTATGAGAATACCAATGAACATTTGCTAGGTGGTGCTTGTATGTGTTACTTACAGGGCTGAACTTCTTTTGGTGGTGGGAGAAAATGGTCATTGTAAAAGCACCTCTGACTCTAAAGCTATTCAGAATCACACGGTTCTAATTGACATAAGAGGGCTGATTTCAAGTTGCCTCCTGGGAGTTTAGTCTATTTCAAAATGAAGCATATTTTACTCTGGCACATAGGAATAGCCAGACTGGATAAGATCAATGGACCATCTACTCCAACATCTTGTCTCTGACAGTGACCAGTACTAGCTGCTTCAGAGGAAGTTGCAAGAAACCCATATATGGACAATTATGGAATAACCTGCCTATAGGGGAAACATTGTATCACCCTCATTAATTAGTGGCTGACTTATGTCCTACATCATGATGCTTATGTCCCATATCCTTGTCTAAGTTTGTTAGTGTAACGCCAAATATTTTTATTATTCATGTCAGCATCTAATCCTTTATAGAATCTGACTAAATGTTTTGCCTCCAGGTCTTGTGGCAGTGAGGTCTGCTGTAATTATTCATTGTGTAAACATATTCTCTTTAATCGGCTTTAAATGGGTTGCCTTTCTAATTAATTGTGTGATCCCTAGCTCTTGCATTATGAAAGGGCAAAGAAGAGCTCTTGATTTCTGTTCCCTAAACCATTTCTCATTTTACATAACTATCACATCCCATTTTCTCCCCTCTAAACTAAATAGTCCTTATCTTTTCTCTCCCCACATATGGAAGCCTTTCCATGTTTTTATCTATCTTTCTTTCCCCCAGCGTTATCTATCTTTGCTGTACTATTTTGGAGACAGCATGACCAGAACTGTACAATATTAAAGATGAGGAGGTATATTAATTTCTGTAACAGCATTACTATCATCAGAATTATTTTCTATCTATTACTGAAATCTAATATCTAGTTTTGCTTTATTTAAAGTTAACAATTTAAATTTGAGTGGATGTCTTTAATGAGATATCTAGAATAGAGCTGGGCAAAGTTTGTCACCCAAAACTTGTTTTTTTGCAAATAAATAATAAATAATGTAGATTTGGCAACATCAAAATATCTGGTGACTTCATGTCTGCTTTGCCAGATTGTTTCAGTTTAAAACAATTGCCAAAAAAATCACAATATTTTGAATATTTTGTTCAACCCCAAACAATTTTTTTCAACTATTCGATTAGCTGAAAATTTAAAAAAAATACAATTTTTTAAAAATTTATTTTTTTTAATTGCCAATGAGCCAAAAAATCAGTTATTCACACAGCTCTGTCTGGAACAATGCCTAGATCTTTTCCCCAAGTAGTAAATTTACTATGTATGATTAGTTCAAATACTTGTATTTACATACATTGAATTTCATTTGCTGTAGAGTTGTCCAATCACTAAGCTTAGTTAGATTCTTTGGTATTTCCTCACAGGTTTCTCTCCTCTTTATTATCTCATTATTGGAGAGCCTTTCACATTCAGGTTATTGGTTCAAAGTTTAGCTTAGGTCTGCAGTTCTCAAACTGTGGGTCGGGACACCAAAGTGGGTCACAATCTCATTTTAATGGGGTTACCAGGGCTTGCATTAGACTTGCTGGGATCTGGGGCTGAAGCCGAAGCTTGAGAGTTTTAGCCCTGGTGGTGCTGAGGTTACAAGGCCTTGCTGGGGCTGAAGTTCTTGGACTTCTGCTTTGGCCCCCGTGGCCTAGGCGTTGGGGCTCAGGCTTTGGCCTCCCTCTGCTGGGTAGTGGGGCTTAGGCAGGCTTGGGCTTCAGTCACCCCTCCTGAAGTTGTGGAGTAGTTTCTCTTCTCAGAAGGGGTTGTGAAGCAATGAAGTTTGAGAACCCGATTTAGGTAATCGGTGACAGAAATGTACCATCTCATGGTTGTTCAGTCTGTGTGAAAGGAGGTATTTGTCCGCCCACTTGGCGTCAATCATTCTTTTTCTATCACTGAGTATACTAGTCCTATGTCCAATGCATCTGTTTGTTGCCCAGATTCCTTTTCAAAGTGTGGCCTATACAGTACTGGGTGTCTGCAGAGTTTGGCCTTGAGTTTTTGAAAAGCATTTTTGCAGGTGGGTGTCCACTGCACCCATTTTGGGGCAGCATCCCTATTTAAGTCAATTAGTGGGGCCAATATTGTGGCAAAATGGAATATGAACTGGCGGTAGCAACCAGCTAAGCCTAGCAAGGCATGTACTTGCCTTGTGGTCATGGATGTCTTATATGCCCCTGTAAGGCATGAACTTTATCCACCAAACGATGGACTTGCCCTCCGTGGCCTATGTCCCAGATAATGGGCTTCTTCCTTTTCTATTGCTCATTTAGCGGGGTGTACTGTTAACCCAGCTTCTCTCAGTGATCAGAGAATGGCATCTACTTTGTTCAGACTGGGAATCCCAATCCATGCTGTAGATAACTGCATCATCCAAGTATGCATACTGCTGCATACTGACTGCCCTGCTGGAGTAATCAGTCCATAAAATGTTGGAAAGTGGCTCCTGTCCTGTGTAACCTGAAGGGCATAGTCTTAAAATGACATAGCACCAAATGGTGTAGAAAAAGCCATCTTCTGGGAATTTGGCATTAAAGAAATCTGCCAATAAATATCCCTTTGTCAAATCCAAAATGGTGATGTATTGAGCTTCTCCTTGTCGGACTAGGAGTTCATCCGCTCATGGCATGGAGTAGGCGTCAAATGTATAAATTGCTTCACTTTTCTGAAATCTATGCAAACATGTAGTGAGCCATCTGGCTTTGGGACCACCAGGATAGGACTCCTCCAGTCACTCTTGGACTCTGTCGCTCCAAGTTCTAACATGGTCCTGATTCCTTTCTTGATGGCTCCCCTTAACTTCTTGGGGATTGTTTGGAGCCCTTCTGTATTACTTTACTGGTTTTGCATCAATGCAATGTTGGGCCAGGAACATTTTCCTGGGGAGAGCTGAGAATACCCCTGTGGTAAAGTGGCCACTAGTTGAAGTGCCTTTGCTTTTGCCTGTGGTTTAGGTTCTTTCTGAGGGATACTGAGCTTTCTTTCAGACACTCATCAATGTCAGGTCCCAGTTCTGGTTCCTGCCGATGAGGTTTTCCTTGGCTTTCCAGAGCTTCAGTAAACTTGGTGTTCCTTTTTTCTTCCCTTGTTTGATCACATAGCCCACAGTCCCTACTTTCTTTATCACCTTGAAAGGACCTTGCCACTTGGCCACTAACTTTGATTCCAAGCATGGAAGAAGTAACAGGACTTTAGTGCCTGGCTGAAAGATGCACACCCTTGCTCTTTTATCATTGTTACTGTTCCAGTGCTTCCTTGATATTTTCTGTAGTGTATGTCCCCATAGCCTACAGTCTCTCAGGTAACTTTAAAACATAATGCACTAGGTTTTCAACTCTTGGTGCTTGGCTTTCTCAGATTTTGCATACCAGGTCGAGTATACCCCTTGGTTGTCATCCCTATAACCGTTCGAAGGGTGAAAACCCTGTTGCGGCTTGGGGGAAAAGAGTACGGCTGGGAGAAGTTGGTGCCAGTGTCAGAGATCCTGAGCAATGAATTTTCTTGGGCATGTTGGAGTGTCTGATTGAATCTTGATGTTAGACCGTCCGTCTGCAGGGGATACACAGATGTGCCTAATGCTTTAATTTTTAATAGTTCTCATACTTCTTTCATCAGCCAGGATGTGAAATTTGTCCCCTAGTTGGTCAGGATCTCTTCAGGCAACCCTATCCACACAAAGACCTTCAGCAGCTCATTAGCGAGAGTCTTAGCAGTTGTAGACTGAGGTGGTATTGCTTCTGGGTATAGTCCACGATAACGAATATATGCTGATGTTCAGAGACACTCTTCTCTAGAGGGACTATAAGGTTAATTCCTATTCTTTCAAAGGCAGGGGTACTAGTGGAGCCTGCAGGATTCCCTTAGGCCGGGGCTGTCAATTGGCATTCAGGACATGAGGTGCAGAAATTCTTGACTTCCTTAAAGACTCCTGGCCAAAGGTATCAGACCAGGATCCTAAACTGCATCTTTTCTTCCCCAAGATGTCCTGCACATGGGGTAGCATGTGCCAGCTGCAGTAATTTGCAGCAATTTACCCACTGTATTTGCAGTTGTGTCTGTATCTCTTGTGTCTACTTGTCTTGATCTACACAATATAACAAGTCCATTTAAGAGCAAAGTGGGGGTATTGCCCTGCCTTTAGTGGATCCACTTCACTGTCATCTATCATGGCTACTTGTTCTAAGGCTCAACACAAGTCTCCTCACTTCTTTGCCCCTGGTATATTGTCTGGACTTCCCCGATGAGGAGTGGGGGGAGCCAGATTGCTCACCGGGTGGCTACCCTGTCAAAGGTTGCCAGGAACAATGCAGGGTCATTGTCTATGGTCATCATGGGAAGTGTCTGGATCAGACTGTTCCCCTGAATCATGGGGATGCATTCCCTATAGGGGCAGGACTCTGAGGGGGAGCACAAGTACTAGTAGTGCTACCCATTGCAACAACTGTTGCTAACAGGCTGCCATCTAGTCGAACTGCTGTTGTGCTTGTGAGTCGGCCAGCCACTGCAGGAGCGGATGCACTTTCAGAGTTCCCTTGTCCATTCAGAAAAAAAGGTGGGAAGAGTTTTTTTGTTGGTTTGTTTCCCTTTTCTGCAGGGATGGTTAACTGCAAGCCCACTTGTGGTACCACGTTGTCACCATCTCTCGGTGTGGTTCTCTCAAGGGACTTCAGCTTCTCCAGACTGATCCTCCATAGTTCGCTTTCAGTCAGGCTCGTTTCTGGACCCTCACCTCCAATTAAGTCGGCCAACCCTTCGCTCTCTGGGCTTGTAGTTTCTTTGAATCTCCTGGCTGTTTTCTTCAAGGCAGCTTGATCTGGGGCTGTCGCCACTGTACTAGCCCAGGCTTTTCTGCCTCCCTTTCCTTCTCTGTGCTCTACCCTCTATTGCAGGCCTTGTTTCTTCTGTTGGCTGCAGCCGTGGATGCCTGCCTTCATGAGTGGTAGCTGTTTCTCTAAAATAAGACACTCCTTTCCCGTAGGACTAGAGGAACTCCAGGACTAGAGGTAAAATCAGGGTGGAAATGTTGTTCTGCTGGGTTTCCAGGTAGTTTAAGGAAAGGAAGAGAATTTCAAAAAAGACATTTATAGAGTTTTCAAGCTTTGATGGACACCTGAAGGTTGAGCTCGTTCCTCCAGGCTCCTGGATGTCAGGGGCTTTTGCCCTCAACATCCACTAAGTCGAACTATCTTAAGTTGTTCTATAGCACTCGTCACTGTAGCATCTAAGCACTGACATGGATCAATTAAAGAGCTGGCAATAGAACTCAGAACGCCTTGTTCCCAGTTTCATGCTCTAACCAGTAGGCCACAATCCATCCCTTAATTCTATGGCAGCCCTTTGAAAGAGGCAATGCCTGTCACCAATGCCTCATGAGAAGTTTCTAGGGGCTTTGAGACAGTAGAGCAGTATAATCAGTGGAATGCTGCCACTCTTCTTAGCATTACACCATGTCTGTCTTGGTTTCTCTTATGCGAGCTCTTCTCGAAGACCTTACACTGCTTGCATGTCACAAGAAAAGGCTTTTGTTATGAGTGTGGATGTGAAACATTGAACAGAGAGCTCCAATACAGCCTTTCACTTCATTTTGTGCCTTGCTGAGACAAAACCTCTTGTTGCCAACTGGTCAAATTTCAGTAACTTCTGCAGAAACTTTCAGCATGACTTCTCTGGAATGGGAATACATTCAAATTGCTCAATACTAGGCCTTGCACAATACTTGTTTTAATGCAGTATGTAATTTCACTGCAGAAAACTTCCCACAGACTGGGAGCAACCAATTTTACAATTGTAAGTCAGTTTCAGATTTTAATAGTGCCTGATATAGCTATTTGTTTTAAATGTGCTATTAGAGAGAAACACCAACTAGAGATGTATTTGATTTGCCTCTATTTTACTGAATATCTGCAGGTGTCTCTAAGGAGATTAAGATCATGGCCATAATTTTATGAAAACAATAGATTTTGTTTAATTATTTGCTAGGAGCTGCACATTTAATTCTGTGGCTCTTTTGCCTATTGATATTTTAATCCTGGGAAAAATCAGCCCCTTTGTAAAAGCCTTTTCTGATTCTGGATCTGTTTAGAACCATTCAGTCAGAAGTTCTAGGTGGAAAATACAAACGTTATAAAATGTATATAGTCCCTTTATTCTGAGATGCCAGCAGATGTCCTCTCCAGCACTCTGTTAGCTTCATGAAGAGATTTCAAAACCCAACTACTTAGGCCTCCCACAAAAGATGGGAAGTCAAACTCTGCTCTGGTTTACACCTATGCAATCCCATGACATTTACAGGTGTGTAACCAAAGTCAGAATTTAATAGTCTATTGATGAGTGCAGGATTTGCAGAACAGGTGAAAGTTTCCATCGTGTATGTAGATTTGTAAATGAAGAGGAGATGCTATGAATCAGTTTTCTGCATCTTGTGCCTTTAAACATCATGAGTCTTGCAGTGTATCTGCTGGGAAATAGAGGTCACAGCTGCAGTCCATTCATAGTAACGCTCTAGGCACTTGCTCACTCAGGTCTATCCTGGTTGTTTCTTTTCTTGTTTTGGCTTTCTTAATCAGAAATAAGTCACGTAGACTAAGAAAAATTTGTGTTGTTCTTTGGAATTATTTCTTCTTGATTTTTGTTTTTATGCATACCAAGATTTCTTTTGTCTGACTCCGTACAAATAAATTGTTTTTAGCTCAAACATTGAAAAGCCATCTCATTCTGGCCATGTCTCCCACTTACAGAAGTGCTTTTTGGGTATTCTTCTTGCCTTTGGCATCTTGGTGACACTATGTGATGCATACTGTTTTTATGAACAAAATGACCCATTGAAATCTACCACAGGTAAGAACCACAAACACTCAGTCTGAATTGATGTATGTTAGCCGATTGCCACTGAGAGTAACCAGGGAAGGTATAAAAGAGGGAGCAAGAGGGGAATGTAGGAGACCCCCAAAGTTATATATTTAGAATGGGAGGCAATGGGCAAGAGGTGTGCACAGAAAGCATCACAGACGGCAGACATCCAATGGACTTGACTCAAGCAAGTAGCTTTTATGTGTTCTGATGCTCTGTAGTGACAGAGTCCATTCTAGCTGGATCCCCTTCCCTTTCTGTTCTACTCCAAAGAATAACATGAATCCAAACTCTAAATAAGGGACACAAGATTTTCTCTATGTAAGCAACTGACAGAGAAGCCCCAGTACAGTGATTCCACATGTGTAGATTTTCTAGTGGGCTTGGAAGCCATCAAGCAGACTCCCTCTGGAATTGATGGCAGTTTTAAATGCGTTACTCTGGCAGAATAGGCCCCAGTTATTTACTGCTCAGTGTCACAAAAGATTTGTCCCACGAGTGCAGAAAATTAAGAGAAAATCAGCTCGTGCTCTCAAAGTAGTAAACGAGGCTGAAATGGAACTCAGGTGAACATAAGAGTGGCGGGAACTACTGTTCAACTGAACCCTACCAACACGTGCCCATCGATCATTTACAAGATACATAGAGATATTTAAATTGTTGGTCATTTGTCAACATTTAAGGGAAGGGTTTGGGGTTTTGTTCTATTGTAGGTTGTTTTAAAAACGGAACGCCGCATGGGTATGGTATCTCTTGGACTGAAGATTGCCACAGATGTCACTGCAGCCAGAATGGAATACGCTGTTGCTCCATGTAAGTATCCTCACACCTTCTTGTCAACTGTCTGATGTAGGCCATCTTGATGATCGCTACAAAAGTTGTTTTTTCTCCTGTTGATAATAGCTCATCTTAATTAAATAGCCTCTTACAAGTGGTATGGCAACTTCCACCTTTTCATGTTCTCTCTCTCTGTGTGTGTGTGTGTGTGTGTGTGTGTGTGTGTGTATGTATGTATGTATATATATATCTTCCTACTATATGTTCCATTCAATGCACCCAATGAAGTGGCTGTAGCCTATGAAAGCTTATATTAAATTTGTTAGTCTCTAAGGTGCCACAAGTACTCCCTACGCACTGGTATTAGAGACAGCCTTGCCAGAACAATATCAAGTTTCCTGGCTGTACGCCTTTTTTTAGAGCTGCTTGTGACACTCTGTACGCGGGTCTGTGGGTCCCCCGAGCCCCGCGGGCTGGAGGGGAGCTACGGCCTTGTTGCCAGGCCTTGGCCACACCTCCCCGGCACAGGGGAATTTAAGAGTGGGAGGTGGGCCAGCGAGCATCCCTGGCGGGCCCCTCAGGCAGGGGAGCGCCGGCAAGGGTCCACGGAAGGCCCCACAGGCAGGGGAGCGCCGGCAAGGGTCCACGGCAGGCCCCACAGGCAGGGGAGCGCCGGCAAGGGTCCACGGCAGGCCCCACAGGCAGGGGAGCGCCGGCAAGGGTCCACGGCGGGCCCCACAGGCAGGGGAGCGCCGGCAAGGGTCCACGGCGGGCCCCACAGGCAGGGGGCACCAGCAGGACTCAGGGCTGTCTGCCGTGGGGAGCTCTGGATCCCCTTCAGCGTCCACCTCCGTCAGCCACGGGGTGCTGTTGGGCTCAGGCGGTCTCCCAGGGTACTCAGCTCCTGGCAGCTGCAGTTCCTCCTCAGCTTGGGCCTCTGGCAGGCCTGGGTCCCCGCTGAGCTCCGGCAGTCCCTGGGGGTACTCCGCAGCAGGCAGGTCGGGAAACCCCAGTCTCTCCTGTAAAGGAGGGTTTCCTGGGTCCAGGGCCTTCCCTGGCTTGGCAGCAAGGGGCAGAGGGAGCAGCCTGCGTCTGTCTCCCTCCCTTGTGCTGCCCTGACTGAGCTACAGCCCCGTCCTTTGTACTTCCTGTCCCACCCCTCCCCTTCCTGGGGGTGGAGCCACCTTGCTCTGGCCCCGCCCACTCAGGCGGAGGGAGGGACTCCTTCCCTTCTGGCTCAGAGGGAGGCCACCCAGGCCCCCTACATACTCACAAATCCCTTCCTTAGTGCTGATACTGAACTTGGCACTGTACAAATATTAATACAGTCCCTTTCCATGTTAGTTAGAGGATCTTCATGTGTTTTAGAAAGTGTGCATATATCCTGGGGTAGAATATGGTCACAGGTGTCTATCATCACACAGAACTGGACAGGAAGTGATGGGGAATACTTTAGCCAGCTGCCATTGTATGGGGAATGAAGTTCACTGACATTTGATCTGGTCACTGTAACTAACACCCCTAGCTTTATGAAAAATGCCACAAGATTTCTGATGAAGAGAGGAAGGATAGTCCAATGGCTAGGGGTTTAGCTGGGACATGGAGAACTGCATTAAATTCACTGCTCTGCCACAGATTTCATGTGTGATCTCAGGGAAGTCACTTCGTTTCTCTCTGCCTCAGTCTCAGATCTGTAAAATGATGATAATGGAATTGCTCTACCTCACAGAAGCCTGATGAGGATAAATACCCTAAGAAGTCCTGCACCTTGTTGCTTACATACTCCAAGCTGTTCCCCCCATGAGAGAGAAAGCAGGATATGAAGCTTCTACCTGAGATATTACCAGGAATTGGAAAATTTCCTTTGCAAATTTAGCTCATGTTAAAAAACAAAAACGAAACAGCTTCCAGATTTAGGAGAGAAGCTCATATTTCTGGAGGTCAATTTCCATTTTTCTAGTAGCAATGTCTCAGGCCAGGCCTGACTGAATTGGCTAGAAAGGAGAAGATGTAATCAGTGGTGGATTAGCCACTGGGCCAATTAGGGGACCTTGGAAAAATAGGCACCCCCATGCCCTGACCTATGCCCACCCACTCAGAGCTCCTGCTGGGGCGTGGGGTTGGGGTGCAGGGACTTGCCCTGCTCTGCCCGCTTTATGCTCCTGCTGAGGAGGGGAGGAACACCCTGTGCACTGACTCCCCTTCCTGGCAGGAGCATGGGGGGAGGGGCAGGGGGACTGCAGGCAGAAAGGGTGGGGAGGGGCCCCACTTGATATGGCCCAGGGTCCCACAAATGCGTAATCTGCCTCTGGATGCAATATCTTAAAAACTTCCTAAGGCTGCTGGTCTAAGTTATCCTAATTCCCCAGACTGCTCTCCCCTTCTCTCCAAGAGAAAAACAGGGGCCCAGTGCCTTGACTGTAGTTTTTCCCATCTTCTGCCATTACACTCATCCAATCAGAGAACAGAAAGAATGCCATGTGACTAAAGTGTCCAATCAGACAATGGGATAATTAAAACTGAAAAATAAACAAAACAAAAGGTGCACATTTTGAGAATATGCCATTGGGTGAAATTCGTTTACAGACCATTTGTCAAAGAATGAAACAACCTGCAAAAGTCAGACTTTGTTCATGAGCAGCAAAAGCAGCTCAGCTAATCAAACTATTTGCTAGAAAACAGCCCAGCCAGTTCTAACACCTCCCAGTACAGTCTCTTCCTTCTGGATGTGTGGATGCCGTCATCACTGGAGATTGTTTGCTTCCCATTCTCACAGCTTGATATTTGCTTGTTTCTTTCCCAATGACAGCTTTCATTCGCCTCGTGGTTATGACAAAGAAAAATGTGAAAGCATTTTCAACAAGGACACCTGCAGCTACAGCGTGGTGGAGAAGGCCGACCACTCAAAAACCTGCGAGGTCCTGGGTTGGGTGGGTTAATTACAAATCCGCTTCGAATTTCTCTGCATACTGCCTCTCCTTCCCCTTCCAGCGATGATCAACAATGGAATGAGTCTGTTTTTCAGAGATTCATGATGGTCTTTGAAGCATCGCTACTAACAACTGATTTTTCTCCTCCTTGTTGAGTAGCAGTTCAGTGTGTGAGCATGCACTGTACTTGATTCTATATTGTTTCTCTTATTCCCTGCATTGATACAACTGAATTTTGATCACCTGAGTAAAATAAACTCAGATGAATCATCAGTAGTCCCTATGTGTCTTCTTAATAAAGAGCTCAGTAACAATGGGGCTCCCTCTACTTCCTTTGAGGAGAGCGCACTGATTTTGGCAGGTTTTCTAACTGCGATGGGTGAATCAATTCAGGAAAACAGAAAGAACCAGCCTCTATTTCCTGAACCATCACTGTGCCCTTTGTCTAGGTTCATATATGTCCATGAAGGATTCATCCATCTCCGTTTCCAGTGCGGCCGTGCTTCTCTCATACGCAGCTACCACCCGACTAATTGCAAGAGTTGGCCAGGTACCCAGATCCAACATTCTACTCTGTTTGCATGGGCCAGATGCCAGGTTTCCTCCTGCCCCACGATTCTTTGAACACTGAATGGGTTTGTCAAGGCTGAATCCCTGCTATGGCACTTTGAGTGCAGAAGGTGGGGCCTGCAAGGATTTTAAAAATGAATTCTGGCCACGACGGGCTTGTATTACACTCCCAAGGTTGCAACTTTTCTCTGACCTTGGCTTGGTAAATGCAGACACCACCCAAATGCAAAAAAAACCCTTGAACCCAGGAAGGAGCACTTGAGAATTCCTCCCTGTGGGAACACAGCACTGCCACTCTTTGTAACGGCTGTACCTCTGAGCCGTGCTAGCCATTGAAGCTGAGCAACCTTTGTTTGCTGACTGGCATGGCATTAGCTTGGCATCATCTGATCACTGGTAACACGACGCAAGTACATAGAGTATTAGGAATCAATGCCCCGTTTGGAATATAGCGTATTATAAAGCAGCAAGGGGAAAACTATTGGGGGGGAAAGGATCATGGGTGTTGGAAGTCATTCTCTTTATTAACATAAGAACATAAGAACATAAGAACGGCCATACTGGGTCAGACCAAAGGTCCATCTAGCCCAGCATCCTGTCTACCGACAGTGGCCAGTGCCAGGTGCCCCGGAGTGAGTGAACCTAACAGGTATGATCGAGCGAGGTACCTTCTATTGAGGTAATTCTGTCTTTAACACAAGCTTTTTCCTAGAGCTAACCTTTCAGCACTGTGTGAGGAGTGACTGGGACTTCTGTTTTCCCACGTACAATCCCACGTACAATCTCTGCTCATTGTGCTGAAAGGTTAGCCCTTAATGCCAGCCTTTGCAACAGGAGATCTTGGCAAGGACACTCCAATAAAACTCCAGTGAGCTGTGATGCAGTAGCAGGAATCCTAGGCCTTCGCCTCCTTCCTACTCGTTTGTTTTACCCACAAACGATCGTGTCAGAGCTTTGTGAGTAACGGATTTTCAGGTCATCGGAAAACCTAGGGGAAAAAATCATTTCGGATCCAACCTGAAAACTTAATTTTTTGGATTTTTCAGTGACTTAAAATCTGAGATTTATTTTATTTTGGATCAAATGAAAGATTTGCTCCACCCCAAATGTAGCATTTCACTTCCATAAAATAAAATAAAAGCAAATGGAATTTAGAAACCCAGAGCTAGAGTCACCGAGCTAAGGAGGTGTCAGTTGAATGGATATGTGGGGCCCTAGGTATCGTATCGTGGCAAACCACTTGAATTAGCGCTTCCTTCCCCTGGGCTACTTTCCTCTCCTGCTCTTCAGCTTATGGGGCTTCCTGCCCTCTCTCTGCACAAGCCAGGTGTCTCATTACCCAGGGACTTAGTCTTCTACCCAGCTGCAGCACTTCTCTAAACTCTCCTCTGCTTCAACTCCTCCAAACTGCTCCAACACCAAACCATTCTGCTCCAACTCCTTCCCCTGTCTGATTGAAGCAGGGGTTTTTTATCAGGTGACTGGCTTCAGGTGTTCTAATTGGCTTCAGGTGCTTTAATTAATCTATAGAAAACTTTCTTCCCTCTACAGGGAATAAGGCTCTCCTCTAACACTCTTCTGCTGCCCTGTGGCCATGCTGTATCACACTTGCCACACAGATCACAGCAGACCATCACCAGGACAAGCTCTCCCAATATACCGTGTCATTAGGTTGTCTCCCAGGAACCTGATTTAAACCCAAGTAGTAGACAATAGGCATCCATGTGCTATGTTGCATGTCCAGGTAACAATAGGCATGAAGACGTAGCAGCATGTACCCAGGTCCCTGGTGTAGACTTGGATTCATGCAGCCCAGCCTGCACTTATACCATCACATCTTCACCACTATGACCTGTGCTAGCTAGATTAGAGCTGTACAGGGTGTACCTACCCAGGCTACAATCCCACTGCTGCTGCAGCAGAGACTTACTCACAGAGACAAGAGCAGTTTGGGCAGGAGACAGAGGTGTGCACTTGTAGCACGGAGGAGCTCTTTAACTGCAGGATCAGCTGAGGAAGAAACTAGCTGCAGATGAGACACAGTTAGGGTATGGTTAGACTGGCGCTTTGCAGCGCTAAAACCCTCAATTAGCGCTATAATTATCTGACCCTACACACTTGCAAGTGACATTTTGCACATTTAGTCACCCTTCAAAGCGCAAGTATAAAACCACCTCGCCGAGCGTGAGAGGGACAGTGTAATCACTCCTAACGCGATAAGGGATCTCTGGCACACCTCCGAGCATGTAAGGCAATCAACAAGCCATTTAAGGGAAATGACGTGTTAAGTGTTTGTAGTGAGGTACTTTGGATTTTGCGAGACAAGGCACACACACGTGGTTGTAGAAAGTAGATGAGTTTATTGGAAGGCCTTGGTCCCTCGAATAGGCGCTGAGGGGCCCGATTCTAATCAGCGGGTTACCCAGCACTTCGGAGCCATTGCCAGGTCGGAAGAGCCCACGAGCAAATACGGGAGTGGGCTTAAGTACACTCACACATTTGCATCTCATACATACTCATGTCTCATTTGCAAGCAACAAGCTGATTGGTTACACGCTGTCCTGCCTCAGTTTCCCCATTTGGTTTCCCACGCATTCATTCTCACACAGACGGGGTAAACATTCACACAGCTGGGAACAGTCTGGGAACTGTTCCCAAACACACAGATAACAGCAAGGTCAATCTCATAGCATCACTATGCACTCTCCTGGAGTTGACTTAGAAGCGTAACTACACCTTCTAGTGGTTGCCTGTCACAATGTCTTCCGGTCCTAACAGTGTTGTTTTGTAAATGGAAGGAAAATGCGGAAGTCCCTCTTCAGTTTCTCTATAACAATTCACAGCAAATAAACACTGAAAATGCTTGTGGACGGAGCTGTGTGCCTTAAATAGACAGCCTGTCAGTTTTCGCTAACGAAAACTCACTGACAGCCTGATCTTGTCTCCCTGCGAACATGTTCCCAGTTCCCCCTCAACCCTCCCCTTTGCAAAGCACGTTGCACCCAGCTGAATGCTAGGATACCTGCCCTATCCCGGTACTGTCACTGCCGCCAGAAGCTCTACAAATGTGTCCAGGCTCTAGTGCAAAACCTATTGCGCTAAATTGGGAACCGCTATAAAAAACCGCACTACAATCTACGAGCTAAAAACAGTAGGGGGAGAAGAAAATCTTGTCTGAAAAGCCTGTTCCAGCTAGTTCAGATTGATCTGTGTACAGATACACAAGACACTGTTTTAAGGGCTGTATTAATACAGTCGGGGAGGACAACAACAAAAGCCCCATTGCTTTCTTAAGCAAGAACTTGACACCCACGGAACAAAGTTATTCTGTCATAGAGAAGGAATGCTATGCAATTGTGTGGGCAGTAAAGCAGTTACAGCCCTAGCTTTTCAACAGAAACTTCAGGGCATTAATGGATCATTCTCCACTGATCTGGTTGCACAAACCTAAAGGCTCCAATTCCAAACTTCCGCATTGGAGTCTTGTCGTATTAGAATTTGATATGGAAATTGTGCATACAAAGGGAAAACAAAACAGGGTGACAGATGCCCTGACCAGGAGAGAGGCCCTGACCCCACTGGGACATACCAGAGTGCAGTCCAGACCAGGGAGAGGCTGTGTGAAGATGGCCGAGGCAGATGCTTCGTCTGGAAGGCTGAGCGATCGAGACGGTGCCAACTTAGATCTTTTTCATCATTTGAAAGTGTCTAACGATCCCATTCTTCGACCACAAGCATAAACCAAACTAGCACGTTCACCACCCTTCAGCCCTGTCCTCCCTGCACACCTGAAGCCCACACAGATCCCACAGGGCTTGTAGCTTTGGAAGAGGAAAACAAGTCCTGGGATGCAAATCACAACATGCATGGTGACTTCCACAATGTAGGGAACAGGCAGGAAAGATCAGCAGGTCCATGAATGTTTACAGAATAGGCTTGATGCAGTTTGTCCAGAAGACCCACACATGCCCCCCCTCTCCCTTACTGCCTTCCCAAACTCCTACACTACCTTCATTTTCTTCCCAGAAGTTGGGACTTGTAGCTTCACCTGCCCCCTAGCTGGTCTGGGACCCAGAGGTCCCTTCCTTGGGGTTTCAAGCAGGTGCCAGCCCTCCATCCCCAGAGCGTTGCAAAGGATAGCAGCAGACAGGCAGAGCCAGAAAATCTACTGGGGTCTTGAGTGTGTGTGCACGTGCTTGCCAGTGAGTAGCCTGGGTGTTCTATCCCAAGCAGTGTGTGAGAAAGCCGGTTGGTCATGACAGGGGTTAACCACGTTATCCAGAGAATGATGGAATGGAGCTATGCCCCATGCCTCCTTTACTTCCTGTCAGTCAGTGAGTGTTTCTCCCTCACTTGATGCAGTTACACTAAAACCAGACATCTCCCTGGCTGCAGCCCTGTGAGAAGATTTATTTTTGTTGCACTGAGTGACCTCCGCACAATCGAATCCCCCCGCATCTTTCTCTCTGCTACAATGAGCTGCAGGAGCCGATGGCATCAAATAAGGCTTTGTGCTGTAGCCAGGGAACCCCACTTTGTAACCCCGCTGAGAGGGACAGGCATGGGTTCCTGGGTTGGCGTGGTGTCTAGCCTCTGACTCTGTTAGCAGGGATCAGGTATCACTTAGGAGTTTGTTTTGCACACTGTCCCCAGTTCCTAGGAAGTGCGTTCACAGTGCGTGCCACCATGCCACTGACATGCCATATAATTTCCATCACACCCTCTGGCATCAATAAACCATTCTGAATACATAACAGTGCCTCCTGGAAAATGCAAAGGAGGAAGTTTATTGTGGCAAGGGAACAAGGAAGGAGAAAGGAACAATTAAAAGGGGAAACAGATGATCAGGCACGTCACAATGCAAAGAATGAGACAGACACAGCTCCCAAAACTCACTCAGTCCTGGCTGGCCTTCTCAGACACCAAAGTCCCCTCGTCCTCAGAACATCACCCTAGTGGCCTAGCAGAGGCTTCCTGTACATGCTGTGGTTCTTTTGGCCTAGCACTGGCTGAAGCCCAAACCTGCCCCAGGTCTAACAAACCAGTGAAAGCTCCTAAACCTGGAAATCAGATTGTCAGCTGGAGTAAACTAGCACAGCATCACACTGAGCATCTGGCCCTTCGTTATCACTAGTCGGGAGCAAGTGGGCAGAAACTCATTTCCGATACAGCTCAGTGAAACAACTCACAAGTTTTCATTTATCACCGGTTCTCTTATCTCAGTTTCTGCTGCCTGAATTTGGAGCCTGTGTGAAGCTCACTCTCTCCAAGCAGCACATCTTTAATGGGCACACAGATACAAGAGGTAGAAGAACAGAAAAGGTATTTTGGATGCACAAATGCTTTTCCAAATCCCAGACTGCGGGTAGCTGGGGCAGATGTTTGGATGGGTGCGTTCAGAGACAGGCAGGCAGGCAGCACCTGGTTAGGTTTTTATCTTGTGAAAGTGACTAACAAACCCCACTTCATGCAACAGATATTGCAACCTCAGGCAGTATCTCTGGTGTCTTTGTATTTATTACATTTGTGACGTTCTATGGATGATTGCATTCTACTCCACGGGGGAGGGTTCTCACAGCTCCCACAGGAGCTAAAAACAGGAGGGAGAGAAGAAAATCTTGTCTGAAAACTTCAGAGAATAGGCAGCATACCCGAGAAAGCAAAGCGAACATGCTTCATGAAGTGATGCAGCAGTCCAGTCATGAAAATCAAAAAGTGCAGGAGTGGAGGGAAAGTAAAAGGAGCATCCGCCATCAGAATGCGAATCGCTGGCACCAAGCATGGAGGGGCTGCTAAGTACATGCTTAAGTACAAGCATGGAGGGGCTGCTAAGTGCATGCGCAGCACGTCCGCACCCGCCTCCGCTGCAGCCCTTCTCCCAAAACTCTCTCTCTTGTGCCCCCATGTCACCACCAACCCACTTTCCCCACCGTCCGGGGGACCTTAGCCTCTTTCATCCCACTACTCTCTCTACCTGTCTCTTCCTTACAAGTGATCCTCGGGTTCCTATCAGAGGCTACCTGTACATGCTGTAGTTCTTTTGGCCTAACGCTGACAGAAGTATGGCCACTGTGATGGCACCTGAGTTAAACAATAGCCCAGACCTGCCAAAGGGGTAAGAAGAGGTTGAAAGATCCTAAGGCTGCAAGTCTTGGGGTCAGATCCACAGCTGATATAGACTAGCTCAGCCCCATGCGGAGGATCTGGCCCTTCATAATCACTAGTAGGGAGCAAGGGGACAGAAACTTATTTCCGATAAAGATCCATGAAACATTTTGCAACTTTTCATTGTGTCCTGGATTTTTTTTAATCTCCGTTTCCACTGCCTGAATTCTGAGCCTGTCTGCATGCCTTTAACGGAGACGCGGATATAAATTACACTACAGAGGTAGGAATAGAAAATATATATTGGTTCTAAAAAAGCTACTCCAAATCCTAAATTGCCAAAATTGCACCCAAATTTCTTTTCTGACATTCAGCTTAGGACTGATTTTTGCCAAGGTCTGCACAAGCAGGGGGTGGTCAGGGACACTGACAGGAGGGTTAATTGCTGATTCACAGGGAGTCTCCACCAACAGTCCGATGGGAGAGATGGGGGCTGGTGAGAATCCCGACTAGTCCTCGTCCTTGCTGTGGGCTGATTTTGCTCCTTTTACTCCAACACCCCCCCGCCAATCTGCCCCACCAGGCAAAACCCCAATGTCTTTGATAAATAAATACAAACCAACATCTGTCTGCATGAACAGAGACATGGCAGTGCCCTCCCCTGTGCTTCCATCACCCCGATCTCCCTGCGGCTATGCTGTAACCCAATCCCGCACCCTTGGGCTACTTAGGCAGTCAGCTCTTTGCAGCAATGGCTGTTCCTCCCTTGGTGGATGCTCCCAGCACCAGAGGGGCATGACCCTGACCGGAGCGCTGCCAAGTTATGAAGGGTACCTGAGGAGCAGTCACCCCCAGGGAGGGCAGGGGAGCATCCCCAAGTTAGCATCTATAGACAGGAATCCAACAGTAGTATGTGTTCTCTTTGTATGGTAGAGGCCCCAGGTGAAACGGGCCAGGCTCTGTGCAAAGACATAGTGAGAGACAGGCCCTGCCGCAAAAAGCTTACACTCCACACGGGCTTACACTCCACACACACACAAGCCGGGAAGGCAAATGGAGGTGTAAGAAGCACCGCAATTTGCCCAAGCTCTCCAGCAGGCCAGTGGCCAAGGCAGGAATAGAAGCCAGGTCTCCCAACTCCCAGGCCAGTGTCCTACTCCCTAGGCCACACTGCCTCCCTGGCGCTCTCTGGACTTTTGTTCCTGTGAGCGGGATCCGAGTCCCATGCAGGATCCATTGAACTGCCTTGGGTGACAGTCACCTAGCAAGTGGTGGTCACTTTGTACATGACTTGGCTCCTTACCTACTGTCCCTGCCATATTGGGCTGCAGGAAAAGATGGACTCTTTCCCCTCATCTGCCTATGAAAGGGAGGAGTGGGTGTCAAGACTCTGGCTTCACCCTGCAGAACATCTTGATGGATAGAGGCTCTACATGGCGACCTTCCAAAGCTAGAAGCCTGGGAACATGGCCACCGACCCCTCTGAGTTTGAGGAAGGGGCCAGCTAGGTTCCTCACACAGAATCCAGGCTTTCAAGGACCCACCCTCCTCCATAGGGGGAGCTGTTAGAGGGTAGGAAGGGGATGTGATTTCCTGGAACTTTGGCTTCTGCCATGGCTGAAGGTCTCTGACACCGAAAGGGGTCTATGGCCAATCCCTGTGAACTGAGCCTGCGGAGTCCACTCTGCAATGCCTAACTCTGCGGGGCTTCTCAGCTCTAGTGACAACAAGTCCCCAGCAGCCCCAGCTGTTCTCAAGTGCTGAAAAGGACACACGGCTTTTGCAGTGCTAGACACTTCCAAACCATACCACTGCCATTAACAGCCCAATTCCTTCAGTGACTCTCCCTCGCACTGCTACCGGCCCAGAGACAGAAATGCCACAACTGAGCTCAGAGGGGAATTTGTTCCCTGTGTGCCAGGCTCCATGGCTCCCTGATAAATACCAGCCTAGCCAGTGCGCGCCCCTGGCTACAGGCAGACCAGGAGAAGGGAAGTTTGGGGTGATCCCTGCAGAGCGGGGTAATCCTTCCTTCCACTTAATATCCCCCTCCCCCAGAGGCTTTTTCTAGGACTAACCATTCATCTCAGCTTGTGCATAGTTGCTGTATGACTGGATTCCTGCATGCAGCTGCTGCTGCTTCTGCTGAAAGGTTAGTGTTTCGTACAAGCCTTGAGACAGGGAAGTCTTCGCAATAAAGTCTGATATGAATCCTTATCCACACTTGCCAGTCCTGATATCCCTTGACTCAAAACTCCACACAGCTCTGTATTGGGTGCACAGAAGTCTTCCCTTTCATTTGCTAACAAAGGCTTTGGTTACACTTACAGGATTATAGCGCGTTTGGTTATAGCGCGTCCCATATACAGCAATAGGTATTGCGCTAGAGCGTGTGTACACCAAGACCCGCCAGCGCTAAAGCATGGCCACATTTGCGGTGCTTCTGGCGGCATTGGGAGTAGCGCAATAGGGTAGGTATCCCACAGAGCACCTCTTCCCAATCTGGCACAATGCCTTGTGGGAAGGGGGGCGTCACTTGCGGCCATTCTGCATCCTGTTCCAACTCCCCGTGATGCTTTGCGTCATATCCCAGCAATCTCTGTGTTTCCATCCACCTCGGGCGCTATCTTTCAACGGCTGCAGCAAGGCACGTGCGCTCCGTCGTCCGTTTTCCTGTGCCATAATGGATCACGAACTGCTGAGGAGCATGCTGGCGAGTGTCCCCAGCACAACTCTCTGCGCGGCGGAGTTCATTCTTGAAATGGACCGTGACAGTAGTGATGAGTCTGGTGAAGAAGACAAGCTCGAGCCAAGGAACGCATTGGACACTGTGACAAAGCTCCATGTCTGTACTTGTGAGTCCTGTGTTTCTTGGCAGATTTCACTAGCCTCAGAGGCTCACTGTGACCATCCACGTAGCCCTTCTCTCTTTAGAGACAAGGTCACAGCCTATTGAGCCATTTTCATCATAAGCCAGTGAGGAGAAATTATCTTTCCTGGCAGTCTCTGTTATCTCCCTAGTCTCGGTGATTAGGTGGGGAAGGTAGAAAGGGGGGAGCCTGGGCCCGCCCTCTACTCCGGGCTCCAGCCCAGGGACCCTAATAGTATCAGCTAAGATGGCTGACCTTTTAACCACCAAGCACAATACAATTCCCTGGGCTACTTCCCCACAGCAGTCCCTGCTTCTTTACTCTCCACTTCACCCTTACCTCAGGGCCTCCTTCCAAACTGCTCTCTGCTCCAATGCCTCCAAACTGCTCTCTGCTCCAACGCCTCCAAACTGCTCTCTGCTCCAACGCCTCCAAACTCCTGACACCCATGCCCACCTGACTAACTAGGAGGGTTTTTAATTGGTTTCAGCCAGTCCCTGATTGGCTCCAGGTGTCCCCAATCAGGCTAGCTGTTTCTACTACCTTCTAGAACCTTCTCTGTTTGGCTAGCCAGGGAACAGGGACCTACTCACCCTGAGGCTGATATACTTCCCTTCCAGCACTCTCCTATACCCTTCTGGTCTGACTCCGTCACAACACTTAAACTGATCATCGCTTTAACGGACATGCTCACGACCGTGGAACGCCGCTTCTGGGCACGGGAAACGAGCACTCACTGGTGGGACTGCATCGTCTTGCAAGTGTGGGACGATGAGAAGTGGCTGCAAAACTTTCACATGAGAAAAGCCACTTTCATGGGACTGTGTGCTGAACTCGCCCCCGTCCTGCAGTGCCAGGACACCAGATTGAGAGCTGCCATCCCGGTGGAGAAGCGGGTGGCTATAGCACTCTGGAAGCTGACCACCCCAGACAACTACCGATCGGTGGCCAACCACTTTGGGGTGGGGAAGTCGAACGTTGGAGTCATGTTGATGCAAGTGTGCAGGGCCATTAATCGCCTTCTGCTACAAAAAATTGTGACTCTTAGTGACGTGTGAGACATCGTGGCTGGCTTTGAGCAGATGGGGTTCCCTAACTGTGGAGGGGCGATCGATGGGACCCATATACCTATTCTGGCCCCCGACCACCTAGCAGAAGAGTACATTAACCGAAAGGGGTACTTCTCCATGGTTCTTCAGGCGCTTGTGGATCACCGTGGGTGTTTTACTAACATTAATGCAGGCTGGTCAGGAAAGGTGCATGACGCACGCATCTTCCGCAACACCGGCCTGTTCAGGAAGCTGCAAGAAGGCACCTTTTTCCCAGACCAGAAGATCCCCATGGGGGAAGTGGAGATGCCCATTGTGATTCTTGGTGACCCCGCTTACCCTCTAATGCCCTGGCTCATGAAACCCTACATGGGGAGCCAGGACAGCAGCCAGGAAAGGTTCAACTACAGGCTGAGCTGCTGTCGAATGACTGTGGAGTGTGCTTTTGGGCGTCTCAAGGCCTGCTGGAGATGTCCTTATGGCAAGCTCGACTTGGCAGAGGGAAGTATCCCCGCGGTTATTTCTGTGTGCTGTGCCCTACATAATCTCTGTGAGCGGAAGGGCGAAGGCTTCACTATGGCATGGACCTCGAAGGTTCAGCAGCTGGAGGCCATGTATGCACAGCCAGAGAGCAGGGCTCTTAGAGGGGCCCAGCACGAGGGTACAAGGATCAGGGATGCCTTGAGGGAGCATTTTGAGGCTGAAAGCGAGTTGTAATGGGAATTTCAGAGGGAGCGAAGGAAGGGTTTGGAGGGAGGGATGGATGGAGCATTCTGTTAATAGGATAAGGCATTTGCTTTTCTGTACCTATTAGATACATATGTGCACTGAATACAGAAACCCATTTATTAAAAACAAATCATTTATTGAACAGCTTTTTCAGACTTGGAAATAAAAGTTGAAAACAAATAAAATGTGTGTGTGGGGGGCAGGTGGGATGGGAAGGGCTCACTCAGAGATTGGCGTATGTCCTGGACTCATAACCTCCCATACACTCTGAATTGCTGTGTTCCCCCAACCCCACTTGCGGATGATGATTGTTATTAGGGGTTGAGGGCAGTGGATAAGGATAAGGGTGATGGGTCTGTGGGTTGGTCGGTGAAGAGAGGGGTGTTGGAGGCAGCCGTGGGTGGTAATAACCAGGCAGCTGTTGATAGCAGCCTGAAGGGGCCAGAGGGCCAGAAGGGGAAGGGTTAGGGGGCAACTGACAATGGGGGTGGCAAGCACAGGGCTGCTCCTCCTGAACGGCAGCGATCTGCTGCAGAGTCTCTACTTCCAGCTGTAATATTCTAAACAGCTTGTCAGCGCGCTGTTCGCGAGCCATCTCCCTCAACTGCATCTGTTCCTCCCTCCGCTTCCTTTCATCTTCCCTCCGGTTGCTCTCATTCTCGTGCCACTGCTGTGCAATGCGGTTGTCCATTGATGCCTGCTCCATAATTTGTTTCAAAAGATCTTCCTTGCTCTTCCTTGGTCTGTTTCATATCCTCCTTAGCTTCTGAGCAACAGATAAGACTGGCAGTGACGTTGATGTTGTGAGGGACAAAAATTTGGGGTACTTAAGTATCCTGTGGCAATTAAACTGTTAAATGTTTTATTAAGAACTCTGGTAGTCTTCTGATAAAACCAGACTGAGCGGTTTGTTTTGAAGACCTTGAGAAGGAATAATCAACATTTTCTTGTAGTCATCTGGCGACAGACTTTCAGTTGTTTCCTCTGTTTTCTAACTGTTTCCCCTATGTCTGGGATCCTTTTGACCCAGCTGATAATTGTTAGATAGTTGTGAATTAGGTATTAGGTATTGTTTAAAGTTATAATAAGTGTTGGTTAAGCATAACCAAGAGGGAAAAGGGCGGTGATAGCTTTTTCCCTCCTCCCATCTGGGCTCAGACTAACCTGTGATGCGATGGAACTGTGTATAAAAAAACCTATTCAGTGTAAGAGAGTTGGCTGGTTCAGGGAAAACGGGCCACTCTCTATTGATGCGTGCCACCTGTCAATAAAGAGTTTGTTTGGACCTTGCTGGTTGTTGCCTGTCTCTGCGGTCAGACAACAAACCTTTGCCAGTCGGGGTTTTAGTCCCTGACAATGTCAAGGACAAACCTAGTGAAAGTTACACGTTCACAGTTAAAACACAAGATCCCCTTGTTTGCCACAGACATTAGGGAGTCCCACGCATTCCATGAATCTCTGTGCAGTTTCCCTGTCTGAAAAAGCTGTAGCACACACAGAGCACACAGAGATACCCACGGAGCCCTGGCCATGGTGAGTCATGGGGACAATGACTGTTTCCCCGCCTTGCTGTACTATGGCTCCGGGGGGAGCAGAGGGCATTTGTGGGAACTGCACTCTGTTGAGCACTATCCCAACATTCTGTGTAGGTATTCATGCTGGAAGATATCTCGCTGCTGTGTGTGACGGAGCAAGAGAGGGAGGGGATTCTAATGAGATGTGGCTTCCGCCCCGGGCCATATGCGGCTTGCATCTGTGCAGCGATGCTCCCCCCACCCATCTTAGAACAATGGCGGGGACTGGTGACCATGGCCGGGACAGCGAACATGCTGGCTCTCCCGAGAAACCTGCGCAGTGCACGTTGGATCACCACCAAGTATCGCGTCCAGCTCCTTGTAGTACTTGCAAAACACAGGGGCTGCCCCGGAGCGGCTGTTTGCGTTGCGTGCTTTGCGATAGCCAATCCTAAGCTCCTTCACTTTTGCCCGGCACTGCAGAGTGTCCCGGTCATGGCCTCTGTCCTTCATGGCCCGTGATATCAGGCCATATGTATCGTAATTCCTGCGGCTAGACCGCAGCTGAGACTGGACAGCCTCTTCCCCCCAACAACTGATGAGGTCCAGCAACTCATGATCGAACCACGGTGGAAATCGTTTATTGCAAGGAGGCATGGCACGTGGAGTCATGGCCAAGCAAAATTGTTACCCGAGGAGCACTCCACACCTGGCTGGAGCAAACAGGAAGGGGATTTTCAAATTTCCCTGGGAATTTAAAGGGCGGGTCTGATGTGTGGTCACATGAGGACGCGACAGAAGAGTTTGAAACTGATGCCCAGAGTGGCTCGAACAGGAAATATGGGCCAGGCTGGAGGCTAATTAACGCGCAATGGCTGTTCACATTCGCGCCGTTGCGCTAACAGCCCTTATTCCCCATGCGGTGGTGGCTTACCACGAGCGCAATAAGTTCGGACCTATAGCGCAATATGTGCCTTGCTAGTGTGTTCGGGTACAGAGTTATAGAGTTCCTGGAGGCTTTATAGCGCTATAAAGTGCAAGTGTAACCAAGGTCAAAGCTTCCAATTCAGCCAAACAAACGGACTGATAATTAACTAAACATTTTGAGTGTCCACCCAGATAAGATCATTCTGCAGAAACCTCTAGCAGAGCTATTTGTATTGATTGTGTTTGCTCAAGGATTGGCACTGCAAACGACTTATCTTCACACCCTATGTAAGTTTACATAAATACATTGCAAACATAGACTTCCCACAGGCTGTCTGCTCTCTTGAGGGAAAGGACTTTGCAAGAATGGTAAGTTCTTGTGTTTCATATTTTAAAAGGAGACTGTTGATTGCTACTGATTTTAAAGTAGGTATTTGGGGCTTGATTTGCAGAAGTGTTGGGTGCTGACAGCTATAAATGATATAAATGGAAGACTGAAGGTTTTTAGCAACCTTCAGACACTAGATGATTTTATCTGCCAGGGTACGCAAAGAAACTAAGGGTGTCTCTACACTATCCGTCGGATCGGCAGGTAGTAATTGATCTATCGGGGATTTATTTGTCGTATCTAGTGTAGATGGGATAAATCGATCCCCAAGCGCTCTCCCCGTCGACTCCGGAACTCCACCACCACGAGAGGCAGAAGCGGAGTCGACGGGCGAGAGGCAGCGGTCGACTCACCGCCGTGAGGATGCCCAGGTAAGTCAACCTAAGATACGTCGACTTGATGGAGAGAAAGGCTCAGCAACCTGAGGGGTCCTTCCAGCTCATGCTAAATGTTCCTAAAAATCACATGCTTCTGAATTAAAACATTTTCTGCAAACCAGAAATTCCATAAAATATTCATTTTGGGAACACCGACAGGTGGAGTTTCTGATATGACACATGCTCCCCAGGCCTCAGCATGAGTCTCAGTTTCCCTGCTGCACATCAGTGACCAGAGAGCCCCCAGAGTTTCTCGCTCCCAACTCCATGGCAGAGATCTTGGAAGCACAGAGGACTCCAGCTTGAGTCAGAGCTCCAGGGGTTTCCTGCTCCACAGCAGGGAGTTGGGGAGCCCTGAGACTCCCCAGCGCTGGGGCAATCTGCATGATGGGGATACTTCAGAGCCACAGTCCCTGGAAAGGTGGGCTCCCATGCAATCCACCAGTCTGGTAGGAAACCTAGCCATTTTCAGTCAGAACCATGCCTGCGGTTTATCCAAAGTACATCAAACTCAGTGCTTAATTTGTGCCAGGGCTGATCCTCGGTACCTCTAGGCTTGGAAGTTTATAATCCCAGCACTTCTGGGCTTGTTGCATCAGTTACAAACATTAAACATAGCTTGAGCCCCAGCACTCAATTGCTGAGCTCCAACGCCTCTTTCATTACAAATTAAGCTATTATCAACCCTGATACGTTTCCTCAGAAAATGTTGGGGTCAACAATTGGCAGTTCAATCAGAACACTCCCAGCCAGCTCTAGGTGTGAGACCATCCGAGAGCTTCCAATCCAGCCAAACAAACAAACTGAAACTTTATTTAGTGCCTTGCTGAGCCAAAACTTCCTATTACCGACTGGACAAATGTCAGGAACTTCTGCAAAAATCGCTCCAGAAGAGACCTAATATATCTTAAAATTGCTCAATATTAGGCCTTTCAAAATACTTGTTTTCACACAGTATATACTTTCACTGCAAAACATTTTTCACTGGCTCTGAGCTCTTTGGAAGCACACATTTTACACCGGTAAATCAAAGATTCAGGTTTCCAAAGTTGATAGCCAACTTACTAGTTGGGTACATTGTACCAAGATTTTTCCTGTTGGTTTCTGTAGAAATGAACCAGCTTTAGTGGGTAACCATTGAAAAGCCACTTAATCTTGGTCACGGGCCTTGTCTCCTTCTTACAGAAGTGCTTCCTGGGTTTCCTTCTTGCTGTCAGCCTCTTGGCGACACTATGTGACGCGGACTGTTTTTTTCTACTACCTAGCCCACAAGAATCTACCAAAGGTGAGAACCACAATGGCTGTGATTGGTACAAGGGATTTATTCCTTTCTTTTTTTTCTTTAATTAAAATCTTTTTTTAAAAAATTGAACTGCTTGTTTTCCATTGTGTAAAATCCTGGTTTTAAATCAGACACATCTCACAAAATCATGAAGAGCTCACAAAAATCAGGAAGAGGTCTTTTTCTCTCAAGCTTTCCCAAAAAGGAAAGAATAAGTTTGGGGGTTTTGTGTAAAAAAAAAAAAAAAAAAAGGCTCCAAGTTGCTCTACCCCATAGTTTTAAGGTGCTAAGCTTGGTGGCGGCGGCGTACCATTCCAAACACAAAAAAAGTTAAGGAGACCACCAAACTCTCCCTTTGCTGGATTTTTTGCCGAGCTTTACAATTACAGCCAAACCGAGTGATAATTTCTACAACCCTGAGAAATTCAGCAGAGAAAATTTACTATCTTGTCTGGATAGCTTCACTTGTTGCTGGTTAGAAAAATTTTAGATAGTGTGGCAAAGCTTTGGCCTTGTCCCTGTGGGTACTGCACTTCCAGGTGGTTTGTGCTAGCCTCAGAGGCTCACTGTGATTAGTTAGAGGAGGTAGAAAAGGGGGGGGAGCCCGGGCCCACCCTCTACTCCGGGCTCCAGCCCAGGGACCCTATTAGTATCAGCTAAGATGGCTGACCTTTTAGTCACCAAACACAATACAATTCCCTGGACTACTTCCCCACAGCAGTCCCTGCTTCTTCACACTCCACTTCATCTTTACCTCAGAGTCTCCTTCCTTGCTTATATGTTGTCTACCTCTTAGTCTCACCAACAGCACAACCTCCTCTCACAGCTCCTGACATCCACACCCACCTGACTAACTGGGAGGGTTTTTAAGTGGTTTCAGCCAGCCCGATTGGCTTCAGGTGTCCCACTCAGGCTAGCTGTTTCTGCTGCTTTCTAGAACCTTCTTAATTGGCCCCAGGGTGTCTTGATTGGCCTGGAGTAGCCTTTGTTTGGCTATCCAGGGAACAGAGACCTGCACATCCTGAGACCCATATACCTGCCTTCCAGCACTCTCCTATACCCTTCTGGTCTGACTCCGTCACAATAGATAAAAAGGAAAAGTAGATGTGCTTCACTCCATTTCCGAGAGCGAACAGCCAAAAAGAAACTAAAACTAAAATCCCTTTGTCTTCTGAGGAATTTCTCATTGGTCAGGTGCCTACTTCTTAGGTTACCTTTAGCTTAACCCCTTACAGGTAAACAGTAATCTTAGGTTACTTTATACTTATAACACAGGGTACCCCACAAAATTATGTTTTTAGAGTGACAGGTAGCTGGCAAGAGTACACAGAAGGCACCACACATGGCCAATTTCTAATGGATTTAGCTCAGGCAAGTAGCTTGTGTGCGTTCTGATTTTGCATAGTGACTCCATCCATTCTAGCTGGAGTCTCAACTGTGGTCTCTCCCCAAGGAATCAAAGATACGAGCCCACCCTGTGCTCCTCCCAAAGCTGGGGTCTTCAGATGGTATCTGCTGATTTTGGAAGAGATGGAGTGATGCTGCCATCATTTTGCACGACAGCTCCCATCGGAGTTGATGATAGTTTTGAATGCACCACAATGGGAGGATATGATCCTAGCTCATTTTCTGCTTATTGTCACAAAAGATTCATCCCAGATGGGCTAAAAATGGAGAAAACAAGCTCATGCTCTTAAAGATAGATAAATTCACAGAGGATAGGTCCATCAATGGCTATTAGCCAGGATGGTCAGGGATGGTGTCCCTTGCCTGTTTCCTAGAGGCTAGGAATGGGTGACAGGGGATGGATCAGTTGATGATTACCTGTTCTGTTCATTCCCTCTTGGGCACCTGGCATTGGGCACTGTCAGAAGACAGTATACTGGACTAGGATATTGGTCTGACCCAGTATGGCTGTTCTTATGTTCTAAGTAGTAAATGAGGCTGAAATGTCATTCAGGTGGGCACAAGAGTGGAATTAACGCCACTCTGCCTGCATAGGCCTGAAGTTTATTTGCAACATGCACAGACAGGTTGAAGTTTTTAGTCCAATGTTGAAGTTCAAATGAAGGGTGAGACTTTATTTTGTTTTATTTGGGTATTGTAGGTTGTCTTCAAAATGGAAAAATATATCAATATGGTGCCACTTGGATTGAGGACTGCTACAGATGCAGCTGCGACGAGGAAGGAATAAGCTGCTGCTCCGTGTAAGTCCAACAGAACCCAGTAGCAATGTTTTCACTGTGAGGCTCTTGCCATCCATACTCTGAATAAACAATCTCTCCAAGTTACAACTCCACCAAAGGCTGTTTTCCTGATCTTCGTCATAGCCCTGGGGGAAAAAAAATCACGTGATCTCTCCTAATCTTGTCTTGAATGTTAGCTTTGCCTCCCATTAGGGCTATGGCTGCATTTTCCTTAGTTACATCTTACCCTCTGGTGTTGGAGGCAGCCTTGCTCATCTTGTTGCATGGCTTCTTTAGAACTTCTTGTGACACTGGCACATACCTGGTTTGCACTGGGGTAGAAGATAGTCACAGTTGGCTAAAGCCACACAAGAAGTAACGAGAAATGATTTGTCCAGCTGAAATGACATGGGGGATTAAGCTTGAAGAATGGAGTTAATGGAAATTGGGTCTAGTACTGCTCCCTTTGTGAAAAATGCCCATTGGCTTTTTGATGATCAGAGGGGATGTAATATCTCAATTTTCGAAGAGAGGCAGGATGGTTCAGTAGTTAGCACTCATGTGGTACTTTGGGAAACCCACGTTCCATACCCTCCTCTGACACAAATTTCATGGGTAACTTTAGGCAAAGTTGCTTGGGCCGAGGATCCTCAAGAAGGCACATAGGTTCTGTTCAAATAACGGACACTAGGAGCCTAATACCCTTGAGGGTTTGGACCTAAGTCTCTGTGAGCTTCATTTCCCTAGCCATGAGATGAGGCTAGTAGCCTTTCCTCAGCTTTCAGGGCATTGAGAAGATCAAAATGTTAATGGTTGTCAGGTTTTCAGATGCCACGGTGATGGGGGACACCTAGAGTTCCCCCTGAAGTAAAACTCTATTATGCTGTAATGTCTACAAAACACTGGACAGCTGGTTTTCTGGGATCATTGCCTATCTTGCTGACTAATATGACTTCCTTATTCTATTTGTTTTATCCCCTGATTATCTGTAGTCTCACCCTAAGCTTGTAAAGTCTCTGAGGCAGGGGCTGTCTCTATTTACAGAGCGTTTTGGTTTAAAACAAATTGCCAGTTCAAAGATAGTGAGGACATGCCTGGAAAGCTGCCCCATGACCTGGTGATTGTGTTTAGCTGTTGTCAGAGTTAGCTTGACACGTCTGACACCAATGCTTGTTTTCCTTCCCCATGCTAGCTTTGTACGTCCTGGTGGCTTTGATGAAGAGAAATGTCATCTCATCTTCAATAAGGAGACCTGCAGCTACTCGGTGGTGGAGAAGGCCAACCCCTCTAACACTTGTGTGTTCACAGGTGTGGTGGGTTAAGGAATACCCTCCTTGGAAGAACCTCCCTTCCAGGTTTAAGTTACTCATGGAATAATTCCTTTCTTGGATCCTAGTAATTGTAGATGCTGTTTTAAGATTTTCCACCAGTATACTGTACTTTCCCTATCAATCGTGTAACCTTCTTTATTCTCGTATCTTGGAGATCAGCATTGTTTCTATATTATTCTAGGTCTGTCATAGTAACTGAATTCTGCCCAGAGATCTTGGCTGATGAATGATTAAATAAAACAGCCAGGTAAAGCATCAAAAACGTCTGAGTTTTTTTCTTCTTAAGAAATGATGGGATCCCTTCTTCTCTCTCCTTAGTACTCATGGCCAGGGAGGGACAAGGGGAGCACCAGTATTCCTGGAAAGCTTTTAATAAATGGTGATCTGCTTTGAAAGTCGATACTTAGAATTCCTGGTCCAGACAAGGTCATCTGCACCGTTTGTCAGGTTCTGCTCTGACTGTAAAAGAACCAGAGGTGAAACCTGGCCTCCAGTGATGTCAATGCAAAACCTCCATTGAGTTCAACAGGGCCAGGGTTTCAGCCTAGAGACACGGCCCCCTGATGTGACTGTCGTGCCTACTGCTGCATACCCCACAAAAAGACAATATGAGGGACCCACTCAGCCCGCTTGGGTCCCAAGTAACCAGGTTTACTAAGTATATAGAAAGGTGCAAGGCCCAGCTAGATACACATTGCTCTGATTGGGGTCTGGCAGCTTCTAAACCAGAATACAGTAAGCGCCACAAGAGGGCTCAAACAATTTAAAGGGACAGTGCTTGACATAGGGTGAGAAGCCTCTATGAGGGAGCAGGGCCAGTGCTCATGTGCTGCATTAGTGGACCCAGATTAGGTTTTATAAGACACGGAGTCAGAGTGAGGGAGCTACAGGAAGCAGGACTGCCAGAGATCCCTGAGAGGGGGAAAACCCTCCGGGCACTGTAGGCAGGGCTGGTGACAGGGGGGTACTACGGGTACAGCTGTACCGGGCCCCCGACTTAAGGGGGGCCTCCTTAAGTCCGGGGCCCGGTACACAGCTGTACCTGTACTCGTCCCCAGGGAGTCCCCAAACGATCAGAGTAGGGGGCCCCAAAATTTCTGTCACCGGCCCTGACTGTAGGCCAGACTGAGCTGAGGAACTGTCTGTTTTACTTAAGACTGGGACATCAAAGCTGCCTAGAAGAGGCTTTGGGCATGGCTGCAGGTCCTCCGTGGACTGGGAGATGCCTATCTTGTTATACTGCCCTATTCCTATACACTTCAATGGGGTCAAACGGCTCCTTGCAGCCCCCTGAAGTCAAACCTGACCCAGCTGCTTGCAAGAGCTGCACCTCTCCAGAGCCAGCACTGTTTGCCACTTGAACCTAGAAGATCTGAAGGCGCTTACAGTAGAGATAGGTGGGGCAGGTGCTTGGTCTGGAACGCTAGAGGAGAAAAAAACCTAACCAGGCAGAGTCTATCTTTTGACAGTGACTAACAAACCCATTCTGTCTCCACAAGCATAAACTGCCAAGTTCACCAAGTTTCAGCACTTTTCCCCCCCCGACGCTCACCCAAAACAGATTCCACGGGGCTTGTAGCAGTGGAAGAGGATAGCAAAGCCTGTGAAATGCCTGTAATGCAAATCACAATGTACACAGTGACACCCACAACATACAGAACACAAGATAAACACAAGGCACATGCCAAACTGGGCATAGACAGAAATGCCACAACAGGCAGAAAAGATCAGAAGGTCCATGAATGTTTGCAAAGCGGGGTTCAGGTGTTTGCACGGCCCTTTCTCCCTTCTCCACCTGTATTCCCCGAGCCCCCTCTCCCTTACTGTGTTCACATATTAAGGTAACCTTAATTGTGTTCTGAGGAGGAGGGCCCGGTAGCCTCACCACCCAGTCTGTAGGGGACTCATTGGTGCACTCCCTAGAGGCTCTTGGTGATGGTTTCCCCAGTTTGCACAGCGTTGCAAAGGGTGGCAGCAGCAGACACATAATGCTGGTGCTTTTCCAGGTCTCCCGGGGCTCAGGGACAATACTTTAGTTAGTCTTTAAGGTGCCACAGAACTCTTTGTCACTTCTGCAATTCCTGACTAACACAGCGACCTCTCTGATACCAGGGACCAGACATCCAGGGGGCATAAGTCAGGAGTGTGTCCAGTACACTCCCTCCAGTGTATACATAGTGTGTGTGTACTATGTGCAGCTGGCATATGCAGTATCACCTTCATAGGGGTTTATTGTTTTCAGAGAACATCTGGAATAGAGAACAGCTCCTCAAGTGAAGCGCGAGCGCTGAAATTTATTGAGGAAGGGGAACAATGGGGGGAATTATCAATAGGGCAAACAGATCTGACATTTTACGGAGTACAGAATGAGACAGATGGTTCTCAGAACTCCCTCAGTCCTGACTGGCCTTCCCAGATCCCAAAGTCCCTCATACCTTACAAGTGACCCTCTAGTTCCTAGCAGAGGCTACCTGTGCATGCTGTGGTTCTTTTGGCCTAACGCTGGCAGAAGTATGGCCACTGTGATGGCAATTGAGTTAAACAATAGCCCAGACCTGCCAAAGGGGTAAGAAGAGGTTGACAGATCCTAGGGCTGCAAGTCTTGGGATCAGATATAGACTAGCACAGCTCCACGCGGAGGATCTGGCCCTTTACAATCACTAGTAGGGAACAAGGAGGCAGAAACTCATTTCCGATAAAGATTCATGAAACATTTTGCAAGTTTTCATTGTGTCTTATTTTTTTAAAATTCAATTTCCACTGCCTGAATTCTGAGCCTGTCGGCACGCCTTTAATGGGGACGCAGATACAAGTTACACTACGCTCTTCCTTCATGGGAAAGTATAATTCCTGTATGGATCTGCTGAAGTTCTCCCTACAGATACACAGAACAAGCACCAGGTAGAGGGCATTTATAAGGGCCTGTCAACTCCCACAATCCCTCTGCTGAACCCAGAGGGATCTCCTGGGTCATCAAGCCTAGGAAACCCCCATCCAAAAGAGAAGGAGCAGCTACTGGTTGGGAGGGGCCTTGGCAGGCCCCTGGTATCCACAATTGTGACTCTCGGGCTCTGGATGTGTATTTCAGCCCCCATGTTTACCGTATTGCCATTGGCTGTTGGGCTGCTGTTCACTTCACCTCCCTCCTACCCTTGCATCCCACCCCATGCTCCCAATTGTGCTTAGCCTCTCTCACTCCACTACTCTCTCTACCTGCCTCTTCCTGTACCCCTCCTCTTACCACAACAGTCCTTCCTTGCCCCCAGGCAAAACCCCAACGTCTTTGACAAATAAATACAAACCAACATCTGTCTGCACCAACCAACACATGGCAGTGCCCACCCCTGTGCTGCCATCACCCCGATCTCCCTGCGGCTACGCTATAACCCATTGGTTCTCAAAGTGGGAGGTGGGGTCGCGACCTGATTATGTGGGGGTCGTGAGCCCCTGCTGCTGGCAGCCGGCCCCGACCCCCTCGGTGGCGCCCTGAGCCCCACACCCGGCCCTGCTGCTACGGTCTGCTGGCGGTGCCTGGAGTCCCGGACCCGGCCACTGCTGCTGCGGGCTGGTGGCAGGCTGCCAGCGGCACCCCGAGCCCCACACCCGGCCACTGATGCAGCGGGCTGCCGGCGGTGCCTGGAGCCCCGGACCCAGTCACTGCCGCGGCGGGCTGCTGGCGGTACCCTGGACCTTGGCCCCTGCTGTGGCAGGCCAGCGGCGGGCTGCCGGCGGCACTCCAAATCCCAGACCCGGCCTCTGCTGCTGCGGGCTGCCGGCGGTGCCTGGAGCCCTGGATCCGGCCACTGCTGTTGTGGGCAGCTCTTTGCAGCAATGGCCGTTCCTCCTTCCGTGTTTGCTCCTAGCGCCGGAGGGGCATGACCCTGATCGGAGCGCTGCCAAGTTATAAAGGGTACCTGAGGAGCAGTCACACCCCCAGGGAGGGCAGGGGAGCATCCCCAAGTTAGCATCTACAGGCAGGAATCCAACAGTAGTATGTGTTCTCTTTGTATGGTAGAGGCCCCAGCTGAAACGGGCCAGGCTCTGTGCAAAGACATAGCAAGATACAGACTTACACTCCACACGGGCTTACACTCCACACGGGCTTACACTCCACACACACAGGCCGGGAATGCGAATGGAGGCGTTAGAAGCACTGCAATTTGCCCAAGCTCTCCAGCAGGCCAATGACCAAAGCAGGAATAGAAGCCAGGTCTCCTGACCCCCAGGCCAGTGCCCTACTCCCTAGGCCACACTGCCTCCCTGGCGCTCTCTGGTCTTTTGTTCCTGTGAGCGGGATCCGAGTCCCATGCAGGATCCATTGAACTGCCTTGGATGAAGGTCACCTTGCAAGTGGTGGTCACTTTGTACATGACGGCTCCTTAGCTAATGTGCTAAGATTTGTGCAGCAGCAGCATCTGTCCCTGCCATATTGGGCTGCAGGAAAAGATGGACTCTTTCCCCTCATCTGCCTATGAAAGGGAGGAGTGGGTGTCAGACTCTGGCTTCACCCTGCAGAACATCTTGATGGATAGAGGCTCTTCATGGCGACCTCCCAAAGCTAGAAGCCTGGGAACATGGCCACCGACCCCTCTGAGTTTGAGGAAGGGGCCAGCTAGGTTCCTCACACAGAATCCAGGCTTTCAAGGACCCACCCTCCTCCATAGGGGGAGCTGTTAGAGGGTAGGAAGGGGGCGTGATTTCCTGGAACTTTGGCTTCTGCCATGGCTGAAGGTCTCTGACACCGAAAGGGGTCTAGGGCCAATCCCTGTGAACTGAGCCTGCGAAGTCCACTCTGCAATGCGCAGCTCTGTGGGGCTTCTCAGTTCTAGTGACAACAAGTCCCCAGCAGCCCCAGCTGTTCTCAAGTGCTGAAAAGGACACACGGCTTTTGCAGTGCTAGACACTTCCAAACCATACCACTGCCATTAACAGCCCAATTCCTTCAGTGACTCTCCCTCGCACTGCTACCGGCCCAGAGACAGAAATGCCACAACTGGGCTCAGAGGGGAATTTGTTCCCTGTGTGCCAGGCTCCATGGCTCCCTGATAAATACCAGCCTAGCCAGTGCGCGCCCCTGGCTACAGGCAGACCAGGAGAAGGGAAGTTTGGGGTGAACTCTGCAGAGTGGGGTAATCCTTCCTTCCACTTAGTATCCCCCTCCCCCAGAGGCTTTTTCTAGGACTAACCATTCATCTCAGCTTGTGCATAGTTGCTGTATGACTGGATTCCTGCATGGAGCTGCTGCTGCTTCTGCTGAAAGGTTAGTGTTTCATACAAGCCTTGAGACAGGGAAGTCTTCGCAATAAAGTCTGATATGAATCCTTATCCACACTTGCCAGTCCTGATATCCCTTGACTCAAAACTCCACACAGCTCTGTATTGGGTGCACAGAAGTCTTCCCTTTCATTTGCTAACAAAGGCTTTGGTTATAGCGCGTTTGGTTATAGCGCGTCCCATATACAGCAATAGGTATTGCGCTAGAGCGTGTGTACACCAAGACCCGCCAGCGCTAAAGCATGGCCACATTTGCGGTGCTTCTGGCGGCATTGGGAGTAGCGCAATAGGGTAGGTATCCCACAGAGCACCTCTTCCCAATCTGGCACAATGCCTTGTGGGAAGGGGGGCGTCACTTGCGGCCATTCTGCATCCTGTTCCAACTCCCCGTGATGCTTTCTGTCATATCCCAGCAATCCCTGTGTTTCCATCCACCTCGGGTGCTATCTTTCAACGGCTGCAGCAAGGCACGTGCGCTCCGTCATCCGTTTTCCTGTGCCATAATGGATCACGAACTGCTGAGGAGCATGCTGGCGAGTGTCCCCAGCACAACTCTCTGCGCGGCGGAGTTCATTCTTGAAATGGACCGTGACAGTAGTGATGAGTCTGGAGAAGAAGACAAGCTCGAGCCAAGGAACGCATTGGACACTGTGACAAAGCTCCATGTCTGTACTTGTGAGTCCTGTGTTTCTTGGCAGATTTCACTAGCCTCAGAGGCTCACTGTGACCATCCACGTAGCCCTTCTCTCTTTAGAGACAAGGTCACAGCCTATTGAGCCATTTTCATCATAAGCCAGTGAGGAGAAATTATCTTTCCTGGCACAGTCTCTGTTATCTCCCTAGTCTTGGTGATTAGTTGGGGAAGGTAGAAAGGGGGGAGCCTGGGCCCGCCCTCTACTCCGGGCTCCATCCCAGGGACCCTAATAGTATCAGCTAAGATGGCTGACCTTTTAACCACCAAGCACAATACAATTCCCTGGGCTACTTCCCCACAGCAGTCCCTGCTTCTTTACTCTCCACTTCACCCTTACCTCAGGGCCTCCTTCCAAACTGCTCTCTGCTCCAATGCCTCCAAACTGCTCTCTGCTCCAACGCCTCCAAACTGCTCTCTGCTCCAACGCCTCCAAACTCCTGACACCCATGCCCACCTGACTAACTAGGAGGGTTTTTAATTGGTTTCAGCCAGTCCCTGATTGGCTCCAGGTGTCCCCAATCAGGCTAGCTGTTTCTACTACCTTCTAGAACCTTCTCTGTTTGGCTAGCCAGGGAACAGGGACCTACTCACCCTGAGGCTGATATACTTCCCTTCCAGCACTCTCCTATACCCTTCTGGTCTGACTCCGTCACAACACTTAAACTGATCATCGCTTTAACGGACATGCTCACGACCGTGGAACGCCGCTTCTGGGCACGGGAAACGAGCACTCACTGGTGGGATCGCATCGTCTTGCAAGTGTGGGACGATGAGAAGTGGCTGCAAAACTTTCACATGAGAAAAGTCACTTTCATGGGACTGTGTGCTGAACTCGCCCCCGTCCTGCAGTGCCAGGACACCAGATTGAGAGCTGCCATCCCGGTGGAGAAGCGGGTGGCTATAGCACTCTGGAAGCTGGCCACCCCAGACAACTACCGATCGGTGGCCAACCACTTTGGGGTGGGGAAGTCGAACGTTGGAGTCATGTTGATGCAAGTGTGCAGGGCCATTAATCGCCTTCTGCTACGAAAAATTGTGACTCTTAGTGACGTGTGTGACATCGTGGCTGGCTTTGAGCAGATGGGGTTCCCTAACTGTGGAGGGGCGATCGATGGGACCCATATACCTATTCTGGCACCCGACCACCTAGCAGAAGAGTACATTAACCGAAAGGGGTACTTCTCCATGGTTCTTCAGGCGCTTGTGGATCACCGTGGGTGTTTTACTAACATTAATGCAGGCTGGTCAGGAAAGGTGCATGACGCACGCATCTTCCGCAACACCGGCCTGTTCAGGAAGCTGCAAGAAGGCACCTTTTTCCCAGACCAGAAGATCCCCATGGGGGAAGTGGAGATGCCCATTGTGATTCTTGGTGACCCCGCTTACCCTCTAATGCCCTGGCTCATGAAACCCTACATGGGGAGCCAGGACAGCAGCCAGGAAAGGTTCAACTACAGGCTGAGCTGCTGTCGAATGACTGTGGAGTGTGCTTTTGGGCGTCTCAAGGCCTGCTGGAGATGTCCTTATGGCAAGCTCGACTTGGCAGAGGGAAGTATCCCCGCGGTTATTTCCGCATGCTGTGCCCTACATAATCTTTGTGAGCGGAAGGGCGAAGGCTTCACTATGGCATGGACCTCAAAGGTTCAGCAGCTGGAGGCCATGTATGCACAGCCAGAGAGCAGGGCTCTTAGAGGGGCCCAGCGCGAGGGTACAAGGATCAGGGATGCCTTGAGGGAGCATTTTGAGGCTGAAAGCGAGTTGTAATGGGAATTTCAGAGGGAGGGAGGGAGGGTTTGGAGGGAGGGAGGGATGGAGCATTCTGTTAATAGGATAAGGCATTTGCTTTTCTGTACCTATTAGATACATATGTGCACTGAATACAGAAACCCATTTATTAAAAACAAATCATTTATTGAACAGCTTTTTCAGACTTGGAAATAAAAGTTGAAAACAAATAAAATGTGTGTGTGGGGGGGGCAGGTGGGATGGGAAGGGCTCACTCAGAGATTGGCGTATGTCCTGGACTCATAACCTCCCATACACTCTGAATTGCTGTGTTCCCCCAACCCCACTTGCGGATGATGATTGTTATTAGGGGTTGAGGGCAGTGGATAAGGATAAGGGTGATGGGTCTGTGGGTTGGTCGGTGAAGAGAGGGGTGTTGGAGGCAGCCGTGGGTGGTAATAACCAGGCAGCTGTTGATAGCAGCCTGAAGGGGCCAGAGGGCCAGAAGGGGAAGGGTTAGGGGGCAACTGACAATGGGGGTGGCAAGCACAGGGCTGCCCCTCCTGAACGGCAGCGATCTGCTGCAGAGTCTCTACTTCCAGCTGTAATATTCTAAACAGCTTGTCAGCGCGCTGTTTGCGAGCCATCTCCCTCAACTGCATCTGTTCCTCCCTCCGCTTCCTTTCATCTTCCCTCCGGTTGCTCTCATTCTCGTGCCACTGCTGTGCAATGCGGTTGTCCATTGATGCCTGCTCCATAATTTGTTTCAAAAGATCTTCCTTGCTCTTCCTTGGTCTGTTTCATATCCTCCTTAGCTTCTGAGCAACAGATAAGACTGGCAGTGACGTTGATGTTGTGAGGGACAAAAATTTGGGGTACTTAAGTATCCTGTGGCAATTAAACTGTTAAATGTTTTATTAAGAACTCTGGTAGTCTTCTGATAAAACCAGACTGAGCGGTTTGTTTTGAAGACCTTGAGAAGGAATGATCAACATTTTCTTGTAGTCATCTGGCGACAGACTTTCAGTTGTTTCCTCTGTTTTCTAACTGTTTCCCCTATGTCCGGGATCCTTTTGACCCAGCTGATAATTGTTAGATAGTTGTGAATTAGGTATTAGGTATTGTTTAAAGTTATAATAAGTGTTGGTTAAGCATAACCAAAAGGGAAAAGGGCGGTGATAGCTTTTTCCCTCCTCCCATCTGGGCTCAGACTAACCTGTGATGCGATGGAACTGTGTATAAAAAAACCTATTCAGTGTAAGAGAGTTGGCTGGTTCAGGGAAAACGGGCCACTCTCTATTGATGCGTGCCACCTGTCAATAAAGAGTTTGTTTGGACCTTGCTGGTTGTTGCCTGTCTCTGCGGTCAGACAACAAACCTTTGCCAGTCGGGGTTTTAGTCCCTGACAATGTCAAGGACAAACCTAGTGAAAGTTACATGTTCACAGTTAAAACACAAGATCCCCTTGTTTGCCACAGACAGTAGGGAGTCCCACGCATTCCATGAATCTCTGTGCAGTTTCCCTGTCTGAAAAAGCTGTAGCACACACAGAGCACACAGAGATACCCACGGAGCCCTGGCCATGGTGAGTCATGGGGACAATGACTGTTTCCCCGCCTTGCTGTACTATGGCTCCGGGGGGAGCAGAGGGCATTTGTGGGAACTGCACTCTGTTGAGCACTATCCCAACATTCTGTGTAGGTATTCATGCTGGAAGATATCTCGCTGCTGTGTGTGACGGAGCAAGAGAGGGAGGGAATTCTAATGAGATGTGGCTTCCGCCCCGGGCCATATGCGGCTTGCATCTGTGCAGCGATGCTCCCCCCACCCATCTTAGAACAATGGCGGGGACTGGTGACCATGGCCGGGACAGCGAACATGCTGGCTCTCCCGAGAAACCTGCGCAGTGCACATTGGATCACCACCAAGTATCGCGTCCAGCTCCTTGTAGTACTTGCAAAACACAGGGGCTGCCCCGGAGCGGCTGTTTGCGTTGCGTGCTTTGCGATAGCCAATCCTAAGCTCCTTCACTTTTGCCCGGCACTGCAGAGTGTCCCGGTCATGGCCTCTGTCCTTCATGGCCCGTGATATCAGGCCATATGTATCGTAATTCCTGCGGCTAGACCGCAGCTGAGACTGGACAGCCTCTTCCCCCCAACAACTGATGAGGTCCAGCAACTCATGATCGAACCACGGTGGAAATCGTTTATTGCAAGGAGGCATGGCACGTGGAGTCATGGCCAAGCAAAATTGTTACCCGAGGAGCACTCCACACCTGGCTGGAGCAAACAGGAAGGGGATTTTCAAATTTCCCTGGGAATTTAAAGGGCGGGTCTGATGTGTGGTCACATGAGGACGCGACAGAAGAGTTTGAAACTGATGCCCAGAGTGGCTCGAACAGGAAATATGGGCCAGGCTGGAGGCTAATTAACGCGCAATGGCTGTTCACATTCGCGCCGTTGCGCTAACAGCCCTTATTCCCCATGCGGTGGTGGCTTACCACGAGCGCAATAAGTTCGGACCTATAGCGCAATATGTGCCTTGCTAGTGTGTTCGGGTACAGAGTTATAGAGTTCCTGGAGGCTTTATAGCGCTATAAAGTGCAAGTGTAACCAAGGTCAAAGCTTCCAATTCAGCCAAACAAACGGACTGATAATTAACTAAACATTTTGAGTGTCCACCCAGATAAGATCATTCTGCAGAAACCTCTAGCAGAGCTATTTGTATTGATTGTGTTTGCTCAAGGATTGGCACTGCAAACGACTTATCTTCACACCCTATGTAAGTTTACATAAATACATTGCAAACATAGACTTCCCACAGGCTGTCTGCTCTCTTGAGGGAAAGGACTTTGCAAGAATGGTAAGTTCTTGTGTTTCATATTTTAAAAGGAGACTGTTGATTGCTACTGATTTTAAAGTAGGTATTTGGGGCTTGATTTGCAGAAGTGTTGGGTGCTGACAGCTATAAATGATATAAATGGAAGACTGAAGGTTTTTAGCAACCTTCAGACACTAGATGATTTTATCTGCCAGGGTACGCAAAGAAACTAAGGGTGTCTCTACACTATCCGTCGGATCGGCAGGTAGTAATTGATCTATCGGGGATTTATTTGTCGTATCTAGTGTAGATGGGATAAATCGATCCCCAAGCGCTCTCCCCGTCGACTCCGGAACTCCACCACCACGAGAGGCAGAAGCGGAGTCGACGGGCGAGAGGCAGCGGTCGACTCACCGCCGTGAGGATGCCCAGGTAAGTCAACCTAAGATACGTCGACTTGATGGAGAGAAAGGCTCAGCAACCTGAGGGGTCCTTCCAGCTCATGCTAAATGTTCCTAAAAATCACATGCTTCTGAATTAAAACATTTTCTGCAAACCAGAAATTCCATAAAATATTCATTTTGGGAACACCGACAGGTGGAGTTTCTGATATGACACATGCTCCCCAGGCCTCAGCATGAGTCTCAGTTTCCCTGCTGCACATCAGTGACCAGAGAGCCCCCAGAGTTTCTCGCTCCCAACTCCATGGCAGAGATCTTGGAAGCACAGAGGACTCCAGCTTGAGTCAGAGCTCCAGGGGCTTCCTGCTCCACAGCAGGGAGTTGGGGAGCCCTGAGACTCCCCAGCGCTGGGGCAATCTGCATGATGGGGATACTTCAGAGCCACAGTCCCTGGAAAGGTGGGCTCCCATGCAATCCACCAGTCTGGTAGGAAACCTAGCCATTTTCAGTCAGAACCATGCCTGCGGTTTATCCAAAGTACATCAAACTCAGTGCTTAATTTGTGCCAGGGCTGATCCTCGGTACCTCTAGGCTTGGAAGTTTATAATCCCAGCACTTCTGGGCTTGTTGCATCAGTTACAAACATTAAGCATAGCTTGAGCCCCAGCACTCAATTGCTGAGCTCCAACGCCTCTTTCATTACAAATTAAGCTATTATCAACCCTGATACGTTTCCCCAGAAAATGTTGGGGTCAACAATTGGCAGTTCAATCAGAACACTCCCAGCCAGCTCTAGGTGTGAGACCATCCGAGAGCTTCCAATCCAGCCAAACAAACAAACTGAAACTTTATTTAGTGCCTTGCTGAGCCAAAACTTCCTATTACCGACTGGACAAATGTCAGGAACTTCTGCAAAAATCGCTCCAGAAGAGACCTAATATATCTTAAAATTGCTCAATATTAGGCCTTTCAAAATACTTGTTTTCACACAGTATATACTTTCACTGCAAAACATTTTTCACTGGCTCTGAGCTCTTTGGAAGCACACATTTTACACCGGTAAATCAAAGATTCAGGTTTCCAAAGTTGATAGCCAACTTACTAGTTGGGTACATTGTACCAAGATTTTTCCTGTTGGTTTCTGTAGAAATGAACCAGCTTTAGTGGGTAACCATTGAAAAGCCACTTAATCTTGGTCACGGGCCTTGTCTCCTTCTTACAGAAGTGCTTCCTGGGTTTCCTTCTTGCTGTCAGCCTCTTGGCGACACTATGTGACGCGGACTGTTTTTTTCTACTACCTAGCCCACAAGAATCTACCAAAGGTGAGAACCACAATGGCTGTGATTGGTACAAGGGATTTATTCCTTTCTTTTTTTTCTTTAATTAAAATCTTTTTTTAAAAAATTGAACTGCTTGTTTTCCATTGTGTAAAATCCTGGTTTTAAATCAGACACATCTCACAAAATCATGAAGAGCTCACAAAAATCAGGAAGAGGTCTTTTTCTCTCAAGCTTTCCCAAAAAGGAAAGAATAAGTTTGGGGGTTTTGTGTAAAAAAAAAAAAAAAAAAGGCTCCAAGTTGCTCTACCCCATAGTTTTAAGGTGCTAAGCTTGGTGGCGGCGGCGTACCATTCCAAACACAAAAAAAGTTAAGGAGACCACCAAACTCTCCCTTTGCTGGATTTTTTGCCGAGCTTTACAATTACAGCCAAACCGAGTGATAATTTCTACAACCCTGAGAAATTCAGCAGAGAAAATTTACTATCTTGTCTGGATAGCTTCACTTGTTGCTGGTTAGAAAAATTTTAGATAGTGTGGCAAAGCTTTGGCCTTGTCCCTGTGTGTACTGCACTTCCAGGTGGTTTGTGCTAGCCTCAGAGGCTCACTGTGATTAGTTAGAGGAGGTAGAAAAGGGGGGGGAGCCCGGGCCCACCCTCTACTCCGGGCTCCAGCCCAGGGACCCTATTAGTATCAGCTAAGATGGCTGACCTTTTAGTCACCAAACACAATACAATTCCCTGGACTACTTCCCCACAGCAGTCCCTGCTTCTTCACACTCCACTTCATCTTTACCTCAGAGTCTCCTTCCTTGCTTATATGTTGTCTACCTCTTAGTCTCACCAACAGCACAACCTCCTCTCACAGCTCCTGACATCCACACCCACCTGACTAACTGGGAGGGTTTTTAAGTGGTTTCAGCCAGCCCGATTGGCTTCAGGTGTCCCACTCAGGCTAGCTGTTTCTGCTGCTTTCTAGAACCTTCTTAATTGGCCCCAGGGTGTCTTGATTGGCCTGGAGTAGCCTTTGTTTGGCTATCCAGGGAACAGAGACCTGCACATCCTGAGACCCATATACCTGCCTTCCAGCACTCTCCTATACCCTTCTGGTCTGACTCCGTCACAATAGATAAAAAGGAAAAGTAGATGTGCTTCACTCCATTTCCCAGAGCGAACAGCCAAAAAGAAACTAAAACTAAAATCCCTTTGTCTTCTGAGGAATTTCTCATTGGTCAGGTGCCTACTTCTTAGGTTACCTTTAGCTTAACCCCTTACAGGTAAACAGTAATCTTAGGTTACTTTATACTTATAACACAGGGTACCCCACAAAATTATGTTTTTAGAGTGACAGGTAGCTGGCAAGAGTACACAGAAGGCACCACACATGGCCAATTTCTAATGGATTTAGCTCAGGCAAGTAGCTTGTGTGCGTTCTGATTTTGCATAGTGACTCCATCCATTCTAGCTGGAGTCTCAACTGTGGTCTCTCCCCAAGGAATCAAAGATACGAGCCCACCCTGTGCTCCTCCCAAAGCTGGGGTCTTCAGATGGTATCTGCTGATTTTGGAAGAGATGGAGTGATGCTGCCATCATTTTGCACGACAGCTCCCATCGGAGTTGATGATAGTTTTGAATGCACCACAATGGGAGGATATGATCCTAGCTCATTTTCTGCTTATTGTCACAAAAGATTCATCCCAGATGGGCTAAAAATGGAGAAAACAAGCTCATGCTCTTAAAGATAGATAAATTCACAGAGGATAGGTCCATCAATGGCTATTAGCCAGGATGGTCAGGGATGGTGTCCCTTGCCTGTTTCCTAGAGGCTAGGAATGGGTGACAGGGGATGGATCAGTTGATGATTACCTGTTCTGTTCATTCCCTCTTGGGCACCTGGCATTGGGCACTGTCAGAAGACAGTATACTGGACTAGGATATTGGTCTGACCCAGTATGGCTGTTCTTATGTTCTAAGTAGTAAATGAGGCTGAAATGTCATTCAGGTGGGCACAAGAGTGGAATTAACGCCACTCTGCCTGCATAGGCCTGAAGTTTATTTGCAACATGCACAGACAGGTTGAAGTTTTTAGTCCAATGTTGAAGTTCAAATGAAGGGTGAGACTTTATTTTGTTTTATTTGGGTATTGTAGGTTGTCTTCAAAATGGAAAAATATATCAATATGGTGCCACTTGGATTGAGGACTGCTACAGATGCAGCTGCGACGAGGAAGGAATAAGCTGCTGCTCCGTGTAAGTCCAACAGAACCCAGTAGCAATGTTTTCACTGTGAGGCTCTTGCCATCCATACTCTGAATAAACAATCTCTCCAAGTTACAACTCCACCAAAGGCTGTTTTCCTGATCTTCGTCATAGCCCTGGGGGAAAAAAAATCACGTGATCTCTCCTAATCTTGTCTTGAATGTTAGCTTTGCCTCCCATTAGGGCTATGGCTGCATTTTCCTTAGTTACATCTTACCCTCTGGTGTTGGAGGCAGCCTTGCTCATCTTGTTGCATGGCTTCTTTAGAACTTCTTGTGACACTGGCACATACCTGGTTTGCACTGGGGTAGAAGATAGTCACAGTTGGCTAAAGCCACACAAGAAGTAACGAGAAATGATTTGTCCAGCTGAAATGACATGGGGGATTAAGCTTGAAGAATGGAGTTAATGGAAATTGGGTCTAGTACTGCTCCCTTTGTGAAAAATGCCCATTGGCTTTTTGATGATCAGAGGGGATGTAATATCTCAATTTTCGAAGAGAGGCAGGATGGTTCAGTAGTTAGCACTCATGTGGTACTTTGGGAAACCCACGTTCCATACCCTCCTCTGACACAAATTTCATGGGTAACTTTAGGCAAAGTTGCTTGGGCCGAGGATCCTCAAGAAGGCACATAGGTTCTGTTCAAATAACGGACACTAGGAGCCTAATACCCTTGAGGGTTTGGACCTAAGTCTCTGTGAGCTTCATTTCCCTAGCCATGAGATGAGGCTAGTAGCCTTTCCTCAGCTTTCAGGGCATTGAGAAGATCAAAATGTTAATGGTTGTCAGGTTTTCAGATGCCACAGTGATGGGGGACACCTAGAGTTCCCCCTGAAGTAAAACTCTATTATGCTGTAATGTCTACAAAACACTGGACAGCTGGTTTTCTGGGATCATTGCCTATCTTGCTGACTAATATGACTTCCTTATTCTATTTGTTTTATCCCCTGATTATCTGTAGTCTCACCCTAAGCTTGTAAAGTCTCTGAGGCAGGGGCTGTCTCTATTTACAGAGCGTTTTGGTTTAAAACAAATTGCCAGTTCAAAGATAGTGAGGACATGCCTGGAAAGCTGCCCCATGACCTGGTGATTGTGTTTAGCTGTTGTCAGAGTTAGCTTGACACGTCTGACACCAATGCTTGTTTTCCTTCCCCATGCTAGCTTTGTACGTCCTGGTGGCTTTGATGAAGAGAAATGTCATCTCATCTTCAATAAGGAGACCTGCAGCTACTCGGTGGTGGAGAAGGCCAACCCCTCTAACACTTGTGTGTTCACAGGTGTGGTGGGTTAAGGAATACCCTCCTTGGAAGAACCTCCCTTCCAGGTTTAATTTACTCATGGAATAATTCCTTTCTTGGATCCTAGTAATTGTAGATGCTGTTTTAAGATTTTCCACCAGTATACTGTACTTTCCCTATCAATCGTGTAACCTTCTTTATTCTCGTATCTTGGAGATCAGCATTGTTTCTATATTATTCTAGGTCTGTCATAGTAACTGAATTCTGCCCAGAGATCTTGGCTGATGAATGATTAAATAAAACAGCCAGGTAAAGCATCAAAAACGTCTGAGTTTTTTCCTTCTTAAGAAATGATGGGATCCCTTCTTCTCTCTCCTTAGTACTCATGGCCAGGGAGGGACAAGGGGAGCACCAGTATTCCTGGAAAGCTTTTAATAAATGGTGATCTGCTTTGAAAGTCGATACTTAGAATTCCTGGTCCAGACAAGGTCATCTGCACCGTTTGTCAGGTTCTGCTCTGACTGTAAAAGAACCAGAGGTGAAACCTGGCCTCCAGTGATGTCAATGCAAAACCTCCATTGAGTTCAACAGGGCCAGGGTTTCAGCCTAGAGACACGGCCCCCTGATGTGACTGTCGTGCCTACTGCTGCATACCCCACAAAAAGACAATATGAGGGACCCACTCAGCCCGCTTGGGTCCCAAGTAACCAGGTTTACTAAGTATATAGAAAGGTGCAAGGCCCAGCTAGATACACATTGCTCTGATTGGGGTCTGGCAGCTTCTAAACCAGAATACAGTAAGCGCCACAAGAGGGCTCAAACAATTTAAAGGGACAGTGCTTGACATAGGGTGAGAAGCCTCTATGAGGGAGCAGGGCCAGTGCTCATGTGCTGCATTAGTGGACCCAGATTAGGTTTTATAAGACACGGAGTCAGAGTGAGGGAGCTACAGGAAGCAGGACTGCCAGAGATCCCTGAGAGGGGGAAAACCCTCCGGGCACTGTAGGCAGGGCTGGTGACAGGGGGGTACTACGGGTACAGCTGTACCGGGCCCCCGACTTAAGGGGGGCCTCCTTAAGTCCGGGGCCCGGTACACAGCTGTACCTGTACTCGTCCCCAGGGAGTCCCCAAACGATCAGAGTAGGGGGCCCCAAAATTTCTGTCACCGGCCCTGACTGTAGGCCAGACTGAGCTGAGGAACTGTCTGTTTTACTTAAGACTGGGACATCAAAGCTGCCTAGAAGAGGCTTTGGGCATGGCTGCAGGTCCTCCGTGGACTGGGAGATGCCTATCTTGTTATACTGCCCTATTCCTATACACTTCAATGGGGTCAAACGGCTCCTTGCAGCCCCCTGAAGTCAAACCTGACCCAGCTGCTTGCAAGAGCTGCACCTCTCCAGAGCCAGCACTGTTTGCCACTTGAACCTAGAAGATCTGGAGGCGCTTACAGTAGAGATAGGTGGGGCAGGTGCTTGGTCTGGAACACTGGAGGAGAAAAAAACCTAACCAGGCAGAGTCTATCTTTTGACAGTGACTAACAAACCCATTCTGTCTCCACAAGCATAAACTGCCAAGTTCACCAAGTTTCAGCACTTTTCCCCCCCGACGCTCACCCAAAACAGATTCCACGGGGCTTGTAGCAGTGGAAGAGGATAGCAAAGCCTGTGAAATGCCTGTAATGCAAATCACAATGTACACAGTGACACCCACAACATACAGAACACAAGATAAACACAAGGCACATGCCAAACTGGGCATAGACAGAAATGCCACAACAGGCAGAAAAGATCAGAAGGTCCATGAATGTTTGCAAAGCGGGGTTCAGGTGTTTGCACGGCCCTTTCTCCCTTCTCCACCTGTATTCCCCGAGCCCCCTCTCCCTTACTGTGTTCACATATTAAGGTTACCTTAATTGTGTTCTGAGGAGGAGGGCCCGGTAGCCTCACCACCCAGTCTGTAGGGGACTCATTGGTGCACTCCCTAGAGGCTCTTGGTGATGGTTTCCCCAGTTTGCACAGCGTTGCAAAGGGTGGCAGCAGCAGACACATAATGCTGGTGCTTTTCCAGGTCTCCCGGGGCTCAGGGACAATACTTTAGTTAGTCTTTAAGGTGCCACAGAACTCTTTGTCACTTCTGCAATTCCTGACTAACACAGCGACCTCTCTGATACCAGGGACCAGACATCCAGGGGGCATAAGTCAGGAGTGTGTCCAGTACACTCCCTCCAGTGTATACATAGTGTGTGTGTACTATGTGCAGCTGGCATATGCAGTATCACCTTCATAGGGGTTTATTGTTTTCAGAGAACATTTGGAATAGAGAACAGCTCCTCAAGTGAAGCGCGAGCGCTGAAATTTATTGAGGAAGGGGAACAATGGGGGGAATTATCAATAGGGCAAACAGATCTGACATTTTACGGAGTACAGAATGAGACAGATGGTTCTCAGAACTCCCTCAGTCCTGACTGGCCTTCCCAGATCCCAAAGTCCCTCATACCTTACAAGTGACCCTCTAGTTCCTAGCAGAGGCTACCTGTGCATGCTGTGGTTCTTTTGGCCTAACGCTGGCAGAAGTATGGCCACTGTGATGGCAATTGAGTTAAACAATAGCCCAGACCTGCCAAAGGGGTAAGAAGAGGTTGACAGATCCTAGGGCTGCAAGTCTTGGGATCAGATATAGACTAGCACAGCTCCACGCGGAGGATCTGGCCCTTTACAATCACTAGTAGGGAACAAGGAGGCAGAAACTCATTTCCGATAAAGATTCATGAAACATTTTGCAAGTTTTCATTGTGTCTTATTTTTTTAAAATTCAATTTCCACTGCCTGAATTCTGAGCCTGTCGGCACGCCTTTAATGGGGACGCAGATACAAATTACACTACGCTCTTCCTTCATGGGAAAGTATAATTCCTGTATGGATCTGCTGAAGCTCTCCCTACAGATACACAGAACAAGCACCAGGTAGAGGGCATTTATAAGGGCCTGTCAACTCCCACAATCCCTCTGCTGAACCCAGAGGGATCTCCTGGGTCATCAAGCCTAGGAAACCCCCATCCAAAAGAGAAGGAGCAGCTACTGGTTGGGAGGGGCCTTGGCAGGCCCCTGGTATCCACAATTGTGACTCTCGGGCTCTGGATGTGTATTTCAGCCCCCACGTTTACCGTATTGCCATTGGCTGTTGGGCTGCTGTTCACTTCACCTCCCTCCTACCCTTGCATCCCACCCCATGCTCCCAATTGTGCTTAGCCTCTCTCACTCCACTACTCTCTCTACCTGCCTCTTCCTGTACCCCTCCTCTTACCACAACAGTCCTTCCCTGCCCCCAGGCAAAACCCCAACGTCTTTGACAAATAAATACAAACCAACATCTGTCTGCACCAACCAACACATGGCAGTGCCCACCCCTGTGCTGCCATCACCCCGATCTCCCTGCGGCTACGCTATAACCCATTGGTTCTCAAAGTGGGAGGTGGGGTCGCGACCTGATTATGTGGGGGTCGTGAGCCCCTGCTGCTGGCAGCCGGCCCCGACCCCCTCGGTGGCGCCCTGAGCCCCACACCCGGCCCTGATGCTACGGTCTGCTGGCGGTGCCTGGAGTCCCGGACCCGGCCACTGCTGCTGCGGGCTGGTGGCAGGCTGCCAGCGGCACCCCGAGCCCCACACCCGGCCACTGATGCAGCGGGCTGCCGGCGGTGCCTGGAGCCCCGGACCCAGCCACTGCCGCGGCGGGCTGCTGGCGGTACCCTGGACCTTGGCCCCTGCTGCGACAGGCCAGCGGCGGGCTGCCGGCGGCACTCCAAGTCCCAGACCCGGCCTCTGCTGCTGCGGGCTGCCGGTGGTGCCTGGAGCCCTGGATCCGGCCACTGCTGTTGTGGGCTGCCGGCGGTGCCCTGAGCCCTGGACCTGGCCACTGCTGTTGTGGGCTGCCGGCGGCGCCCCGAGCCCTGGACCCAGCCACTGCCGCGGCAGGCTGCTGCCAGCGCCCAGAGATGCAGGCCCTTGCCGCGATGGGTGCTGGCGACACCCTGGGTCCTGTCCCAGGGAGTTACTGGCAGCCCTACACTCATCCCCTCCTCGAGCCCAGCCTCTACCCTGGAAGGCTGCTGGCACCTCCTGCCCCGGCCCCTGCCCCGGGGGGTCACGCTTAGAGTCCTGGTGTCCAAAAGGGGTCACCAATAGAAAAAGTTTGAGAACCACTGCGTAACCCAATCCCGCACCCTTGGGCTACTTAGACAGTCAGCTCTTTGCAGCAATGGCCGTTCCTCCTTCCGTGTTTGCTCCTAGCGCCAGAGGGGCATGACCCTGACCGGAGCGCTGCCAAGTTATGAAGGGTACCTGAGGAGCAGTCACCCCCAGGGAAGGCAGGGGAGCATCCCCAAGTTAGCATCTACAGGCAGGAATCCAACAGTAGTATCTGTTCTCTTTGTATGGTAGAGGCCCCAGCTGAAACGGGCCAGGCTCTGTGCAAAGACATAGCAAGATACAGGCTTACACTCCACACGGGCTTACACTCCACACACACAGGCCGGGAATGCGAATGGAGGCGTAAGAAGCACCGCAATTTGCCCAAGCTCTCCAGCAGGCCAGTGGACAAGGCAGGAATAGAAGCCAGGTCTCCTGACCCCCAGGCCAGTGCCCTACTCCCTAGGCCACACTGCCTCCCTGGCGCTCTCTGGACTTTTGTTCCTGTGAGCGGGATCCGAGTCCCATGCAGGATCCATTGAACTGCCTTGGGTGACAGTCACCTTGCAAGTGGTGGTCACTTTGTACATGACGGCTCCTTAGCTAATGTGCTAAGATTTGTGCAGCAGCATCTGTCCCTGCCATATTGGGCTGCAGGAAAAGATGGACTCTTTCCCCTCATCTGCCTATGAAAGGGAGGAGTGGGTGTCAAGACTCTGGCTTCACCCTGCAGAACATCTTGATGGATAGAGGCTCTACATGGCGACCTTCCAAAGCTAGAAGCCTGGGAACATGGCCACCGACCCCTCTGAGTTTGAGGAAGGGGCCAGCTAGGTTCCTCACACAGAATCCAGGCTTTCAAAGAACCACCCTCCTCCATAGGGGGAGCTGTTAGAGGGTAGGAAGGGGATGTGATTTCCTGGAATTTTGGCTTCTGCCATGGCTGAAGGTCTCTGACACCGAAAGGGGTCTAGGGCCAATCCCTGTGAACTGAGCCTGCGGAGTCCACTCTGCAATGCCCAACTCTGCGGGGCTTCTCAGCTCTAGTGACAACAAGTCCCCAGCAGCCCCAGCTGTTCTCAAGTGCTGAAAAGGACACACGGCTTTTGCAGTGCTAGACACTTCCAAACCATACCACTGCCATTAACAGCCCGATTCCTTCAGTGACTCTCCCTCGCACTGCTACCGGCCCAGAGACAGAAATGCCACAACTGGGCTCAGAGGGGAATTTGTTCCCTGTGCACCAGGCTCCCTGATAAATACCAGCCTAGCCAATGTGCGCCCCTGGCTACAGGCAGACCAGGAGAAGGGAAGTTTGGGGTGAACTCTGCAGAGCGGGGTAATCCTTCCTTCCACTTAATATCCCCCCCCCTCCCCCAGGCTTTTCCTAGGACTAACCATTCATCTCAGTTTGTGCATATTCGCTGTACGACTGGATTCCTGCATGCAGCTGCTGCTGCGTACAAGCTTTGAGACAGGGAAGTCTTCGCAATAAAGTCGGACATGAATCCTTATCCACACTTGCCAGTCCTGATAACCCTGGACTCAAGACTCCACACAGCTACCTCTGTGTCTGATATACAGAAATCTTGCCCTTTCATTTCCAAACTAAACCTTCCTGCTGGTAACTTGACTAAACAATGCAATGGTGTCAATCCGTATGATCATTCTCCACAATCCTGTATCAGAGCTATTTGCATTCAGTCTGTGTACAGGACCAATCCTTGAGCAAACTGCACGGCATACAATAAGCACACTGCAAACAAACTAGCTTTCCACAGAAAGTCTGGTTCTTGGAAGCCAGAATCTTTACAAGAATGGTCAGTTCCTGTTACCTATTGCAAAAGGTACTTTACTTTGTTTAAAGTAGATCTTAGGAGCCTGATTTGCATGCTGGGAGTTCACAGCTCTAAATTGTGTCAATAGAACAAGGGTGGACAAACTTTTTGGCCCGAGGGCCACATCTGGGTGAGGAAATTGTAAACAGGGCTGGGGTAGCGGGTTGGGTGCGGGAGGGAGTGTAGGGTGTGGACAGTGTGCAGGAAGGGACTCACAGCAAGGAGCTGGGGTGCAGGAGAAGCATGAAGCATGGGAGGGGAACTCAGGGCAGAGGGTTGGGGTGCAGGAGAGGTGCAGGATGCGTCAGGGGGTTGGGGTATGGGGGGCAGGAGGAGTGCAGGCTCTGGCACAGTGCCACTTACCTCCGGGCTGGCAGCAGCACACAGCAGGCTAAGGCAGTTTACCTGCCTGCCCTGGCCCCACGCCGCTCCTGGAAGTGGTCAGCATGTCCGGCAGTGACTCCTGGGTGAGAGGTGGGGCAGGTGGCTCTGCCGTACGCTGCCCTCATCTGCGGGTACCACCCCCGAACAGGGCCAGATTAAGACCTTTAGGGGCCCTAAACACTGAAAAGATGGTGGTGCCCTCCCATATGTAATTTAAAATAAAAACAATACTATACTGTAAAATAAAATTTTGCTTTTCAAAATGACACAAAACTTACATGTATGCTTTGTCCAGGATAATATTGGTTCATGAAGGACTCACACCCATCCTTCGCAGTTTGCAAAACAATCATGCTTCCCCACTTCCATTCACCTAACTGCTTGAACTGCCAGGACCCAGCCCTGGCATTATCCTCTCTGTGCACCCGACAGAGCTAGCGTCGAAAAATTAATGGCAATTTTATTTTCATTCACCAATGCGAAACCAAACCAGCAAGCTGGCCGAGTGTCAGCAGTGTGAACAGCTCAGCTAGGACCCCAAAGCTAGCCCGAACCAGGGCAGATCCAAGCCAAACCCAGGCACAACAGCCCCTCTGGGAACACGTCTTCCTGCCCAGCGTTACCTGAGTCATCTTCAGAGGTGGTTGTACGGGGTGGGAAAGCAGAGGCCTGACTTACCAGCACTCACTGTGCATGGAACCCCGTTCCCTCATCCCCAGGGTATTCAGGTGACACAGGGTGGCTTCCTTTCCTATTCACAGCAGTCAATGTCAAGGCGGGGCCACCACCCTTTCCTCTCACCTTCTCCCCCCCCCCCCCAAAAAAAACACAATCAAACAAACATCTGCCCCAAGAGAATCCATCCCTTCTTTCCTAGTGCATGCTGGGAAAGAGCTTTGGAGTTTAAACCAATGCTGTATGGACAGACAGGCAGGACAGGCATGATCAGTACAGCTCAGGTCGGTACCTCCCTGTGAAATCCCAGCACCTGGTTTCAGGATCAGCCCTGTTAGATGGGGACACAGCACAGCCACATTTTGTAACCCCTGTACTGAGGCACTAGCCATTGTAACTCAGTAGCCTCTGTTGGCTGGCATGACCTTGGCTTGGCATCATGTTCACAGGTAATGGGACGCGAATACGGCAGTTATTAGCAGGGACCAAATGAACTTTCCCCTGACATCTAGTGACAAACTGGGGGAAGAGACTTCAGGAGCATCCCATATTTGCATGATGCACCCTCAACTGAACCTCCCTTGCTAAGCAGGAGGTAGGGATGCCAAATCTCAATGAAAGTCAAGGGGATGGGGATGCATAGCCAGAGGAGCTGCTGCTTAAAGAGTCCTAGATATCCGTTGACCCTCCTCTCCCCTCTCCAGTGGTTAAAGACAGAGCTGATAGGACTCAGTTGAGATCCTTGTTTCCGTTCAGCTGTTACCAGAGTTGAAATCACTGACAAGCAGGTCTAGGTGCTAAGCCTTAGATCTGGTGGGAGGAGGGGGTAGTGGACACAGGGCTGCAGTGAAAGACAATGCAGAGGCTGCACTAGCTGTGATGTTCCGCACTACCTGGGGAATCACTAAGAGCTGGGCTAAGCGGTGACACTTCAGAGCCTGGCACCACAGCCGTGGCAGTGATAGTAGCGGAGCTGAACAGCAGCAAGAGAGAGCCACGTGCAGAGATGGTGGTGGGAGTGGAATCACTGCTCAATGAGCTTTCCCTACTTTCTCCAGGGTAGAGGGGCAACCCCCGCTCTGAACTCGGGATTCACTGATCAAGGACAATCAGCTGTGGTTGGGGAGCAGCACAGGGAAAGGGTCGAACTGTGTTGAAGGGACTTTCACAGTGCAAGATGGGAAACTGAGGCAAAGGACACTGCCCAACATATGGAAGAGTGGGTGTCATGGACTCAAGTGTTTGCTTGTGGTTACACGTTGTTGAGTCATGGTTGTGGTGTTTGCCCACATTAATGCTGAATTCCTTTTCCTTGGTATTAAAAGTTTTCTTTTGTTATGCACAGACTCAGTGCTTGCCAGTAATTGCTTCTTCGAGGTGCCCAAGGATTGGTTCTAGTTTTCCCAGATTACTGTGTGGAGGATCATGCTAGTTCTGTTTTGTATTGTCAAGAGGAACCCTAGACATTGTTGCTACCAACACCACTGACAGAAGGGTTACACACTTGAGTGACCATTTTGAATGTACTATAGAAAAACTCCTACTGCAGAGAGCAAGGGGACAAAGCTGTTGGGGGAAAGGGACAGAGTACATTTGAAGAAATTCCCTTTGTTGAAATAATTCTTCTTTAACCCAAGATTTCTCCTGTGGCTTTAACTTTCAGCACCAGGTAGGAAGTGACTGGTACAACTACATTCTGACATGCAATCTCTGTTCATTGTGCTGAAGTGTTAGCCCTTAATGCCAGCCTTTGCAACAGGGAGGTCTTGGCAAAGATGCTTCTTTTGAAACCCCAGTGATCTGGCTGAAGGCAACAGGAACAATAGAACTCTTCCCTCTTCCTACTTTTTTATTTCACCTGCAGGCAACCAAGTCTCCACCAGACCTCACTGTGTTGCTCCCCGACCTGCCCTCAAACGTGCCCTGCAGGAACACGATGGGTCTGTACTGTTTGGATGCACAGGAGTCTGGAGTCCTCACAAGGACATCCCAAATCTTGTCCATCTGCACCAATTCCACTACAGCTGGGCTCTCCGTAGCCACTGAGAAGGGGCAGGACCAGTCCACTGGTTCTCCTCTGAACCAAACCTTCTTGTTAAACATTGGCCAAATCTTAGTGATGCCTATATATATGAGGTCTTTGCTGCTTCCGTGTGAATTGTTTTTGCGGAGCTCGGCTTTGTAAGAGGTCTGGCTCTAGACTCTCCGTGCTATACAATAATTCACTGCAAAAGAAGGCGTTACTCAGGCTAGACGTGTGCTTTGGAAGGAACATACTCTGGGAGAAAGGTGAGTCAACACACATCGTCCCTCTTGTAAGAACAGGAGGGACATATTTCAATTTTAAAAGAACAGCTCTTAGATTTTCTTAGGGAAAGCTTCCCAGAGGCTACAGAACTTCTTGCCCGACTTGTATATTTCCTTATATGAGGCGATTTCAAGTTTAAATTGATTATAAAATGACAATGAATTTAAAAGAAAACTCATGGGTGCTGTGAGTGAGAGACACGGAGAGAGACTCAGTGTTCGGGGCTTTTTGCCAGCACCGGAAAAGTCTGTCTGATTGTAGGGATATTTAGAATCCCTCTTTTCTCTCTGATCTAAAGGGATCTAAAAGGCTGGCTCCTGGGAGATTAGCTTATGTTATAAATGAAAACAAAGAGCCAAACTCTTCAGCCTTGACATGCTTCTAAACGCCCGGAGACTTTCAGTGAGAATTTTAGTTGATGCTGTCTGCAGTTACAGTGATTCAAATGAAGAATCCCAGAAACACGCCTAGCAGACTACATACTTTCAAATAAGGCTCACTTACAAAAATTACCATTGGGCTCTAAAGCAGCAGCTGACATGTCACATCACAGACATGCATTTGTTCAGCTTTACACAAAGACGTGGCGAAGACTCAGGTGGAGTTGTCTCTAGGTTGATGGTTTTGCTCCCTCCCAGGGCTCTTGGGACTCACAAATGGCTAATAGCACCTGAAGGCTGTGTGCCGCCTGGGTGACCTGAGCTGGGAGCCTCTACTGGAATAATTCATTTGTAAAACAACTGTTTGTGTGGAGAGAAATGCCCACATTTGTACAGTACATTGTTTGCAGTGAATTATTAGGCCAGCTCCACTCTCAATGCAGCACCTAGTGGAAGAAAGTCTGCACTATAACCACCAGTGCTTGTCACTCTTGGCAATTTCAGCAGAGATCATGTATTTCTTGTTTGACCAGCACTACATTCACTCAGGTGACGAGGGGTTACCCAGCCTCCAGCCCTCCGCCTCTAAAATGGAACCAGGAGGAGCTCAGCCTAAAACGGCCATCAGAATCATCCTTCGTGATTAAGGAGGCAAGAGGGAAAAAGCAATAGATATTGCCATTCTAAATTCATGCAGACACACATGGTAAGAGATCCTGTCTCAGGGTAAGAGAATCTCCTGTGCCCAGGCTCTGGGGTAGGGAGCACTAGGAAACCAGTTCTGGCTCCCGAATTTGGATCAATCTCAAAACTCAGAGCAACTGAGGGGCTGCTCAGTTTATGGAACTGGTGTCAGCTGTATGCTAGTGGAGGACAGATGTGACTGTCCCAATAGTCTCCCTACGCCGGGTTGGAAGGAAGCTCCTGCAGGACTTGGCTGCAGCATCTTTTTGCCAGCAGAAAATTTGCCTGTTGCTGAGGGAATTCCCTGCTGCCTGTATACAGCCAGTTTCTGGTCCCTTAGCACCACCCTCAGTGATGCAAAGAGGCTTAGAATCAGGTGGCTTTTGTACAAGGGTGGAGTGAGTCACTGTGATTGTAGAGCAAGTAAAATGCTGATACAGGGACCGGACCAAACAGAGACTAATGAGCTAAAATTTCTCTAACATAGGCCAAAAGATATATCTAGTCCTGGAACTAAACTGAAAAGCATTCATGCATGACTATATCACGAAGGATGATTTTGACGGCCATTTTAGGCTGAGCTCCTCCTGGTTCCATTTTAGAGGTGGAGGGCTGGAGACTGGGTAACCTCTCAGCCTAGGCAGGCTAAAAAGAACACACCCTCTAGGCAAGGTGCTATTATTCCTTTGACCGGCTGCAATGTGCTTTCTCTGACCCTGATGTGGTATAAATCATTTCCACAGTGCAACAGTATGGAGTGAGCATTCCAAGTCTGATACTTTTTATTAGACGGTCAAGTGCTATCTCGTGGGGAATTTTGAAGCCTTGCCAACTGCTGGAATATTAATAGGTGGAAATGAAGAGCACAGGAAGTTGATGTCGTGGGGTCGGTGTTGGGAAAGGTCGGGCATAACTAAACAAAGAAATAGTGTGTGTGGAGTTAAATTCTCCAACTGGGCAGAATGGGATGTCATTATAAATAAATAGACTAATTATATGAAGATAAGGTTCAGACCCATAATTGCTCCCAGGGATTTCTACCCCTGTAGAAAAAGCCTCTACCTGATTCTAAAGCTTTGATCTAGCAGAACAAGTAACAATAGGCTTAAACAGATTCATTAAGTTACATTAAAATTAAGCACTTGCTTAAGTGCTTTGCTGAGGAGTAGCTTCCCTCTGTGAATTTATTCATCAACAAGAAGATTTGTCCTGATTATTTCTATACCAATAAGCAATTTTTTAGCTTTGAACCTTCAAAGGACTATGATTGAGTTGTCTGTCATTTACAGATGCACATGTTGGGCCTCCTTATCGTCGTCTTCTCAGTGACATTATGCGATGCACAGTGCTGGCGGAAAATCATTGAATCTGATGCACAAGGTAAGAAATCCTGCTGGCTGGATTCTCTTCTGTGTCTGAGATCTGGCAAGGGACCATAATGGATCCCGAGGGCTCATTGGTAGGCTGACCATACGTCCCGTTTTGAACGGGACAGTCCCGTTTTTTTCATATTTCTGGACCGTCCCGTCTTTTTAACATAAATATCAATTTTATCCCGTTTTTTGGGCAGGTCCCTCTTTGCAAGCTGCTTTCTAGGGGGAGGTTCTTTCTTTGCAGGACTCGCAAGAGCTCAGGTGAAGAATCTTGCTACCTAAGGACAAGTATCAGATGTCAAAATCTCCGATGAGCAAACTGCATCTCGCCAGCCTAGCACCAGTGTCCCACCGCTGGACGGGCGATGGCAAAGATGCCCCCCAACTCCATCCTGTTTTTGCCATCCCAATGTCCCTTTTTGTTTCAAGGAAATATGGTCAGCCTACTCATTGGCCACTGCCCCAATAAAGCTCAGAGCAACTGAGACGCTGCTCTAACCCACTAGCGTAGTCACTGCCTCTAACCTCTTATTATTCATGAAGCTATCAACTCCCATCGCCAACTAGCCGATGATGCCAACCTCTATTGCTCACTTCTTAAATCTGCAAACAATCCCCTTTATGATTACTCCCATGCTGCCCCACACACTTTGGAGGCACTCCCTGTAAACAGCTACAAAGCTACTTCATTATCCACTTTCAAATCCCTCCTAACCCTCCTTTACCATGATGCTTACAAAAAACTTGACATTGGGCTAGGATGCAGGTGTGCCGAGACCACTGCCTATCATGCTGACCAACATTGTCTCATTGTTTCCTTATACTCCTGTCTACATCTGCTCTCTCGTCTTGTACTTAGATTGTAAACTCTTCAAGGCAGAGGCAGTCTTTTTGTTCTGTGTTTTTACAACACCTAGAGCAATGGGATAAGCACTATGGTAGTACAAATGATAAAACAGCAACAACTAAGGAGAACGTTAAACAGCATCTACTAGGGATAAGCGTTTTAAGATCAACAAGGAGTCCTGTGGCACCTTAAAGTCTAGTCTTTAAGATGTCACAGGACTCCTTGTCGCTTCTGAAAATCCAGACTAATATGGCTACCTCTCTGATTCTTGAGTTTTAAGATCAGCAGGTCCAGATAACTTGCACCCAAGAGCCGTAGGAGAGTTGGCTGAGGAGATCCGACCAATTTTTAAATAAATCCTGGAATACTGGGGAAATTCCAGATGACTGGAAGAATGCAGGTGCTGTGCTAATATGCAAAAAGGGCAAGTAAAATGACCCTGATAATTATAGGGAGAGTGAGCCTGACATAAGTGCTGGGCAAAACAGCAAAGCTGATGTGGGATTCCATCAATAAAGAATTAGAGGACAGAAATATAATTAATGCCACTCAACATTGTTTTATGGAAATAGGTTTTATCAAATAAACAACTCAGGTTTGGGATTACTAATTTGGCTGATGATAATTCAGAAACATCAAAGCACTTCATTTCAGCTAATTCAGCTTTAATCCATGTCCTCCTGAGATGCTATTGAGCTTCAAACCCCCATCTGTAGTTCAGCCTCCTCAGAGGGACTACATCTCCCATGATGCACCATGGCCATGTGCCACTGCAGTGATTCAACCAATGCAAACACTATAGTGCAGCATGGGAGATGTAGTCCAAGTGGGGCATCTGACTCAAAGAAGAATGGGAGGCATGAAGCATCTAAACTACAACTCCCCTGAGACACTGCAGAAGCTCAAGACAGACACAGATTTGGGTCAGTTTTACATTAAACATTTTTGTTTGGAAAACTAAATCATTTCCATTTGGCTTTGCCCAGCCAGATTGGGGGGGAGGGGGGGGAATCAATTTTTTTGGCAAAGTTGAAATTTTTCCCATGGAAATTTTTTTTGGGGGGTGGGTTCATTCAAAAAACATGCCAATGTTGCTGCTAGAAAATTTTCTAGCAGCTGGCTCTTATTATTCTAGTATTTCAGTACTTTGCAAACATGAATTATCTTCATAACTCCCATGTGAGGCAAAATGAAACATTACCTCCTCACTGATGAAGTAATTTCCATTTTCCAAATAAGGAATGGAGGCGGAAAGAAATTATTTGACCTACCCAGGGTCAAATAAGGAAACTCTGGAAGAGCTGGGAATTGAACTCTTGTCTCCTGAGTCCCAAGCTTAGACCCTTAATCATAAGAATTTGAAATGTACTAGGGATTGAGTCAATGGCCAACAGGAGTTAGTCCATTGAGTTCAATGGACTTTAGGTTGGGCCTTAAAAATGTGTGCCAATAAGGTGATTCAGTGGAATCTGAGCAGAGAATTAGCTTTCCAAGCAATACCACTTTATCTGCAATCCTCTCTGTCCCCTGAATTATTCAGGGTCTTACATTGGTCTGTCTCCTCTTGTTTCAATTGTTACACCCTTTGGGCAGGAAATGGATCTTAGTAGGCTGAGAATTTATGGTGCTATATAAGATTTAGAACAAACTACGCTCTGGCCTCATCTATATATATAAAAGTCAAATGGTGTATGCGTGTATGCATGTGCACTTACTCCTTTCACACCGTTTGAGCTAGAGACTTGAAATTTGGTACAGTTATAGGTCTTAGGGTCCTAATCAGGGTAAGAGTTGAAAATTTTTCAAATCTCACCTCTGACACCCCCCAGGGGTGAAATTATTTAAAGGCCAATCACATCAGCTGGGCAGCTGCTGTTCTCTGTGACATAGTTATGATGTCATAATACCCCCCTCCAACGGACCCTGCACTCGCTCAGCTCTCTGCCCCCTCCCCCCTCCAACGGACCCCGCACTCGCTCAGCTCTCTGCCCCCTCCCCACCTCCGACGGACCCGAGTTGGGTTTGGTCGGAGGGTAAGTGAGGTAGGGGTGTCGGGTTTGGTCGGGGGGTGAGGTGGGGGTGTCGGGTTTGGTCTGGGGGGGTGGGTAGGTGTCGGGGTGGGTGAGGGGTGAGGGGTGAGGGGTGGGTGTTGGGGTTGGTCAGGGGGTGTTGGGTTTGGTGGGGGGTAAGGTGGGGGTGTTGGGATTGGTTGGGGGGGTGGGGAGGGGGGTCGGGGTTGGTTGAGGGGTAAGTGAGGTGTGGGTGTCGGTTTTGTTTGTGGTGGTAGGTAGAGGTGTCGGGTTTGGTTGGGGGGGAAAGTGAGGTGGGTGTGTTAGGTTTGGTCTACGGGGGGTGAGGTGTGGGTGTTGGTCAGGGGGTGTTGGGGTTGGTAGGGGGTGACATGGGGGTGTTGGGTTTGGGTGGGGGTGAGAAAATGTGAGTCGGGGTTGGTCAGGGGGTGAGGTGGGGGTGTCAGGTTTGCTCTCTGCCCCCTCCCACGGACCCCGCACTCGCTCAGCTCTCTGCCCCCTCCCCACCTCCAATGGACCCGAGCAACGCCGGGTATTTTCGCTAGTATTAAATACACAAAGATCAAACCCGGATTTGATAAACAATTTTAAGTTAATTGTACTACTGGCATGTACCAGCAAGTTGGTTCTGTCCTTTCAGGCTGCACTGATGAGAACGGAGTGCTACATGAATTCAACTCCAAATGGAAGACGAAGGATTGCCAGAGCTGTAGCTGTAGCAAGGAAACAATGGGGTGCTGCAGCCTGTGAGTATAACAAAAATGCACAGTGATTTTTCCTGCAAGGTTCAGGCCACATGCTCAGATTTCTCTGGGCAAAGCAAAGCTGTTGTGGGTGACGTCACAGCCAGTCCATCCGATTGTAGCCCTGTATAGCACTGCAACAACACTGCCTCATTTTCCCCCACCAGACAGCCGTTTGGCCCTGAAACAGTCCACTTCACCTCACCACGCCAGCCCTCCAACCAGGTCATTTATAATCACATCCCCTCCAAGTGGAGAATCAGATCTGCATTTCCTGGCTCTCCATAGTATCCTGATGTATCTCACACACTTGTGTTTGCCTTGTTTTTCCCACGGACAGCGTTGCCACCCCGACTGACTACGACAAAGAGAAATGTGAAAGTATATTCTACCAGGAGACCTGTAGCTACAAAGTGGTGGAGAAGGCTGACCCCTCTAAGCTCTGTGAGGTCCGTGGTTTCGTGGGCTAACATGGCATCTGGACAAATCTTTTTGGATCACAGTTGTTTTTAAGTGTCCTTAAGCAATTCGGTGTGTCAGAATACCAGCCCTGTATTTGATTCTAGGGTGTTTCTGTAACTATCTGCGGTGGCATAATCGAGCTATGAGCACAGGTCTTGTAAATTCTTTTCTGATGATCATTTTCTTAAAATAAACTCTGATGCAGCATCAAAGATCTGTCAGAGAATCTTCATAATCTTTTCCCTCGCCATCACTGTTGCTGGAATCACGGGATGCATGTGGAGGAAGCACGCGTGCATGTGATAAAGAACTCTGAAAGAGCCTTTACTTTCTTTCCTTCAGGGAACTCATGTGCACTGCACGTTCACCAGTGATCAGGGGATATTTGATGGACAATTTTGTCCTTCCCAAAACTCACCTTGAATGCATGGCCTGGGGTTGTGCAATGCTGTAGCTCCCTTTGGATCAGACACAGCGAAAGGTCTGTAAATAGCAGCAGCCCATTACAATATCCAAACCACAGCACGATGTTGATGGAAGCCTCCCACGCCTGTTCTCACATTCATCTGGGTAAGTGTCCAGTCAGAGGAGGTCAGGCATCCAGGAGGCCAGGCACCGCAGATCAGTTCTACGGTGTTGCAGCAGATGTGCAGAGGTGCAGGATGAGGAGGCAGCAGAGGACCGTGCACATCTGTGACAATCCGTACATCCGGCGGTTGTGCTTTGTGTCAGGAAACTGTTCAATGCAAGCAGAGTGCTGCACACCACACCTTGAGCCTTGGCATGCCAGGAGGGCAGGCTCTATTTTCCATTTCTTGGCAGGTACAACAACTGAGTTTGCATCATGGCTCCAATCTGGACATGGCTCAATCATGGCTCCAATCTCTCTCTGAGGGAGAGAAGCAACAGATCCACGTTCCCAGCCCCCATGGCCTCCAGCAGTGTCTGGCTGCCCTGGGTAACTTTGCCCAGCAGAATGTGCTCATGGCATCTTGAGCAGCCCCAAGCAAAGCACTCTGTGAGGTTCCAGAAAATCCCTCCATGTATGGTGTAGGCAGCTGTCCCAAGTGGTGGGCCATGGTCCTTCTGGGCTTAGGAATGTCCCCACGTGGGTGGGTGAGGTACTTGGAAAGTGTACTGACAGCTCAGATCTGTCCCTAAGTACTAGGGACAAAAGTACCTGGGATAGTAGAGTCTAAATGAACAGGTCATGCACTGCCACAGCAGGGAGATGCCAAACCTTTATCCTAACCGTACACTTAACTTAGCCATCCTCCTGGGAACTGGAGGGAGGCACATACATCTGCAAGTAGATGCTGGTGATGTTCTCCTGACCCCTGACCCCTGCTCTCAGAGCTGGCCTACCCCCCCTACAGCTAAAAGTTCAATGTTTTATTGTCAGGTGAGGTCACATCATACACAACTACGAAATGGGGAATACGCGGCTAGGTAGTAGAATTGCAGAAAAGGAGCTGGGGGTTATAGTAGACATTAAACATCAGTCAAAAAAGGCTAATCTCATTATGAGGTGTATTAGGATGTGTATTAAGAGGACAGAGGACCCAGGAGTAACTGTCCCACTTTACTTGGCACTGTTGCGACCTCAGCTAGAGTAGTGGGGTTTGAGGAAAGATGTGGATAAACTGGAGAGAGTCCAGAGAAGAGCAACAAAAATGATGAATGGAATTAGAAAACATGACGTATGAGAAAAGAACTGGGCATGCTTAGTCTAGAGAAGAGAAAGCCGAGGAGGGACCTGACAACAGTCTTCTAATATATAAAAGGTTGTTATAAAGAGGACAGCAATTGTTCTTTATGGCCACTGAAAGTAAGACAAGAAGTAATCAGCTTAGTTAGCAGCAAGGGAGATTCAGGTCAGCTATTAGGAAAACCTTTCTAAGGCTAGTTAAGCACTGGAACAGATTATCTGGGGAGATTGTGGCATTTCCATCATTGGAGGTGTATGGCTAACCTGTTCTTAAACATCTGTCAGGGATGGTCTAGTATACTTGTTCCGGTCTCAGCACAGGGAAGGGGATGGAGTAGATTGGAGTGGCCGACCTGTGGCTCCGGAGCCACATGCAGCTCTTCAGAAGTTAATATGCAGCTCCTTGTATGGGCACCAAATTCAGGGCTGGAGCTACAGGTGCTAACTTTCCAATGTGCTAGGGGCTGCCCACTACTCAACCCTTAGCTCTGCCTCCACTCCGGCCTGCCGTGCTCTTGCTCCTCCTCCTCCCTCCAAACCTCCTGCACACGACAAAACAGCTGATTGGGAGGTGCAAGGAGGGAGGGGGAGGCACTGATTGGCAGGGCTGCAGGTGGGAAGGAGGTGTTGGGAGCCGGTGGGGGGGGGGGAGGAGAGGGGAGCTCAAGTTGGCCACCCCGGGGTAGATGATCTCTTGAGGTTTCCTCCAGTCCTACATTTCTATTAGCTCTCTGATAGAATGCGACTACTTGCCTTGTCAAAAAGAAGTGATGTAAGTTTCTTAGCAACGGGACTCTCCATTTTGGAAGAGGTGTGTGAAAAACATGTTGTGCACCAGAGATTGGAAACACACCAGAATGTTACCTGGAAAATGATTTGTGCACCACAGAGTGGAAAGCATCAAACATGGCCTGCCCTACAAGGTGAAACAAGGCAATCCCAGGAGGTATCCAGATAGCTAATATTAGGCTTGCATTATCTGGCCAGATAAGGCTTGGTCATGTGAGGTCATCAGCTAGCTGACAGGACAGTTACACCACATGGTTCTGGTAAGGAATGGGAAAGCACCTAGTTTCAGCTATGTGGACAGCACCATGCAGCCCCAAGAGGACTTAATTGGATTTTATAGCCCCAAGCTAGCTGCGGGCAGGGGAATAGGGTGTGATTGGCACCAGACTGAATGCTTGGGTGGTGGTGCCCACGCTGTGAGATGAGCAGTTGCTCTGCCAGGGGTTATAGAGGAGAGAGAGGAAATGGTTTACCACCCCCAATTTAGTAGGACTGATGCTAAGGATGACCTGGTAGGAAGCAGAGATCAGGCAGAAAGAGCCTGTTCTCCTCTCCTGTGGGCAGAAGCAGGACTCATTTCCTGGTGTGATGAGCTCTCAACCCAGGGCACAGAGCTGGGACTGCTATGCAGTTATTAATTGTTCAAATCTTAATAGAACCTATTATATGTGAGGTCAGTCTGTAACTTGTATTAATAGGTAACTGAGCTGCTTCCGTGTGGTCTGTTTGCTCAAGGTTTGGCTTTGTAACACATTTGCCTCTGCACTATATAAAAATTCACTGCAGCTGAGAGCTGCATCCTAGGGGCTGGATACATATGCTGGAGGTGACACACTTTGTAGAAATGGTAAGTCAATACCCATTTTTCCAGTGGTAAAAATAGGAGGTACACATTGCTCTTTTAATAATATAGAATTAGATTTTCTTAGTGAAAGCTTGCCAGGTGCTACAGAACTACTTGTGCGGCTTGTCTATTTCTTACTGAATACAGGAGATATAATTAATTATACCATGACTATGAATTTAAAAGAAGGTTGCTAGGTTCTCTTCCCCATTGTGCATGTATACAACTCAGTGGATGCTCTCTGCCTAGTGATCTTTTAGTGCTGGGAGAAGTCAGTGCTATAAAAGTGTCTCTGATTCCAGAGAAATTTAGAATCACTCTCTACAGATTGAGGTAAATGGTTCTAATGGGCCAGTTCATCCACCCCAATGCTCTGATGTCATGACCCCCCCCAGATCAACAGTATTCAAGAATCGGGGTGGGGGGCTCTCATTCCATCAATATTAGCCAATCGAAACACATTTTGGTGAGTTCAAGGATACACATTTCTTCTGGTTTCTAGAATCTTTTAGCTCATTGTCATGCCAACCCATAATTTTACCCAGACCCTTAAAGATCCCTTAGCACAGTTCTTTAACCTAAATAATTCAGGTTGCCCTGGTCTATTTGCCTTCAATGTTTGACAACTTTTATAAATAATTTGCTGCAACAGGCTGAGCTGGATTTTTGTTACCTTGGACAACCTAAAGCTCAGGCCTTTGCACAACAAATCAAGTGTTTCAAACCTGATGGGCAGTGTTTCAAACCTGTGATGGTGCAGATGTTAATGGAATAAGGGCACAAGAACAAGCCTTGGTTTAGCTGGAGACTGGCTGGTTCAAAAATACTTTGAAAAGCTATGAACAACTGAAAAGAGATGCCTAAGGAATGGAAGGACCATATCAGCTTTAGCTGCAGCATTGCTATCTCCAGTCCTAGGTCAGCAGAGTTCTGTCTAACATAGGGAGTTATTAAAAGTTCCTGTGAACGGTCAGCTATTCTGTAACCTAGTATTAAAGCAGGCCGAGTGAGGCTCTGCAGACTCTGGGAACCACACGTTGCTAGTGTCACCATGTAATATTTCTTGTTCAGCAAATTAGCACTCACAATATGGCGAGAAACTCTAACTGTAGCGTAGAGAGGTCTTTTCAAATATAATTTACGGATTGTTCATGCAGAGATAGCTCTTACCTTTTGACATTTCAGAGGACCATGCTAAGAAGAAGATTTCAAGTGATTTTTAAATAAATAGGCTATTAAATAAAAGCAGAATCCAAGTTCCTGTATAGGAACAGCAGAGGAAACCCAGACAAGAAAGAAATGATAATTTATTGCAATTCCAAATCAGCACACAGCTGCGCAGGGCATCAGGAAGTGTGTTGCCCCAATTTCTTGCTGCCCTATGCAGCTGTGTACTTTGCATATGGGTAGGGATGGCTCTGACCTCCTGGGAGTGGTGCTCTGTTCCCCCTTGTGGCACTGAGACCACTTAGAGATTAATGAGTCTGCTACAGCCTTAGCTAAGGGCCATGTGGCTTGAGGCTCATGCAGTAGAGGCTCATGCATTTAACTCCAGAGGTCCCAGGTGGGATCCCACCCACTGACAACTGAAGTCTGTTGATGTCACACACACACACCTTGGGGGAGAGGGGTGTGATTTCTGCTTAGTGATGTTCTTTTCCTCTTTCATTTCAGCTCATGGTTCCAGACTTGCTCCCCTGCCCCACATTGCTGCAGCTTGGACCATTCCATGCAGCAGTTCTCATTCACATAACCGAGTGATATCCAATGGCATGACCTGCCAGACACAGCTTCAATGCTCAGTCGGTCACAAACCTGATACAGCCTCTTCGCTTGCATGCTACCAAAAGTCGAATCAAAACATGTTTTAAGGCAGGATTTTACACCAGGAGACACAGCATTGGATCCAAACCATGATGTTCTGGAGCATCAAGTGACATTACTATGGTCAGAAAGGATTCTCCCACTTGAGTGGGGAGCACTGTGCCCTCAGTCCGGAGGTTTGGGGTTGTGGCAGGATCTAGGTCCTTACACCCCACCTGGCTCTCTGCTCCTGGCCCTACCCCTGTGGCGGGGTCTCTGGGCAGAGGGGTGCTGGACATAGGGTTTTGTGGGGGCAGAGGCGGGGTGTTAGATGGAGGCCACTGTGGCTCTCACCCTGCTGCCCAGATAACACTTTGTGGGCTGTATATGCAGCCCACAATGATAAACAGATTGAGAACCACTGCTCTAACTAAAGCTATTTCTACTCACAAGACGACCCATTATTTAGTCACCGACAGAAGTAGAACTGTGCAAAGTTATTTATTAGCAACACTCTAGGAAAGAGAATTCCATACCAAATCACTGCTTTTCACACTGTTGTTTGCTTTATACATAAGCCTTGTGCAGCATTTATAGATCTTAAGTATGCATCTGTAGGATTGGCACCAGCTTTTTTGCCATTCTAAGTGGTGAAGGAAAAAAAAAATCATGGAAAAACTGCCACCGAAATGCTGTGACGGTGGAAGCAGCGTTGACCTGCCACCGAATTCCAAATCGGAGAGGAGCAGTTGTCGCCAAATTGCCACCACCAGTGGAAGCGGTGCAGAGCTCCCGCCAAATTGCTGCCGAGGCCGCCAATTCACCACCTCCCAAATCCTGCTGCCCCAGGCAACTGCCTATGTCGCCTAATAGCTAGTGCTGGCCCTATGCATCTGGTCTGGGAAATCAGAATATATTGCAAATTTAATACTTCAGCTACTGAGGCAAGTTTAATAAAGTATTGGCAGTACATGGTCGAGTGAATGGTTAAAAGTTATATCTTTTTCTAACAAGTACTAAGCAAGGTTAGAGTCATAGAACCATCAGGTTAGAAGGGACCGCAAGGGTCATCTGGTCTAACCCCTCGCCAAGATGTTTGTTGGGTTTAAACCATCCAAAACAGAGGACTTCAGATAGAACAGCTGTAACTTTGTTGGTGCTGATGTCTGCATCAGCCCCTTACATGAGTTTCCGTATCAAGCCACGACAGATACAGCTTGCTGTGACGCCAGCTCCACACCGTGGAGAGAAAAGAACTCTCTCTTAGAGCCAATCTTCCGGCTGACCAGACGCACAGAAAAAGGTGGTGTTGGAGCCATGTCACCAGACAAGGTGGGTCTGAAGAAGGGGTGTGTGTAAGCTCTCTCTCCCCAACAGAAGTAGGTCCAATAAAAGATATCACCTCCCCCCATCTTGTCTCACAAAGAGAAAGGGCTTTTCCAAGGAGATTTTATGCAGCTGAAGCACAAACTCAGTCACTCAGGAAGTGCTTCTCTCAGGCCACTCATCTTATTAAAACAGAAGAGATTTGCCCAGCCAAAAACAATTCTAGTGTGGGTGAGAAAGAGCAGGCATAAGCGAGAGCTCTTCCTGCCTGCCTACCAGCCAGTTCCCCCTGTCTCACACAGAAGGCTTGTGTCAGTAGAGTGTACCCATCTGACAAGGAATCAAGTACTTCACCTCAGCTGGGAATCAGGTATTTTCACTCCTTCACTGATCCATTACTTCACTGAGGGCAAGTGGGTGTAATTTTCACTGCTTCGAGAGGATTAAATAGACCCTCTCCTTGCAGAGCACTGGCACCTATATCTCCTAGCCAGTCAAAGGCCTTTGGTGTACAGAAAGCTGACCATATCTACAAATGGTATGCTTCCATTTTGCCACTCAAAGCAGTGTAATAAACATTAAAAAACATCTTAAAGTGCCTCCTGCCCTTGCCTTGCTGCTCAAAGTGATAGAAGAAGTTCAGATACAAGTATGCTGTATGGTTTAAAATGCCGTAAAGAGTCCATGAGAAAATCCATCCTCAAAACACTAAGAACCTGAGAAATTGTGTGGGTTTGTGAAACACAGAGGAAGGGAGAAAACACGGATTTTGAAGCGAACTTTGTTGCACACTGGTTGACATTCTACCTCAGCCTGAATCAGCTGGCCTGACGTTCAGCACGTGTGCCCCACTGGGGGGCAGAGTTCATTTGGAACACGGGGAGGGACTAGACTCACCATCCTTTGGACAGATAACCTCAAACTGCCTTTCCAATTCCAGAAGATCACTGGAAGGTTCTCTCTCAAAACCCCAAATCTCAAACACAGCATGGCCCAGAAGCCCTGACCATGGTTCATTCAGGGGCTGGCTGGAACTTTAGGGAAGGCTGGCTGGCCAATTCTAAATTTGTTCAATAGGGATTTGGGAAACATGAGAGCTACATCAGGTTTCATGTGCACACTAATCTCTGAGCGCTTTAGGATGGCCACTGAAATCTCAATGAGACATGGCTGAGTGACACCTCCAACCCTGTTTTGAGATGCGACTCTGTTCCCTTCTTTCAGGGCAGGAATCTCACCCAGTTGTAGATGATTTTACAGAAATTATAAACCAAACCCTGCAGGGACCATACGTACTACCAGGACTCCTGCAGTCCCATAGTGGTTTCTTTCTACATCATTCATACCTCACAGATATCTCTCTGGTGACCAAGAGGGAACACCACAGCATCTTTTTCAATGTTTCAAGACTGTTCCTTTGACTTATCTCCCCATTAGATTCTCAGGGACTTGTGCTATGCCGGATGCCATCAGGTTCTCTGTGTCACTGCTCTGCACACTAAGTGGGATAGCATATGGCTGCAATTTCCCAGTCTCAATGTCCCATAAGGGGGACAGGAAGTTAGACCACGAGCACCCAAGGGTGCTAAAGATAGGGTGACCAGATGTCCCAATAATCAACACAAATGCACCTCCTCATGACTGGGCCTGGGAATTAGCTCTCTCTGTCTAGCACCCCCTTCCATCAGTTTGCTGTGGCCCCATTCTCTCTCCAGGACTCAGGGAGCTCCCTGTTCATGACTCTGCCCTCCAGCCAGGTCACTGTATAGTCCCCCCAGGGTAAAATGCCATCCAGATGCCATCTCAGGCAATCTTCTGTTTCAAATCTAGGTGCAGTGCCACTTTGCCAGGGGCATGTAGGGGAAACCCAGGCTCATCGGCTACTCCAGGTTCCAGCCCAGGGACCCTGGGACTAGCAACCTAGGGCTACTCAGTCTCAGAGCCTGTCGCTGTCCCCTGAGCTCCTTCCACCCTACCTCTCTATCTCCTGGCCCATCTCTGGGAGCTTTCACCCCTCTCAGCCTCTTATAAGATTCCCTAGTTCAGGATAGGACCCCAGTGCTTACTCTCTCCCTGTACTTCCCCCTTGTCCCCTACCCAGCTCTATTCGGAGGTCAGACTGGATGACCTCATGGTCTCTTCAGGCTTTAAACCCTATAACTGTGGAGGTGGCCAAACTGGGACTACAGCATGGCAACATTATCTCTCTGCAGTGAGGACATTTCATACCCAAAGCATGAGGGAAAAAGAACATTAGGAACTTTTCTGAATCACTTGTCCCAGAGCTAACAGACTGTCCATGCCTCAGGGACAGTTATGCTCCACTGATGGATCTAATCGTCTATAGTCATCACTGCAAAACAGCCACAGGCATAAGTAAATTACAATTTCTCACTAAACAACATCAGTCACTTGATCATTAAGGTTGTAACTAGTTTCTCATTGCAAGCTATTTTTGGATCCTCCTCTTAATTCTTCACCCATGTGCTTAAAAGTTTTCACTTTGGGAGTAAATCTGGAGGCCAAGCCAACAAGCCACTTCTGAGATTTAGGAAAAATAGATGCAATTCTCCATGAAAGTTCTTGTCATTTTTATTTGTCATTACTGATGCTTAGGGCTCCAGCAAGGCCTAAGTCACAGTCTGAACCAAAGCAGGCCTGGCTTTGGCAAAGTAGGATTCCATCAGGTATTAGCTAAGGCCCAGCAACCACATTCTTGAGCTGAGAGGATGGTACAGGAACACCCAAAGCTCTCAAGTAACTGCATAAACACATTCCTAGGAGATGGTACAGGGACACACAGACCCCTTGTAAGATAAGGAGGAGATGACTAGATAAGGGATGAGGATGTTTTGTTCAAACTAGCAGGTACGAGCTGCAGGATAGTAACAAAGTATATGGAATGTAATCTGTAACTTGCTTGTATGGATGTAGAAAAGGAGAAGTCATAAGAGGGGTATCTTTGCACACTGAGGGAGCAGCATTCTGGTGTGCTGATTGAACGGGTACCATTGTTGTAGGTGTACATATGTTAGTGTATCTTAGGGTGCCCAGATTGCCAATATGGAAAATGGGGATGGGGAGGGGGGCACGGTAATAGGCCTCTATATATGACAAAGCTCTGAATATTGGGACTGTCCCTATAAAAAATCGGGACACCTGGTCACCCTAGTGCAGTGCTTCTCAATCTTTCTAGACTATTATATCCCTTTCAGGAATCTGATTTGTCTTGGGTATCCCAAGTTTCACTGCACTTAAAAACTACCTGCTTACAAAATCAGACATAAAAATACAAATGTGTCCCAGTGCATAGTCAGTATGTTTCCCAGTAACATTCTCATTTTGTGGGTGTGAAATTTTAGTTTGCACTGACTTTGCGTGTGCTTTTTCTGTAGCCTGTTGTAAAACTAGGCACATATCTAGAGGAGTTGGTATACCTTCTGAAAGACCTCTGCATGCCCCCAGGGGTACACTTACCCTGGTTGAGAACCACTTCCGTAATCTACCTATAACCACAGAGGTTCATAGACTAGAAACACAGCCAAGTTCCTCTGAACCGAGCCTGTGGTCTTTCTTTATGAACATCCAATCAGCATTTGCACCCGCCGCTAGCACAGCTGACAGAACCCCAGAAGCTGAGCAGCCGTAGCAACGTTGCAGCAATAACATTCTGCAACATGAACAACAGGTACGGTTTTCAAAAATGCATAGGCCTAGAAATGTTAAACATGTATCAGTCAAGAGTCTGATGAGCTGCAGTGCATGGGGCTAGCTCTAGCAAGCCTGGATACCTGTTTACAAGTTCTGTATTCTGAATCTTTGAATACTCCATCAGGTTGTGGCAGACTTTACAAAGTTCACCAGTGCTCCACTCCAAAAAAGGACTAAGTATATACTTAAGCCCATGATTAACAGCTGAAACCAACAGTATTCCTCTGATGGCTAAAGTTATGTGCTTTTCAGTATCTGGTTAACTTTGAGTTTGCCAAACATCTGATGGCATTTCTAAAAGGTCTCTCTAAGTCTGGCAGATGAACACACAGGAGTCCAGGTTATTACATTCCTTCACTGTGCTAAAGTTATTGGTCCCAGAGCAGAAAAGTGATTAACGAAAGACTCAATTGATTAAATAAAGCAAATATATACAGGGTAAAAGACACGCTGCAGGATGTGGTATGCCTCAGAGGTTCCACTGGACCTACAGCTCTCTACCCACTGACTTGTAAAGTACATTGGTGGGCTGGTAATAACTAACTTTTATTATTGAACTTTTTTCAATAGTATTTTGTAAGAATTGCTGTTAAGGAAATTCCTCATTAAAAATTAAAAAAAGTTTATATGCTTTCCAGCACCTAGATACCACGGTACTGGAAGCATTCAAAAAGCATTAGTCAGGAAGACAGATAAATATGTAAGTTAGTAATAATAGCACGAGGATAATTGTATTAAAACCTTTTCTTGGCAAGCCAAAGCATTCTGAATTCAAAATATGCTTACAAGACTGCAGGACCATCAATCCATCAAGACAGAAACAGACAGCTGAAAACTTAGTCTAGCAGAAATTCTACCTTAGTTTTGTACAGCTTTAAAGAGGAAGTCAAAGAAAGACCTTTTCAATAGATTGTATGAACAAAACTCTTCTTTCAAAATCCAGGGAAGAGGGTCAATTTAGGTGTGTCAATGGACACAAAAGCCAAGAGATTGATTAAAGGAAACCCTTTAAACTCAAAATTCAGATTCTTAAAAAAAGACAACCCAATTTATAATTGCAACAAACCCAAAAGTGGAAGCTTAGCCCTACTACTGAATGGGAGGAGCTGACAGCATAAAACTGCTCCAGATGACTGGTAGGACAAAACATCAAAGGGAAAATATTCCGTCCACGTGAGACATGTTGTAGGATGGCAAGCTAGACAAGAGGATCAGGACAGGACAATCTGGTATTTGCAGCGAGATCATTTGATGACTAGTGCCTGGGGGGGAAAGAGAACATGTCCTGAACTCACAGATTGTAACTGAAGGAGTTTTATGCTCCAATGGTGGGCTGGCCTTATGGCTACAGTTACAGAAGGGTGTGGTCATATGTTTGGGGGGGGGGGGGTCTGCATGCTGTTTTGACTCTGGCCAGATAGCCTGTACAGCAGGCTCCAATCACACTGCCCAGTAAATCCACAGACTGATCGTAGCAAAGGAACTTGGTCAGGTTCATCATCAACAAAGCACAGTCCTAATGTCCTGGGTCTATGGTTACAGGTACACGAACACATGTATGCCGATTGCAATGGACTAGCTCAGTTAATAGTGAGACTTTCTATTATCCCCGAGGCCAGCCAAAGACACTCCCTCCGAGATGCAGATTTATACGCAAAATACAAACAAGTTACGTATCACCCCTGACATCTCTAGGTGCCATCCTCTGATGCATTTGTTGTTTTGATAAAAACATCTCTATTCATCATGCGGTCATCCTTACCTTATCATTAGGATGGGTCAATGTGTTCCTGCTATCTCTGGGGAATGTGCTGATATTGAGGTGTTCTGGTACCACCCTTCTGGATTGTGCTTGCGGGAGTGCTCTGTGCCCAGCACCTCTTAGGCATATGTGTTTTTGAAATATCAGCCCTGTGCTTGCCAAATTCTGCCAGCAGAGCCTGCCTCTTGCTCACAACCTGACTTTGTTTCAGCAAAGTTTTGACCACTACTTTAGTTCAGGCCTCATATCAGGCCTCTGATACAAGGCCTTTGTTTCAGGCCCTCTTACTAGAACGGGTATGAATAACTGATGGTGTGAAGTGCAAGGAAGTGAGTGAGGTGTACCTCTCTACTGCTTACATTGTGGGGGGGCTGTCAGTTTTTGGTGAAATGATAGGAAGTGACAGTCAGAAGCCCAAGATCGGGGGCATAGAATGTTGAGCAGTGATGAACAGAAGGGTCACTGGCTTTTGTTAGAGCCTAAACCAAAGCTCCAGACCCAAACCCAGGAGGTGCCGGTGGGGATGGTTCAGAAAACAGGCCAGGATTTGAAATTCACAGCTGGGCCCTAGCTCAATGAGTCCCCAACTCCATACATTGGGAGATTCCAGGTCTTGATGCGGCAACAGTGACCCATCCCTATTCTTGCTCTAGGGTTGGGAGCTAACATCTAATTGAATGTTGTACCAAGCCATGAAACAGCCACCTCTGACTTTTTTCTACCTCAATTCTGACTTTTGGCTGCTGTTCTTGGTGGATGAGTGTGTGGAAAAAAATAGAAAAAGTTATCGGTTCAAGGGTTTCCCCCCCTCCCTACTGTCACTAGAGACCCTGAAGTTGTCCCTGAATCCTGGAGCAAAGTGGTGACCGTGGGGACTGGTTGCAACACCTCTTAGAGCAAGGATAACTGATTTTGTGCAAGCATAGATTAATATTCAGGTGACTCAAAATGAGTGTGGGAAGAAGGGAAGTCCTTGAAATAGACCCTGTGAACACAACTGTGTGCTCTTTGGAAGAGAAGCATTTCGCAGAAGGAAGTTAAAGTGTGCACTGGAGATTTTAAAGGTATGATGGGAAGCATATGCAGTTATTTTAATGTTGCAATATGGATTTATTAGTGAAGACTACTGTATTTAATATCTTACCCGAGTTTAAAAAGTGTTTGCTGCAGTAGATACATTATATGTGTATAACTTGATGGGTTTGGGGAGCTGTTAGGCTGCTAAAAGTATCTGATTCTTTAAAAAATGGATCTTTAAGGCTATAGGGGGCTAATCAGAGGCTGGCTACTATACCATTAACCTATATTGATCTAGGGCATTGGTTCTCAAAGTGGGGGTTGCGACCCCTCAAGGGGTTGCGACCTGATTATGTGGGGGTCACGAGCCCCTGCTGCTGACAGCCGGCCCGGACCCCTGCTGGTGAAGCCCCGAGCCCCAGACCCGGCCCCTGCCCCTGCTGCACCAGCAGAGGAAGGCGGGGCGGCAGAGAGCCCTCTCCCCTCCCTCCCCTCTTGCAGAGTCAAAGTCGGGAAGTTGGACTGCGTCCCCCAGCCGGAGAGCTCTCTGCCGCCCATGGCATGCTGCAGGGGCGGGGGCCGAGCATGCAGCCAGCACCTGGGCAGAGTGCCCCCCTTGCAACCTGGCTCCGGCCACTCCCTCCCCCCCACGCCTTCCCCATGGGTCCCCCGGCCTCTCCTTGCTGCCCCCTTAGACCTTCCACAGACAGGGGCAGTCAGAAGCCTCCCTTCTCTTCCCTGCAGCAACATGTTGCCTCCCTGCAGCAACATGTTGCCTCCCTGCAGCAACTGCCATCGCAGGGTCCTAGTGCCTGCCATCTTCCACTGTCAGTGACAGGGGTGAGTGAGTTTGCTGCTGGGGGAGCAGGAAAGGGGGGGCCCTTCCCCAGAGCTTGCTGCTGCTGCTGGCAGGGAAAGGCCTGGGGGGGGGGAATTCCTCCTCTCTGGCCCCAGTCCCAGAGCAGCCTGCCTGCACCCATCTCAAACTCATCCCCAGCCCTGCCCCACCCCACCCCAGAGCCCACACCCCCAGCCATAGCTAACCCCCCCACCACACCCCAGCCCTCTACTCAGGCCCTGAGACACTCCAGCACCCCAACCCCCTTATCTCCAGCCCCACCCAGAGCCCTCCCCCCACATCCCAACCCTCTGCCCTAGCCCTGAGCCCCAACACCCCAACCACCTTATCCCCAGTCCCAGCCAGAGCCCCCTCCATACGCCAACCCTCTGCCCCATGCTACATTACATTATCCAATATTCATTTTTAAAAAAATTTATAATAAGCAATGCTCTGGGAAAAGGGGGGTGCAAGGTAAAATTTTTGCCTAGGGTGCCAAAATATCCTTGCACCCTCCCCATTGCTCCTCCCCCCACCCCCGCTCGCCCAATTTGTGCTGATATTTCGCTCTTGTGATCTGGTCACCCTACCCAAGCCCCAGCCCCTGCCGCGGCAGGCTGCCAGCAGTGACCCAAGCCCCAGGCCCTGCCGGGCTGCCAGCAGCACGCCGGGCCATGTCCCCGGTCCCAGGGGGTTGCTGGCACCCTCCCCTGAGCCCGGCCCCTACCCCAGTCACACAGACCCCTACACAGTCACACAACATTAGGGTTGAGAATTTAACTCAAAATTTAAAAAGGTAGGATGTTCAAAGCTACAAGCACAGCAGCTTCACCTGTAATGCCGTACCGCACCTTGCACATATTGGGCCAAATTCAACCCTAGCAGTAAGTAGGAACAACTCCCATTACTTCAATAGGAGCTGCAGAGACACTCAGCATTTTTTCATAAGAGTGAGAACTTAGGACCCCAACTATAAGTTTAGGGGCCAAACTTAAAAATGTCATGTCTAAGATTTTCAAATCTAATCTGTTTTAGGTACAGTAAAACCTCCATTTAACGGACTAATTCGGGCAAGGGGGTGTCCGTTAAATGAAAAAGTCCATTATTTAATAATAAAAAAAAAACAACGAGCTGTCGGAGCAGCAGCCCGCCAGCCACAGGGTCGGGGCGGCAGCTCCGCAGCCCGCCCGCTGCCTGGACCCGGGCGGCAGCCGGCAGCCAGCCCGCCCGGATCCTGGCTGCTGGGACCTGGGCAGCAGCCGGGACCTGTCAGCCAGCCCGCCCAGGGCCCGGCTGCCGTGAGCCATCAGCCAGCCCGCCCGGGTCCCGGCTGCTGGGACCCGGGCGGCAGTGGGGAACCGTCAGCCAGCCCGCCTGCTGGCGGGACTCGGGCGGGAGCCGGGAGCCGGCAGCCCGCCTGCTGTTGGGACCCGGGTGGGAACCAGGAGCCAGCCCGCCCGCAGCCGGGAGCCGGCAGCCAGCCCGCCCGCTGCCGTGACCCGGGCAGCAGCCGGGAGCCGGCAGCCAGCCCGCCCGCTGCCGTGACCCGGGCAGCAGCTGGGAGCCGGCAGCCAGCCCGCCAGAAATGGATCAGGAATGCATCAGCTTGCTCAGAAATTTTGTCCGTTGCATCCGAAGTCCGTTAAATCGAGGTCCGTTAAATCGAGGGTTTACTGTACTATCATTCCCATAATATCTGAGCACCTCACCGCCTTTAAAGTATTTATCCTCACAACAGCCCTGTGATTTAGGGATGAGCTATTAGTCCCATTTTACAGATGGGAAACTGAGGCACAGAGACTAAATGACATGCCCATGGTCATGCAGGAATGCTGTGGTGAAGGAGGAAATTCAACTCAGGTCTCCCAAATCCCAGGATAGAGCCCTGACCATTAGACCATCCTTCCTCCCTTTATGACTTAATGAAGTTCTGTTGTGCAGTACTGTGGCTGCTATATGCTCATAATTTTAAATTCCTGTCCCTTATGCATTTACAGCCTCCACTGTAACAGTGCATTAGCATCACTGAATGCCCTGTTTTCTTTTTAATGGTGTTTGTACTGGCTTGGGTTTTAGTGGTGGTCTTACAACTGACTGTCTTGCTCCTGGGACTGCCCAAGATGTCTTCAGTTTTGTCTCACTACAGCTGGTCACTGGGAAGAGATGTGACTCCATATAGGGAAAAGGAGCTCCCAAGGACTCGGGAACAGTGGGTTTCAGGACGAGATCACTGTTTTGTTTTCCTCACAATAAACTCTAAAAACCATGACATTTAATGTAGGTTATATTTTTTTTAAATGAACCTCGAGTTCTTCTTTGAGTTCAGTGGATGTGATCCTTTAATCCTTTTGGCTGATCAGTTTTACCCAGCACAGAAGGATTAGTGAAAATCCAGTGCAGTTGGGCACAGCAAACTACTCCTCTGCTATACTTTCTGGCTCACCTAGCCAGTCTTGACTAGCCCTTGGAGATCAAATAGAGAATCAATTCAGCAAGCTCCTAGAGATAATAAATAAATCATTAAAAAAAAAAAAAAAAAAAAAAAAAAAAAAAAAAATGGAGATATACCAATCTCCTAGAACTGGAAAGACCTTGAAGGTCATCGAGTCCAGTCCCCTGCCTACACTAGCAGGATCCGCCTGCCTACACTAGCAGGATTGAGTACTGTCCCCTGACAGATTTTTTTTGCCCCAGATCCCTAAATGGCCCTCTCAAGGATTGAACTCACAACCCTGGGTTTAGCAGGCCAATGCTCAAACCACTGAGCTATCCCCCCACCCCAAACACACCAAAATCACCAAACACATTGTTGGATAGTTTCCTAACAAGTGCATTTGAGGAAATTGAGATGTGGTCATGAATACATTGCTTAATAATCTCTTTCTACCAGCAGACAAGTTATTCATGGCAAGTTACTCAACTCTATTACTATTATCATTGTTAGCCTCTGTGCCATTATTTATGATAACGATGCTTCTTTCTCTTATACAGATGCACTTCTTGAGCTTCCTTCTCACCTTTGTCATTTCAATGACCTTATCCAGTGCCCAGTGTTTTTATGAGCCCATCTCAGGCCAGCAAGGATCCAACAAAAGAGGTAGGAACTGAAAACCCTCAACTCTTCCATGTACAGCATTGCAGAAGGCACTTACAATAGAATACAAAGCCAGGATGGTTTGGTCCATTTTAGTCACTGTCCATTCACTGTAGGTAGAGGGGGAAGAAGGGGACTGAAACAATAGGATGGAATGAGGGCAGGGTAATAAATTAACCCTGGGAAAAATGGGGAGCAACAGGACAAGCATTCGGAAAGGTTTCTCTCCCCCCCCCACACTCCAGTTTAATGAAGGCTCTCAGACTCTCATGGGGTCTGGTTCAGGATTCTAGCTTTGGTTCACTGGCAGTAACAGTCTCTATATTAACTGAAGTCAATCCACTGTATCACATTTTCCTGGAGACAAAGTAACCCTAGAAACAAAGCAGAAGCCCAAGATCTTCAGGTCCTTCCATGGAGCTCCTGGCACTGCTCAGGATGGATGGGGGAAACGGTGAAATATTAGCCACCTCTGCCAATCTCTGATCTGGGGTCAACTTGTCCTGGACTATGCCTGAAGAATGCCCCAATTTGTGTAGGTTGCCTACAACTGCTCTTCTAGCAGCCAAGGGATCCTTAGACATGGGGAAACTGGTGGCCCAGAAGAAGCCACTATGCAGGTTGAGGAGTCCATTAGGCAATTAACAAGTGTCTGTGCCAGTAGGGGTGAAATTGAACTAGTAGATTTACCGCACTAAACACTGGATCATAGGCATGCCATGTCATGTCACACTATTAAAAATTCTTATTTGCTGCTAAATGGTCAGAGGTGTGCAACACCTGCAGTGGTAGACCTTTGAGAAGATAGTTGGGGCTAGGACAGAGGGTGAAATTATTTCCAGGTAGGTTATTCTTATTTATGCACCCATCTGCGCCCAGATTTTGGCACAATATTCAAGCTCAAAGCACACACACACACACTTTTTAATTCTGTATTTTCACAAAAGTTGTATTATGTTTCATCTATCCAGGCTGCTTTAGGGATGGAGAGATGCATGACTTTGGTGTCTACTGGTACACCAAGGATTGTTTACGGTGTTTTTGCACCCAAGAAACAGTGTCCTGCTGCAACATGTGAGTGCAAAAAAAATTACGGATTGGACAAACACACACTCTTCATGGTATACACACACACACACACACACACACACACACAATCCCAGAAACCCCGTCTCCCCACAAGATATAGCTCTACTGCTTATCTAATATACTGAAGTCATCTAGTCCTATTGCCATAGTATCTAAATGCACTAAAGATTGTGAGGTAACAAAGAATCCTGTGGCACCTTAAAGACTAACTAAAGTATTGAAACATAAGCTTTCGTGAGCTAATACCCACTTCATCAGATGCAAGCAGTGGAAGTGTCCAGGGGCAGGTATAGATAAGTAGGCAAGAACCAGGTAGGAGGTAACAAGGTTAGTCCAATCAGGCTGAACCAGCTTGTTATCTCAAATCATGGAGGGTGAGGTATTCCTCTAGCAGCTGAATTGGAGGTGTGAACTCGAGAGAGGAGAAGCTGTTTTTGTAATTAGCAAGCCATTCAAGATCTTTGTTCAATCCCAGATTGACTGTGTCAAATTTTCAAATGAATTGCAGCTCTGCAGTTTCTCTTTGCAGTCTGGTCTTGAAGGTTTTTTGCTGCAATATGGTCACTTTTAAATCTGTAATTGTGTGTCCAGGCAGGTTGAAGTGTTCTTCTACAGGTTTTTGTATATTGCCATTCCTGATATCTGATTTGTGTCCATTTATCCTTTTTCGTAGGGACTGTCCAGTTTGGCCAATGTACATAGCAGAGGGACATTGGTGGCATATATTACATTGGTAGATGTGCAGGTGAATGAACCAGTGATGGTGTGGCTGATCTGGTTAGGTCCTGTGATGGGGTCGCTGGTGTAGATATATGGGCAGAGTTGGCATTGAGGTTTGTTGCATGGATTGGTTTGTTGCATCTTCACCAAGCTCTCAAAAACTACAATACCCGCACAAGGAAATAAGGACACAGATCAACAGAGCCAGACGTGTACCCAGAAGCCTGGTGCTGCAAGACAAGCCCAAGAAAGAAAACAACAGAACACCACTGGCCATCACCTACAGTCCTCAGTGAAAACCTCTCCAATGCATCATCAGTGACCTACAACCCATTCTGGACAACAATCCCTCACTTTCACAGGCCTTGGGAGGAAGGCCAGTCCTGGCACCAGTTACCTCTGCTATTCCAGACTAACACGGCTACCTCTCTGATTCTAAAGATTGTGAGGTATCTTCAGCTACCTTCCACTCCCAGTGAGATGAGGATAATAGTATTTTCCTATTTTAGAGATGAATGATGGCACAGAAAGTCACAGAGGCTAGATCTTCCCAATCCTAGCCCCTGGACTGTCCTTCCTTGCTGCCCTCAGAGAACAGAAACGAGGCTAAACCAACCCTGAACTTCACAGGAGTGGCTCGGGCTCAGAAGCAAAACTCCAGATCAGAATTTCACAATGGGCTTCTTTCTTCATAGAGGATGAGCCAAAACTCAGGATCAGAACAGCCATAAAACATCAGGGGCCCAAAACCCAGAACTGGGTCCAGATCCAGCTTTTATGTCTCAGACCCATCTCTAGTGAGGAACATGGAAAGTCACTTCAAAAAGATGCCATGATGGGCCAGCAAATTGAAATATGCTCAGAGTCCTGAGTGATTCTGGCTGTTCTCTTCCTCTGCCCTCCCCTCCCCTACGAATCACAGTCCAGTCAGAACAGAAAGACCTGAATCATTGTTTGGTATCTGTAGTATCAGAGCTCCAAGAGGCCCAAGGTAAGATCAGGTTTCTTTGCACAAGGTGGTGTACATACATAATCACATGGCCCATCGCCCTGGTAATAAATGCCATCTCAGAGTTTGGCCAGGCTTGCTTATGCCCCAAGAGGGATAATCACCTGCAAGGTGTTCCAGCTACCTTCTCAAGCCCTAGGCTCTTCATCCTGCACAGGTCTGGCTGGCTGAGGAAGAATGGTCAAAACGGAGAGATCCCCATTTCAACTCAGTTATTTCCATCTATAGCCCCCTGCTTCTCATATGCAGGGCCAACATCCAAGATCTGAAAATAGAGGATTGCACCATCTCCCCTCCCATGATGCAGAGACTAACGGCTCTCTAGCTGTCAAGCTAGGGCCCTCTCCTGTGATGCTGTCCCCCAGTCACAGCTTGGAGAGGAAACCAGGCCGCTCTGGTGCACAGTTACAGAAACTCCATGAGCCAGAGAGTAGTCAGTTGAGTCTGGTCCAGGCTCTTCACTCAAGTTGACAAGGAGGTGGGATTTCAGAGCCCAGCCTCTACCCTAAGGTGGGAACAGCTACAGTGCTATTTTTAGCTCTGCAGCTAGGGTGACCAGCCAGCAAGTGTAAAAAAAAAGAAAAGAAAAGAAAAGAAAAGAAAAATAATCAGTGTGTGGGGGGTGAGGGGGGGGGGGAAGGAGAGAATAGGTGCCTATATAAGAAAGAGCCCCAAAATCAGGACTGTCCCTATAAAATTGGGACATCTAGTCACCCTACCTGCAGCCCAAGCCCTACAAGTCTGAGTCAATTGACTTGGCCTCAGACTCAGCAATACAGGTATTTCTTTGCCATGTAGACATACCCGTACTATGCTAGGCACTCTTTCCCACCCGTGCTTCCACTCGAAGAATACAGCTTTTCTAGCCCGCAGCAGAAGTAGGACTCAGCCAGCCTACCCAATCACGGCTCCCCTCTTCATCTCCCCTCATGGATGGCCGCTGAAGCACGTCAATGGTGTGCTTCTTCTTGTGACTCAGCCCCCTAGTCAGGTCATGCTCTGTTCCACCACCTCTGAGGTAACAGGGTCCCCTTCTCCCCCTGAAAAAAACCAATCTCCAAGACCTCCAGCCCAACTCAGAGCACATTGGTCTCTAACCCACTTATATTAGGATACTTTAACCACCCCCCCCCCCCCGCCACACACATCCTTAGTGGCCTGTAGGGGACCCCAGGCCCTGCTTGCACCGTGGGCTCCAGCCCAGATAATGGCATAGAGAGTACGCTTAAAGTTTGCGGACAATACCAAGCTGGGAGGAGTTGCAACAGTTTTGAGGGATAGGATTAAAATTCAAAATGATCTGGACAAACTGGAGAAATGGTCTGAAGTAAACAGGATGAAATTCAATACGGACAAATGCAAAGTACTCCACTGAGGCAGGAAGGCACATATACAAAATGGGAAATGACTGCCTAGGTAGGAGCACTGCAGAAAGGGATCTAGGGGTCATAGTGGATCACAAGCTAAATATGAGTCACTGCAACAGTGTTGCAAACACAAACAAAAACCCAAAACATAATTTTGGGATGTATTAGCAGGAATATTGTAAATGAGACACAGGAAGTAATTTTTCTGCTCTACTCTGCACTCAGGAGCGTGTCCTGTGTGGAGTAGTGTGTCCTGTTCTGGGCACCACATTTCAGGAAAGATATGGACAAATTGGAGAAAGTCCAGTGAAGAGAAACAAAAGTGATTAAAGATCTAGAAGGGGAAAGACTGAAAAAAAACTGGTTGTGTAATCTGGAGAAGACTCAGGGATGGGGGCACGATAACAGTTTAAATTCATAACAGGAGGCAGTGAAAAATTGTCACCCTCTGAGATTAGGGCAAGAAGCAATGGTGTTAAAATCCTAGCATGGGCGGTTTAAGTTGAAAATGAAGAAAAACTTGCTGTCAGGGTAGTTATGCACTGGAACAAATTGCCTAGGGAGGTTGTAGACTTTCCATCAGTGGAAGTTAGCAGCTCAGACAAACACCAGTCAGGAATGGTCTAGAATAATACTTAGTTCGGCCTGGAGTTCAGGGGACTGGACTAGATGACCCCTTGAGATGCCATCCCAGTTCTGTGATCCCATTGCAAGTAGCTAAAGTCTGCTGCCTCCCTGGCTCATCTCCTATTCTGCCTGACTGTAGACCCTTTTCCCCAGCCCCTTCCTGAGTTCACTCCTCTGCCATCCAGGGCTCTATAGCGCTTTCCTGCTCTGCCAGCACTTTCTTGCTCTTGCGGGGGGAGGCCAAGCTCCTGGTCTGCCTGTTCCCAGACTCTCACCTCCAGAGCCCCCAGGCGGTCTGACCCTGGGGTGAGCCTGGACAAAAAGGAGATTCCTGCCAGCCTGTCCTTTCCCAAGAGCTCTCCAGGCCCTTTGTCTAACCCCCCTTAGGGGAGAGAGGAAGTAGCCCACAGCCTACTCTCCCTCTGGGCCTCATGCCTCCCTTCTTCTGCCTTAAAGTCCTTCCCTTAGCAGTCACCCTACTCCTCTCAGCTGAACTGATCCTAAATTGGACATGGCCCCAACCTGCTGCATTACTTGCTCTGACTCCAGTTAACATTTCCCCCTCATACACTGTAGGTTATACACACAATCATACCCCTGAGCTGCAGTGCTGAAGTTGATAGTCACCTGAAATGCAGAGTAGTAGGAGGGAGGAGAAGAAATCAGATAGAAACTGCAAAAAGCTTATAGTGACCCTACCCCAAAAGCTAGTGGAGTTTTAGTTTCAGATGTAAAAATAACACAGTGTATGGGCACAGAACTCCTCAGGAGCATGAAATGAATTTATTTCCAGGGGTGGAGTGTGGCTGGAAGGCGGGAGAAAGAGAGAAGAGGTGAAATCTTAAGGCCCAGGAGCAGCTCTTAGAATCTCTCCTGCTGCCAGAGTAACTACAGAGCGTGCAGCGGAGTGAGGGGCTTTTATCTCAGCCTTTGGGGAGACCGATGATCCAGGTTCTCTGCTGCTCTCACCCCGCTGTTTGTTCTCTTTCCCCATGGCAGAGCTCTCACCCCGGTTGGCTACGACCAAGAGAAGTGCGAGTCTGTTTTTGATGTGGAATCCTGCACCTACAAGGTGAGAGAGAAAGTCAACCGTCTCAAGAGCTGTGACGTTGAGAGCTGGGTGATTTAGCCACCACTCCCTTTGCTGAGGCATGTTTATTGTGACAAAACATGCCTTAAAATTTAAGCCTAGTCAACCCTCGAGAATCATATTGTGACAAAGTGATGCATAGCTCTTAAACCATAATTCTGATGTATGATTAAATCAGTCCTGGATGATAGTGTCTTTTGCTTCTGCTGGTGAACCTCCTTCCACACCTCCTCCTTTGTAGAGGAGTCTATTGCTGGGGGTCCACCCCTCCTTTCAGTGCATGAGGGAATAGGAGACTGTTTCATCCCAGCAAACAAGGAGGAACACTGGCTCCGGGGAGACTGAGAAAGGATAAAATATGTGTAATTGAACGCAATAGCTCTCAGACTTCTCACTGGCCTCTGTATCCACTTCTGTTCTGAATATTCAAACCACTATAGTTTCAGGCTACTTGCCTCAGAGCCACTAGAGGGCACCTTAGCTCTGTACTGCAGTGTTTCCCAAATCCTACTTGCAAACCCAAGCCCTGCTCCTGCGAATATGCACTTGCTTAACCTTGAGCACATAGACTGTTGTGATGGATGAATGCTTCAGGATCAGGGCCTGTATATAAAAAAAAAAATTAAAAAAAAAAAAAAAAAGATCTTCCTTATCTTACTGTACTTAATAAAGCCTCAAAGCAGAGAAGGGGAATGGTGATGACCATTCTAGTCCAGAAGAATGATCAGGCTGAATTGCACCTTAGCGTGGAGCGGGAGGATGACAAAGCAGCAGCATCTCACTTCAAAAACTCGATTCAGGAATTAAAATATTAGCACTCAGCCTAGGATGAGGGGAACAGAAAACAATTAGAGGAGTCATGGTTCTAAAAGCAAATTCCCTGTCAGTCAATGGAAAAGAATAATGAAATCCCACTAGTTAAAGTAAGTGGGCACAGCTAGAGCTGGTATGGTTCCACTCCCCGTCAGGGAGACTTTCCAAGAAAGCTAGTCCGCTTCTAGTTAAGTCTCCTTCCCCCCCCGCCCAGCTAAAAAGGTCTCCCCCTCCCTTACCTCAGAACTTTTTATACCCAGATACTTCTATTAGAAGGGGCTCCAGACAACTTTTGATCCAATTTTTAAACAGCTTTAGACCATCTCTTCCCACACACACACCCAACCTCCAGGTTGTAAACGTACCACATGACATCTTCTCTGAGTAAAGAGGTGTTAAGAGTTAGGCATGTACAAGTGATTCCCTCCAACCTGCTAATGAATGGTCTGTCTCCTCTGAGTTACCCCGCTTGGCCAGTGAAATGCCAAGGATGTCATTCCAGAGGTGGTTCTCTCCAAGCCATCTAGCAGATGCTCTTACTCCCATCACGCCATGCAATGCCTCTGCAGCCCCCAGCTGTACTGACCCTTCTGTTGCCATCATTACAATCTTGGGTCTAATTTGCAATCTGTCATCTAGCTCTCTCATTGAATGCAGATATAGCCTAGTTTCCCCAAGATCAGCACCAAGCTAGAATAGCTGCACTTCTGTCAGAGGCTCATCTCCCTTTAGATCTCTAGGGCGGGCGGGTGGGTGCAGATGGATTGTTTTTCCCTATCTTCTTCCATCAACATCCCTTGTTAATTAACATGCTGGCTGCTCCCTCTTCAAATAGTTGATTAATTTTGTCAGACAGCTCCCTCTCAATTAGGAGCGGACCTTTAGAGTGAAGAGTTATTTGTTGCCACATACATTGTACTGGCACAATATTGTCACTTGGGTGTTCCACAAGTCCTGAGGCAGCTTCCAGAATGTCAAGACCCTGGCTTGGCAATAATCATGAGGTTTGGTGGTGGTTTGCCTACTATTTCAGGCATCAGGGTTAACCCCTTTTCAAGCTTCTCTCCACTATTTGAAGTCTAGAAGACAAATGATGCAAGCCAAGATTGAGGTCACATGATTCCAGAAGCTGGGACTTTAAGACACCAAATGCAACAAGACACCATAGGAAACCTGACCATGCCAGTTGCCTGTAAAGTTTGTTCATATCACAGATCTTGGAAGAAGTAAAGTTGAGGTTAACTCTAGAGACATTGGGCTGGACAAGGAGGCTTAAGAGTTTGCTGCAAAGACTGTCACACCCCACCACCTCTTCACAAAAGCTAAGATGCAAGGAAGCCAGCAAACTATCATGGTCAATTGGCTCTCTAGAGACAGAGACAGAAGATCTTGGCACCCCCAGAGAAGTTTAACGCAAAGCTTTATTAGTCAAATCATAATGTTTTCAAGTGCTGCAAGGGAAATGAGCACACAGCTGTGACCGGTGCAGGATCAGCACCACGTCTAGGTGATGGAGCAGCGGACCCTGGTTTCACTGCATGGGCTGCTCGCCGGAGCTGCTGCCAGAATCTTGAGGCTTCAAAACATCAGGCAGCTCAGGGGTGCTGGAGAAGGGATCGATGTGCAATGGCTCAAAAGAGCCCTCGCTGGCTCTGAATAAGGCCAAGCCGACCATGGCAGGGGCATGGGGACGGGAAGTCTGACTGCTTAACCCACATTCTATCAAGGTCCTGTCACCATCCTCCAGCAACCAGTCATCCTTGTACAGCTGCTGCTCCTCTGGTGGCCTCTTCAGGATGCCCCCCACAATCTTCTTCAGCTCCTGGACAGTGGTTGTCTCCTTGGCATCCGCAAAGATGGTCATTTTGTGACGACGGATCATCAAGAAGACGTCCATTGCTGCTATGGGGGCTCCTGCTCGGATGCCAAGGGGGCCCCACGGCCTCGTGTGGGGAAAATATGAGACTCAACTGAAATAAGAGAACAGAGTCACATCGCTGGAAGGGATCATTTGAGGAGGCCAGGAAGAGATCTCCCCATCACAGCCAGATGAATGGCTTCACTCCTGTTTTGCCTATAGTTATAAGGCATAGCAACAGAGTCATCAACTCATAAGCAGAGGTTTGTTCATTACTCTCCTCTCCACTGTCACTCATTTTAGTCCCAGAGTCCCCTACATGCCATAGAAATTTGGTGCCCTTTCACCTATGCAAATCATGTCAAACAGGCTCATGATGCTAAGACAGTAAAATGTTATTCACCCTAGAGGCAAAAATCCAATTGCATTGCATGTTTTCTGAGTGAATAGTTGCTCATCCATCCTTCATTTCAGGCCCCCCACATTTGGCCCCAGACAGACTGAGTGTTGGGCCTATGCTCCCTTGTATGAATGGTCTAGAAATGGATGGAGACCCTCAGTGACAAGTCAGCTACCGCATTAGAGTTCCCCTTCCAGCCTCCTCCAGCTTCTGCTTAGGCCTGGCAGAATTATTTCTGTGCCAGGTCAGATCTTATTCATGCATTTTAGTCAAATAGAGTCCCACCATTGTACTGCCTATAAATTAAAATAGTGTGCCAAGAGTTTTAAATCAAGGAGTACAAAGTCAAGGGACAACTAGCAGACCAAGTCTGCATTTACAGATAGCAAAGGAGCGCATTTCAGCTCTGAACAGCACCAGACTTGAGTGTCAGGGTAGGTCTATACTTGGAGCATAATTCCCAGCTCAAGGAGTCATACTTGTGTCATGCTGCTTGAGTTAGTGTGTTAAAAATAACATTGAGCCACTGCCGCGGAGGCTAGCCGCCACAAGTCCTTATCCAGCAGAGATATTGGATAGCCCCACTCTGCATGGCTAGCCCCGTGCGTTGCTCATGCTTCTACACCTATACTCCATTTTTAGTGCACTGGTTTGATCAGAGCAAACATGAATATACCTCTGACTCAGGAGCCCCTAAGTTCCAGCTGGCCGAGGGGGCGTATCATGTTTTACAGGGATCCCTGGGTTAGATATCTGCATAGTCCTTCAAAGGGTGACATGGGAAATTTCTCCAAGAGCCATCAGCCTGCTGGTTGTCCATCAAAATGTATGTTTGGATTATAGCTAGAGTTGTAAAAACTATTCTGCAAATAGTGTTCTTAAGGTCTTGGAGTTAAAGCAAGTCATCAGGAGGGGGCATGCCTGTAAGAGACATCTCCAAGGTAGGTCTGGTTATTTGTGTATCATACACCTCACACTAAGGGTGTCTGCATACAGAGCTGAGGTGAATTGAGTGCAAAGCCCTTTAGATGTTGATAGCTACAAGAAATAAGTGGCAGGGGTGGGTGTGTCCTGTTTATGAATGAAGAGGAAGGATTGGTCTGGTACATCCTGGAGCGCAAAGACACACTGAATCCTATACCTGGGAGGCAAACTGACAGCATGAAAGGAGGGTCCCAGTGAGCCAGACTGTAAAGCACTGCAGGGCTTTTGGGTGAGCGATACTCTGACAGAGCATCGCTAAGTAACCAATTCAATTGCTCTAGATTGTTTTATGACTGTGTGATGTAACCATTTGTCTCCAATACTTCTACTTGAATCCGCATGCTTTGCAAAATAAACACACTTTATTTCACTACAAGCATCTGTCAGTGCTGCATGTTAAGTGGAGTAGTGATCGGAGGTGGAACTGGTAAGCTGCAATGAAGGTTTTCTTTGGAAACAATCTGTGTATACCACAAATCCCCACCAGGTTCTATGCCAGGGGCTGGAAACTCAGAGGTTGGGGTATGTCCCATCGCTAACCTGTAGCATAACAGTGCAGCCTGTAAAGTTTAGAGGGGTATGCTTGTGTTGCCTGTGGAGCCAGGGAGCTGACCCATGGCAGGTCCAGAACTAAGGGCATGTTGTAGTAAGGTGCTTCAGAAACTCAGACTCCTTGAGCTGGGAACCCCACCCCCAGCTTGAAGCCGAAACATCTCCTTAGAGGCCAGCATCAGAGTTCTACAGCTTGAGTTCATCTCCAGTGTCATGGTCCCTGATTCTCAAGAGATATTTAGGACTCTAACTGCCATTGAAATCTTGGGAATTTGGAGTCTAAGGAGGATCTGGTACAATTGGGGGGTGGGGGGATAGCTCAGTGGTTTGAGCATTGGCCTGCTAAACCCAGGGTTGTGAGTTCAATCCTTGAGGGGGCCATTTAGGGATCTGGGGCAAAAAAATCTATCAGGGGACAGTACTCAATCCTGCTAGTGTAGGCAGGCGGATCCTGCTAGTGTAGGCAGGGGACTGGACTCGATGACCTTCTAGGTCTTTCCAGTTCTAGGAGATTGGTATATCTCCAATATATATATTAAAGCTCTGTTGGTTAAGAGATGGATCCATAGCACCAGCCACCTCTCTTCTTCACCTCCCTGGAAGCCATAAAGTAAAGAGTTTTGCAAAGTTTGTGCCCATTTGAGAATTAATTCTCCATCTTTAAGCTGGAAAGTGAGGCATTTAAAAAGCTGTGATACCAGCTCCACTGATAAATATAGTAGCTGTGCAAGGGGAAACTAGAGCCAGACCTGAAGAAAGGTCTCTAGTCTCCTCTGCATCTCCACCTAGCAGGCTCGTCAGAACTGAAGCAGCAGGCAGCTTATGTCAAGGTTCATCTCGAGAGATTCATTAGGAGCCATTCCAATAGTACACATCCAGCAAGCATAAGAGTAGCAGCAAGCAGGTGGGGATGTCACAAATAAAAGCAGAAAGCTTTAGATTGTAGTGCCATGGCCAACCAGCCAGTTTGCAGTAGAGAGCAGCTAGGCAACTTGTGTCAGGAGGAGTTGTTGGTTGGGAGATAAAATTTAACTCAAGCCATGTTCCATTAACAATGAGCACTACAAAGGGTGCATTGCCAGCTGACTTTGCACCCTTTTCCCCTGGGGAGCATGTGTATTTACACTGGTGCCACAGGGCATCCTGTTTTGACTTGTTTCTTGATCACAGCTGACGACATGATGAATCCACTAACACACAGTCTTGGAGAGGTGTATTTAAGGGATTGCCTACACAGGGCATGAATGCCCACTCTAGGGGGTGTGATTTCTAAAGCCTCACACAAGAATTGGTCGGTGTAGCCATTGCTGGAGTGCACTAAGAGCACTCTCCTGTGCTTTAACCATCAGGGTTATGAAAGAGTGCAGAGCACGGATGCTGGTTCTCCTGCCCAGTGCCCCCACCACTGGGATACAGAGTCACTATTTTTCTCTGGCCCACTGACCAGAGCGCCCACCAGAGGGGAACAGAACAGGGTCTCCCACATCTCCCTGGGGAGGAAGGGGGAAATTGAACCTGAACATCCCAGGTGAGTACTCTAACCACTGGGATAAGCTTTATAAGGGAGCACCATGGTCACCACCTGCTGTTTTGTTGGGGGCAGGTGGGGGCACAAAGCAGGCTCCTAACTTATTCTCACCAGAAATTATAGAGGTGCCTAAATTCCCATTCCCTACACAGAGAGAGTTGCCTCAGCTGCCTCCCTGCAGGGCAGATTATCTCCAGGAGAGGCTTAGGATATATCCCTCATCAGCACCACCCAGTGCCTACCTTAGGCAGCCTGTGCCCCACCTAGCATGCTGCTTTGGTGGCTCGTAGTCCAAGACCTCTCTCTCCCCAGTCATGTATTGGGGCAGAGGTGTTTAATTCAGGACTGGGGTGCTCAGGTAGTATAATGAGGTATAAATTTAATAAAACCATGTCAAAAGTTCATCTGAATTACAGCAGTTACCTGGAATGACTCTTGAATCTTGGGGACTGACAGTACCACAAGTTTTGGCAAGAGCTGGAAACTATCTGGAAAGGAGAAATTAGTCAAAGGAAACTCCACTTACACCAGCTCCCAGACACAGAGGATCATAATCCAAAAGAAAAGCTATCCAAGCTTTTTATATTTGAAAGGATGACAACTACAGGCAGAGTTGTGTTGTGAGCCATTGTCTTAGGCTGGGAAGGAGTTTTTAGATCTCTCATTACTCCTGGTCACCATCTGCATTTCTCTCCATTTAATGAATCAAGTCATTAAGTAATTCATTTCTTAGCACTGCAACATCAGGGTGTCAAATACTCCAGGAAAGGCTTAATGTAAAGAAGACTATTTGCATTGGAAGGTTTCAAGAACAGTTTTTAAAGACACTTCACCAAGTGCTTGGCTCTGTAGAGTTTGAGTTGAAAAAAAAACATACCCCCCCACCATCATAAGGTTTACCCCAAGTTTAACTGATTTTGTCCCTCTACAGTTTATAGAGGGGGAGGCAAGAATTGATGAGGCCCTTCAGAAGAGAGGTTTCTCAAAACAAAGCCAAGCACAGGGAACAAGCCACACAACACCAGCATGATACAGAGCTGCTAGCCTCACCACACAGGTAAAAAGCCAAATAATATAGAGGAACTAGAGCTTCCTGCTTTAATCCTCCCCACCTCCTGATAGACTTACAAAAGCTCCACTCACCACTAGCTCCTACCACAACTCTGTCCTCTTCTCTGTTCCAGGTCAACCAGCAGAAAAATACCTGACCACAGTCACTGCTTTTATCCACAGCCTACCTCCATCACAGCTCTTTCACCTCTCCCCTGAACCACAGGTTGGCCTAATCTCTTGTCAATCATATGGGATCTAATGAGCTCAGGTGTCTCAATCAAAGCCCCCAGGCCTGCTGGGCAATGCAGGCTGATCCTACTGGGATCCAGGAAGTGGGCGGGCCATTCTGCTTTGAGCTATCCAGTACCATGGATAATGTGTTGCACCAAAGCCCCAGTCCAGCAAGCTGACTGACCCTGGCAGCCACACAGACTCCATTGCTATCCCTCTCCGCTGTTCTGGGTGCTCTCCTTGCTCCCCCTGCCCTGTCCCTTCACTCCCCCTCCCCTGCCTACACAGCTTTCCCTTGTCTTAAGCTAATCTCCTCCGAGCGAAACCCCCACCCAAAGAAGCTACAAAACAAATGAAAATCCCCCCCAAACCTCCAACTTTGCCCCCAAATGGTGGCACTAATATGCTGATCACCCTGTTCCCTGTGCATGTCTTATGTATTTAACCTGCAACCTATTTGGGGAAGGGTCTAGCTAGAGTCCCAGGGACTCAGCAGACATAGGTTCTAGGCCTGCTGAGTGACTGTGGGAAAGTCATGTCACAGCCCCGGGCCTCAGTTTCCCCATATGCAAAATGAAGGTAATGATATTGAGTTCTTTGAGAGCTATGGGTGAAAAGCACCATATAAGACAGGGATTGACAACCTTGGTACATGACCCCACAGGGTAAGCATCCTTGCCGGGCCCGGCTGGTTTGTTTACCTGCGGTGTCAGCAGGTTTGGCCGATCGCAGTGGCTGCCGCTTCCTGAAGCCCCCATTGGACCGAAGCAGCGAACCACGGCCAGTGAGAGCCGTGATCAGCCGAACCTGCAGATGTGGAAGGTAAACAAACCAGCCGGGCCTGCCAAGGATGCTGACCCTGGGGGACTGTGTGCCAAAGTTGCCGATCCCTGATAAGAGCTAGTGGGGCCCTGTCCCCGGTTGGCCCTTAGGCGATACTGTCATAAACACAGTGCTGAATATTTATTTCTATTTAAAAATGAATAAAAAGATGCCTAGCCTAGGCTGACACACCATTAACAATACACTGTCCATCCCAGCAGCATTCACATGAACAGTTCAGAAGAAGCTCAGTCAGCCAGCCACCTATCAAACTCCTTTGCACCCCTTCATCATCTGGGAATCACCACCTCGGCCCTCTCCAACACCTCTCTCACCCAAGTGTCTTCTGCAGTGTGCCCAGAAAATCACCAGATCCAGGCTATTTCAAACCCAGGGGTGGGAACATGTTCCAGAACTGGGCAGCCATCCCAGCAGATACCTTGCTCCTTCTCTTTTATAACAAGGCGGATCTGGCTCACGCACCACTGCTGACCACAGCTGTGGCAGTATGGCCTGGGGAGAGTAATGATCCCACAGCCAGGCTGGTGACAGCCATTTAAAGCTCTGTAGGTTACAACCAACACCTTAAACTCCACCCAGAGACTAGGGTGGCCAGATGCCTGGATTCTGACTGGACTGTCCTGTTGAAAAGGGAACCTGACAGTGTCCAGTCAGATCTACTGGCATAGGGAACAGGGCATCTGATCAGACACCCAAAGTCCGGTTACTACAGCGGGGGAGGCAGGTAGAGAGGCAGGGAGGCAGCCAGGCCCCCTCCTACCTTCGCTGAGTGGGTCAGCTCCCAAGCCTGGTTCCACAGGCAAGTCCCTCCTGACCCAGGGTGGTGGGGTGGGAGGGGAAACACAGCAAGTGATGGGGGAAGAGGGGAAAAGGAGTGGACAGAGGACAGGACGTAAGGGGAAGAGGTGGGGCAGGGGTGGAGCTTTGGGGGGAATAGGTGGGGTAGGATGGGGCCTCAGGGGGAAGAGGCAGATCAGGGGAAGTTCCAGCAGTTCTGCTGGAGTGTCAAGTGTTTAAATATTACCAAGTTGGTGACCCTACCAGACAGTGAGGAGTAGCCAGCACAGCTTCTGGAGCACCGATGCAGTATAGAGTAGAATCATAGAATATCAGGGTTGGAAGGCACCTCAGGAGGTCATCTAGTCCAACCCCCTGCTCAAAGCAGGACCAATCCCCAACTAAGTCATGCCACCCAGGGCTTTGTCAAGCTGGGCCTTAACAACCCCTAAGGAAGGAGATTCCACCACCTCCTTAGGTAACCTATGCAAGTGTGAGGTGCCTAAAAGGAACTGGGGTCACCTCAGTTAAGGGGAGAAAACAAGAATGGCTGGGGTTAATGTTCAACATGAGTGTTGTTCATGAGAAGCTAGCAGAGAACTTGCCCTGCAGAGTGAAGGCCTCCCTTTACCCCACAGCCAATATGATGGTCCTGCCAACATACTGGTATCTTCTTTGGGAATGATTAGCTCTATGGGAGAGAGCTGGAAATTTGGGCTCTGCTGTGATTGGCAGGAAGAGAGCCAATTCTGACTCAGGTGAGAACCTTTTCAGAATACAAAACAGGGCATGTGCAGGAGCCCTGCCCCCTATGTGGCCACACCCCCTGCTCTACCTCTTCCCAGAGGCCCTGCCCCCTGGCTAGGCTGGAAGTCAGAACTGGGCCATGGTAAGAGCTGCCAAAAGAGCACAGGCTGCTGTGGGAAGCCCTAGACCCTCCACCTGCCCTGGACAGGGTGCTCGTATGCCCAAGAGCAGCTCTGGGCCTGTGTCTCTGGGGTGTATCGCCCAGGGCAAGTGGAGGATCTGGGGCTCTCCACAGTGTCCCAGGCTTCCTGGGTGGCTCTTACTGCTCAGGTCTGGCTTCTGGCCTGGGGGGAGAAGAGGAGCTGGGGTGGGACCTCATGGCAAGTGGGGGGGCTAAGGCCCATCTCAGCATCCCCCCGTCCCACTGGGAAGAGGCTGGTGCTACCCCTGAGCCTCGGGTAGGCGCAAAGCAGCACCACAGGGAATCCAAGACAAATGGTGTTCCGGAGCCATTCAGCCGGGGACTGGGACTTGAAATGTGTGTTTGGGGACTGTCCCACCCATTTAGGGGTAGGTGGTCACCCTGACTATCACAGCTATTTCTACTGAGGTAGTCCCCTGTCCATGAGGAGCTGAACTGAGACTCACCCCTCATCTCACAGCCGTCAACGGGTAACAATTGTCAGCCACTCTCGACCCGGCCTGGCTTTGAATCAGTGACCTGGCAGCGCCAGGCTCCACCTTTCCAGGCCCTGGCGGTGTCCGGCCCCACTGAAGCGCCATATATAAAAGAGCTGAGAGGTGTAATCAATAAATCCGTCACAGAACAGAGGTCTCTCCACGCCGCTGCACCGCGTGAATGCCCTGTTCCCTATGCTGGTCAGTGAAGCTCTCACCGTGACGGGTCAATGGAACAACAATAAACCACCTTTCTCAATAGGTGCTCTCCCCCCTCTGTTTCTTGATGGCTGGCCAGGGCCGGGAGCGTAGCTGTGCAGAAACAGGTTCTGTTGGTTACACCAGGGTCACTGTGGAGTAATTCTGTTGTAGCCATTGGCTTTACCCCAATTTACACCACTGTAACTGAGCTCAGAATGAAGCCCCTGCTGTATTTGTGAGTGGATAACACTTGCCTTCAAGTTCACGCCCAAAGACACCTCTCGAAGCCAGCCCTTCTGATCAGTGATTGGGACAGGTTAGAGCGGCCATTGGCATGATTTGTCCTCCACAGGAGGCTCATGTTTTCATTGCTTACCCTTGAGCAACCATTGTTTCTGCACGGACTATAAATACGCACGGCTCCTCACCGCAACCTGCCAGTGGCCCATGAAGCTTGCCTGCACCATGGTAAGTCAGTGGCTGGTGGTAAGTCAATGGCTGTCCGTGTAACTGCAGGCTGCGTGCTTGGGAGCAGTTTTCCTGTTTATTAGTGAATAATGAGATTTATCCTCCTTAAATGTGTGTGAATGAACTGGTCAACGTTACCATTGAAAAACCAGCCAAGTTTGCAGTGAGTTTCCCTTTCTCTTCCAGAAGTTCCTGGTGTTCCTCTTCCTCGTCCTTCTCACATTGGGGTCCCTGTGCACTGCCCAGTGTTACATCAGACCCCCTAACAAATACGGTAAGAACGGCCATTCTCAGGGCTTCCATTTAATGGATTGAAGGGCTCACTTGCTTAGAAATGTGGGGATTGTGCTGTCAGTTGCAGTGTGATGAGGATATATAGGCAGTTAGATGTGATGTCATATAAGAGTGTCACCAGCTAGACAGCTAGCAAGCTACATACTCCCAAACTGAAAGGCACAGGAGAGTTCCCTATGGACTTTGGGGTATGAGGTTGTTGCCTAAACAAATAGCATATCACCTGGGAGAAAGAGCAAGAGATGCTAAAAAGCTGACACCTCGCTGTCCTGGCCTCACTGTTTCTATTACTACTCATTGTCAAACATGGAAACCAGATTACTTGCCTGCTTTTTTGTGTCAGGAGGGGAGGGACGGTCCAGTTGCTAGAGCAAGTGGGGACTAGGTGGTAGGAGACCTTGTTTCTGCTTCTAGCTCTGCTACTGACTTGCTGCCATGGTTTGAGTGAGTCTTTTAACTGCTCTGTGCCTCGGTTTTACCTACTTCAAAGGGTTGGTATAAGGATTCATTAGATTTTCAAATGCATCAAAGTATCTTAGGCATCCAAATCCCATTAAGTTGCCATAGGACTTAAGACCCAGAGTCTCAAAGTATGTAGGCACCAAACTCCCTTTGATGAGAGGTGCATAAATCCCTTTAAGCATCTGAGCCTATGTGTCTACCACACGTAGGTGCTTTTCCACTGTTACGCGATGGGTAAAATCCAAGCCTTACTGACGTCAGTAGCAAAACTCCCATTGACTGCAGTGGGGCCAATATCTCACCCAAAGTCTTAAGTGCTTTGATCACTTGAAAATCACTATGGGCTAGATTGTGCTTTGGGGCACAGCTCTGAGCAAGGGGGTGGAGGATGGGGTATGGGGGTGGTGCCTAATCCGCACTACTCCAGCAGTGGCCATGGGAGGTGCTGTGATTTGGAGAAACCTCTCCAAGGCCAATTCCTACCTGGTTTCTCCTTTGCTCTGGGAAGGGGAGGAAGATAGTGATTTCATTCTGTCTTACAGCAGTAAATTAGGACACCCCAGAGCCAATAATGTGTCCATCCCCCAGCCAGATGCTTGGGGGGCACATGAGGTAGGGGTCCAGGTCTGCTTATTCTTATATGCCTAGGACTGTGCAGCACAGTTCAGATGTGCAGTCCAAGCACCATCTAGCCCTATGAGATGAGTATCAGGAGTAGCAGAACGATGCTCAGAGTAGTACTAGCCATAAACTAAAGCATTTCTCAGCATCACGACATGATTTGATAGCACGCTAAAGATGGGTGTGCAGCAGATACCACTTCATCTTGCTAGTCCACATCCTAGCCGCTGCAGGAGCAATGGCATTGCATCCCGTCACAGAACACAGCCCATATTCGTCCCTGGTGTAATCCCACCCAAGCAGTCAGAGCTCTAACCAACAGCATTCAACCTGTATTTTACCTCTAACTGTCACCATCAATCTACAGAGCACTGTTTTTGTTGTGTGTATCCAGGCTGTGTTGAAAACAGGAGGCTGTATCACTTCGGTGTAGTGTGGAAGACAAAGGATTGTTTCAGATGTGAATGTCAGCCACGAGCAATGATCTGCTGCAGCCTGTAAGTCCAAGCAGACTAGGGCTACTTTTGGACTAAGCCTCAGGGCGGGTTGAAATTTTCTAAATTTGGAAATTTCAGTGAAAATTGTGCATTGACATTTCAACAAAATTGGAGCAAACTCCTGCCTCCAGGTTTTCATCCAGCTCTACCCCTGACAAAGCAGAACAATCTTCTTTGTATCTAGGCTTCTCTGAAGAAAACACAGCCACAAACTTGCAAACACACAGCTCAGAACTTTTCCCTATTACTCCTCCTAACCCTCCTCTTGACTTTGTCACTGGCAGGATCTCGGATCCCCTTTCCCCCGGATTTTTAGCCCTCCCTCTCTATGGCAGCTTGTCTCGTTTCTGGAGACGCATGCCTCATCACTCCAGCTCTGGAGCCCTAAACAGGCAATATAGCACAGCTATTTAGTGCAGACTCTTGCAATCTATGGGGCACTGCAAAAACTCCAGGTTCTGGCTGTATGAATCTCTCAGGCCTAATTGTTCTAGAACCATTCTTCTCAACCTTTTCCGTACACCCAGAACAGCTTCCGATCTAGCCAGTGTGTCGCTGACACTCTGTTCCCCCTAGTATAGAAAGGGCAGGGGGGTTATGGCCCCTAGGTTGAGAACCCATGTTCTCAATCCCATTGTGAGTCCCCGTCCAGGCTGGCTGTGCCCTCTAGAATTTAAATCATGATTCTGTCCTGGGCTGGTGATGCTATCAGAGGACTGGATGGTCCTGTCGTGTGAGTGGAGAAAAAACCCTGGAGCGAGTTTGGGGTAGGAATACTGACCAAGGTCATACTGGTTGAGAATTTTTCAACAAATTGTTTTGTGGCTGAAAAATGCCGATTCCGTACAACCAAAACTGTTTGCAAAACAGGGCTGAGTTTGACAAATTTCCCAACGCAAAACCAGGTCGAGAATAAAAGTTGCCAAACTCTTGAAACGTTGCTGTTTGCCGTTTAGAAACCAAAAAATTCCCAAAGCGACAGAGTCTTGTAGCACCTTATAGACTAACAGATCTTAGGGATCATGAGGCTTCGTGGGCTAAGACCCACTTCATTCATCTACAAGACTCTGTTGCCTTTGCAGATCCGGACTAACATGGCTACCCCGCTGATACCAAAAAATTCCAGTTTCCCGATTCAAATGATCTTTTTTTTAAAAAAAAAAAGATTGGCATCAAAACAAGACATTTCCAAATGATTGAAACAACATGTTTTGATTGACCCAAAATGTTTTGATTGGGAAAAAATGGGGGTTTTGGTGCACAAATATTTTTGAGATTTTGACTATCTGTCCTGATTCTAGAGAGGAAAAATGTAGAACTCTGGAAAATAGTCACTGAACAGGAAAACCATTCCCCCCCCCCTCCCAGCTGTAAGTAACGACCCCCTGACAGACAATTTCCCCAACCTTCTACCCACTGGAGAGGGTGGGGGTGTTAACAAGGGCAGGAGGGGGCATGCCCAGGGCAGTTCTTCTGTGCTGGCAGCTCCATGTCCCTGCAGTCCTCAGACCTGAACCACTCCCTGGCAATCTCTGAATAGGGCAGGCAGAGGCTGTTTCTACTCTGGCCCTGCACCAGCTCTGGGGTGATTGTGGCTCTATAGGTTTAACTCCTAGTAAAGCTACTACAGATAATTACATTTGAGCAAAAAAATATTGAAAAAAAAATCAGTTTTTTTGTTGTTTTTTTTACTCACCTGCTAGGACTGGAGATCAGAGCTTTGTGTTTCCATAGCACCAATCAATACCACCCGCAAGTACTCTGAGCTAAATTCATCCCTGAAGTTACTTCCCCTGAGGTCACTGGAGTTGCACCAGGGATGAATTTGGCCCAGTCAATATGATTTGTTTTTCCTGACCTATACCTCGTGTCTCGCTCTCATCTTCGCCTTCCTCACTGACAGCGTTTTCCGACCCACCAACTACGACCGAGAGAACTGCATTGCCCTGTTCCATAGGAAGAGCTGCTCGATGCGCGTGGTGTGGAGGAGCGATCCTCAGGAACCCTGCAACATCTTTGCTGGAGTCGGTTAAGACGGCTTTGAAGCAGTGGTCTCATTCAGCAGCTCTCTTGCAAGTTGAGCAGACCCAGCACCACTCCCTTAGAGGAAAGCAGCGAATCAGCGTGGTTTCAATAACAGGCTTGTGTCCCCCTTTTTCACATACGCTCTGCGGTGACTTCTCTTGTTCCGTACAGATTTGTGACTGAGATTTAATCAAAACTCATTTACATAAACATCTCTGATGAAATCTGGGGTTAAATAAAGACACTAGCATCAAGCTCTTTTCCTTCTAAGCAGTTAATAAACAAGTATATAGAAGAATCCATCAAGTTCACTAAGGACCTGTGTATGCAAACCAAATTTACTTAGGAGTTGCCTAGATTAGTGATTCTCCTCCAGGGGTCTGAAGCCCACTGGGAGGGGGGGCAAGAGCAGGGTTTAGGGGGGCCGCCAAGCAGGGCCAGCAATAGACTCTCTGGGGACCAGGGCAGAAAGCCAAATTCACACTGCATGGGGCTGAAGTCCGGGGCCCTGAGTCTCACCACCTGGGGCTGCAGCTGAAGCCTGAGCAATGTAGCTTCACAGGGGCCCCTGTAGCATGGGGCCCCAAGCAACTGGCCTGTTTGCTACCACCTAATACCAGCCCTGGATTTTATATGCAGAAAACCAGTTATTGTGGCACAGGTGGGTGGTGTAGTTTTTATAGCATGTCTGGTGGGCCTCAGAAAGAAAAAGATTGAGAACCCCTGGCTTAGATACTATGTTGGCAGACATTATACAAACCAGATAGATAGATAGATAGATACTTGTGGTATCTCCCTCATTTGATGTTTCCTTCAGTCTATGCAAGGTTGTATTGAAAGAATGGTTGAAATAAAGCAGCAAAGAGTCCTTTGAACACTATTCCCATATCCTGTGAAAACCAGGTCCTCTGTACAGGTGCACAAGAAAACAGATTTGCCAGGATACGTGCTGTATATTAGAAAACAGGAACGAGCCCACACCTTTAAGTCCAACCTACAGGAAAAAGATGCTATCTATTATTTTTCTACAGCCTTACATACCTATGTAGCATCTCATGGTATAATCTAGTTTGGTACTAAGTCCACAGACAAACTCCATAAAAGTCTTTATGAAAAATACCCCATGTAGACAATATACTGATGATGAAATGTTACAAAGTATATAGCAATAGTGAAAAATATGCTGGCGCCAACCGGTCTTTAGAATCAAACTACAGCATCATTTCAGCCAACAATTACAACACTGGTGCTTTGTTCATTCATGCAGCTCTGAATACACCATCACAGCGTAATGCAACTGCACCTGCAAAGAGCAATGAGTTTTTATATCTGGTTATTTAGTTGTACTTGTCCATTTCAAACTATAGCGTTGGTTTTGAGGCCAGGACCATCATACAAGTCTGTACACATCTTCTCACTTAGTAAAGAAACAGATTTTAAAGAAAGTCCAGCCAGCCAAAGGAATATTGGAACTTGACTGGTTTGAGGAGAAGACATCCATGAGAAATATCAATGGTTACAGCTTCCTAATCCTATGCCACCCAGCTCTGCTGTAAATTAGAGCTGCTTAGTGGCAGTTGTACAAGAGTAGGGACCCCCCATGATCTTATGTCAGAGGTGGATTGGGCATATCATTGCTCGCTGTGCCCCTCCCAACCCACAGCCAGTGTGCCCTTGCCATGTCCCCTCCTTTCCCCTGGGCTGTGGGTGCACAGGAGGTGGGAATTCTCCACTGACCAGTCTGCATCCACTTTATGCCCATGGAGCAGCACATAGTGGACTTAGTGGACCAGAGAATCTGGTCCTGTATCTTAATGCGTATGCACAAGGGGGGCAGAGTTAAGGCTACAGGAGGTCTAAAACTCTATGAAAAGGCCATGCACGCAACATCAGCTTTGGTGTTTCCTGACCTGTGAGTGTTTCACCCACAGTAATCCGGATGGGATATTACTTCTGAAGTATGAGGTGACTGGAACTAACTTCCAGAGTGCAGAGAGAAGCAGTGCTATGAAATTATACATCAGAGCATGTTACTTCTGCAAGCTCCTCGGATTACTGGGATTGCAATGGCAGAGGTATTAGGAAGCCCGTGGCGTGGCTCATTACCGCAGGGTCTCAGAGCACTGGGAAAGCAGCAACAGTAGGAGTGGTGGCATACAGTGGTTAAATCACAGAACTAGGAGGCATAAGAGCTGTGTTCTAGTGACGTCTCTGCCACTGATTCCATGTGACCTTGAGCATTTCCGCTCTCTGTGCCTCAGTTTCCCCATTTGCAAAATGGGGGTAATGATGCTTTTCCCCCTTGTTAAGTGTGTTGAGATTTCTGATGAAAACCCCAGGAAGTATAATGGTATTGTCACCAACATGGACTAAGCCGCTGGCTGACTGGGATGATCTTCCCCAGCATGCCCCAGTGTCTTCCCCAGAACTGCTCTGGGTAAGTGCCATAAACCAGCCTCAGTACATTTTAGACAACAGTGGTACCAATCCTGGCAAATATGCTGAGAGGGAGAATTCTGCACTGGTGGGGCCAGGAGACAGATTAGGAACCCTCTTCACCTCCCCCGACATCAACAGGAGTCTTTCCATTGACTTCAATACTCGAGGGAACAGAGCTGAGTTGGCCAAATGATGCTCACTGAGACAGAACAAAGTCAACAATAAAAGGCTCAAGCTGCATTCGGGTAGGACTCATAAATCATTTCGGATTTTGATTAAAGACAATTGCTCTGTTGGATGTTGGCATGGCCTGGCCCATTTGTTCCAACCCCCTGCATCCAGTGGGGTATGGAGAAATTAAACAAGTTGTACAATACCAGGAGCAACGCGATGGAGCACCCTCTATTCAGAAGTCCTTTGCTGTCATGGGTTGGTGCTGCTCCTCTTGTATAATATACCAATTTGGGATGCAATCAAATGCTACAACTTTGTTCCCCAACACACTCCATATCTAACTGCACCAGCCTTGCCACCCTTGCTTTCCAACAACCTGCTTGGAAGCCTGGACTAGCAGTGATTTGAACAGACGTTTTGGGAGCCAGGAGTTGGCCAGCACACATTTAAGAACCCGGGTACATCACTAGATCAGACCCTAGGCCACAATATTTGCCAACAAACTTCTTGCTGCAACTGTAGCTTTAATAATTTGCTCTTAATTTCTTTCCCATTTCTCAGCGAATCGCATCTGCACGAGTCTCCTTTCTCTGTCAGCAAACAAAATATCCCCAGTATGAATGTCCATGGGAAAATGCCAGGTTTTAAGTGGAACAAATATTCTCAGGGTTTCGCCCCTCCCGGATCTTCCCATCTGTGATTGGGGATGAGAGGAGATCCTTGCCCAGAAAGACCAACCCCCTTTCCTCCCAGGCATGGGAGAAGTGATCCTGGCTCGAGGAGCCCAAATCACGGTTAGAGGGTCAGTGAGGGCCTTCCCCTACTGCCCTCTATGGGGAGTCTCTTCTACCCTCAGGTGTGGAGCCCCCGCTCATCATGCTCCTCCTTCAGCCTTGCCTCAGTCCAGCCCAACATACTCCTTCTTTAGACCAGGCTCCTCTTCGCTCCTCCCCTCACAGCCGGGCCCCTCTGGTAACCCGGAAAGGTGAGGACACACGTATCCTTCTCATAGGAGACCAAGGAGGGGGCACACACCAGTAGAGGAGGTTGGGGGTATAACTTTGGTTTGAAAAAAGTTTGTGCCGCTCACACGGCCTGGGATATCTGCAAGTTCCCTGGTCTTCATCACCCACAAGAGGCAGGACCTGGAATAACACCGCAGGCCTTGGCAAGTTCCTGCTGCCCCAGGGAACAAGTTATCTGATACTTTTCGATAGAACAGTTTGGCAGCTGTTTCATTTGCTCAGCACTGGTTTTCGTAGGAGCTTTGGCTTTAGGCTGTATATAACACTCCCCCGCCCCAGGAGCAATGTTATTCCACCCCCCGATCAGTTGAAGCATACATTGTGTTTTCTGCTGCCAGCGTAGCAGATGCAGCTGGCATCCACGTTGCCATCTTGTTTGATTTTAATTAAGGAAAGCTGACCAGCTACGGTGTATGGCCCCTGTGAAGTATCTCCCGTTCGATTAATCTATTGCCTAGGCCAGAGGTCCCCAAAGTGTGGGGTGTGCCCCTCCTATGGGCTCAGAGGAATGCTAGGGGAACGAAGCAGGGCCAGGCCAGCCCTCATAGGGAGTGGGGAGGAAGCACCACCCATCCCCTTCCCACTGCCAGCTCTGCTCCAGTCCCCCCCCCCAGCTGCATCCCTGGCTACCGGCCCCGCCCCTCAGCCTCAGTGCGGCTCCACTCCTGGCCCCACACCAGCCCCCAGCCTTGGCTGCTGGCCCTAGCTCTGTTCCCGGACGGGGCTAGAGGTCCGAGCCGGGCCAGGAGCGGAGTCACATCTGGCCGGGGACCCGGCTGCGGCTCTGCTTCCATCCCTGCCCACAGCTTAAGCCCCTGGCTGCAGCTTCATCTCTGGCCCGTTCCCAGCCTGAGACCCACCCCCAGCTGCGGCCCCAGCCTTGGCACCCTTCCCCCCAACTGGGTCACCTTCCCCCCCACTCCCCCAGGCTGCAGCCCCACTTCAAGCCCCAGCTCTGGGAAATGGGGGGGGGGGGCATGGACAGAGTTATGAGGGGGCATTACCCTCAAAAGTTTGGGGACCACTGGCCTAGGGTCTATGGTACACCAAAAAAAGCCACCATAACTGGCAGTATTGTAAGGCCATATAACGAGGCCAAGACCTGCGTGGACCATTAAGACCAAATTCCACATCCTCCCTTATACAGTTTCTTTCCAAGTAAGTGATGAGCTATACTGGCAGGAAATTGTGGAGTGATGGCCAGTGCTGCTGTGTTTCATCTGTGGTTCACAGCAGAGCTCCAGCCCCTAGAATTATTATTAGTCTAAAACAAGAGGCAACAATTGGATGCAAATGGGGAGCACAAGGAAACAACAAGCCCGCTAAGGAGATGACAACAATGGGGTTGTTACTCTGGCTGTTGGCCCTCTCTAGGGTCTTCAGCCCCATACCTGGGCCCTTTAAGCTCCAAACCCTAGGCCTCTAAATTAAACTTGTCCCCTTCCCGGGGCTTTGGCCACCTGCCAGTGGCTGCTAGTGGGGATCTAGGCATGTCCTCTACTCTGGGTTCTGACCAAGGGACCTTACAAATAGCAGCCCCCAGCTTCCTTTAACTCTGTTGCTTCTGCTATTCCCTGGGCTGCTTCCCACATAGCCCCTGGCTGGGCTCTTCACCTGTTCCGCAGGGTCTCTCCCAGGCCTCCTTGCCTAGAGAGTCTCACAGCCCTTCCTCACCCTTCTGGTCCCAGCCAACAACTGACCTGCTCAGGCCCTGCATCTCTTTTAAAGTGAACCTGCTGTGCTCTGATAGGCTGCTTTCCTGCAGCCTTTCTAGGCAGGCCTGGAGGACCCACCTTGGTGCTCTGAGTCCCCATAATTTGCAATTCCTCAGGTCCCCAAACCTATGGGTACTTTACCCAAACAATCCCCTCTATACACACTGAATCACGAAGGCTTTGAAGCGTGGGCTTCTCTGTAGTCTGAATAGACAGTCAGGCAGTAGTGGATTGTGAAATTGGAAAGTGTCCAATACCTGGGCCCTGATCATGCACATTAGGCAAAATCCCCATCGAATGCAAAGGGAGGCTTGCCTCAGTAAGGAACACAGCATCAGGTCCTCTAGCTTAATTTTTATTCCTCGTGTGTTAGTATAGCTGCCACTCATAGCGCAGGAGCCTGTAGCGCGCTTCAAATAGCTTCAGATCTCGTTCGCACAGCTGCTGTTTGTCTTGACTATCAGTAGAACACATACATTTCTAAAGCAACAGAGGGAGCCAGTACTTCAAAGTTGAGCCGCCAGCAGAGAACAAAACTCATTGGCCAAGTTCCCTTTGCACAGAGAGAGAGAAAGAGAGCGAGCGAGAGAGATGCCTTCCAAATCTCCCATCGCAACAGAGCAAGGACAGCAAATCTCTGCTGCTCCCGAGTTCCTCTATTCTGCTGCACCACAGATACTCAGCACCAGCAGCAACCTTCTTAACTGGTGTGGCTGTTACCAGGTGAGAATTTTCTGAATACTTTGTTTCAACTTTGCAGGAGGGCAGGCTAGATGATCATACTGGTCCCTGTTGGCCTTAGAATCAGTGGATCTATTAAACTGCCACTCGGGAGTCTCTCCGTTTATGCCGTAATCATGATTTTGTTACTTGTTTGGATTTCACTCTAGGTATTTCTGTCTGATTTCCAATCAGAAAACACCAAGGGATCTAAACTCAAGTCCGTGGGCAAGTGGTATTGTGTTTGAGCATTATGATCTCTCTACCTGAGTGAAACGATGGGATTAGAAGCAGGAGTTGTTGCCATATTGGGCTATTGTTTTATTAGAGGCTTTTAAGAAAGAAAAAGTTTTAAACCAGGAGAATCTAGACTGAAAACGTCAGAGTCTAGACTGTTTTGCAATACAGTGCTCCAATGAGTGGCGTTTTTAGCAGTCCAAACGTACCTCTATGCCTGCTTGCTCTAGTTGTCTAATTCAATTTGTATTTCAGTGAGAAATAGAGCCATGTTTGCTGGCTGGGCATGCAGCCTGAAATCAAGAGATGCTTGGGGAACGCAGGGTTTACATAAGTCAGATTCCCAGAAACAAAGGACACTTGTACAGGCCTTTAGCCCCTTGCATATATGTTGCAGGTTTATTTAGGATTCAAATCCCACCCAGAGGCAAAGGTGAAAACCATCGATGGCGTGCGAACCACTGGTTCAGGGAGGCTAGCTACCAATCCTACCCCTTCTGCCTGAGCCCCCACCCCCTCTGCACCCCCCACCGGAGCCCAGAGCCACTGGCCCCCCCACACACAGCCAGTGGCCCCTGCCCCAGAGCACTGGGAGTGCAGGCAGGCTGCACCCAGCCTTCCCCCCTAAACCCAGAGTGCCGGGAGAGCAGGGCAATGTGACCCCAGCCCCTCCCTCAGCCCCAGAAGGGCAAGCAGTGCGGCCCCAGCCCCAGAGCAGTACAGCCCCCACCCCAGGGGAAGATGAGCAGCAGAGCTGGGATAGGGAGGAGGACTGGGGTGGGGGGCGGGGTAGTGTGGACGGGACCATGCCTGGCTGTTTGAGGAGGCTCAGCCTTCCCCAGCCTATGATACCCGATACCCATGGTGAAAACACTCCTAGACCCTGATCCAAAGCCCATTGCAGTCAATGGAAATACCCCCACTGGCTTCAATGGGATGTGACTCAGGTCCCAAGAGAGTGACATGAGTGGCAAAATGCCAACAGATCTTCTATGTTACAGCCCTTTCCTCTTGGCCTTGTCTTGCTCGTTAGATTGTAAGCTCTCAGCAGTATGGACGGGCCGCTACTCTCGTTTTGAGCAACAGGGAGTTGTTCTTGGGTGTTCCCTAGGCACTGCTGTAATAAACATGATTATTAACACTCAGAAATAATGGTTCAGGCAGGCTGATGATAGTAAGGGAGCACTTAGTTATAATTCCATGTGTGATGCCTGAAGCAATGCTTGTGAACACGTGATAGAGCCTTGAGAGCCTTTGTGAGAGAAGGTAGGGCATAAATGTGAGGTCACCATATTGGCCCTTATTTTCCTTGAACGACTTTTTACATAATGGTCCATGGAGGAAGAGATGCACAGAACTATGAACACAAGAGATACAGGTTTTATTCCCGGCTCTACTGCACATGCCAGGCTGACAGGCATGTGACCCTGGATAGCGGACAAATAATTTCTCACCTCCCTCTGCCTGGGTTCCCACCTCTGAATGAGGGTAACAATTCCCTCTCACCTTAAAGGAGTGCTGTGAGAGTAAACATCTTGGAAGTGCTTTGAGATCCTCCAATGGAAGGTGCTATAGAAATGCAAAGTATTAAAAAGATTGGACTTTAAACCCAACAAAATGCATTGCAGAGCCTTCTGATACACTCCATGATAACTTGCTTTATCCCCACCTTCCAAGCTCTCTGTCACAGATCTACAGGGCATGCTCTGTCTCTGACTTTTGTATAGCCCCTCTGGGAGCATCCCCCTCTTTGGGTCCATCTACATTGCAATCAGGAGGTGCCAATGGAGCATATATACACATATCTGAGCTAGTTTTGATCCAGCGAGTTCAAAGCTAGCTTGAGTAACAATCATCGATTAGTCACCGGGAATACTGTATTTAGGGTCATTAGGTTGTGTAACAGATCGCCTTCTCGCCCCCCCCCCCTCGTCACAAACAGGCAGGAGACTCTCTTCTGTGGCTCCCAACAGTGCTCTTTATTCACAGTGCAGCTTATGCAACCCCACCACCTACTATGCACAGCTCTACAGTTCAGCTCCTCTACACACCACCATACCACCACCAATATACAGCTTTGTACAGTTCAGACCCAGCCCTCAATCTGGCTGGTCCCTGGAAGCAGTCAGCTCTGCCAGGCCTCTAGCCTCAGCTCTACTTCCCAGCTATATACCCCCCCCCTCTCTCTCTCTCTCTCTCTCTCTCTCTCTCTCTCTCTCTCTCTCTCACTCTCTCTCTCTCTCTCTCTCTCTCTCTCTCTCTCTCACTCCTCCACACCACCACCCTGGGCTTCCTGCCTGGCAGGCTTTTATCCCCCCTGGGGAGGCTGCCAGGTGCAACTCATCAACCGTGAGCCTTCTGCAGCCCAGGTGGCTAATTAGCCTTCTCTGCAGGGAGGTTTGCAGAGGGTTTTTCTCCCTCTTAAAGGGGTGGCAGGGCTGGGTCAGGCCCACTCTGCCACAGTTGGAACAATAATGCAAGGCCTACAGCCCCACGTGTATGCTGGCAGCACGACCTGCCTGTCTTGCTCAGACATTCACGACTGCATCCCTGCCCTGGTATGGCCAGATCTTCCGTTCTATGGTCTCAAGTCCTAGTCATGCTGTTTTCACATGTCTTGCCCCTCTCCCCACCCACCCAGGCCAATAGTTGTTAAAAATCAGTGGTCTGATGGTTGGCCTCCATTGTATTTACAAGGGAGCTGTATTCACAGGCTCTTTGCAGTGTTGTTGTAGCCATACCGGTCCCAGGATATTAGAGACAAGGTGGGCGAGGTCATATCTTGAATTGAACCAGCTTCTGTTGGTGAGAGAAAAGCTGCTGAGCCACACAGAGCTCTTCTGCAGGTTGTGACTCACACCCAATCACTGCCTTTCTTTCTCCACCATCCCAAAAAAGAAATTAACCCCTTTGCACGTAGATGGTAACAATACAAAAGTGAATGGGGGGGGGGAACTGAGCCATATGTATTTTTCCTAGAAATAATATGGACTTTTTCCACGTTCTCTACTCACTCCAAGACTGAATTATCCAAACACCTAATCTGTCAAGGAAAAGAAAGGGAGAGGGAGAAAGAGAGAGAGAAGGAAAAGAAGGGCGGGGGGGGGGGAGGATCTAGATCAAAGGTTAATATTGCTTTTAAGCCAAATCAGAATCAAGAATACCAGCTCCTACATGTGTGATTGAATATCACAGTTAGACACTCCTATGTGTTTGTCTTATAGAACAGTCCACATATTTGCGGTTTTAATTTTTTCCAATCAAGGAGAGAAGAGAGATTGAGGCTTCCTTTACTTTACTTTCAATTGAAACTTTTCTTTTGGGTTCTTGAGAGGAGCAACTTCTGGCCCAACTGATCCAATGAATAAAGATGGAAAAAAACCCAGCCCTCCTCTACACCGCACCGGGGCACCTGTGCATATGCTGTTCCTCAGCAATAAATGCTACTCAAACAACGTGACACGCTCGCCAAACCATTTTATTTACATGGTAATCTTCCAACGATTGCTTTTCTGCAGGTCTCTCAAATGCACAGGCCTGTTTGGGTAGCAGTTATTGCAGAGTAAAGATTTATGCAATCAGTAAATAATGGCTTTCAGGGAATATATATTTACTGTGCATGTTATGAGTCTCAATACTCCACGTAACAGCCTGCTTGTTCAGGTGAGCTCCCTGTGGGGATGATGTCTGCTCCTTCCCTGACTAGATGCATCAAAGGATTTGGACTCCAGCACAGGACCATGGCCCGGCCCTGGCTCTGTGGAGGATAGGGGTAAATGCCTGCAGAAACAGAATACAGAGCCCTGGGCCTTGCTCTGGGGGAAGGGCTGCGGGTGGGGTATCATTGTGGTTTCACAATGGGAACTAATATAAACCTCTAGAGCTAGGTGGGAAATTCCAAGATCTCAACAACTATTGTCATTCCAAATCAGGATGAAAAGTCAAAATATCATTTTTTTTCACATAATGGAAGGTCAGTTCAACATTAAAATGCGTCTGCCTGAGTAGCTGCATTGCATCCTGGGAGATGTAGTTTGAGTTATCTACCCCCATTTTATGTCTATAGGCAGGTCTCCCCATAGATTTCCCATGATGCACCCTGATGGGAGCATCCACTATCAGGGGGGAGGAGAGACTGCTGTGCATCATGGGATATATAGTGCAGCCATGGAGCCTAAATAAATTAAATAAATAAATTAAATAAATGGAGATATACCAATCTCCTAGAACTGGAAAGACCTTGAAGGTCATCGAGTCCAGTCCCCTGCCTACACTAGCAGGATCCGCCTGCCTACACTAGCAGGATTGCCCTAAATGGCCCCCTCAAGGATTGAACTCACAACCCTGGGTTTAGCAGGCCAATGCTCAAACCACTGAGCTATCCCTCCCCCCCTTATAAGCCTAGCCCATAGCGGAGAGAGGGGGCATACTACACCTGAATTTAAACACCCAGGAGGTACTGCAACATCTCAAGCAGAAAAAGGTTAATATAGAATTGACCCAAAATGAAATGTTTGTATTTAGTTGGACAAAGAAACACTTCAATTTGAGCTGGCCCATCCTGAAACAAAATATTTCATTTTGGTTTTCCTAATGGAACAGTGAAAATTTCTGGCAAAATTGAAATTTTCTCACAGAAATTTGCAAAGGACAGAATGAAATCAGCTATGCAGCTCTTGTTACTACTGACAAGAGTCCAATTACCTATGCAACTCACTGAAAAATATACCTTTATTGGCTTCTTTCTATTACCTCTCTCAATAACAATGAGAAAGACAAGGAAAATCTAATGTATATTTTTCCTTCAAAGAATCATAGAATAGAATCATAGAATATCAGGGTTGGGAGGGACCTCAGGAGGTCATCTAGTCCAACCCCCTGCTCAAAGCAGGAGCAATCCCCAACTAAATCATCCAATGAACTAGTTCAAATGAACTAATCTGATGGGAACTCCAGCTGTGCCAAAAAATAATTCCACCTTTGAATAAAGGATTTAGGGTTTGATTTTCAAAAGTGCCAAGCAGCCAAACTCCTACTGGAGTCAATAGGAGCAGTGCATACTCAGCACCTCTGAAAATCAGGTCTTTATTGTCTTAACTTTATTTGAAAATAAAGTATTGGTTGGATTAATAATAAAAAATCCCTTCAGCATCCCATTAGTTCATTAATCCCCTCTCTCTTTCTTTCTGACTTTATTCATGGTCAATTTTCCTTCACAGCATCTAAAACTGACTAACAAGCTTTTACCAGACTGCGTGAAAAAAATATTCGTAATTTCATTCTGATTTTGTGACTCGTCAATTTCAGTCTTTGTGAAACTCACACAAAATGGGTTATCTAATACTAGACTCTGCACAAATTAAGGGCCATTTCCACAGTTGGAGTAAATCACATAGTCCTCTTAACTTTGGTGGAGCAAGGCCAGTTTACACCAGGTGACGATTTGGGTGTGAATATTTGTAAGGTGCTGCTGTCCAGTTCAAAATGGAGGTAGGGGACATTAAGAATGTAATAGTGTGTTCCATTCATGGACAATTCATACCACGTGTTTTTCTGATTCTGCTTGATGGAGTTGGCACCTCTTGGTTTTCACTTCAACAACTAGAGGTGAAAACATGGCCAAAGCCAACTAATTCAGCCTGATTTGACATCAGAATTTTGCAACTACAATGAGTTTCACTTGGTTTTCACCCCAAACCATCATTTGACCCTGGCTTACTTGAAGTGAAACTCTGCAGTGCTACTGACTTTCAGGAAATTATTTTGGTTTAACCTCCACACTGGTCCATTCACTCACAACACTACTGACTCCCGTGGAATTGAACCTGCTTACTCCAGTAGCGCATTTTCTCCCATTTCACTGTCCAGCAAACTGCTCCAATTTATGGTCTAATGCAGTGAACCAAAGGAATATGGAAAAGTGTTCATGGGGGAAGAAAACACACATCATCCCCAGAAATTTTTCTTTGTTTAATTCCGCTAGAAGAGATGAACTAATCTCTCTCTTTCCTTTGCAGGCATTTCCAGAGTCTCTACATAACGGAACAGAGGAACTTACAGGAAGGCCCTGAAGACCCAGATCCTACTAGTTTCCCTGCATATTTCTGGGCTCTCTTTCCGATTCCAAGATGAGCAAGACTGAAGATCTTAACATGGTCCTTCCCTTTCCGTTCAATAAGAATTGGAGTTTAGAGCGAAGCTTCCTCACACATATCCCAGGTCACTGCAGAAACACAACTGACCTTACTGTCTTTCTAGTCACCTCATATAGCTTAGAAACCATCCTAGGCATCCTGGGAAACATTTGCCTGATTAGTGTCATAGTCAGGCAGAAGGAGAAGGCCAACGTCACTAGCATACTCATTACCAACTTGATTGTCTCCGACTTGTTCATGAGCATTGTCTGCCTGCCTTTCACCATCGTCTATACCCTGATGGACTACTGGATATTTGGTGAGGTCATGTGCAAAATGACTTCCTTCATCCAGTGCACTTCTGTGAGTGTGTCAATTCTCTCCCTTGTCCTCATTGGTCTGGAAAGACACCAGCTCATCATAAACCCAACGGGCTGGAGGCCAAGCATCCCCCAAGCCTATCTAGGGATTGTAGTCATTTGGACATTAGCTTGCCTCATGTCCCTGCCCTTTCTGACGACCTCTGTCTTAACATATGACTTGTACAAGCAGTTCTCCTATATTACGGATTCTTCCGCTGACAAGGCCATATGCATGGACTCGTGGCCTTCTGACCAGCACCGACTCATCTACACCACTGCCTTGCTGCTGTTCCAGTACTGCATCCCTCTCTCCTTTATCCTGGTTTGCTACCTGCGTATCTATTTACGCCTGCAGAAGAGAAAGGACATGTTTGAGAAGAGTGCATACAGCGGTCGGGTGGTTCAGCTGAGGAGGATAAACATTTTGTTAGTATCCATGGTGGTTGCCTTTGCTGTTTGCTGGTTACCCTTGCACGTTTTCAATAGCATTGAGGACTGGGATTACAAAGCCATTTCCCCTTGCCACCACAACCTGATCTTCTCATTATGCCATCTAGTAGCCATGGCTTCCACCTGTGTCAACCCTGTCATCTACGGGTTCCTAAACAATAACTTCAAAAAAGAAGTGAAGTTGCTGATACTGAGCTGCCAGCATAATTCATCAACGGAAGAATATGAACATTTACCGTTATCAACCATGCAGACTGAAATCTCCAAAGGCTCCGTGAGTTTGAGCTGTAGACATAATTCCATCTAGCCACCAAGGAACTTCTGGAGTCTCCACTGAAGAGACTTCAGGAAGGTTATTACACATGGATGATAAAAGCAACAGATGGCACCATAGTCTGACTCCAGCACATGCACCATAGCCAGCTGCTGTCCAATTTTTGGAAGCACAGTCATTGACTGCAAGGAAGGATAATCAGTGTAGATAAGTAAGGAAGATCAAAGGCAATACTGAGTTGTGTGCATCGGTGAGCTGAAGCAGCTCTGAAAACAGACTTCACGCAAACAGGACATGTGCACGGGAAGTTGCTTTGTTTCTAACTACTTAATAGACATCTATGGGTGCACACAGAGAGCAAGGTCATCACCTAAGCTGCACACCCTCATCACTGAGGGTAGAACCCGGAAATTCCAACTCAAACACTTGATTTAGTGGAAATTCTCCTCTGTCAGTATTAGTAGGACACGTACATGCTACAGGCTGACCATTAAGTTTATGAACAGAATTATAAGACAGGGTTGCCTGCAATAGCAGGGGACTGGCCTCAGGGACCAGGAGGTTCCTTCTAGTTCTAGGTCCTTTCTGCCTATATTCCTCTAGGAATGTGGGCATATCTAATGTGCACATTACTGACCCCCCTCTCACCCACTATTAGGTAACACTCGTCTTCTCAGCTGATGAGGTTCACAGCAGTTCACATCCAGCAGATCTGTAACACATCTGTAAATACTTACAGCCACTGTAGGGTGGCAGTTAAACCTGCCCATGCAGCCTGGGGAAACAGCCATGAACCTGTCACTTCAAAAACCCCACAGGCTTCTACCACTTGAGCTTCAAGGAAATCTCTGTTCATGCCAGGGCTTCTCGTGTACTCTATGGTGGCCAGCTGCTTGACAGTTGTATTCCAGAAAACTACACCACATGGCACACTGAACTAGCACAAACCAGAACCATTGCTCACTAACAAGGTGCACTGAGAACTAGCACCATCTATGGATGACAGACAGCAGTTGGAGGTGTTACTCTATTTGTTGCCTCTGTTACCCCTCACGGAGACTATGCAGATCACTTCCCTTTTCAGATGATGCAAAACTAAACTAAACAGATTTACATGGAAACTTGGTCACATTGACTTGACTGGCATTCTCCTGGCTGTAGATCCTACACCTCAATATTACTAAAGGTACAATCACAGATACTGGCATTTTAAGATGTTTGGATCATGGGTGTCTTTGACAGGTCTCCGGTGGGGGACTGAGGTGACTTAGCCAGCGTCACACCCATTCTTTGCTTAGCATCTCGTGTGGAAGGACCAAATGGCTGGAGAAAAAGGCTTCTGATGTAGAAATACCAGCTTCCAGAGGCAGGGCCGGCTCTAGGTTTTTTGCTGCCCCCAAGCAAAAAAATTTGTGGCCATTCCCCCCTTTATTTTTTGGTTTTTACACATGTGCACTTTGCACTGTTTAAAAAAAAATGAAAAATGAAAACAGAGAATTTTTCCGGGGGACAGGATGAGTGCCCAGGAAGGTGGCTGGGTGCCCCAGGGTGGGGGCACTGTGTGCCCAGGAGGGAGGCAGAGTGCTGAGGTGGGGTACTGGGTGCCCTGGATGGGGAGTTTGGGTGCTGGGAGGGCACTGGGTGCCCAGGTGGGTCAGGTTGGGTTCCCCAGGGGGGCACTGGGGGCTGGGGGAGTTCTGGAGGAGTTCTGGGTGCCATGGGGGGGGGGGGGTTGGGTGCTCCGGGGGGAGATTAGGTGCTGGGGGGGCACTGGGTATCCATAGGGGAGGTTTAGTGCTGGGGGGAAGTTGGGTGCCCTGGGAGGGGTGCTGGGGGGGGGGCGCACTGGGTGTCCAGAGAGCGCTGGGGCGGCGCTAGGTGCCCAGAGGTCTCTCTCACTGGTTAATGTGCTGAGCGAAGGCCTGTGGCTCTGGACCCGCCATGTGGCTTTGTCCTGCCACTGCTGGCTCCGCTCCGTGCTGAGCTCCCTGGGCCAAGCTGGGCAGGCAGGGCCGAGCCGGGGCAACACCTTCCGGGTCCGGCCCCTGGGACTGCTCCACCCCCTGCTGGCCACCCCCGGGGGTCAGGGCAGGGCTTGACGTGCAGCAGTTCTTTGGAGAACTTTAACTGGAGATTTTTTTGATCTTCATTTTCCCCCCCTCATATTGGTGGATTTTTAAAAAAAGAATGGCCGGAATGCCGCCCCTAGAAATGTGCCGCCCCAAGCACGTGCTTCCTTTGCTGGTGCCTAGAACCTCCCCGGTCAGAGGAGTGAAGCACATTTTGAAAACAGGCACCACGGCTTCCGCTTTCCCCAAGAAGAGAAAGGACCTTGATGGAAGGCGTGATGCCCAAACTGTGCAAGAGCAGTGAAAATACCTGAAGGAGATTGAGTCACACACATTAAATCCAAGCCACATGTAAATCTAGCGTGTTGTCAATTGTGTCATCGAAGTGAGCTTTGTGCTTTCTCACATCAGTGATATTTTTTTACCTTTTGTCTGGGCAATTTACCTGCAAACCATAAGAAACATGATACTCCTCCTTTAGAAAAGAACAGTACATCATGCTTCTGAGTTCCTCTCTTTATCAAGACATTTCTCTGTGGCTACTGCTGGGAAACCTAGACCCAGGTACTGCCGAGAGGGAAGCTGATATTAGGCACTGCTGAAAATAAAAGCAAATCAGAAAGGAGACCAAACACTTTCATAGAAAAGATACTAGGTCAATTTTAAAGACCTATATGGGGGTCACGTTTTGTCGTGACTTGACATCCTGTGCAATCTCATCCAAGTCAGTGGGCTTGCACATGGTGGATGGTATTCAATGCATAGGTACTACAGTGAGCATAGTCTTAGAAATACAATAGCTAGGTAGCTACCTCCCTAGACAAAGGGGTAGGTCAGGACAGAATTTGACCCATGCATATTCTCCCTCAGACCCCAGCATGTGGGGCAGATTTTGAGACTGTAGTGTAGCTGTAGCCATGTCAGTCCAGGGTATTAGAGAGACGAGGTGGGAGAGGTCATATCTTTCATGGGACCAACCTCTGTTGGTGACTGACAAGTTCTGGAGCCACACAGAGCTCTTCTCTAGGTCAGATTTTGTGAAGACAGGATCTAAACCATCTCATGCTACAAAGTAGCAAGAGCCATTAATATCCAGTGGGCTAAATCCTCAGGTGAATGGGAGCAGCCCCAATGAATTCAATGGAGGCAAGTTACATGAGAGGAGAATCTCCCGCATTGATGTCAGTGGAAGTTGAGGATGCTCATCACCTTATGGGGTAGCCCCCAAGCTCGTGTCCATGCCCGAATTGTCTGGCGGCAGCTAGCCTTTCGATTCCCTTCAGAATACCGCATGCTGCAGTCAGATGATCCGAGTGTGATTTCACTTGGAATCTTTACCGATTGATCTGGCAATCTGCGAAAGACACACACTTCTGCTCCTTCCTCATGTGCTTTCTGGAGTAGTCTTCTGATAGTAGTTGCCATGACGATGAGGGGAATTTGTTTCTCTTGATTAGTGTGTAGAAGATGCCACTTCTGGGCTAGAGGTTGAGTCCACTAGGAAACTTTGTACCTTTACAGACCAAGTGGGCTCTAGGCCATATCCCTACATCAATGTGGTCCTACCAATCAGTGCTGAGAAGCAGAAAATATATTCATTCCAACTTACCACTTTGACCTATGGGAACTTTGCATAAACTGTGTTTTATTCATAGGCTTAAGTAGCGCACAGGTCTCACACTGGGCTTCTCTCTAGAGGTGAGTTTCTCCCAATTAACCTTGAGTAATTCTGCCTGTTTCCTGCACTTGTTAGAATTCTAACAGCTTTAATTCACAGCTGCATGTCGAGCTCTGATCACACGTCACACAGAAGATATCTGATCTGTAGCTCTTTGTAAACAGGCGATCTTGTACTCCCCGTCTGTTAAAAGGAACAATGCAATTAGTCATGGAAGTTTTGCTTCTAAGCAGAGTGCATGTGTTTGTCTCCCATTAGCATGAAAAGCTCCAATAATGCTAAGTGAAGCCTATTTGACAGAGAACTTACTCTATGGCTATAACTGTGATACCTCAGCGCAGCCATTTGCATTGTACAGCACCATCAAGTCCAAGCTGCATTCTTGATGGGCAGAGTTAGCTGTTGGGTCCGAGTCTTCTTTGCCCTGCACTTTGGGCAGTCATTTACCCCGGTGAGTGCAAAGCGTATGTAACAGGCTAACAGATCAGAGGGGGTAGCACAAGCCATGCTAACCCACTGCTGTTTTGCTCCACTCTAGTGGCTAGATGAAGCACAGAGGTCTAGAAATCTGCTCTGAGCTAATGAACTTGGACCTAGATCCTCAAAGGTATTTAGGCTCTTAGCTTCCTTGGTCCTTTTGTTCAACCAGTAGCAGTGAATGCTTTTTGCAGAGGTCCAGAGGTTCCTCTGACTTGGGGTGTCATTACAGTAGTGTTTTAACTGACCCTGCACCCGGTGTAAATGACTAGCGAGGTTCTGGGGAATGGAGCATTGAGCCCGGTTACATTTGCTGTGTATTGTAGTGATGCTTTGGGATATTACTACCAGCTTTTATTACTGTGAGAATGGGGAGGACGTACATGAGCTCTTAGCTCATGAGCACCTTTGCCCATCCTGTCCTCTTGCCCTACTTTGTCTTTTTATGGCCTCACTTGTTGTGGTACAATGAATATCAATTGTAAGCCGTTCAGGGCCAGGATATTATCTGTACTTGTGTCTGAGTGTGCCTGGCACACTTTGAGGACCTCAAAATAACAAATACAATAAATAATATTGGCTAAATCACTTGCTCTCGGTGTTCCTCCATTTGTCCGCCTGTAAAATGGGGGTAATAGTACTTACTTCATGAGTGACTAACAACTGCTTTTGAGATCCTTGTATTAAAGGGGAAATGTTATATATGGAGAGTGCCATTATGAGCAGAGTATTCTGACTGAATCATTATAGCTAACTGCCAACAGTGTGCTCAACGCTATAGGAGACATCTCAGAAGGATGGTCCTGCACCATCTCTGCAGCTTAGCGTCCTACTACTAATGTTGCTGGAAAAGTGGCAGTAGCAGCTATTCAAAAGGTTTGCACACAGTGATACTGATCACTGGTTTCATCAAGGTCTTCATAGAAAATCTGTGAGAGGAGAAGCGAAGTAAATTCAAACCCTCAAAAGTCAGGGTGCTGGAACCGGTGGGTGTGCCGGGGCCGGGAGCTCACCAGGGTGCCCCCTCCATCCAAGAGGCAAACGCTATTGGCTGCTGTTGTGGTTTTCTAGCAGTGTGCAGCTTTTGTGGCCCAGGTCATCTCTCGAGTTCAGTCCCCTGTCCAGGGTAACAGGAGTCCAGTCAAAAGATCAGCTAAACAAAGGGTTCTTCTGCTCCTGTTGGCCTCCTCTTCAGCCTGCAGTCTGGGCTCAGTTCTCAGCCTCTTCTGGGCTACCTTTAGGTCCTTCCCTGCCCTGCTACAGAGCACCAACTTCCTGGCTGCTTTCCTTGAGGCCCCTCTCGCAGTCCATTGCTCTCTGAAGTTCCCTGCTCTTCACCCTACTGGTAGGCCTCGCTTGTTGTCCTTTGTTTCTTTAGCTGAGGACTGCCGCCAGGCTTTCTCCCTGGACACGCTTTATCTTCCCAGGTTCTCACTGCCGCCGCTCCCAGGGGACTCTAGCAGCTCAGCCTGCTCCCTGTTAGTTCTTCTCCTTTAACCGAGCACCCGCAACCCTTTTTATGAGGCCCAGATGTTCATCAGACTATGACCGGACCCTGATAGTCCTGCCCCCTCAGGCTGGGAAGCAGCTAATTATGGCACAGTGGGGCTGGCCCCATTTTCCCTTCAGGGGGCTGGTCACCCTGTGGCAGGGAGGAATAGGCAAAGGTAGCCGTATTTCATTTTTCGGACTTCTCGGAACCTGCAGTAGCTCAGGCTGTGTTCAGTCCCCAGTGCAACTTAGAGCAGCCTCAGGGTTGCTACGCTGTGCCTAGCCGCTTATGGCTGTTGGGGTCATTCTAGCAGCCAGGGAGTGCCACACCTTGAGCACTCGCCCCTATTCTGCTACACAAGCCAAGCAAGGCAATCCACTGGGAGCCTGTGAAGCTGGCAGCACAAAGCGGCTTTTAATCTGTCCTAGAATGGTCATCTGAACCTCTTTGAGCCTCTCATGATGTGCCTGTGCTACTGCTTCTGGCTCGGGCTGGATCCTGGGAGCACAGAAACAGCTGTGATCCAAACCTTATTGAACATTTTGTTTCTGGTTGTGCCAGAAGGGCCAGTGATGTTTTAGCCTGGTCTGTTTATCCCAACTAGGTCACCCATCCCTATTTGAATGACAACAAGGTGCCATAAAGGACCATAGAGGCGAGCTGTTGATGGTTCATTCTTCTTACAATGACATTGAGGAATCCAGTGGCAGAGCTGTCCTGCTATGCACAGACCCTTGCAAACTGCTGGGTAGCTTTCAGGCACTAGGAGGTCACTATAGTTACCTATGTAGGCTGGTGGGAGTGATGTCAGAATGGGATCCAATCAGCATCTGCAGTGTAATGCCATTCCCAGCAGCACAATGTTGCAGAGTTTGCAATTTCAAGAGGGACATAGCACGGTCCTCACTGCAGGTAGGTAACTGGCAGAGATGGAAAATGAGGGATAGCTAATGGCTTTTAATAGCACGATGCACACTTGGGGGTGGAGGAGAAGCAGTGGGTTCTACACCAATAGCACATACTTGAATTCAGGGCAAACACAGCTGCTGGGCATGCTAGGTGAGCACAGACCAAAGCAGAGGATGCGAGGATGGTGGTGTGCTCACCATTTCCACTCCCATGACTTGTGGGGACATATCCACTCTATCCCTCCCCCGAGGCAACCTCCTGCTGGCGTGACTTCCTGTCTCTCATCCTGTCTTTCCTCCCATTGTGCATCTATGGAGGGCCAGACAGAATTTGACCCTACACATTTACTATGGACTTTTGGCCCTCACGTTGAATTAGGAGGAACTTGAATGTACAGTTGTGATCATAGGACGTGGTGATGGTTCTATCTGGTGGTATGATTCTACAGCTTGGTGTGTCCCTTTTACTTTGTCTGATCTACATCAAGAAGATATAGGCTGAAGACCCACCAGAGAGAGAGACCAGACGATCTAACACAAACGTTCTCAAACTGTGGTCCATGGAGCACAAACTCCATTCAGATGGTTCTCAGATAGTTCCCTCTAAGGTGCATGCCTGGGTGGCCGCACACGAGAGAATGAAGGCCCACTCACCTAATTAGTGGAGCCACGCAAGCATGGCTTCACTAATTAGGTGCCTGGACTCTGGAGAAGATGGACATGTAAGGTGAGGTGGTGGCCTTGAGGAGAATAGGGGGTAAGTGGGATGGGGAAGTGGGGTGAGAAGAGTGCGTGGGGGGAATTTGGGACATGCAGGGTTGTGACAGCCAGAGACTTTTCCCAGCTCCAGAGGCTGTGGCTGCCAAGGAGAGATGGCCCTCCTTCCCAGCCTCAGCTCTCTGCTGCCGTGGTGGGGAAGAGACAACCCCCCACTCCCCGCCTTCTCAGCCCCAGCTTGGGAGCTCGTGTGATGAGGGAGAGAGGGCATGTCCATTGTATTAGCAAGGTAAGACTACAGATATTAAAATATGAGTGGTGTGTTTTATTTGTAGAACAAAAAAACATTATTATTAAGGGTTTTTTTAAATAAAGCGCTTTTATTCAAAGTGCTTTACACTAGTTAGCTAACGGTACAAACATTTGGAAGGATCATTAAGTGGTCTGCTGACACCCAAGTGGTCTGTGGAGGAAAAAAAAAAAGTTTGAGAACCACTGACTAAGAGGACTCTTCTATCCCCAGGACTATTATGAAATATCTTCTCACGTCTTCTGCAGTGATGTAGTATTGGCCTGATCTCCGGCGGTCCCCATGGACTTCACTGGAAGTTGTTGCTCAGTCCCTTTGAAAATCTGGTCCTAGATCTTTATTAACCAACATCCATGTAACTTTTATGACTCCGCCTGCCTCTCTATCATAGTTTGTTTTCTAAAGGTGGTGCTTTGAATACCCAAATTCATAAAGAGGGTAGGGTTGAGATTTGTACTTTGTTATGTTATGTTTTTCTGCTAGACAACACCCACTACGTCTGTGAATCAGAACAGTTTCATTGTGTGCCTAATGGTCAGCAATCAGGCAACCCAGTCCTCGTGCAGCGATTATTTGGTAGTTGCCTGGTATAGAACTAAACCTCAGTGTTTTCTGCTGGACTGCAATCGATAAAACTCTACCGGCCAACCTGAATGTTTACAAAAGTTGTCCAGCTGAACGATTTATATTATTAGTCACATATAGTAGGAAATGTGTGGTTCCTTGGCTATTACAACACAGGATAATTGTCTTAGTAACAACAAGTAAGCACATGTATAGCCCTACACACTTATATGCAAAACGTAGTGGGTTAAGTCACTTAAGCAGAAGTGTAGAAATAATAATATGAATGTATATCTGTTAGGTTAAATTAGCTTGTCCTGCTTACCTATTCCACACCTGGATCGTGCGGAGTCGGACTATTGCTCAAAACTGTCAGAGACCAAGAAACACACAGACAACAGACAGCTTTTTGATCAAGAAGGGCGCGCACCTTTCTCAGGCTGATAGCTATGGAAGAGTGCGGCGCTTTATTAGCTTGACACAGCAGTATTTATATTCTACAAAGACAATAACAAGTTTTGCATTTCGTCATAGGGGACCACTCTCTGCATGGCCAGGGGGCCTCCTGCTTGAACCAGCTTTGTGGTTCCTGAAGCAAGTTTGACTGCCGATAAGGAAAGAATCTTTCCAAAGGTTGTCTTGTGTAAGATTAGGCAGAGTTTACGGTAAGAGGGTCTCTTGACTAACAGTAAGCAGAGTTTATGGGAAGAGGGGTTTTCTTGACCAACAGTTAACCCCTCCCTTAATATCTGATAAGCAGCAAATGCAAGAATCTCTTTTGATAAGGGCATAAGAGATACAGAGGGAGAGGTTTGTCTTTTATTGATCTTACATATCTTTTCTATTTGATTATGAATAAAAATTTGCTATCTTGTACTGGGCTAGATGGACCTTTGGTCTGACCCAGTATGTCCATTCTCATGTTCATTCATGTACATTCATAGCCTGTTTCTACTAGGTTCAAGATTAAATGTCTGGCAGCAGCCACACATCCTTTGTTACGTGAAAGCAAACGGAAAGCAGAACTTTAAAGTTAAATATTTGAAAGTCAGAAATCTCTGGCAGATTGAATTCCAGGTAAACATGTCTGTATCCTTAGAATACACCAGCTTTAGTTCAAGTCTAATTAACTCCCCTGGCCAGAACACCGCGATAAGAAGCCTTCCTGCCAACTAGAGTTAAATGGTCATGAATGATTGTGAGCACCATTGTGTTGGTTACACTTTCTAATACAGTAGTTGTAATGATAGTGTAATTACACTGTTTATGATTTTTTTTACAGCAATTACCATTAATTCGTGTACCTGAAAGCTTAACTAAACACTTGCAGGTAATTGTATGAAAATTAACATACTGGGATTTTTAAATTCTGGACTTTGGCATCCAAATCAGAACACTTAAAAATTAGGCACTGGTTGAAAATCACTGGTCTGTGCAAGATGATCCTTCTGGTCTTTAAATGTATGGATCTATGAAAATCTCTTGTCTCTAACTGAATCTCTCTTTCTCTTTTAGTAAACACACAAATAGCTCCATATCTTGCAAGAAATCCCTGCATGTATTTACACTCAAATACTGGGTCGAGTTTAGGTTTAAGTTACATGGAGGAACTCCAATACAACTCCAATAAGTCAGTGGAACTACTGCAACATCTTGGCATTGTAAAGAGAGCATTTGACCTGCAGTAGCAACCACAGCAGAGATCTAGTGAGAATATGCTTAAAGTGATCATGACCATTTATTAGAATAATATGGCTGAGACACTCAGAGCTGCCTAAGGGATTTGGATATTCATTTCCCTTTAAATCTCAGCCTATATCGAATTCAACATTAGATAAACAGCCAAATTGTGGCAATTATTTTAAAAAAATCCTTACATAATGGGTAAAAATTCCACAATGTTCATGTCACACAAATCCCACCATGACAGACACCAGATAGGTCACGGGTACACATGTCCTATGAAGTAAAACAATATCACTCCAGACAACATAAACAAATCTTCTGGAGTCCCCTGCTTTATTAAGGTTGCAACTGGCAAATCTACTTCCCCTTTCTCGGGGACCCTCTATGAGGCATAGTCTTACTGAGAAGGTTAATGGGCGACTTGATTACAGGCTGGGGGGAAAAAATTAATAATGAGCTCTTCAGTGTAGTACAGAAAGGTTTAACATGACCCAATGGCTGGAAGTTGAAGCAAGACAAATTCAGAATGGAAACAAGACACATTTTTAGTGGTGAGTGTAACTAACCATTGGAACAATTTACCCAGGGTGTGGTGGATTCTCCATCACTGACTATTTTTAAATCAAGACTGGATGTTTTCCTAAAAGATTTGCTGTAGGAATTATTGTGGGGCAGTTCTCTGGCCGGTGTTAAACAGGACAGGTCAGATTAGATGTCCAAATTAGCCCTGCGGGCTTGGACTCTATGCATCTAGGAGAGAATGTCTTATACGCATATACCTGCATGCAAAGCTTTGCATTAATGGAATGGTGTTCCTTATCTGGGTGAGTGGCTGCTGCTGGCCAGACAAAGGATCACTAACATCAGTGCTCACCTATGAGTAACCCCTTTGTGCTCTGGAGGGAACCCACCGTGAGCAGAATCAGAAGGCAGGGGCTTTGCCACTATAATAAATAATAATTCATAGTAATAAGCACCATGTCTGGAAGTAAGGCCCTGATCCTGCACATGCTTAATTCTATGCACTGTGAGAAGCTCCATTGACTTCAAGGTCTTTGCAGGATCGGGCTCTCAGGGTTTTCTGGATTGGGGCCCTAGACAGCAAGCTCATCTGGCAGAACACTAGTCACTTCTACAGTTTTCTATAAATCACAAGTGGAACAACAAATAGGTTATTCTTATTATTATAAATCTAGCCAGGTTTCGAGCCTCTCTCACAATTTGGCCCAATAAATAGAATTTTAGAAATATTTATGGTTATTATTTTTTATTGTCTCCCTGCAATAAGTCATAAGGAAGAAACAAAGTCCATTGTTCAACATAAAGGTTGAACAGAATCAATCAAGCGTTCCCTAGAAAATAATGATGTGACACACAAACAACATAGCTCAATTTCAGCCAACCAACTGTACTGTAGTTTGCATGTTTAAAATGGTAAACAGCTGCGTTCACTGGACATGAAATCATAAAGAAATTGGGAGACATTTGTAATATTGCAGGATAAAAGGGATCTAAATGCAATCATGTTCCTGGATTTTAAGTAAATGACATGGTTTTGTGCACTGTAGCACAGCTAATCTGCATTCCCTTTAATACAATAACATGGAATTTGCTTTTTGATTATTGCTATCTTAAATAAATATTCATTTTTATAAACACAAGTCATTACAAAAGCAATAGTTGAAGAAAAAAAAAGAAGTCACATTTGGTTATATTTTTCTTTAGGATTAGTTAAGTGTAAAACACCGATTTAAGATCCTGTAAAGACTCTCCTGTAACCCGGAGATTACATGGGGTGCTTATTAGCTTTTTAGACCTGGAAACAAATGAATTGATGTGGTTGCTATGATTCTGCCATCAGTTAGGCTTGCTGTATTTGTGTTGATCTCAAGTATCTATTATTGCTAATAGGGAATGGAAATTTGTGCTGGCCTGGTTACCACGAAATATCCTTGTGACACATCCCCATTTAAAACGGAGAATAAAAAGGTGAGACATTGCAAGCCATCTACATCATAAGCCTCAATTCCCACTGTCCCCTACAGATGAAAGGATGCAACAATGGAAAAGGTGAAGAACATTTATTTTTGCAGCTAAATAAATACCACAAATATTGCTACCAATACTTATAAATAAATATCAATAAAGCCAAGAAATAATAGTAAATAACAATGTTCACTCTTCATAGCCCATTTTTAATCCATAGATATCTTGGTTTTAAAAATGGATAGCTATTATCTCCATTTTATAGATGGGGAAACTGAGGCACAAGAACGCTAGGTCAAAGCTGCATAATCAAATTCAGGTGTCTGTTTTTCTGTGCTAGTCTCTACAGGGATGCACCTCTGCAGTCAGTTCTGTTTCACTGTCGGGCATCAGGGACCCTTTGGATACCATTCTGGGGTGCATAGTCAGCTAGGGCACTGAGAGCCAGCATGACTCTTCCCAACTCTGTCACTGTGTCCTTGGCTCAGTCCCTCAGGCCCAGACCCTCAGAGGTACTTAGTTGCTGCTCTGTGCAGTGTTGCAATGCTTAACTCCCTTGGCCCCTCAACCTCAATCAAGATGCCCCATGCAATGCATGGGGAGAGAGTTAGGCACCTAGAAGAAGGGATTCCCCAGAAACCAGCAAATGAAATGAGGAGCCACTGAAACTTAAGCCTAGAGTGAAAGGCTGAGGAGAGGCACTTAGACATCTAAGGGTCTGACCTGGTTTGCCTGGCTGATGGGTCAGGTCACCTCAGCAGCAGGGAGTGTGGAGGGTGTCGACCTAAGATACGCAACTTCAGCTACGTGAATAGCATAGCTGAAGTTGGCGCATCTTCGGTCGACTTACCTGGCTTCCTCACGGCGGCAGCGGGCTCCCCCATCAACTCCGCTTGCGCCTCTCAGCGAGCTGGAGTACCGGAGTCGATGGGGATTGATCACATCTAGAGAAGATGTGATAAATCGATCCCTGATAGATTAACCAGTACCCGTCAATCCGGCAAGTAGTGAAGACCAGCTCTTTGTATCGGTCTTGTCTATGCAGATTGTAAACTCATCTGGACAGTTGCTGTCCCTTCCTCTGCAAGGAAGATGATGGGTGGGTGTAGGGGGGGGGGGGGGTGCAGGAAGAAATTAAATCTTCAACATACAGGGCCAGATCCTCAGTTAGCGTAAATCAACATTGAAGCCAATGGGACTATGCTGATTTACATCAGCTGACGACCCGAGCCAGGCTTGTTATTTCTCTGAGAGCCCAGGGACCCCCCTATGAATGGGAACCAGCAGGGAGCTATAGAAATGTTAGCCCATGGTTTATATTTAGCTTTATTCTTAGCCCTGCAATTTCCCCCTCATTAGCCATTAAAACCTGCCAGCAGCACAGCCACAATACAGAAAACAACACCGTTGAGTGACTTGAGTCTGCCTGGGAGCTCTGGCAGCATGAAGGGCAGCAGAGTTGTAGATGATTAGAACTGGGAAGGAGAGAATCTCCGCTGGCGAGGGCCTGGGACACTAAATGCCTGAATTAGCTGGATGTTTTGTCCCATGGAGCTCTGAGTGAAAGATACAAGGGAGAAAAGACATGGCATGTGCCCATCACTCTGGAGCCCTGGCCTCTAGCTGCATCTCTGATACCCTCCGTATTATTTATTATTGGTAAGAGGGAAAATGTGTTGGGGAAAAAGGAGGAAAAGACGACAAAATGAACATCTGTGTGGATAGAGGGCCAGACCCCCAGCTGGTATGAATTGGCATAGCATTATTGACTTCAATGGAGCTACACTGTTGCTCTGGTTGAAGATCTGGCCCAGATGGTTTTAATTAATGGAGATGGGGATCCATCTGGCCATCCATTTGCAGGGGACTGTCCCGCCGGCTCTAAATGCAGCCCACACACCCTGGGCTTTAAAGACTAACAGATTTATTTGAGCATAAGCTTTCATGGGTAAAAAACCCACTTCACAGATGCATGGAGTGAAAATTACAGATACAGTCAGAAATATACTGGCACATGAAGAGAAGGGGGTTACTTTACAAGTGGAGAACCAGTGTTGTCAAGGTCAATTCAGTCATGGTGAATGTGGTCCACTCCCAATAATTGATGACGAGGTGTCAATACCAAGAGAGGGGAAATTGCTTTTGTAGTGAGCCAGCTGCTCCCAGTCCCTAGTCAAGCCCAAATTGATGGTATTAAGTTTGCAGATGAATTGTAGCTCCGCAGTTTCTCTTTGAAGTCTGTTTTTGACATTTTATTTTGTTGAACAATGGCTACTTTTAAATCTGTTATTGAATGTCCAGGGAGATCGAAGTGTTCTCCTACTGGCTTTTATGTTACCATTCCTGATGTCTGATTTGTGTCCATTTATTCTTTTACACAGAGACTGTTCAGTTTGGCCATTGTATATGGCAGAGGAGCACTGCTGGCACATGATGGCATATGTCACATCAGTAGATGTACAGGTGAATGAGTCCCTGATGGTGTGGCTGGGTGCTATGACAGTGTTGCTAGAGTAGATATGGGGACAGAGAAAGCAGCAGGGTTTGTTACAAGGACTGGGTTAGTGTTTCTGTTGTGTGGTGTGTAGTTGCTGGTGAGTATTTACTTTAAGTTGGGGGGCTGTTTGTAAGCGAGGAATGGCCTCCCTCCCAAGGTCTGAGAGAGTGAGGAATCATTTTCCAGGATAGGGTATAGATCGTTGATAATGTCCTGGAGAGGTTTTAGCTGGGGACAGTACATGATGGCCAGTGGCTATTCTGTTATTTACTATGTTGGGCCTGTCCTGTAGTAGGTGACTTCTGGGTACAGGTCTTGCTCTGTCAATCTGTTTCCTCACTTCCTCAGAGGCGTATTGTAGTTTTAAGAATGCATGATAGAGATCCTGTAGGTATTTGTCTCTGTCTGAGGGATTGGAACAAATGCGGTGGTATCTAAGGGCTGGTCTTCACTCGCGCGGCGCGGGATCGATCTTCTGGCGATTGATTTATCGCATCTTGTTAAGATGCGATAAATCGATTGCCCGGAGCTCCCCCGTCGACTCCGGAACTCCAGCTCGCTGGGAGGCGCAAGCTGGAGTCGACGGGGGAGCGCGCCGCCGACTGCCGCCGCCGTGGGGACGAGAGGTAAGTCGGCGGCAGATACGCAAACTTCAGCTATGTGATTCATGTAGCTGAAGTTGCGTATCTGCCGTCAATTCCCCCCCTCCCCCCGTGAGGACCAGCCCTTAGAGATTGGCTGGACACAATGGATCGTGTGAAGTGGTCTGAACAAAAGCTGGAGGCATGTAGGTAAGTATAGCGGACAGCAGGTTTCCAGTATAGGGTGGTGTTTATGTGACCATCACTTATCTGCACTGTCCAGGAAGTGGCTCTCTTGTGCCACTGAGGGGGTAGGTGACAACCCAAGAAGCCTAAAGCAGAACCCCAGTCCTAGGCTAGTGCTTGAACTACTTGAACCAGCCTGCCTTTACCTTGCCCACAGACTGGTGCCTGCTGCTTCACAATCTAAAAATTCAGTCTAGATACCCGGAGTGCGAGGATGACAAAGAAAAGGCAGCAGTACAAGGTGACATTAGTGAGATCGTGCTGTGACACAATTAGCCCAAGTGCATTTCTTTGTAATTAACTTAGATGGAGTTAGTTCACATCTTGTAGGCTTTGTGGCAGGAATGAGCCATCCAGTCCCCAAAGAATGTGTTCCTGTGCAGTGCTTGCTGGATATATGTCCAATATGATTATTCCGATTCTGTTAACGATTAGACCTCCTTTACCTAACTGGGAAAGGCAGAGCTGACTATACATGCACTGTCGAGCTCCATAGGAACAGTACTTAAGTAGTACTGGTGAATAGCAATAACTGTGGGCATCTTTTCATTAAAAACAGGGTGCAGTTATTTGCTTATCGTGGGCCAATTCTGACCTCAGTTCCACCAGTGTGAATCAACACCCCTGTAAGTCCATCAACTTCCTTGTGTCAGTGAGATCATTGCTCAAGTGAAGCCTCGCAGATTCATTTTACTGGCCAAGGCCAGTGGTGTAAATTAGTGTGCCTACAGTGATTTCCAATGGAACTACACCGCTTTACATCAGCTGAGGTCCTGTCCCCAATTCAGACTTGTTGGCTCCAATGCTCTCAAAGCTCTTTGAAATTCCAACCTGAATGGTAGTTCTGGTGTTGGTCAAATTATGAGGCATATGCTGGGTAATACCACAGACTCCATGCCTCGAAAACTAACCTGGCTCTTTATTAAGAGAACTACTTACAAAGGTGCTGCAGCTAACATTCCAGCTAAGTGCACACAGGCTGGCTTTCTGGGGCCTCCTCCAAACTCTGCCTTCTTGCCACCTGTACTTTCCCCTCCTAGTTCCATTCAAGTTGCTCCAGCTATTGTTACCGATCTTGGATTGTATTAGCTCACTGGGTGAACTGGGCCATGATTCAGCAAGATAGTTAAGCATGTTCCTAACTCAAAGTACGTGAATAGTCCCATTGGGGTCGGTGCTAAAAGTTAGGCAGACATTGAAGTACCTTGTTGAACTGAGCCTAACATTTCATAGTGTCGAAAAAAATACTCGTTAGATGGTTGCAGCTGAAGTGCCGAGCAAATAGAGATAATGGGATGGATTTCAAACACAAAAGGATTTGGAGAAAGATTTTTCAAAGGCACAAATGAGAGATTGGTACTCAACTTCCACTGCCTTTCAGTGACAAAGGGCCATCTAACTGCCCTCCTGCCTTTGAAATCTCCCACTTTGTCTTCATTCTCATTTCCAATTTTGCTCCTGGGACTCGTGAATATTTTTGTGGTTGAAACATGACTATTTACAGCTGTAATTTCTATTGTTAGCAGGGACTTTTTCTCTTGGACTTAATGTGATGGACGGGCTGGATTCACCACTTTTACCCTGGAAGAATGCCACTGAAATCCATACATATAGATCCAGGGGGCACTTGGCATATGAGCGGATGCACAAGGAGGAATGGATACAAATTTGTCCTGTGACTTCGTAGTGTGTGCTGAACCCTGACTGGCCAGGGGCTGACTCTGGCAGAAGGTTGGGTGATCTTTTCCTCTGCCAGGACCTGATTCACCCTGCCCCTCTCATCTTAATATTTTTAAAAAGCAGATTTTCTAAGTTGTCCTGATTAAACAGCGCTAATATAATTAGTTAACTCAGGTTCCTTGGGAAATGTTCCACTTACATGTCCAACTGAGAAAATATGTCCTCATTAAATAGAGGATGCTATAATTGTAACAACAGCGTGTAATAAAGACTTGTCCACAGTTTTTTTCAGCTACAAACATTTTGAAAAACTTTAATTACAGGAATCACTATACCCGTCACTGACATGCAGCCAACTCTGGTGTGACACACTGCAGCTGTTTAACAGCACTCAGCACAGATGCACAAGAGTTTAGGGCAGGAACTGAAGAATATTGTATCCTACTGAAAATGCAGGGGGGATTATGGGTAGGCAGAATGTAACCACCCATGTTGGAATTTGGACCAAACATGGGGACTAGTAAATCTTCTTTTGGGCAGGATGAGAGCCGGGAATGATGTTACAAATGGGTAAGACTTCCCCCCCAAAGAAGGCACCTACAGCAGCCCCATAATCAATGCTCTTGCACTCATGCAACACTGAGTCGTAGAAAAAGCACCCACTGTTGAATTCCCAGCCCCACTTGGAATCCTTTCAGAAGTCTCCCATCCCACTACTAGCACAGGCAGATTCTGCTGAGCAGACTATATTTAAGAGACTCATAGCAGCAGGTGGTATAAGGGTACATCTACATGGCTTGCAATAGCTTTCATGTCACAGCTGGCCAGTCCTTCTTTCCAATGAGCTATAGACTGGAGGTTCTGCTCCTTTGTGGTCATTAAAGACTTTGTGGTATTTTTTTGCCAGCTGTGTGTCTAGCAACCTGGTCATATCCCAGCTCAGCTAATCATGGTGCGCTGACCTCAGTTCCTCCTTGGAGTGTCAGTGGGATTGGAGAGGCTTCTTTTTAACCTCCTATCCTAGACTGTTGGGTAGATGTTAAACAGCTGCTATAGTCCACCAGGGGCACAGTTCAGAACAAGTAAATATAGCTGGTGAAACTAGTCTTGTATTCAGTTAACAAATCCTCAGCAAAAAGCTGAAGCAAAGAGTTCACACTAAGCTCATGTTTCTTACACACGAGGACTTGAACGAACTACAGATGTATTTGTCATCGGGCCTTTTGTAAAGCTATTAATGAACAGAAAAGTTAACAAAGTTCGCCACACAATTTCCCCAAGCATTACCTCCATGAGCTCTACACATCTCTATCCAAGATCTGTAGTATCTGAGTATCTCAAACTTAGTGCATTTATCCTCCAACACCCGGTGAAGTAGAGCAGTGCTAGTATCTCTGTTTTACAGGTGGAGAACTGATGCAGAGAGACACTAAGGCACAGATCCTCCCAAGTGTTTTAGGTGCTTAACTCCCATTTAATTCAGTGAAAGTTCAGAATCTAAGTATCTGGGCCTAAATATCCCATCTACACTCATACAGGAATCTGGGGCACATCCAAGACCTGAACTTAGGTCTCTACTGCACCAACCCAACCACTGGACCATACTTCATCGTAAGCTAGTATGCACTGACTGGAGAGTAGCCCTCCAGCTGTGGGTATTGTTCACTAACCCCTAATGTTGCTGCTTTCCCACATGGTTTGCTTTATTCACACCCTCATGGGCACTCTCACAGTGCTTCCTTCAGGAATACACAGATCCTGCCCTCGTTTACACTAGCTCATGACCCTTCCAACCTTTTCTAGCCCCTGCAGGGAGCCCTACCTTTTAAAATGTCATTCAGCAGAACAGATTTGGAAGCTGTCAGTCCCAGGAGCCCCGTCAATGGAAACGGCACTTGCACAGAACACAGCTAAAAGTTATGAGTCTTTAGCATATTGGAAAGAACAGCACGGCCCCAGTGAGTAGGCTCTGCATGGCAGATGAGCGCTATAGTAGGTTGTCATTTGGTTAAGACAGAGAGCTGGAAGATCTGAGTGACATTCCCAGCCCTGCCACCTTTAATCCACCCACGCAGGGCCCAATTAAAGTTACAGGGCCTCACTGTGGCTGCAAGGTCTATCTGGGCAGACTAGCTCGCTGGATTGGGGCCTAGGCTCAATACTTTGAAAGCCCATTACTTGCAGAGGAGTTCCTGCTCTCCCCGAGAAGGGTGGGCTAAACTAAATATGGAATTCCAAGTTGTTCCAACAGGCTCAGCCCCGAGGGAAATGGGGCATGTTTTTAAGAGCTCTGTGGCCAAGTTGGCCTCAACACCCTAGTTCTTGGCATGAGTCAGGCTTCAGCCCAGTTCCAAGAACTTGACCTTGTCCCACCACAGCAATGCTCTTGTACGTGGCAGAGTGCCCAAGTCATATTTCAAGCTTTGCAGCCATCGCAAGACGACATTAGTAGTGTTCTTGAGGCAGGGGGTTTCTGTTGATCATTTTTTCGGCTGCTGCAAAGGGAAGTTGAACTGACCCCACAATAAACATTCTTGGAGAGGTTTTCCTGACCGTTATAGGGCTCCAGCAAAATGGGAGCTTCAGCATCATTAACATCCCAGCTCCTTGAGCAGACAACCTCCAAAGTCAGCAGGCTCATCGGCAGGGATGTGGCTGTGATGAACTGCCAGACTGCAGTCCTTCCTGCTTCATTTTACAGGCCGGTACCGGTTTGCAGAGCCAGAGAAGGGGTTGAACTGGGAGAATCTGGTGGGTTATCGGTTACGTTGCCCCTTTGCCAAGCAGTGAGCTATGTCAGGGCCAAAACGCAGTGGCACCAAATCTGAGCATATTCTTCATGTAATTAGTATTATTTGCACTTTACACACAAATCCTTGAACAGAGGTTGTTACAAACAGAACAGAGGCAACTCCCTCTAAGAGAATTTAGCCCAGACACCAATTCCTGGTTCCCAGGGAGAAATTTGTGTCAAGGACTAGAGAGATTAAGGCAACCAGCTAATGCCCTTGCTGCTTGCCACAGCTCCCCTGATGAGAAGCACAGCAGAAGCCCACCAATGATTCAGCATTTTCTTCAAAGACTGAATGCTGCTCATTTGCAAAGAAAAAGAATCATAGACATGTAGGGCTGGAATGGATCTTGAGAGGTCATCTAATTCACCCCTCTCCCCCTTTGCTGAGGTCAACCAAGTAAACCTAGACCATCCCTGAAAGGTGTCTGTCCCACCTGTACTTAAAAACCTCCTGTGCTGGGTATTCCACAACCTCCCACAATAGCTTTTTCTAGTATTTAACTATGCCAAGCCATACACACAATGTAACCCAGAAGTGGCTGCATTTCAGCGGCAGATGACTATCTTTGTCTAAGGCTCTGAGATTTTTGTATGAAAAGGCATTTATGAAGTATCACTTTATCATCATCAGCAGCAAGTTAGGACAAACCAGGAGAGTTCTCTCTCTTCTGTGCCTCATACCGCTCAGTTCTCCTTTCTTGTCCACAGCTTTGTGAATCCATTTCTGCTCACTCGCTCTCAGAAAGGGCTGCATTGTCTCCCATATTAACTGGGAGACGAAAGGAGAGGCACAACTCAGAAGTTGGGCAACAGAAACAGAAGGGAGAGGCATGCAGACTTCCTTCTGGCAGCGGAGAATTTCCCTCTTTCTCTGCCCCTCTTTACAAGGCTGCTGGCTGCACAGCCCATACTCTTCTATCTTTGGAGGAACACTGCCCTTCCTGACCAGTATCAGTACTGTTTCAGTACAGTACATCCATTGTTTCTCTGCTAGTGGGTAAGCATTTAAAGATAAAGGCCAGCTCTCTGAAAAGGTGTTTGTTCTTCACGGGAAACAGGCACCTGGGCGGATTCTGGATACTGTAAACAACTGCCAGGGACCAACAGAAAGGTGAGTCAGCCCCAGTGTGGCAAAAGCTATTGGAGCGAACACGCTGGTTACTCCCTGTACTCTAGGCAGAAGAAAAGGCCAGCCATGGCTCAGAACTCAAAGGAGGGAGAGGCTTCATGCTGGCTATAAAAAGCTACAACCCCAACCCCTGGTTCAGCTTACAGTCATGTCTAGCTCTCGGCAGAGTTAACCCTAAATAGGATCGGGGGGAGGGAAATAGGAAAATTCTTTTTTTGGTATCACCATGAGATTGCAACAATATTTTCCATCAGTGTGTCTTTCAAAGACACTTTCCCAAGGTGTCACGTGGGCAAACACCAGCTGAAATGGGGACAAGTTGGAATTTACTGCCTAGCCTGGGAAATACAGTTTATCAAGCGTGTGTTTCCTTTGTTCTATCTGTAGCAATTGGATCACTACAGCACATTGGCTAGATCACAGTACAGCTAAGCTATTCAGCAGTATGGCTAATGATGTGTGATATGAGACAGCAAACCGGCTTTGGAACACAACACACATTTTCTGCAGAGATGTGTTTTTCCACACTCCACTCAAAATGTTGTTCTTAGCTCTTAAATTCACTTCTAACCAATGATTTGGCTGCTCATTTACATCTCTGCAGGCAGAAATCAAGCCATTCCGGGACTTGTTTTTGTGGTCTGAAAGAGTGACAGTTATTTAACCCAGCTGATATGTATTCTTTTAGACCCTGCTGATATGTATTCTATTAGACCAAGAATGACCATAATGGATCAGACCAAAGGTCCATCTAGCCAAGTATTTGGTCTTCTGACAGTGGCCAGTGCCAGATACTTTGGGGGGGAAGGAACAGAACAGGGCAATCATGATCTAGACTCATCATCCAGCTCTAGCTTCTAGCAGTTGCATCCTGGCCATCTTGGCTAATAGCCATTGATGGACCCATCCTCCAGGAATTTATCTAATTCTTTTTTTAACTCAGTTACACTTTTGACCTTCACAACATCCTCCAGCAAAGAGTTCCACAGGTTGACTGTGTGTTGTGTGTGAAGAACAACTTTGGTTTTTTTTAAAGACTTGCTGCCTATTAATTTCACTGGGTGACTCCAGGTTCATGTGTTATGTGAAGGGACTAAATAACATTTCCCTATTCACTTTCTTCATGCCAGTTGTGATTGTATAGACCTCTACCCTATCCCCTTTAGTCATCTCTTTTCTAAGATGAACATTCCCCAGCCTTTTTAATCTCTCTTTGTATGGAAGCTGTTCTTGGACACTGTACTCTAGCCAAGGCCTCAGCAGTGCCAGTTACAGCAGAGCAATTATCTTCTATGTCTTACACAGGACATGGCTGTGAATAAACCCCAAAATATTAGCCTTTTTCACAGCTACACCACATTCATAGATTAAGGCTAGAAGAGACCACTGTGACCATCTAGTCTGGCCTTCTGTGCAACACAGACCAAAGAACTGCCCCATAATAATTCCTAGAGCAGAGCTTTTAGAAACACATCCAGTCTTGATTTAATAATTGCCAGTGGTGGAGAATCCCCCATGACCCATGGTAAATTTTTCAAGTGGTTAGTTGCTGGTAAAATGTTAATTGTTGGCTCATATTCAGTTTGTGTTCCACTATCATCTAGCCAGTTAGTCCCCATTTTGTAGCTGATCATTTGATTTTTCCTTCCTAAGTTAAGCTTCTGTCTTTATTGAATTTCATCTTAGTGCTTCAGATCAGTTCTCCAATTTGTCAAGGTCATTTTGAATTCTTGCAACCCCTCCCAGCTGCAAGTCATCAAAAATTTGCAATTCTACGTGTAACTGGGCTATCTGGGGACAACTGCCATAACAGCTAGTTTTAAAAACATTATTTACCTTTTATCATAGAACTAGCAAAAATACCCGGCGTTGCTTGGGTCCATCGGAGGTGGGGAGGGGGCAGAGAGCTGAGCGAGTGTGGGGTCCGTTGGAGGGGGGAGGGGGCAGAGAGCTGAGCGAGTGCGGGGTCCATTGGAGGGGGGTATTATGACATCATAACTATGTCAGAGAACAGTAGCTGCCCAGCTGATGTGAATGGGCTTTAAAGAATTTCACCCCTGGGGGGCATCAGAGGTGAGATTTGAAAAATTTTCGACACTTACCCTGATTAGGACCCTAAAGCCTATAACTGTACCAAATTTCAAGTCTCTAGCTCAAACGGTGTGGAAGGAGTAAGGCAGCATACATACACGCACACACCATTTGACTTTTATATATATAGATCATAGAATATTAGGGTTGGAAGGGACCTCCGGAGGTCATCTAGTTCCACCCCCTGCTTAAAGCAGGACCAATCCCCAACTAAATTTCCCTTAGTGCTGGTAAGAGGTGCCAGAGAGATGGCTCTAGAGAGCCACGATTCTCAAACTTTGGAAACCAGAGGACCCCCCCTTTTGATTTTCAATTTTTCAGACTCCCAAGCCCCCTGCTCAGCTCCAGCTCCTGCCCCCACTCCATGCCTTCCCCTTCCGTCTCCACCCCTCCCTCCCTGCCTCTGTCCCCTCCCCCGAGCTCACTCCATCCCCGCTTCTCCCCCTCCCTCCCAGCACCTCCTGCACACTCCTGAACAGCTGTTCCATGGCATACAGGAGGCGCTGGGAAGGGCAGGGGAGGAGTTGATCAGCGAGGCGGGTGGCCCCCAGACATGACTTGCAGACCCCCTAGTATCCTCACAGACCCCAATTTGAGAAACCCTGCTCATAAGAATAAAGTTTTGCATTTAGCCTCAGTTCAGATACAACATAGGCAATGACAGTGCAAGCTTCCACCACACTGCCCTGTAACTGTCTCAGCCATGACATGGGGAGACCACATCTTAGGGGTGTCTCCTCATCCTCTTCCATTCACTCCTTGACCTTATTCTCCTTTCTGAAGAAGAGATGCTTGGGAAATGGAAATGTTTAGCTAGGGGTCATGAAAAGTGAGGAGTAAGGATGGTCATTTGTCACCTGGGGCGAGTCATGTAGCCTCTCTAGGCCACACAGAATTCAATGGCAAAAAACTTCCTCAATGGGGAATGAATTTAATCTTCTGTGCCTCAGTTTCCCCATCTGTAACATGGGGATAATACTGCAGAAGGGTATTGGGAAGATAATACATTGCAGGTTGAGAGGGGCTCAGATGCTATGGTAATGGGGATCATGCAAGTAGCTTAGATTGACAAAGGGGAGGGTTGTGTTCAATGAATACACTTGTGACTTCCAAAACTCCCTACTGCAGATTTGTCAGCAAGACACAATCATAAATATCTGATGCTTTTCATCAAGCACTATGACATTCCCTTCCTGCAGATGCCTGGAAATGTTCTGAGATGCAATAGTTGCAATTAGCTTGCTGATTAAATTAGTGCTCCGAAATTTTTTTTTTTTAAAAAAGGGATATTCATGTCATTCAGTGTGTGACTATTACAGCTTTAACCTCTTTGTGAAAGCAGTTTCCTACAGCTGCATTAGGAAAACAGAAAATGGTGTAAGTAAACAAAGGTAGTGTATTGGGCAGGGAATCAGCAGACCCATGTTCTCTGGCCTGCTGGGTCACCTTCTGGAAGTCATGTCCCTCTCCATGCCTCAATTTCCCCATATGTAAAATGGGGCTAATGAAGCTTACTTTGCTTAAAATGCTGAGAGATCTACAAGTGAAAAGCTCTATTGAAAATCCAGTTATTGTGGAGTCAAATTTTGTACCTCTCCTTCCACTCACAATGTTGGGGGGGGGGGAAAGGGGTGTACGGGTCCAAAATGTTGGCTCAACCCCATCAAAACATTTCCCTCCAGCTACAGCCCCTATACAATGTAGCCAGGAGAATCCTCCTGGAGCAGGCAGGGCTTAGGACAGCTGTAACTAGCCCGAGAATAGGAGGATTCCAGGGATAAAAGGACCTGTTAGGAGTGGCAGGAGATGGGCTGCATAAGTTACACTAGGGAACATTTTGGCCCCAACAACAGGCCAGAACTAGAAGAGCACAATGGGACTTTAAGCCTCCTTAATTTCCCCTCTCCCTGGATGGCGAGCCCTGTGCTGTGCCTCAGATGCCCAGAATCTTGCCCACTGGGACCAGCTATGAAATAAAGATCTGAACAAGGGTTCGGATCTCAAACTCCTGTTCCTAAAAGCTTAGGGCTGTCCCATTGCAAAGATTTGGTCTGGGCCCATCACTAGCAAGAATGTTTACAATAAAGGAATCGACTCACAACAAAACATCCAGGATGGCCAACTCAGGTGCTTTGTATAACCCGTTAGGTGCCTAAAAATCTGTCGCTAAATACTTCACTAAATCTGACCTTTGGCTCCTGTGTCACACCGCTGCTTTTGAAATGTTTAGTCTCACTCTCCATTAAGTCCAACTATAAACTGTGGATAATTATATGGTCTTCTTTCCCTTTTACGTGTCTTGCTTATTTAGATTGTAAGCTGTTCAAGGCAGCGACTGTCTCATACTATTTGTGCACGTAGCTCCCAGCACAACTTGGCCCTAACCTTGGTTGGGGCAACTTTGATAGTAATTGCTCTTTAAACCGCCTTGCAAAATAAATAAATAAATAAATAAGCACTCAGCTGGTGCCAGCAATCCTAGCCAACCAGTAGCCCTGTTTGGATTGCCGTATTTACATTAAACTTTGCTGTCTTCTCCTGTTTCCTGCTGGGATATTAGCTGTGCTCATGAGGATTTAATTAATGCCATCCGTGCCGCATGCTGCCCCATTCATCACCAGTGTCTGCCTCTAATGAATAGGATAAATTTCATTCTTCCGAAATGAAGACACCAAATTAAAAGGTACCACAGGCCGGGCCATCAACCGACTGATTTAGTTTCAATTTATTACCTTTTAAATTATATTGGATCCCTCAAGTAGCAATCCAGATGCTGGCAATGAAGTAATAGCACTTGAGAGTTTATTATTGCAGACAGTGACCTCTGTTTAGGCTAGAGTCGCGTATTAGGATCAGCTGGAAAAGCAGCAAGAGGAAGGTCATCCAAATGCCACTGTTTTTTAGCCACAATGTTTCTTAGCTAATGGAAGAGCTTTAAGACACAATGTCCTCAAAATGACTATGGAGATATACCTATCACATAGAACTGGAAGGACCTTGAAAGGTCAATCCAGTCCCCTGCCTTCACTAGCAGGACCAAGTACTGTCCCCTGACAGATTTTTTTGCTCCAGATCCCTAAATGGCCCCCTCAAGGATTGAACTCACAACCCTAGGCTTAGCAGGCCAATGGTCAAACCACGGAGCTGTTCTCTTCTCCTCCTCCCCCCCCCCCAATATTTTTTTTTTTTTTTTGCTGTTTGCTGCCACTGTAACATTTTACAGAGGGATTTAGAGTTGTGGCTAGAAGTGTCTGAAAAGTTTTACCCTAACTTTCTGTCCAAGTCTGGCTTGCCTGAAGCATGTGTGTAGATAGTTTGAATCATACCTGTAGCTGTTCTCTGCATGCGGGAGGGACTTCAGTCCCCTGAGTTGTTTGGCCAGCACCTTTCCCTGGAAGAGCAATGAGGCAGGAAAATAAATAAATAAATAAATAAATAATGGAGGCAAAGGAGAAGAGTTCCAGGTTCAGAATGGGGTGATCTAGGGGAGCTGTGCCTCAGTTACAAGGCTTCATGCCAGAAGAACAGAGGTTTTACACTACTGATCATTAAATCCTGAGCCTTGCTTTTCACTATGAACGTGGTGCCTAGTGAGGCTCAGACCCACAAAGGTACACAGGCCCCCACGCCCCAGACTGAAGTGCCTAGGTCTCAGGATCCACAAGACTCCCACTTGGCTGCTTGCTGCCTAATCCTGTAGGGCTCTCAATTTATTTGGTGCCTAAGTTTCTGCAGTGAAAGGTCTGTCAGTGCCTCCATTTCTGCTTCTGGGCATGAGCATTGCTGCCTCCCTTGGCACCCTAGCCCCAGAGCGATTCATGAACCAGGGCAGGAGAGGTGTTTCTCCACTGAACCTGCTTGTGAAACCCAATCTGGTAGAATCCCATTCTAAATCCAGGGGGGTTCCCACCTTATACCTTTCAGTCCACAAGTTAATGCACTCACGTCAGACATGAGGCCCAGGATCATTTCCACCCCCCCCCCACCTAAAGGTAAGAAGGCATCAGGAGTCTCCCGCCTCTCAGACAAGGGCTTGAACCACCAGGCTGTGGGGTACTCTGAGGTAGGGATCCCTCAATCTCTCCTGCTGAAGCCGTTCCACGGTGGATAAATAATTAAAGAACAATTGGAGCGGGAGGATAGTATCCAGGGTCTTACCTCCTGGGGGGAGGAGGGGAGCACCCTAGCTACTGGACTAGTCAGTCACTCTCACCCACTCCCTCTTGGACCCACTGCCTTGTTGGCTTACATCAACCTAACTATGGAGGTGCGTACCCTGCAATGCTCCTTCCACCGCTTAACACTCCTCCTAGGGGGACGTTAGAGCAACGCAGCATCAGCATAGACACGGCATGGCTTATATCGATGTAACTGGCCTCTAGGAGGTGTCCCACAACGCCCACCATAACTGCTCTGATCCCTGTTTTGAACTGCACTGCCCTGCAGCCGGGTACTCCGGTGAATGCTCCTCCTCAGGAAGGGCTAAAGCCCCAGGAAGTGTTGAACTTGCCCTACCTCCGTGTGGAGAGCTCACATAGCAACCACCCAGCTGAGCGTGCTGGCTCCATGCAGCAAATACGCTCCTGCCTGGACTCCATGGGAGGTGGGGGATCTCCTGGGTCTGTGGGCAGAGGAAGCTGTGCAGGTACAGCTCTGCTCCAGCCTCAAGGACTTGCTTGGGGCACGGAGGGGGAAGGGCTATGCCAGGGACACACAGCTGTGCCCTGTAAAATAATCAAAGAGCTGCTGCAGGCATAGCAGAAGGCAAGGGAGGCAAAGGGCTCACTCTGGTGCAGAGCCACAGACCTGCTGCTTTTACATGGAGAGGGGTGGGGTCAAGTGGTGGTGTAAAGGGGGGGGGGGGCACAGTCAGGGTGGAGGCTGTGGGGGATGGGGTCAGGGTGGTGGTATATGGGTGGGGATGGGGGTCCTTAGCCTCTGGCTGTGGGAAGAGAGGGCATGGTTTTAAAGGAAGAATGAAAAACCAAAACAGAATTAAAACTTTCCCTGGACAAGTAAAAGCAGATACCACTTGCGTTCACTTTTTCATATAGATGTAAACTGTGCAGGATTAAATAACTGATGGAAGGGGGGAAATCGGTACCAGTTTTGAAGAAGAGAGATGTACTTCTCCTAAGGAAGGGCTGTGTGTTAAAACAAACCCCCGTTTTAAACACAGCTTTACCTTCTCCAATCGTACAAAACTGAATTAGAAAAGAAAACCTTCCAGGACCTCCAGTCTCTCACCCTCCCTGCTTTCCATGCATCTTCCAGGGTCACAGCAGTACCCAAGGCACTCAGTCCTCAGAGACTGAACACAATAACAGCCACACACACACCCCCAGCTGTGAGAGCCTCAGTGTATGTGCTTGTGAATTCTCTGTTCCATCCCCCTTCTTTGAGGTTACTTTCCCCTGCACAGATGAAGTTTCTCTCAGGATTACATAGGTATATTTGCATGGATGTGGAATACAAATCTGCTTTGGAAAGTGAATTGATCTTCATTATTCTCCATCACCCGGTTGCTGCTGCTGACATTCACCAACAATAGCTATAGATGTGTGTGCACTGCTACAGCAGAGCCCTCAGAGCAGTCATTATGAGGTCATAGCAGGGTGCAAACAAACAATGCCAGGCTCAGCACAGGACAGCTACAAACATTCCTATGGCTCAGTGTTAAAATACTCCTTCAAGGCCTCCCTCAGCCAAATAGGCCTTCCCCACCCCCACACAATTAGACTCTTCTTATAGCCTTGTGATCATAAAGCACATAGCACAATACTGAACAGCCATGCAGGGTCTGTGCTTTCTGACAGGTGGCTGGCTTGCAGGTTACCAGGGCAATTGAAAAGTAGCTGACAATCTAGTACAATGCCCATGGAATGATGGGATTGAGAAACCTGCATCATGTGATCTTGTACCTGTCCCCATGAAGGATTGTCACCCTTCCCAAAGCACCCTGTGACCAGTTGCACAGTAGGACAGCTACCTACAGTGCACTGCTCGGTGTCCATGCAAGAACTGCTATTGCGGATGCCCTAAGTAATTTCCCCAGGGGTACCCTGGGAGCCAGTGCCAGTGCTGGGAAATGACTCCAGCTTTCCTACACTGCAGACCAACGACTTCATGGCAGGCCCCTCCTTGCTCTGAGAGTTTAGCCTGATTGTCAAAGCGCTGAGCAAGCTCCCATTGAAGTCAGTGAAAAGTGGGGGTTCTCAGCCTCCCTGAAAATCCAGCCTAATATTGGCTTTATATTAAGGCCCTGATTTAGCAAAGCACCAAAGCATGTGTTTAACCAGGAGCCAGTGCTCAAGTCTTACTGAAGGCCAATGGGGAGGTGGAATAACTGAGCAAAAAAGAGCAGGATAGCTGGAGATCTATTAGATACAACAGTGAGTCAAACACCTCGTCTCATCAACCCCTCAGCTCCAAGGATTCATGGTTTGGTTTGCTGAGGTCCAAAACTTAGTCACACAACAGTCCCCCCACCCTACCTTAAACCTCACTCACTGGTCCAGTTAGACTAGCAGCCATCAGGAGGTCAGAGATGGAGCATCTAGAGAGGACTTGGATTTTTCTGGCCAATAGGGTCTCTCCCTGGGCCAGTTTTGTGACCTCAGCTCTGCTGCAGCCTCTCTGATTGGTTCCCACAGCAAAATCAGCTCAGCACCATCACTGCCTGTCAGGGCACTGGGCAGCCAGCTCTGAACTCCAGCTAGAACTCACTATCCAGCCAACTCTGTATTACTATCATTGCTCCATGCAGGCCTGGTCCAAAGGAAGCTTTGTGCCAATGCCACCAGGCCCCCAAAAATCACTTCACACAGGGCTCAGAACTTCCAAGCAGGAATCTGGAGCAAAGCAAGATACTTCCTGTCTTGCCCACCACTCATGTCACAGTTGAATCCTGTTCCCAAACCAGAGCTCACCTCCTGTATGCTCAGGGTGACCCACTTTCTCCAAGGCATATTTTGCCCAATTCCCATGCCCTCTCATGCAAAGAATAACAGTAACAGTCCATTAATACTGATACAAATCAGACTATGGACAAATTGTAGCTAAGGCACCAACACACAACATGTGAAACTAGTGGAGAGCAACACGATCATTCATGTAGATGAGGCTGGCCCCAACTGGCTTTTCTGTAGTAGAGGGAGCAGAGATTTAAGCCTTCTTGCTCTGGGACATCCCCTAGCCTGCCCCCTTCATACCACCACACTCAATTCACTCATGCAACAAGTTCCCTCACACTCAGCCCCTCATTGAACAGTCTCCTGTCCAGCCACTTCCCCAGCTCATACATCCATACACTCTAAGCAACACCCCTCATGCCAGCCCCACTGTCATGGGGTACACTCACCTCAAGGGCCCCTCCTCCTGGCTGCTTAGCAGAGTAGCTCCCTCCAGGTCCGACACCTCTTTCTACTGCTCACTCTTGTACCCTGCCACCTCTCTCTCTCTCTCCAGCATGCTTTATTTTCATAGCATGGCCCTTTAACCAGGTCACTCTAGTCCTCCCCTTCTAGAGGTATCAAAATCTTTCCATACACACTGCCTCCAGCAGTCTTCCCATCCACTGCCTAGACTGTGCCACTCCCCCCTTGGTTAGGAGCAGAACCAGGGCCTGGCCTCAACTCCACCATCTTACCCCTTTACTGCCATTTTCCCAAGCCTTTTCCTACACCTTCTCCCTAAGGTTTCCCTCCTTCTCCCACTAACGTCTAGAAAGTGGCTGTAGATTCCCTCACTGCAGTCTCCTTTCTACTGCCAACTTCCTGGCTTTATCCTAGGCCTGCCCATTCCTTCTTAGCTAAGCTCCACCATCATTTAGGGTGATTACTTAGGCCATCTAATTCCTCTCAGCTGCTGCCTATCCAGTTAACTGTCAGCCTCATTAACCCCTTCTGAGCTAGTGTGGAGGTGAACACCCTATCACATCCACCCATCCCCCTCCTGGCTCTGAGCACAGTCCCACCCAATCCACCCACACCTCTTGTTCAGAACCCTCCCATCCATCACCCACACCACTAAGAACCACCTCCCAACAGGCTCTGATCCACCCATTCCTGAACCTTCTCCCTTCCCCTTTCCAGGCTCAGAATCCATCTCCTATTCCTGCTCGTCCTCACAGCTCAGAACTTCTCCACCACTCAGAATCCCCTCATCTTTCCTCACTGCCTCCCTGGGACCTGAGAAAACCAATCTCAAAGCAAGCTGAGAAAGAGGCTACACCTGTCTGATCATTTATTCACTATGAGCAACTAGCCCAGCTATAATTAAAAGGCCCTCCTGCCTTTGTCAGTGCTCTCTGAAGTACGGGGACTCAGTTTAAATTAATGCATTTACCCAAATACAGACTTAAATATACCAGTCCTTAGTGTTCCATCCCTTCCTGGCATCAGGGCATCAAGCAAACTATTGTTGTCTCTTTGCCATGTAATAGCAGAGGGGCAGGCCTTGCTGATTGGCTCCCAATCCTCATTGGATGAGAAGTCAGTGATGTGAACTGTTTGTATTTTACTATTGTAACTTTTTTACATACATTAGCCCTGGAACAGAAGTACAGTAAACCCTCGATTTAACGGACCTCGATTTAACGGACTTCGGATGCAACGGACAAAATTTCTGAGCAAGTCTGATGCATCCGAAATCCATTTCTCGCAGGCTGGCTGCCGGCTCCCAGCTGCCGCCCGGGTCCAGGCAGTGGGTGGGCTGGCTGCCAGCTCCCGGCTGCCGCGTGGGTCCAGGCGCGGGCGGGCTGGCTAGCTGCTGGCTCCTGGCTACCGCCCGGGTCCAGGCAGCGGGCGGGCTGGCTGCCGGCTCCCAGCTGCAGCCTGGGTCCCAGCAGCTGGGACCGGGGCGGGCTGGCTGACGGTTCCCGGCTGCCGCCCGGGTCCCGACAGCGGGCGGGCTGTGGAGCTGCCGCCCTGACCCTGTGGTGGGCGGGCTGCTGCTCCGACAGCTTTTTTTTATTATTATTATTAAATAACGGACTTTTTGATTTAACGGACACCCCCTGGCCCGAATTAGTCCGGTAAATGGAGGTTTTACTGTAGTCACAAACCATCAGGCAATCTCCTCTTTGAGAGACATCAGACAAACTCCAATGTTCAGTTCCCAGGGAGCAACTCAGTCTTAAGAACTGTTGGAGAGGTTTGCTAGCTAGATTAAGGCAATGGGCAAACTCTCCTGCTATTTGCAACATCTCCCCTCAAATCAACTGGATCACAAAACTAATCATTCAAGCATTTGTTCAGAGACTGACCGGTGCTCCCATAGTAAGGAAAAGAACTTGTCAGACTGTGTGTAATGGCGCCACCTGTTGACTCCTGCCATCACACTAGTCACAAGAGCATGGGTTGTTTTACTATTCCACTCACAGGTGGCACAAGCAAGTCCTACATCTGTTCCCACTCATGCCTTGGGCACTTCACCATTATTCCTGCATTGGTAGGGCTAGTTCTTGCCTTTAAAGCACAGTCCTGGGCTGGGGGCAGTGGAGAGCCTCCTGGCGGGGGCACAGTCCTTCCCTCTGCTCCCTGTTGCACACAGAGGAGGTGCAAGTTGCCCCTTCAGAAAGAATAGTCACCCCTGTGTCACGGACTCTGGGCAACAGTGAGGAAAGGTACAAAGCTGTAGCCCTGTCTTCTTCTCACCCACTCTGAGCCATGGCACAGAAGAGCCACTCCAATGGGTGTGAGGCATTGAGTGACCTTTAGCTCCTTCCAGCCTAGAGCATTTATAGATTTCCCATAATGCCCTCTGGTGACCCATCTAAACAGTGGCTCTTGGCAGTCATCATGACCACTACATCCACTTACGGGGGGGCACGAACACTACAACCTGACTCCCGCCTAGGGAGCAGAGGGTCTCTGGAGGCGTGGTTGGTGGTGCTTGAGTAAAGAAAGGCTTGGGAATAGCTGTGCTGTGCATAGCTAAAGGATTGATGTCTCCCCCCAAGTTCACTTCTGAGTCACTAACCCCTTGGAAACTCCCAGGGGAAGAGGACAGCAGCTCTAAGTCTCCATTGCCAAAGAACTGCTCTGTGTCTGGCAGCCTGACACAAGTGTGGACTTAAGCACTCAGCAGAGTCCATTCCATCTGCCGGCTGGGCTGCGGCCCACGCATTGCCCCCGCTGAGACCCTGCGGCCAGCTGTACCAGATGAGCCCAAAACAAGCCAAGTAGCTTGGCCAAGCCCAAGAAGCCCAGCTGAGCTCATCTCAGTTGTTCTCTACAAGCTGTAGAGACTCATTCTGGATCCCTCATCCCACCCCCTGTACTGGCTGCAAACCAGACTCCAATGTTGCAGACAGGACCTGCTGGAAGCTTAAGGGCCCCCACAAGAGCTCCACAGAGACCTGGGCAGTGCAATGCCGGATTCAAGAGAGTGGGGTTTGCATGTGCTTACCTAAGTCCCCAAGCCTGGTGTTTGATACCCCTTTAAAAAGGTGTCAGCAGTGCTTCTCCCCTGGAGGCCTTATGATGTTTGCTGGTCTGCAGGGAGGTGGGGCACCCTGAGTCCCACCCCAGCCCTGCCCCCTCTCCTAAGGTGAGCTGTTACCAACTAATTCATTTTTAAAAGTGTTAAAGAAGCAAAAGCTTTGACAAGAATAAAACCTGATAATTCTTTTTCCCTTTAATTAACTCGCTCAATCATGAACATTTGAGTGATCTAGACTTTATTCATGGAAAAGCGAGCAAAACCACCACGATTATTATTGTGAATAAACAGTCACGGGAGTATTTGTGCTTAGAATGCTCTGGCAGTCATGTTGAAAAACTCTTTTATTATTTGTCCGAAAGATCCATCAAAGAATTACCAGTAAGTAATCAAAGATGTGATCAGAACTAGAGACAAGACTCCCCTTTATAAAGCTAAGACTGTCCAATCAGAAAATAGAAATAATGTCGTCACTAATCACACTACATGAAGAGTGAATCAAGAATAGAACATAATCATATGTAACCCTTCTGCCCATCAGAATTGGCAGCAACAAGGGCCGGGTTTAGTATCTAGGGGTTCCTTTTCAATAACACAATGAAAAACCAGCTCAAGCCCCCACCCAGTGATTTGGGGCATTACATACCCCCCGCCCCCCGGGCGCCTCTAAGAGGCAATACTTCCCCTCTCACAAGCACAGAGTCTGAGTGTAGCAAAAGCCTTTTAATAAAGGAGGGAACCAATGCAGCATTATGTTGGGGAAACGCCACAAACAGGATTCATAAGACAAACCATGAGCAGAAGACCCACCCCCATGTAAATTGGGCAGTGTCCTAATAAAATAACGGAGCAAAGAATAAAGTGAAAAAAGTTGTCTAAATAACAAAGTAAGCTAGATAAACTATTTGGGGAGTTTCTTAAGTGTTTGGCAAACATTGGAAAAGTAAAAAGTTGAAATGAATTTTACATTTCCCTTTTTCTCTTGACATTTGTTTTTGCAGAGTGGATTTAATCGTCCATGAAATTGTGTGGACCCCCGGTTCAAGGAGGGGAAAATGTCAGGCAAAGTTTAAGCCAAAGAAGCCTCCTTGAACCTGGAATCAATATTCATCTTTACCTAGGAGAACAATCCCCGCCATGATTCAGCTCCTGGCGAGGCTATAACTTGATTTGAAGGCTCATTGTCATTTTTCACCCCAAAGAGCAATTTCATCTGAATCCCCTCATCCAATTACAGACTCACAATGCAGTGCTCGCTCGTTATTAATAGTGTGCTTACAACACATCCTGGGCTTCATCATCACTGGGGGACAGCCACTGGTTCCTCTGAGTGACTGTGAGCTATTTGCCCAAAGGTTAGATTCCTTCCTGTTTGTTGTTTCACTTACAGAATTTAGGGAAATCTGCATCCATTTCACAATAGCTATTTTCATCCAGCTGGAAATGCTGAAGTGGATTCTCCCGGCCTACAAAGTCCTTTCAATGTAGCAGAGTCATGGACAGCCCACCAATTTACAGCACTCCAGGTGCTCTAGGTTTCCTAGAGCAGCGGTGTCCAATAGAAATTCGATGCTAGCCACACTTGTGGTTTTGAAGTTTTCTTATTAGCCACATTACAAAAAAGCCACATTAAGCCACATTATAAAAAAAGCCACATGCATTAGCCACACTTCAATAGCCTATTAGCCACATGTGGCTAGTGGCGAACATACTGGACACCGCTGGCCTGGAGGAACTGATAACGATGCTAATTGTTGTTGGTGTTGAAGTCCCCAAGGTTTATTGAAGATTAACTCTTACAAGCAGTTGGGAAGCATTACAGCCTGAACATGTCTGAACGTTATTCTGCCATATTTATCTTGCTCAACAAATGTGTGCAAGATTTGTGTATAATGTTAACTGTAGGAGGCAGAAAGGAGTATCAATGTGCAGGAATGCTCCCACTTTGGTTTGAGATCATCCTCTAACTCCTGGTTTCTGGATCAGTACACCAGCTGCTAAACCTAGGGTTTGTAAGTGGAGGTAGGATGACAAATATTGTCTGGATATTCATGCCACTAACACATGCTGCTATGGCCCAAAACCTTCTATCAGAATTGCCCACTCTGGGCCTTCAACGGGTGATAGCTAGTCCTTGGCACGATGCAGACACACGCTGAAGCTGAACTTTGGAACAGGAGTGAGAATAAGGAACACAAAATTCCATCCCCCTACCCTGAACAGACATGTCTCCTCCAAAGAGAGAGAAGAGCCCGTCCCAGCGGGACGCCTACCATTATGAGGTACCCTCATGAACTCATGGATCTGATCAAACTTGAGAGAGAGAAAATTATGCCGAACCAATGGGCCTGAGAGTTGAAGATTAGTGAAGTGTCATGATCATACACTGATTGCAACCAGACACATGAACAGCTTCTTCCCCCAGGAGCACCCTGACCACTCACGGTGCCTTGCTGGTGACCTGAGAAGGATGAAGCAGGATGCCCTGCCAGCAAAGGGCTGGGAGTCCTACTGTGTGCGGGTGTTGCCTTGAGAGTGCCTTGAGAGTGCCCTAGCCCACCCCCATCTGCATTAGTTGGGGGAACTTGGGGATATTTTCCCCTGCTGATGTCACTTGGGGGTTAGTTGGGAGGCTGATTACCAGCGAATGGGGGGGAAGAGCGGGGCGATAGCGTCTGACATTCTAAAAGTAGGGGACTCATGGGGAGGGGGGATATACAGACATGCTGGTGAACGTCTATCCCGCCCCTTCGTTTGTTTTGCTGGGATGTGTTTCCTTCCCTGGGCCAGATGCAGATTAATCCCAGGTGGGAATGTGGGGTGAGTCTTGGTGCCATTGGTTGCATCTATTGTCTTGTAGGAGGACAGAGTGAGTGAGGGGAGGGTGCCTTCGGTGTGTGCTGCTTAAGGCAAGGCCAGCAGTGAATAACATAAACCATTCCTGATCTCCTGAGATGAGGGTCCTGGGTTTGCATGTATGATTCTGCAGGACAGGGGCCCAGTTGCTTCCAACCAGGAATTGGAGGCAGCATGAACCACGTGGGTGGGAAGAAGGTGGTCTGAAGGCTCTGAGGACTAGGCCCCGTGAAGCCTCTGTATAGGAAACAGAGCTCTTCACTGCCCTGATGTGGAAGGCACCAAAGTGCCTAGTGCACTGTGATATTAACCCTAATGTGGATGACGAGTAGCCTGAGTCAGCTCAGGATTTCATGGCCACCCATGACATCTGAGGGCTTGTCCCAGGAGTTGGAAGGCTCAGTCGATCAAGCCACCATACTCTGGACCAGGTGACTGTTAGAGCCCTAGCATGGTCCCATCAGTGCCTCCTGCAGTTTGAGGTTGAGGCTCATCTTCCCCATCGGGGGGTAGGGCGGGACACGTTTTGATGGGCTACCCTTGGAGTCTACCAGGACCTGAGAGCAATTACCATATTGGCAACAGGCCATTTGCTCAGTGCTCCAGTAGGCTTTTAGATCAATCAGTTACCCACAGAGTCGCCCCTGGACACCCTCTTCTCTGGTTCCGTGATCCCAGGTCACCATGTTCTGCAAATGGCCAGCGCACATGCTGGTTGGTGGAAGGACCACGTCACTGCTGACCATTCCCCAAGGTTCCCGTGCTGCAGGCTACTTTGCCTTTTGTTTTTCCTGGCATTTATCTCGAGTTTTTCCCTATTAATTAAATGGTGGATGAAATGAAAGGCCCCTGTGTAAATATTTGCGGTTTGAAAAGGCCAGCTCAGCGAGGTTAGGAATTGATTCCTCTTTATTAAAACACCTTTCATCTAGCGAATGTTCTACCAGCAATCCATACATAATTAAATCCTTATTGATGGTTTACCATCATGTTGCTTCCCAGTGCTTGTGCTGTCCGAGCCTGGCTTCCTTCTGCTGTTCTGTTACCAACTTCATTTCCCAGCGCTGCCCCTGATTCCCTGTGGGACCTCGGCAAGTCACTTTCTCTCTCCATCCCATATCGTGGTCGCACATAGGAGCCCCCAGTATGGAGCAGGACCCGAGTGTACCAGGTGCTGTACAAAGCCAGAACAAAAAGACAGTCCCTGCCCCCAAATAGTTTAATCTGTCTTGGCTATTTAGATCAGGGGTGGCCAAGCTGAGCCTGAGAAGGAGCCAGAATTTACCAATGTACTTTGCCAAAGAGTCAAAGTAATACATCAGCAGCTCCCCGTAAGCTCTGCCCTGCTCCCAGCGCCTCCCGCCCACTGGCAGCCCTGCTGATCAGCACCTCCCCTTCCCTCCCCACACCTCCAGATCAGCTGTTTCATGGTATGCAGAAGGAGTAGGGGGAGGAGTGAGGGCATGGCAGACTCAGGGGAGGGGGTGGAGTGGGGGCAGGGCCTTTGACAGAGCACCCTCCAGCACATTGGAAAGTTGGGGCCTGTAGCTCCAGCCCCGGAGTCGGTACCTATATGAGGAGCTGCATATTAGCTTCTAAAGAGCTGCACGTGGCTTCTGAGCCACACGTTGGCCACCCCTGGTCTAGAGCCTCAAAGGTATTTAGGCACCTAATCCAATGGAAGACAAGTGCCTAAATACCTTTGAGGCACTGATCTTCAGCTCCTTGTGGCAGGGACTTTCCTTTTGCTGGGAGTCCAGGGCCATGGTGAGTCACCTATCACCCCACGAATAATAATAATAGTTGGAGTAAGATGGCTGCCTCTGCCCCCTATCCCCGGTTCCCAGCGCAGGATTGCTGTTCACATTCTGTCCACTGCTTGCATCCGACGAAGTGGGTATTAGCCCACGAACGCTTATGCTTCAATACTATAGTTAGTCTTTGAGGTGCCACAGGACTTTGTTACCTCTGCTATTCCAGACTAACACGGCTACCTCTCTGATTCTTCACATTCTTTTAGAGAACACAGGTACGATTTTCAGCATCACTTGGGGGATTTGGGTGCCAGTTCCCATTAAGTTTGTTGGATGCTGGGGAGTCCAGATCCCTTTGAAAATTTCACCCCACATCTCTGGTTCTTTCTAACTTGGGTTAGTCCCCCACCCCAGTGATCCACAAGGTGGTGCTGTAAGCTCAGGTTTGTTGGGTGGCATCCAGCCTTCAGGACCTGCTTGTCTCTCCAAGCAATAGATTCGGGTTGTCCCTCATTTATTTGAAAGTGAAGGGCCTGATCCTGCCCTCCTTGCAGTCACTGGGAGGTTTGCCGTCGACATCTATGACAGCAGGACCGTCCCCTAAAAAACAGCAGCTGATTCTGCCACAGCCTAAGATGTGTGTTGTCCTGTGTAGTCTGATGCTGTGGAGGTGGCGCACACACCACATAGCCCCTCACTCCAGAGCTGAGCCCACCAGCTGTCGGGGCATCAGAGCTTGGGGCCAGTGAGGATGGGACTAGGTAACTGCTACACCCCTAGGCCCTGATTCTGCAGCTGAGCTCCAGTGGCATTGGGGGGGGGGGGGACATGAATCCAACTGCAGGAGCACGGACTGAATTTTAAGCCCTGGAACTAGAGAGCAGCACATTTGCTTAAGCCAGCCCTGTCCATCGTTCCTTCCTGCCTGCAGCTGCGGCGCAGTGCTTTGGTTTAAAGGGACAGAGTACAAAGGTTATCATTTTAGGGCTAGATTATTGTGCCGTTAGTCACAACCCCTGAGCAAGGGATGGTGCATAAACCGCCGTGGCTGGGGGATGAGGCGGAGGATCTGTTGCTCAGACCCCTCTCTCTGATTGCCCCTTGCTCCAGTAACATGTTGCTGGCTTATACCAGGGACAAATTAGGACAGGCCCTGTGTGGCCAGCAAGTACGTGGGGCTGAAGCCGAGACTCCACTTATTCTCCACCTCATCCTGCTGGAGCGGAGGTGGGGGTGTTCTCACTCCACTGTCCTGCAGAGGCAAGTAGTCCACGCCCCGCTCCCGCCCCCCTGATTTGACAGCAGCAGTGGGGGTAGGTGAGATTGTCTTTGCTTTTCTTACTTTAATGGAGTGACTGCACTGAGGAGCACAGCTAGGACCGCTGGCACTGATCCCAGCTGGAGCGCAGAGGTGTGGGCCAGAGCGACGTGATCCTTGGAAAAGATTCCAGCCGGCCACACAGCGGGAAGAGATGAGAGGCTCTGTGCCAGGGGCACAACCGTGATCTTGTGCTGGGAAGTGGCCCCCAGCCCCTGCTTGTTTACCAGCAGGGGGAAATGCCTCTGGTGGAACAGCCCCGTGCACCTGCATCAGGCAAGCCTGGCGTTGTTGCAGGGCCCTGTTCTCATTTGTCTGGTTCTTCATCTCGCCCCGCTCCCTTGGCGGAATACTAGAGGGCATGAACCAGGATGGCACAGTGTGACGTGCACTGCTTTGCTCTACCCCTCAGAAGAGCTTTGCCTGCCCCTGAGAGTACCACAGGACTCTACATAGAGGAGTTAGGTCCCACAGCACCGATAAGCGTTATTACCTCCCTTGAATAAATGGGGAAACTGAGGCACAGAGCAGCAACATGGGTCACACCATGAGTCAGTGGCAAAGTGAGGGCTAGAGCACAGGCTCATCGTCTAACCCCACCCCTGCCGATGCCGCCTCTGACCTCTAGAGCAGGGTAGAAGCCATGGGTTACCACCTGCTATATCGTACTGCACAGCTAATGGTAGAGTTGGGGAACCTCGTCACTTCCCTGTTGCCAGGTGGTAGGAAAAGTTTCACACCGAGAAGTCTACAAGGTCTGGGTTACATTTCTGCATCCACAACCCCTCTAGATTTTTCCACTCCTCCCGCTGAAAGCAAGCCCTGACTTCTACTCCCTGCCAGCTGGCAAACCCCTCAGGCATTCCCACGACACAAAGGGTGAACACAAACCCACAGATCTCCTGCCACAGTGCTCCCCCAAGGAAGTGAAATGTCTGTGGAGAAGAGATATGTTGCTACAGCTGTGGGTCATGAGGACCTTCCCTGCCCCCCACCCGACAGGTTGAAACACCTGTGTGATCTCTCCTACTCATGCTCCAATGGTGCTTGGTGTAGATTGCGAGTCACATGGTGGTTTGGGGGTTGTCACCCTGGCTGAGGGCACATCCCCATGTCTTCCTGCCTTTCCTCCCCCTTGTAAAACTAGATGGAAAACTTACAATGAAGAAACCAATACAAGGAGACTGCGATGATTCATTGCAGTCCATGTGACGTATGTGAACATCTTCAAGCACAACCACCTTAGGGATGCCAGGGTGGGGGAAGTGTCATGTGCCAGGAGGGCATCATCAAAGGCTCCTAAGGGAGTTGGAAGCCCAGCTCCAGGGGATCCAGGCCTCTTGGAACACCCCTTCCTAAATACACGTCCTTGTTAATTTCAAGTGCGAAAAAAAGGGAGACTGGCTTCTGCAGGCAGCTTCCTCAGGCCCATCATAAAAATCGCCAGGTTGCACATAATGGCTTTTGTAATTACATATTTAATGTGACTGCTTGGAACAAGGAAGGAGACAAGGGGTGAACTGCTGGTCAGAGCAGAACAATGTTTGCAGGAACATTTCATCTTGTTCTCCCTGCACCACTGTCTGGCTCCTGAGCCAGATTTTAGGCTCTCGGTCACAGCAGTGTAAAGGCGGAAGAACTTCACTGAGATAAATGGAGCCATTCTGTACTCGGGAGCAGAATCAGCCCCACTAAGACCAGAACGTGGCCCAACGTGTGTTCACAGAAAACAACATAGGGGGCTTATTCGGATCTCACACTAGTTTGATGCAACGGCCTTGTCTTTAGCTGTGTTATCCCAGCTTCCATTGGTGTCGGCAAGAGGGGAATTAACTCCATTGGTTTTGTAACTATGTACTCAGCACTCACCTGCTCCTGCACCCCTTAGTCCTGGGAGCAGTCCTGCTCAAACCTTATAGCCTCCTCTTGCAAATAAAGGCTGAGAGACCCAACCCCTGGGGTTGAATTCCCAAACCCGCTAGGGCAGCGGTTCTCAAACTTCTGAGAACCGCGACCCCTTTTTTATCCTTTGGCTGCTGCGGCAGACCCTTATATGTCTGCCGAAAAGCCGCCAATTGCGGAAGTAATTCATTCAGCGGCTTTTAAGCAGCGCCGGGAGCTCGCGACCCCCCTGGGAGCACTCAGCGACCTCCAGGGGGGTCGCGACCCCCGGTTTGAGAAACCCTGTGCTAGGGGGCCACTCTGGGTCCAGTCCTGCAAGAGCTAAGGGGTGGATTATGCCCAGTCTTGTCCTATTGAAGCCAGTGGGATTACTGCATGGTTGGCAGCATGTATGATGATGGCCCGAGTGTCCACACTCCTATGTGAAGTCCAGGGGAGAGAAGAGCTCCCAGTAGAAGAGAAGGGAAGCTAAAGCATTAGAACACTAATGGTAAGATCTCTAAAGGTGCCTAGAGAACATGGGTTTTTATGGATATTAGGCTTGAGCTGGGCAGAAAATGGGTCTCCCAACCTATGAGTGTTTGAGAATTTGAAAATTTTCCCATCCCGAATTAAAACAAAGTTGAAATCTTGAAAGCGTTCGTGAAAGAGGTGGGGGAAGAAGAGGGAGGGGGAAGGGATGAAAATGGTTCAGGACAATTGCAGCCTTCCAAAATGTTTCATTTTGATTTCAAACCATTTTTTAAAGTCATAATTTACTCCAATTTTAGAAGGACAAAAAGCAATTGCCAGTGAAGACACCAGCACTTTTGTTTTGAAAGTGTCCAAATGGAATGTTTTGACAACTTTTAAACTAAAAAATAATTGAGTTGAAACAGACACTGTTTTGTGAACCGTTTCAATTTTGACAAATTGATGTTTTCCTGTGAAAAAATGTTTTGTTGAAAAATTCCTGACCAGCTCTTGACTGGGTATCCAGACCCCAAAGATTCCTTTGAAAAATCTTAGCCTCTAAGCAGAAATTTCCATTTTCTATTTATTCAGCACTAGGGATTTTCTAGACATCCATTTCCAGACATGTATTCATTGCCAATGTTTTCTGTGCCTCCATTTCAACATCTTGCCTTTTCCCTTCAGATGTCTTCATTTATCACTGCCACAGAGATTCAGCAGGGCTGTCTTGTAATCGCCACTTGTGTCCTCCTGATAGAGGGAAGAACAAAAATAGAATGGAATGGGGAGGACCATTCTAGCTCCATAGGATGCACTCACATCTGACGTGCTTTGAGAAAGACAGACTCCAGTGAGTTCAGTCGATTTATTCCTGATTTACACCCCACTGTAAGTGAGAGGAAAAGTAGGCCTAATACGTTTTCCCCGCAGTGTAAATATATTGAGCCCAATTCTCCCATCACTTAGCCCTGATTGGTTACAAACCTGTATAACTCCACTACATCAATGGAGCAACTCAGGAGTAAAAAAAATCATGTAAATGAAAAGTAGACAAGCCCATTGTACTCAAGGTTCAAACTGTCGGAGCATTTACGCACCATTCTCTCCATTCACTGGTGGAGAAGGGTGGAACATCAAAGTTGTATCATCATCCAGTTCCGCGCGCAGGGCCAGGTAGGCAGGCAGAGCTTCAGAGTCTCAATGCGTGGATGAGACGATGGTGTAGAGAGGAAGGGTTCAGATTTATTAGGAACTGGGGAAACTTTTGGGATAGGGGGAGCCTATACAGGAAGGATGGGCTCCACCTAAACCAAAGTGGAACCAGGCTGCTGGCACTTAACATTAAAAAGGTTGCAGAGCAGTCTTTAAACTAAGAGATGGGGGAAAGCCGATTGCTGCAGAGGAGCACGTGGATCGGATAGAGACTTCTCTTACAGGAGGGTCTGTCGTTAGAGATTCTCTAGGTTCTAGACAGGAAAGGATGGAAAAGGATAAAGGAGGGGCCAGATCAGATGAGAAATTTTCACATAAAGAATCTGACACACCAGGGAAGAGCAGACAGATAAACAGTGACCAGTTTTTAAAGTGCTTGTACACAAATGCCAGAAGTCTAAATAATAAGATGGGTGAACTAGAGTGCCTCGTGTTAGAGGAGGATATTGACATAATAGGTATCACAGAAACATGGTGGACTGAGGACAATCAATGGGACACAATCATTCCAGGGTATAAAATATATCGAAAGGACAGAATAGGTCGTGGGGGCGGGGGAGTGGCACTTTATGTAAAAGATAGTGTAGAATCAAATGAAGTAAAAATCTTAAATGAATCCACATGTTCCATAGAATCACTATGGATAGTAATTCCATGCTCTAATAAGAACATAACAATAGGGCTCTATTATCGACCACCTGATCAGGACAGTGATAGGGATGACGAAATGCTAAGGGAGATTAGAGAGGCTGTCAAAATAAAGAACCCAATAATAGTGGGAGACTTCAATTATCCCAACATTGACTGGGTACATGTCACCTCGGGACGAAATGCAGAGATGAAATTTCTTGATACTTTAAATGACTGCTTCTTGGAGCAGCTGGTACAGGAACCCACAAGGGGAGAGGCAACTCTGGATTTAGTCCTGAGTGGAGCGCAGGATCTGGTTCAAGAGGTAACTATAAAAGGACCGCTGGGAAATAGTGACCATAATATAATAACATTTAACATTCCTATGGTGGGAATAACACCTCAGAAGCCCAACACTGGGGCATTTAATTTAAAAAAGGGGAACTATGAAAGAATGAGGGGGTTAGTTAAACGGAAATTAAAAGGTAAAGTGACTAAAGTGAAATCCCTGCAAGCTGCATGGACTCTCTTCAAAGATACCATAATAAAGGCCCAACTCAAATGTATACCCCAAATTAAAAAACAACGCCAGAAAACTAAAAAAGAGTCACCGTGGCTTAACAGCCAAGTAAAAGAAGCAGTGAGAGAGAAAAAGGTATCTTTTAAAAAGTGGAAGTCTAATCCTAGTGAGGTAAATAGAAAGGAGCATAAGCACTGCCAAATAAAGTGTAAGAATGTAATAAGAAAAGCTAAAATGGAGTTTGAAGAGCAGCTAGCCAAAAACTCAAAAGGTAATAACAAAATGTTTTTTAAATATGTCAGAAGCAGGAAGCCTGCTAAACAACCAGTGGGGCCCCTGGATGACAGAGATACAAAAGGAGCACTTAAAGATGACAGAGTCATTGCAGAGAAACTAAATGAATTCTTTGCTTCAGTCTTCACGGCTGAGGACGTTAGGGAGATTCCTAAACCTGAGCTGTCTTTTGTAGGTGACGAATCTGAGGTATTGTCACAAATTGAAGTATCAGTAGAGGAGGTTCTGGAACTCATTGATAAACTTAACTGTAACAAGTCACCGGGACCAGATGGCATTCACCCAAGAGTTCTGAAAGAACTCAAATGTGAAATTGCGGCACTATTAACGAGGGTTTGTAATCTATCCTTTAAATCGGCTACTGTGCCCAGTGACTGGAAGATAGCTAATGTAACGCCAATATTTAAAAAGGGCTCTAGAGGTGATCCTGGCAATTACAGACCAGTCAGTCTAACGTCCGTACCGGGAAAATTAGTTGAAACAATAGTAAAGAATAAAATTGTCAGACACATAGAAGAGCATAAATTGTTGGGCAAAAGTCAACATGGTTTCTGCAAAGGGAAATCGTGTCTTACTAATCTATTAGAGTTCTTTGAAGGGGTCAGCAAACATGTGGACAAGGGGGATCGGGTGGACATAGTGTACTTAGATTTCCAGAAAGCCTTTGACAAGGTCCCTCACCAAAGGCTCTTACGTAAATTAAGCTGCCATGGGATAAGAGGGAAGATCCTCTCATGGATTGAAAACTGGTTAAAAGACAGGGAACAAAGGGTAGGGATAAATGGAACTTTTTCAGAATGGAGAGGGGTAACTAGTGGTGTTCCCCAAGGGTCAGTCCTGGGGCCGATCCTATTCAACTTATTTATAAATGATTTGGAGGAAGGGGTAAACAGTGATGTGGCAAAGTTTGCAGATGATAGTAAACTGCTCAAAGTAGTAAGGACCAAAGCAGACTGTGAAGAACTTCAAAAAGATCTCACTAAACTAAGTGATTGGGCAACAAAATGGCAAATGAAATTTAATGTGGATAAATGTAAAGTAATGCACATTGGAAAAAATAACCCCAACTATACATACAATATGATGGGGGCTAATTTAGCTACAACCAATCAGGAAAAAGACCTGGGAGTCATTGTGGATAGTTCTCTGAAGGCATCCACGCAGTGTGCAGCGGCAGTCAAAAAAGCAAACAGGATGTTAGGAATCATTAAAAAAGGGATAGAGAATAAGTCGGAGAATATCTTATTGCCCTTATACAAATCCATGGTGCGCCCACATCTTGAATACTGCGTACAAATGTGGTCTCCTCATCTCAAAAAGGATATACTGGCACTAGAAAAGGTTCAGAGAAGGGCAACTAAAATGATTAGGGGTTTGGAACGGGTCCCATATGAAGAGAGATTAAGGAGGCTAGGACTTTTTAGCTTGGAAAAGAGGAGACTAAGGGGGGATATGATAGAGGTATATAAAATTATGAGTGGAGTGGAGGAAGTGAATAAGGAAAAGTTATTTACTTGTTCCCAAAATAGAAGAACTAGGGGCCATTCAATGAAATTGGGGTGCAGCAGGTTTAAAACAAATAAAAGGAAGTTCTTCTTCACACAGCGCACAGTCAACCTGTGGAACTCCTTACCTGAGGAGGCTGTGAAGGCTAGGACTATAACAGGGTTTAAAAGAGAGCTGGATAAATTCATGGAGGCTAAGTCCATAAATGGCTATTAGCCGGGATGGGTAATGAATGGTGTCCCTAGCCTCTGTCTGTCAGAGAGGGGTGATGGATGGCAGGAGAGAGATCGCTCGATCATACCTGTTAGGTTCACTCACTCCGGGGCACCTGGCACTGGCCACTGTCGGTAGACAGGATGCTGGGCTAGATGGACCCTTGGTCTGACCCAGTATGGCCGTTCTTATGTTCTTATGTTCTTATGTTCATCATCACCACTGCCGCAAACCCCAAACGGGCACAGAGCGTTGCTGCTTACTGATCAAGGGCCTACTGAGCATTCTTAAAACAGTCTGGCTGGCTGCTCAATCTATGTCCATCACTGATTATCACATTGCACCACCGAAGTTTTAGTGCCCCCGTGATTGCCGGAAGCATAGAACTCTTCCTTGGTCAATGTGCTTCGTAAGTCAAGTTTTTAGGAAACAGACAAATCTCTCAGTCTCTGTCGAGGGGAGTGTTAACGAGAAAGTGATGAGATGCTCATTTCATCATCTCTGGGTATTTTGGAGGGGCCTGTTGCAACGTCTCAACAGGAATTATTATTCGGGCCGGACCCTCGACGACCGATCATTAATCAACATGACAGATACTGACAATGTAGATTAGAGGAAGGGGCCTTAATTACAGAAAGATTTCTCAGGGGACTGCTTGTACAGGGGCCTCTGTGCCATTTGCACAGGGGAAGGGAACAAACCATAATGATAAAATGGGAGAATGCTGGGACTTCAACCCCATTGCAGAATGTGGCTTTCTACTAGGGATGAGAAACCAAAAAAATCCAATCCCAAAGCATTCGGTGGGGAGGATGGGGGGTTATGTTCAGTGTCTAGACCTGTCACACACAGTACATGGGCCAGATCCCCGGTAGGCATAAATCACCTTAGCCATTTTTCCTCCAGTCCATCCAAAAGGCTTCTGGACAGTGCTAGGGTCTCTCCCCCAGCCCAAAGAATGCCCTAGAGAGGCGAAGAAATGGGCAGGGACCAGCCTCTGGTGTTTATTGTTTTAGATTGAATCATAGAACATCAGGGTTGGAAGGGACCTCAGGAGATCATCTAGTCCAACCCCCCTGCTCACAGCAGGACCAACCCCAACTAAATCATCCAACAGATTTCTGCCCCAGCTCCCTAAATGGCCGAAATGCTCAAACCATATGATCTGTGCCCTCTTCTGCTTTCCCTGATTAAGGAGAAGAGTGTCCTGCATTAGACTTTGTGCAAGTGTGCGTTCAGAGCTGCTGCGTGTCCCTGAGCGAGTTAAGCCAAACACTTTTGGGGTGGAGTTCTGGGACTGGGCATGTTTAAACACACTGGAGTTGGAGGAGTCACCATTATGCCCGGGGGCTAGGAATGGGACACCCGGTTCCAGCTCCCCTCAGGAGGTGTCAGAGTGAAGATCTGTGTCCCAAGTGTGCGCCTAGGGAACCCAGCATTGGGGTAATGGCTGGACTCTGTTTAGGCTCCAGGGGCTTAAAACTCTGGGCAATCCAGAGCCTGGGATTCCCGTCACGGCAGCCCTAGGGAGCGGCTGGACGGGGTGCTTACTGGGATCAGGAGTGGCTCCAGGCACCAGAGCACCAAGCATGTGCTTGGGGAGGCAAACCGCGGGGGGCGACCAGCCGGTAACTGTTAGGGCAGCAGTGAGGCATCCGCAGAAATGCCACCAAATACCACGGGAGGCGGCAAAACATGTAGAGCCGCCCCTGGCTGGGATCTCTGACAGAGCGACACGGATGTATCGCCCTGGAGGAATTGGTCCAAGATATTTCCATGCCCCTGGGCTCTGCATGGGAAGGGACAGGCAGAAAGCTCTGTCTGCAATGTTTCTGATCAATCCAAACAGGGCCACAGCCTTCTGCAAAACCCCGCCCTTGGCTCCATCCCCTGGCTGCAAAACCCCAGAGATTAAATGGGTGACTGGAGCATGGGGGCAAGACAAATTGCCCTGCTAGGCCAGCTGGTGGTGTTCAGCTTGACAGAGGGACTAGGGCAGAATGGGCAATGTGCTGAACCACACAGGGGCTAGGAAGGGAGCTAGGACAGTGGACGGCAGCTGCATTCAACCACGATGCTTCAGCTGGCGGAGCTCAAAGCACGTGGGAGCAGAGCTTGGTTGGTACAGCGCCTGTGGCAGTAGAACTAGCTTCCATCAGCAACTAGTTTGAGCCCAAATTCTGTCACCTGATGATGTTCGCTCCTCGTCCATTTTCGAAATGGACGAGGAGGGATCCCCAACTCCCTCTGGAGTCTAACTCTTTTTGGGGGACTTATGGAGGGGGAGAGTCACAATCTTAATGGGGGAATAGTCCTTCACCCAGAACACTTATGACAGCGCCCAGACACCATGGTGATGGACATACCAGAAAGGTATGTCAGTGATTCATAACAACAAAGCTGCGGCTTACCAGAATCATGGTGGAGAGGGATTTGCCTGCGATCTTTAGGAACTCAGCCTTGATGAGATTTAAGTCAATTTCACTCCTGGAAACGATGACCCTTATAAGGGTGCCATCACAAGTGCCTGCCCCCTGCAATGACACATTTATCACTTTGGCAGTGCCACTGGGTATTGGCATGATCTCATTCTCTCTCTTTCGGGGGGGGGGGGGAAGAGGAAGAGAAAGCCAATTTAGTGTTTGCAAATTGGTCTAAGATGAAAGAGACCAGGTTTCAGATGCTGCTGGGAATGAATTTAGCACATCCTGGTGCCTGGGGGCCCACTATTCATGTCACAAAACCCAGCCTGCAGTTTGGTGCGACTGCCAATCCTTGTGCATGAAAAACTCCATAGCCAAAGTCCTGCAGTGTTGCAAGCAGGAACGGAGGTTTATTGGTACATACAGCACAGCTAAGCGTGGTAGCTTTACAGAGCATCTGCCCAGGGCTCCAGCCAATCTGTTTAGTCCTTTACCCTTATGAGGGGGATATTCATCAGCAGCAAAAAATGTGGGGGAAGCCTCTCTCATTTGGAGTCTTCCACTGAGGGGGACTGCATCGGCCCCACATTTCTGTGTTACAGCTACGATCAGTGGGGGTATCACAGGGTCTGCACAGGTGTCTCCCTTTTCCCCCTGTGCCCTGGCTGGTAGAAATAAGAGTCCTCACACCTTCCTTTGGTGTTTCCCTCTAGTGCATTTTATTTACAGTGGATTCAGTGCAAGAAAGTGCTTCCCTTTATCCCCCAACAGTTACCCTCCTTCTACCTGGTTCCAGGGTCTCCAGGCCCCGGACGCGCCCTGCCTGGGGGGGGGGGCAGCAGCAGTCTATCCCCTTCCTGGCTCACCTCCCTGAGTTCAGCTCAGGGCTTTTCTAGCCCTCTCAGTTTGCAGCCCCAGCTGTGACCACTTAGCCCAGCCTACTGCAGTGAGCCAGTCCTCGTTAGGGCCCACAGCTGGGCTCCCTGCTGGCTCCTTCAAGCCTCTGCCCCTGGCCCTCCTGCCAGAAAGCAGGGCTTAGCCAGCAGGGGCAGGGCATTCAAGGGGTTTTACCCCTGCCCTGCCACAGGGCTAAAGAACCCCATTAGCACTGACACACTCAGCCCCAAAGGCTTCAGGTATTTCCGTGTACTTCTCCCTGGACTTCTTTTGTTTGTTTTAATGTCGTGGAGAAAAATGCATCCTAAAAACCAACACACTTATTGGTACCAGAGCAATTCAACCACCACTTGGGACAAAACCCTAATTCATACCAAGTGCAAATCCGTGACTTCTGTGAGGGTTGCACGTATGCAGCTGAGGGTGGAACTGGACTCCTTGTGCCAGTCTCAACTCCCCAGAAACAAGCTCCTTCAGGACTTCAACCCTACATGGCCTTCTTCTTCCAAAGGGGCCGGCCCGACTCTGCTCTCACCTGCACCAGTTTTACCCCACTGCCCCTTCAGCACTTCAGACTGAAGCAAGAGGAAAAAAAGGCCTGCTCTGAACAGCCTGTGCTAGAACAGTCTTACCTTCAAGGCGTAGTACAGCCGCTCTGCAAAGTAATGGTGGACGTTCCTCGTGCATTTCACTAGACACAGAAGAACGTTCAGTGAGTCAGTGCCTGGGATCAGTCTAATCCAGGGACAGCAGAGGATAGTAATTCAGCTCCCCGTCACCTTCCCTAAACCTCCCCAAGGGATCATGGCAGCTAAGAAGTGCCCTGGTATTATGGGATGGATGTGCTTAGCCCACTACCGCAGTGGAAGAGAAGCGTAGACAAGAGTAAGGGAGTCCTGTGACCCTTACCAATAGCCAGCATGGCATCTTCCAGTGAGCCGTGGGTTTCACTCCGGATGCTGTCTTCTAGGCTTTTACTGGCAAGCTTCTGGTATTCATCAAAGACTGTTGGAAACAGGAAACGAAGGACTTTTAAATCCAGGCCGAACAATTCCACAGACATTTTGTGCCTGGTTTCCACTGGTTGTGCTTCTGAGGGGCCTGACCCAAAGCCCATAGAAGTGGATGGCCCGATTCCCATTGACTTCAGTGACTTTAGGTGAGGTTCAAAAATGAGACACACAAAAATGCTGGCACCACACAAACCCAAGTAAATATCTGCATGTGCGTATGATGGGTAAATAAGGACAAAGATGGGTGCTGGTGTATGTAATTACTGGCTTGCATTTGGAGGTACAGGTTCGCTCATTGCATGTTCATTTGGAAATCTGGCCCTTAATCCCGGTCTTTGGCTATTGATCTATATCAGGTTCCAAAGGGATATGGATGGCTCTAGCATTCTGCTGAGGTCTGCTGCGGTCACTGGCTCAGGGAGCCAAAGTAACACTGAACTGACACAAGATCTGGGCTGGTCACGGGCCTTCCGTTTTTGGAGGGGGAAAAACACCACGGGAAACTTGGGACTTGTTATTTTCCCCCATGCAAAAAAACAAACCAACCACTAAGTGAGAAAACCATAAGGAAAAATACAGAGGTAAATTCCAAGATCTTTGGGTTTACTCAGATTCCCACAAAAAGTTCATGTTCAACCACAGCATGAAGATTTGTTTTCTCTCTATGTAGAGTGTAGACACTTCAGGAGCAGAATTATTAGGCCTCAAGTTTGACTTTAGACCTGCACACATCGCTAGCAATTAAAGAAGAGCTCTGTATTATGGAAGTCATGGAATCTCCTTCTTTGGAGGTTTTCAAAACAAGGATGGCTAATCATCTGTCTTTGATGGTTTAGAGGCAACAAATCCTGCATCTTGGCAGGGATTAGACTAGATGACCCTTACAGTCCCTTCTAACCCTACGGTCCTATGTAACACAGTGAGCTTCAAATGTAAACCTGGGCAGCATTCAAGCTTATCTCCTCTAAACTCCATGCTTAGATACTACGGTGAAAGAGACTAACAGGTTGGAGACGGCCACCGAAGCCATGTTCAGGTTTGCCTGCTGTAGGCACATGGTTTAACGTCGCACCGGGTGACTGGCCTATTATGAACCTGGGCACAACAGCCACTCTGACAAAGCCTGTTTGGTCACGGGCAGCTCTATGTTGCTCATAGGACAGTTTGATGTCCTACTTCCCTTGGCCGCTGATATCCATCATGTTCTTAGGAGCATGGTGCCGGGATTCCACCTGGGTGTGTTGCAATTCTTCAACGTAGAACAATGCCACAGCGATGAACAGCAGTATATAGCATGCTGTAATGCATTGGGGGACACACAATCTCTCTCTGAGGGGATCTCTTTTATTGGACCAATTTCTGTTGGGGGAAGGGACAAGCTTTTGAGCATCACCGAGCTCTTCCTCAGATCTGGAGAAGGTGACAAGGGTGATCATCATCTCCAGGCCCGAGGAAGAACCCCATGAAACTCAAAACCATGTGCCTTCCACCAGACGTTGATTCTAATGAACATTCTTTTCTTGCCCACCTGGTCTCTCTCTCTAGCCATCTTTGTCTAACACACCAATCTCTGTGGTATCTGAACTCTTCAGTAAATGGACTGATTTGCAGATGTGTTGAGTGCTCAGATCTCCCACCAAAGCCAATGGTTCTTCTGGATGCTCAACACTTCGGAAAAAAAGTCAGAGCACATATTTAGGTGCTTAAATGTGAATTTAGCTGCCTAACTTTGGACGTCCTGGTTGGCCCTGCCTCTGCTTTCTGCATCCCCCTGCTCTGTACCTCTCAGCAAATGGGTGGCACTCCTGGTGCACAGGATGGTGATGAACTGGATCTCGTCGGTGCCCCGTATCTTCTCCCCAGCAGCATAAAGAGCCTGTGATTGAAACACATCGGTTACAGCTCCCAGTGACATTCAAGGCCTGGATCTCACAGAGAAGGGGTTCATGTGACTTGGTGCAAAGCAGAACATCTGCTCCCACTGGATGCATGTTAGGGCACTGGCTGTGTTCCTGGATAACCAATCTTACAGGGCCACTCGCTGCCAGGTGAGCTAGACCCTTTCACACCACAATCCCTGCCTTTGTTTAAACTGGGATAGTAACTAACTGTTACAGCAGGGTGAGTAATTCCATTCCCTACCGAGGGCCTTCAGGTCACACCCTAAGAATCAGTGTTATGGTAAAGGACCGGTCACTTTATAGAAATACCTGTGCGTCCTGAAGCACCATCGCTGAATCCACATAGCATCTTGGATCATCCCTCTCGCCCTAGGAGGGTACAATGGAAACACGGTTATTTGCTTTCCTACAGTGTTGCCTGCATGAGGATCTCAAAGCACTTTACAGATGGATGAATTCATCCTCCCAGCCCTTCATCCCTGCAAGGTAGGTAAGCCATATTGTTACATACAATACAAGAGAAAAATGTCTGGTTAGCGATTGGCTAAAGCCTCTCATATGACAAGGAGCCAATTGGTTGCTATTGCTTAACTCTGACACGTGGAGATGCTTTCTGAAGATTGTGGGGCAGGGTATGGAAAGGGGGCACAATGCAATTGGGGTACATCACTTCTGAAACTATCTGGAGAGCAATGCCCTGGTGGCTGTGTAGGAAAGGACAGTGTCCCCAGTGGCTGAGCTCACAGAAGCAGTTTTGGAGGCTAACTACTAGTGCCTAACTCTCGACTCTGTGTCAGCTTTTAAAGCAGAGATCTTGTTCAGAGGGGGCTCTCTGGGTGGGTGATGTGTCTAGTAATTCTGATGCCTACCTGCAGCAGGTGGGCTGGCGATAATAGGCCTGTTCTCACTGCTAGCCCCAGTCGGAAGAAGTGGGGGGAGGAAAAGCCCTGGCTCCCCATTCTTTCATCACAACCTTACCTGAAGGAGGCAAACCAATATCCGCTCAAAGTAGCCACTGGTATCCGATTTGATGTCCTCTTCCAGGTTAGAGCCATATTCTGCAAGCAAAAGAGGACCAAGAAGAGGCAGGGGTGACGTGTGCTCACGGAAAGGCACAGTGAATGACTGAGGTGTCACCATACCTTCCAGAGATAAATGAATGCTTACCAGGCCCCAAGAAGGTAACCTGAGGGAAACACATGGCTGTGAGCAGCTCACTAAGCCCCGACTCAGGAATGTGCATCAGCAAGGTGTCTAATTTTAAGTACATCTGGAGCTCCATAAAGTCAAGGGGCCAAGCACATGTTCAAAAGCCAACCATGTAATTTAAGTAAGTACCTTACAGAATCCGGGCCTTATTTTCTGAAACCCTCTCTCAAGACCAAATGCTGCCCTGGAGCCTTGAAGGGATTGAAGGATGGGCATGGACATAAAAGTTTGACCGATTCCCAACTGGGGCATGTCCCAGTAAAGCCAAACCCGGTGAACAAATAAAGCTCCATAGACAGGAAGATTCCATTACACCAACACTGGCGTGCTTGCTACCCATCTGAACTAAACCCAGGACAGCTCTGAGGTTTGCCTGTTACTAGATGAGACATTTTAAAGGTGGGATTTTTTCAGAAGCAGCCAGCGTTGGCCCAACTCCCATTGACTCCACTGGGAAGACAACACTGAGCTATTTGGAAGATCCCGTCTGACTATGCAAAATGTCCGCTGTTAATTCAATCATCATGAACCCGCCCTCACAGTGCTCCCAGCATGCTCGGTGTAGCGTAAGCTGCTTTACCTTCTTTGTAAGCCTTGATTATTTCTTTAATTTGCACTTTTGTCCGTGATGCCAGGATCTCTATAATGACCCCTTCACTTGTTCCTAGACCCTTTAAAAGGAAAAGGAAAAAGAGTGGGAGAAAATACTTTGCCATGCAATTAAAGCGATCTTTAGAAAACTAGCCCTCAAGTTAAGGTGTCTGAGGATTGTCATAGGCTGTGTGCCGAGTTGTGATAAATTGTCACTGTGAAACCAGGAACTACACGCAACTTGTTCGGTTTCAGTACAGATTTGTTTGCTAAGGCTCACCCCTCCTCTGAGCAATCCTAGAGTTGAGGTTGATTATATGGGGTTCTGCCCATGTACAATGCATTCATCAAGGCTTTCAATGACAAGTGGCATTAGAAGGGTATGAGGAGAGTGATGCAATCAAATCTATCCACCTGCATACAATTTTCATAAGCTTCTCGCCACTTCTAATTTTGCAAATAGTTAGAAGTAGAGAAATAAAGTCCCACATCCCAACCTTGGGATGCAAACATCCCATACCAACCTCTTCTGACCCCATCCTGCCCCTCCAGCCATCATCACTGGCTGATTTCTTATGGGCTTCATGTCAGAGGTTAGGTATTTGAAAGAGGAGAGGGGAGTAGCCTTATGGGCTGGTCCAAGGAGGGCATCGCATGCACAAAGGGCAAGCTGGGAGGAGGTACAGGGATGTTGGTGTTAGAACTGATGAATGAGCAGCTGAGGCCTCCTTTGCAGAGCAGATTTGATGAGTAGGCTGCAGTAGACAACAGGGGACAAGCAGGGAGGGGATGTGTTGTAAGTCCCAAGCAGACTGCAAAGAATTACAACGGGATCTCACAAAACCAGGTGACTTGCCAACAAAATGTCAGATGAAATTCAATGTGGATAAATGCAAAGGAATGCATGTTGGAAAACAATCCCAACGATACATATAAAATGATGGGGTCTTAAATTAGCAGTTACCACTCAAGAAAGAGATCATGAAGTCACCGAAGATAGTTCTCTGAGAACATCCACTCAATGTGCAGCAGGAGTCAAAAAAGCAAACAGAATGTTGGGAATCATTAAGAAGGGATAGATAAGAAGACCAAAAATACCACATTGCCTCTAAATAAATCCATGGTACGCCCACATCTTGAATACCGCATGCAGATGTGGTAGCCCCATCACAAAAAATATATTGGAATTGGAAAAGATTCAGAAAAGGGCAACAGAAATTATTAGGGGGTATGGAACAGCTTCCATATGAGGAGAGATTAAAAAGACTGGGACTTTTCAGCTTGTAAAAAGACTACTAAGGAGGGGGATAGGATAGAGATCTATAAAATCATCACTGGGGGAGAGAAAGTAAATCAGGAAGTGTTATTTACTCCTTCTCATAACACAAGAACTAGGGGTCACCAAATGAAATTAATATGCAGCAGGTTTAAAACAAACAAAATAAAGTATTTTTTTCACACATTGCACAGTCAACCTGTGGAACTCTTTGCCAGAGGATGTTGTGAAGGCCAAGACTATAACAGGGTTCAAAAAAGAACTGGATAAGTTCATAGAAGATAGGTCCATCAATGGTTCCTAGCCAGGATGGACAGGGATGGTGTCCCTAGCCTCTGTTTGCCAGAAGCTGGGAATGGGTGACAGGGAATGGATCACTCGATGATTGCCTGTTCTGTTCATTCCCTCTGGAGCACCTGGCATTGGCCACTCTCAGAAGACAGGATAGTGAGCTAGCCGGACCTTTGTGTGACCCAGTATGGCAGTTCAAAGAAGGCAGAGATATGGTCATTGATGAGGAGGAGGATGATCTTAGCAGCTGTATTTTTTGGGGGCCTGACCTTGTTGGGGAGGCCCGAGAGAGAAGGAGGTTATGGTTGTCAAGACAACGGAGGAGGGCCTAGATGAGAGCCATGATTATCTGGCCAGAAACAAGAGGATCTTTGGAATTTTATACAGCAAGTGGCAATAGCCAGAGATCTGTAATTTTCAGCAATCATTCTTCACCAGAAAGAGGAAGTTTTGCATAGTTCTGCTGTTGGCCTCAAGTCAAAGGCATTAATAATATTTTAAAGGATGCCCTTTCCACCAAAGACGTGTTGTAATAGCGTATCTAGCCAAATATTTGCTATAAACATTGGCCTGCTGAGAAGCGGTACTGTGGAAAGGGTTCATCCCGTTCAGTTACTAAGCAGTTGTATTAGCACAGGAAATTAACACAGTGTTCCTGCTGTACTTAATAAGCAGCATGTCATTGATTTACCTTCAGGGCATCATGTAATTCCTTGGCATCATATTTGAATGGCGGGTACATAAGGGCTATGATGAGCCTCTCAAACTTGCCACTCAGTTCAGACTTCAAGCTGGCAATAAGATCCTGTTAAACACGAAAGCTCTAGTTAAGGGAAGAGTGCATCCAAAGCTCCCTGCGTTGCATGTCACTTTCCCCGAATCTCCATTTGCGACCCCCATGATGAGTTACAGCAATAAAGCTGACGCAGGGTGTCACGTTGACCGGTTTATTATAAAAGCACCTATGGGCTGATCAGGAGGCCACCCTTGTGAGTGGACTCTGTCTGGGTATTTCTGTAGTGCCCCCTCCAATAACTGCAATATCTGGGCACTTCACAGACATTACAGAATTCATCCCCAAACACTCCCACCAACCCAAATCCTTGAAATTTCCCATAGGGAAGTCTGTAGCTTTCCAACCAGCTCTGCTCTTCATGCACCCGTTCCCTGGCCAGCCCAGATCTGGTAATCAACCCGGGGACGGGTGTTGGACAAGAAATCTGGATGCTGCAGAACATCATAGCTATTAATTATACTGCATACGGGCAGTAGATAGAACCTTTGGTCCCAAGAACATAGGCCTCCATTAAGAAGGTAGACTTGCACGGTTGTAGTAGTGTCAGTGCCCAGCACCTCTGTACCCTTCCATAAAATACCTAGAGAGAGACAAGGGGAGTGAAGGGACATTTTATTGGACTGGCTTCTGTTGGTGAGAGACAAGATATCTGGGGAAGCTTGGAAGCTTGTCCCTGTTGTCAACAGAAGTTGGTCCAATAAACGATATTATCACTCCCACCTTGTCTCTCTAATATCCTGGGCCCAACATGGCTACAGCACCAGTGCCAATAGATTAATGGGTGACAAAAACACACAACGTCTGACATTCCATCCAGCAGAGGGCAGTGCGCCCATGGTCGCCGACACCTCCCTTCCCAGGAAAGGCATCGTGCAGTGCAAATTGAAAATTGATCAGACATGTCCTTTCTCTGGATAACCTTTCCAAACTGTTCCTTGAACGATCTGGCAATCTGATGACGCTGTGCATTGCTCCTTTTGGTGAGGACGTCGGTTATAGCCTGTTCATCTGTCCCTGGAAAAAACAACAACGGTAGGATGTAAACACACTGTGCAGGAGAACAAGGCAACACATGTCTAAAACATGAAAGGGTATTACCCATCCAACCTTCCCAAACTCCCTGCCCTCACAATGAAGAGATTTAGGCACATTTTGGAGCAGCTTAGCTTCTGAATCCCCTTGTGACGGCTGTAGTTTTCTGCAGGGAATTGTGCTACTGCTATAACCGAAGTGTAGAATGTTCTAAATACATGGCTGGTAATAGAGTCAACTCACCGAGTCCTTTCATGGCTTTATACAGAATTTGGGCATCGGGTGCGGGGTCAAAGCTCAGGGCACCTCGCACTGAGCTGCCATCTTCATCGCGCTGTAAGAGAAGACAACTATGTATCCTATGTGAAATTAGTTTGCTGGGGCTTAGTCCAGGTCCCTGTGGACCTAGAGAACAAATTACACTATTGCAATAGGTGCTCATTAACTCCTCAATGGCAGTCCCAGCAGAGTGCCCTGACTATCGAAACTGGACTTTCATATTGCCCCGAAAGGTGGTAGCTTGTTATGTTTACGGCACATACACATACAAGTTAGATAAACACACAAAATACTCTTGCTGGAAAGGTTGCAACGTAAGAACTTCATTTCTTGAGTCCAGAACACCACCACACAAGAATCCAAAACAGAAAGAGACAAAGCAGGCTGCTCCCTAAAACAGAGGCACAACTCACCCCACCTTGTTCTAGGTTCCTTTCTGCAGACAGACTCTGTAAGCCCCAGATCACAAGCTTTCCTACTGAGCCCCTAGCCTGCAAGCAGGTCCTAGAAACCCTTTGAACTTAAAGTGATAGCTTGCCATTTTAAACAGTTTTCCAAGCACCACATAAATCATGAGCACAGTTGAGTATGTGTGTGTGATACTATACCGCTGCTACAACCAGAGTGTTATCATGCAGGATAGTTTTATACATAAACTTCATCTGTTCCATGGCATATCTCCGTTGACTGGGAACCATGCCCATAGTAACGGTAGGGCGGAACCGCATGCTGATGACCTTAAAATCTCACTACAAACCAGGAATTTGATTGCTGGAAGAGCGTGAGAAAGATTCCTATCTGGCAAGGTTCACTTAGAGACGGCCGTGGGCTAGAAGGATGCGGGCAGCAGAGGGATTGTGTGTGGGAAGAACTTGGACTGCTTGGTAAACCTCTAGGAAAAGAAGCGGGGAGAGACTGCACCAGTGGGAATAGCAGAAGGAACCCTAGGGTGGTTAGAGCAGCCTGGGGAGTGCTCTAGGTTGGTGCAACATGACTCCAAGATTGGGGGAGGGCGAGGAGCATTTTAATTTATATGGCCTTTGGGTCAAGGATTGGAGTCCGTTCTGGCTAGATGGAATCAGGCATGACTCACAGCCACCCAAGTCCTCTATTTGTGTTCTCTGGCTGTATAGAGGGAGAAAGGTGTGGCCATATCAGGTTAGGACAGGAATCTTGCTGAGATTCATCCGGCTTCCTGTTTCCAGGTGACTCCTCAGAGCTAGCTGCCTGAAATGAGTCAATGTATGTGTCACCGCCATAATGAACAAGCCCATTAGACAGGCATGCAGCGGGATCTACGCCAGCTGACACGCTCCTCATTTAGGCTTTTTTACTTGACTATCTCTGGTTACAATTTTCCAAACAAATTTTCTTCTCACTGAAAAATGGCATTTTGTCCAAAAACGAACTTTTCCACGGGAAAATGCGGGTATTGCCTGGATTTTTTTAAATGGAAAGTTTCTTACAAAATGTTCATTTTTAAAATTTTGATTTGAAATTTTCACTTCCTTTTTCAAAAAGTAAAAGAAAATTCAAACTTTGCTTCCCCTCCCCCACTTTTTTTTAAAAAATTGACTAGAAAGAACAAGCTCCAGGGCTTTGGAGTGGCCGCGGTTCCGTGCTTTGCTTCCTCTTTCCACTCTCATTTTTCAAAGTGCCTCCAACTATGGACGAGTTAGAGCAACAGAATTAAAAAGGGAAAAATCACGCCCGCCCTCCACCCATTATTCATCTTCTTGGACCCGGTGATGAAAAGGAGGAGAGGAATGCTGACGTTTCAAAAGTTTCATGCAGAAATATGAAGGGGGAGGGGGGAAATGAGGAAACATCAAGAAACCCACCCAGAAAACTATTGCATTTGAACCCTGTGAAATGGAAACAAATTTGAAATTTTTCATGAAATGGTTTGTCCATTTTCCAACCAACTCTACCCATAACGACCACAGTCGAAAACCAAAGCAAATGTTTTGCCCACTTGAGGCAGAATCCTGGCCCTCACTGTTCTCCATATTTTATGCCAGATAAAGTAAAAGCACCAGGAGATGCATGATCTGAGGCATACAATCACAGGAGGACCATGGAGCCCAACTACTGGGAAATACAGAGAGAAGGCGGCATTGGGACAAAACAGTTAATGGAAGACAGCTAAAGAAACCCTGTAAGGATAATGACGGTTTGGCGCTGGTGTCTGGGACACAGCTGGGTGGGGAACTGGAACACCATTCTGGGGAGGATTTTGAGATTTCAGAATCTGGTTTCATTCCAGTTTGGAACAAAAGGCAAAGCTCTGAAGTTGTCTGCACAAGGGAATTATTTTCTGCCCAGCTCTGAGGCAGGGTCTCTGGCTCTGGTTTGCCTGATAGGCTGCCCTAGAGGCAGAACGGATCTTGAGGCAGAATGGATCTGCCTCAAGAAAGCCATTCAGCCATTGAACCAGATTTGAAACGTACATTTCCAAAGTAATGTGAACTTTAAAGGAACATCGTGGTCTTGGCTTCCCATTGAGTCCAGCTCCCTGTACTGATATTCAAAACCCTCCATGGCAATGGCATAGCTACTGCAGACCACATCTCCTTCCAGGACCTACCGCCACAGCTGGAACAATCAACTTGGTAGCCAGTCAAGAGGCTGATGACAATGGGAGGTTGAATATTTGCAGGAGCTGGACCTAGAGTATGTAACTCACTCCCACAAGGGAAGAGACAGACCAAATTGTTCACAGCTCTGAGAACTAAATGCAGAACTCGTTTCCTTAGCTTAGAGGTTCTTCAGTAAATTCTCCACCCACCCAACCCCGCTCAGAAGCAAACAGCCAATAAAAGTGCCAGCTTGTTGCTTAAAAACCGGCAAACATAGTTAAGAAATTCCTCATAATCAAGCACATGCACACAAAGAGATTGATCATGCATCAGGTGTGATCAGTTTGTAAGTGAAGGATTTTACTCTGTCTCTACACATAGAATTTATATATTATTTGAGGCATGACAATATGCCTCTAAAATCACGTACAGGGAGTCTCACACTCCAGTATTTCCTCTACTTACCCAGCCCTTCCACCATGCCATGGTACACTTGGTTGCAATTCTTTTTCCTGTAAATAAGGGACGTTACACATTAGATCTTTTGAAAGTTAAAGGGACCATTATGATCATCTAGTCTGACCTGCACAATTCAGGCCACAGAATTTTACCCACCCATTCACATGTGAACTGGAAAGAAAAGTTTCCTGCAAACTCACCACTAGAAAAGAATTTTAAAAATTCTTCTGCTTTCTGGAGGTCTAGTCACACTGGCTGCTGCAGAGTGTAACTGGCACCTCTGCACCAAAAATGTACAAATATGTGCCTTCCTTTTCTATAAATCCCACAAGGCAACACCTGAAAGACATGGTTCAACCGGTTTTTGTACATATGTTCTCACTGGCAGAGATGCGGTTGCTTAGTAACAAGACTTCCCTGGTTAAGAGCCTCACTTTCAAACTTGGTTGACTAAAGTTTGAATTTCCCCTTCTGATTTTTTACAATGTACCTCCCTTAGCCCCAGGGACTTGTGCAACATGGAAATGACAGCCAGATACCAGAGTACCTAAAACACACAGATCAATTGCTCTCTAATGATTAAAGGACTCTCTCTACCTGTACCCTAACAAAACAAGACACACATTCCCTCAGCCAATCCCCACCCAGTGCCCCATCCCTCCCAGCGAAGCCTAGGCGGGGGGGGGGGGGGGAGGGAAGGAGCCCTATTGCTTGCATTGAAGCTCACTCCACTGTGGCTGTGGCGTTCCAGAGCCCTGTGTGGAGAAGGCCCTGTGAAATGCACCCTCTCTGCCATAGCAAGGTCTGGGAACTCAAGGGCCTTTGACTATCACACCAGAATGACATGAGGAGGGAAGTGGTCTGTTAGTCAGGCCCCAAACAACTAGATGTAGCCCTGTAGAGATTCCATTGCTATCACCTACTCTCGGCGTGATGGACTCATGGGCCCTCCCCCTTCTCACTAAAGCTGGCCAAACTTTGGGGCTCTTCCGAATCCCTTGGTGGGATACACTTGGTTGTGTGCACCTTCCTGGGGGGAGAGGGAGGCAATCAGCCCATCCTGAGCAAGATGGATACAAATGTAGTGGGCCCACAGCTCTTGGAATGCCAGGCAGCCCAATGAAAATCAGGGACTGGACTACTGAGAACTGTAAGGCCCCTCTAGTGAGGGACTGGCTGCTCCTTCCACCCACCTTGATGTAGGCAGACCAGCCCACCCTGATCTCCACATTAGACCCTGTTCCCCTTAGGGTGTCCTTCCGATATTCAGAGTTTTGTCTTATATAGGTGCCTATTACCCCCCATCCCCGATCCTGATTTCACACTTGCTGTCTGGTCACCCTAGTTCCCCTTCAGAGACTGGGCCCAGGCACCGTGTGCTCAAGCCGCCCTGGGGGAATTGCAGTTACTGGAAGGCTTTGAACAAAAGATTGTAAGGGAGTGGTTCCTCCCACACCCCGGAGCGGTGCCCCGCTTTCCAGGGTCAATAACTGTCTCAGTAACATTCCTTTCTGGAGACCAACATCCACGCCCTGAGCTAGCGAACAACACTGCCAGCTGCAGCTCCACCCCTCACATTGTTTCCCCATGATGGTCACAGGATCATGCAGAAGTTGCCAGAGTCTGGCCTATTGTGCAAGCCGTCCCAGACTGTCAGGGGTCTCTGGAGTTCTGGGCCACCCCTGGGGTTAGCTCTGTGCTCAGGTTTCCTCAGTTCTGCTGACAGAATGACCAGGGGTTTGGGGTTGTGGTTTAAACTCTGTGCTGATTTCCTCACTGGCGGCTTTGGGAAATTCAAGAATGATTGACAAGAGTTTGCTCAAACCTTAACCAATTTAAAATATATTTTTAAAGGGGGAGGGGAGCCCTCGTGGGGACTCGGGAGCGGAAGGTGCTAAGAGACCTTTGCCCTCTCAAACCTACGGCTGCTCTGTTCGACCTGGTCCAGCCTGCTACAGCCTGAAGGAGACCAAGGCCAGTGAAGAATCACTAAGGTTTAGGGATAGGGTGACCAGACAGCAAATGTGAAAAATCAGGAAAGGGGTTTAGGGCTAATAGGAACCTATATAAGAAAAAGATGCCAAAATCAGGACTGTTCCTATAAAATCGGGATAACTGGTCACACTATTTAGGGACAGCACAGTCATGCCCCCCTTCTACCAGCCACGTCCCTTGTGCTAGCTGGTAGCCCTAAGTACCCACTCAGCTATCTGGATGCATAGGAAGATGTGACCCCACATGTCATTTGTTTTAAAAAAAACCTGAAAATTTCCTTACCCCTGATATTAGGAGCACCTGAGATGATTGGGTGGATTAGTGGTCATTGCTGTGTAAGGATGCAGCTGTGTTTGCACAAAGTAATGGGGGATTTGGCCTGCAGAAAGCAGAATGGAGAGTGCTGGCTGCAGCTTGCAGAAGGTTGTTGTTGCTGTTATGTTTTAACAATTTCAGCTGTCATGATATTTTAAAGCTCAGATTACCTCCGGTCCACCATCCACGCTGCCTTTTGTGCATTTTTCACAGTGAAGGTTTTCATGGCCTATCGCGAGTCATTCACTTTCCTGCTTTCTTGGGCTACTGCAACAGGCTAGTCAGACACTGCTGTGTTAGGGCAACAAACGAGATAGAAGGAAGTTCAGACAGCATGGAAACAAAGGCTTAGTCAAAACCTGACACCCAATTCCACTCTCACATTCGTGAGAATTAGGAGTGAGCCAATGGCCTGCCATGAATGTAAATGGACATAAGTGAGCAGCAAATTAGTCTCCATAGTTCTACGAAATCCAAATGCAATCTAGCAGCATCTCTAACATTTGCACTGATGCATCTGAAGAAAGAACCTTTAAAAAAAAAGATACTGGAAATGAAACAGTGCATTCATACATTATAAATGATCACGTGGACGCAAGTTACTATTAACATGTAGTAATGAGCCAGGAGGTTTATTACACTATCACTAACAGTCTATAATAAAACAGATGAAAGGAGAAAGCAAGACTATGTGGTCAATGAGGATCCCTTAGCCCCGAGTTTTGCCAAACTCCAGCATTGTAGTGCTAGCCTCTACCAAAGGTCCAGAAGTCGCAGTACCTTTGTTGAGTAGCCTAGGAGAATGGTGAACTCAATGACAAACTTATAAGCAGAACAGGAAAGGCACTAGGTGCTGTACAAATACAGAACAAAAAGATGGTCTCTGCCCCGGATCCTATATACATTCACGTCTTCAGCAGAACAGGCCTTTTAAAATAGTACAGACAGATTCTTTAATCAGTTGTTTCAGCAGCTACTTCTTCATGGTCCCTGATGCTGAGGACCTGATCCAATGGCCCTGGAAGTCTACAGAGGCACCGACTTCAAAGAGTGTTGGACCAGACCCTAAGCGCTGGGGACAACAGCATTCCCCTGAGAAAGGATCCTCAAAAGCCTTTGGCAATGGGAGGTGGGAATAAATAGACACACACTGCTGTTTTCTCTCAGATGCTGAATCTGCAACCCTCACTTCAGTCAGATTGACCATTGTCCCACTGACACTTTGTAAGAGTGCTCATTGACATGAGCACAGCTTGGAGAACTGGGCCATGCACTGGTAACAGCTCACTTTCTACCTAGTAGGCCCAGCATAGCAGTACCATGAGCTCAACCTGCAGTTCAAAAGGTACAGGTGGTTCTTCACAGTAGATCTCTCGATAATATGGACGCTTACTTGTAGAACAAAAATCCAGACAGTCCTGTTCGAGGCAACTCTTGAGTACTGGTTTTCATCTGGACAAATACAAAACGACTTGAAATACACAGTTTTTCACATTTTATTGTGAATTTGCAAATAAACCAAAAAGAAAGAAAAAAAACCCAAAAACAAAAAGGGGAGGCTAATTTGGAGGGTGGGGGGAGGGGAAAGCAATGGAGCACAAATTATTTGTGCACCAGAGAGAAGGAAAATAGGCCCAAGAAAATGCTATTAAAAAAGGTGAAGTTTTTTTAATGTCTTCTGCCAAAGCAAAGAGTGGCTTTGCTTCTTAATAAATAATCCAGTTTACCATAAATTGTGCATCCTTATACAGCCCTATCACCATAATTTCTGAACACTTTGCAAACATTAATCCTCACCACCTCAGAGGGTAAACGAAGAATCAGAGCCAGATCTCCTGGGTTCCAGCCCACTGCCTTAGCTATAAGAACCCCAGCCTTCCTCCGTTTGAAAGGGTTGCAAAAATTGCAAAAGTAAGTAGTGGGAAATGGAAAAAAAAGTTGTGAATTTCTCTCTGCTCTAATTTGATCACAAGTATTGTACGCAATGTCCAAATGTTTCAAACTTGGATGCCTAAAATTAGGCTAAATCCATATTTAGGCATCTAAAAGTGGCCTGAGATTCAGGATGTATCTGCTTGGGAAAAACAGACCAGCAGAACTATATTGGGATAGTTCTCTTGCTGGAGTGATACCAGTATAGCTCCCTATGATGTGGACACGCTTATTCTGGAGTGAATGTCCGCCTCGGGAGTTATACGGTATAACTTTAGCGGTATAATTATCCCAGTGTAGTTCTGCTGGTGAACTTCCCCATGTAGACCATCAGAAATACCAATTACCTCCCACTTCATTAGCTTAGCCAGAAGCTGAACAGCTCTGAAAAAAATCAGACTGCTCTGATTGAGGTGCCGTGGGTGCCCCTGGGTGGGCACCCACATTTGAAAATGTTGCCTAGTGATAAGGAGGTGGTAGCTTTCTTTTTCATTGCCAGCTCACTGCAGGGATTGTAGGAGAGCAGCATACCCTTGCATAGGGTGACCAGAGGGGCAAGTGTGAAAAATGGGGACGGGGGAGGGGGGTAATAGGAGCCCATATAAGAACTAGCCTCCAAAATCAGGACTGTCCCTATAAAATCAGGACATCTGGTCACCTTATATTTGCATCTGTAAAGTCTGATATCATTGATACATTCTGCTTGTTCAGAGACTTTTGGGAACCACAATGTTGTATGTCAGCGACTAATATGCTACTTGCTTTGCTCCCACAGGAATCATATTACACCCCACCCCGCCAAAAAAATTGCTCCTTCATAAGGGCACGTAATGAAAACAAATACTGCCCTAGCTTTTAGTCAACGGGATTTATAAATTCCCCATAACTAAGGAACAGCAATACTTTTTCTTGATGTGTAAAGATGTATTTAAATCCATATGTATTTGTATAAACTCACCTCAGATGATATGCCTGTAGAAATAGGAACTAGGGGTAGGGTGACCAGACAGCAAGTGTGAAAAATTAGGATAGGGGTGTGACGGTGCTGTTCCTGGTGGGATCCAACTGTGAGTGTCAGATCAGGACAGATTGCTTCCAAAGAGGCAACTACAGCCCAAAGCTGGGGTTTTTCCACTCTAATGTGAACCAAACCAGCCAAACAGAAAAGACTTTGGTTTCGCCTCACTGGCTAACCACAAGTCACACAAGCAATTCCCTTAGACACTCCAGGTTCCCAGTATCACCACCAGCAGCCACCTGTCCTGGGGATCAATGGTTATGAAAACCAATACCCCAAATAAAGAAAACGGTTCTCCCCAATTCCAAAGAATCAGGCCCCAGACCCAGGTCAATATACAAATCAGATCTTCCCACAAATCACGCTGTTGCCAATCCTTTAGAATCTAAAATCTAAAGGTTTATTATACAAGGAAAAAGGTATAGGTGAGGGTTAAGAATGGTTAAAAGAAATCAATTACATGCAGTAATGGTACATCGCTTGGTTCAGGCTTACAGCAAAGGTAGAATAAATTGCAGGTTTAGATAAAAGTCTCTGGAATGCAACCCCTCCAGGGATGGGTCATCAATCCATTGGTCAGAGCTTCCACATGTAGCAAAATCCCATCCAGAGGTAGGTGCTAGCTGAAGATTGCAGATTGAAGACAAAATGGAGGAAGTTTCTCCCAGGTTTTATAGATTCTCCTTCTGGGCGAAGCCCCCCTTCTCCTTATCTGGAGTCCAGTCGAAAACTGGAGGTTCATAGTCACATGGTCCAATTACCAGACTCTCCAGGATTTAGTTTCTGACCAGGCAGTTGACCTTCCTAGAGAAGCTCGGGTGTGGACAGGCATTTACAAAGTCCATTTTGTAGCTGATGTCCCTTAACGGTCCATTAGCCAGGCCAGCCAAGTTAACAACAGCTTGTCTGAGATTTCACCCAGCAGCCAAGCATCAGTTTGAAGTACAGGCACCATATACCGTATTTTTCGCCCTATAAGACGCACTTTTTCTTCCCCAAAACGGGGGGGAAAAAGTTGGTGCGTCTTATAGGGCGAATGTGCGCCCCGGTTCCCCCCTCCCCGCCGCGGGCGGGCTGCCGGGGGCGCTCCCGGCAGCCCGCCCGCGGCGGGGAGGGGGGAACCGGGACGCTCCCGGCAGCCTGCCCGCGGCGGGGAGGGGGGAACCGGGACGCTCCCAGCAGCCTGCCCGCGGCGGGGAGGGGGGAACCGGGACGCTCCCGGCAGCCCGCCCGCGCGGCGGGGACGGGAGAGTGGTGCGCTCCCAGCAGCCCGCCGCGCGGCGGGGACGGGAGAGCGGCGCAAAAAAAGCGGCGCTTTTTGTGTGGTGGTGGGTTTTTCCCCCCCCCCCCGGCTTTTTTATTTAAAAACTCGGGGGCGTCTTATACGCCGGAGCGTCCTATAGGACGAAAAATACGGTATCCAATATTCATAACTTTAGTTCCAAAAAAGATACACACATATCAATGGCATATTCATAATCAGCCCTCCATAACCTGATCATAGACACCTGTTATGACCCCCTTCACATAAGATTTGGTGTCACTATAGGACCTTGGTTGCTCCAATGATCTATATGATCCCAAATAATTCCAGTGACATGACAGGGGGTGAGGGTAATAGGAGCCTAAAAACAAAAATCTTTGTTCTGAAATTGAACCAAAAAGAAAAGAAATTCCAAGATTTTGTTTAAAAACTTGACAATGTTTTCTCCCTGTTGAAATGTTTCCAAGGCTTCCTGAGAGAATCCTGGAGCCCTGGCGGCCCAATAGGCGAAGAGCTGAACAGCTCAGGGGTCTGGAAACAGGCTTCTGAGGAACCAGGAAGTCCTGGAAGAACAAGGCTGCTGAGGATCTGGAAAATGAACTTATGAGGCACCAGGTAGATTTACAAACCTGTCTGGCAAGCAGGAGTCAGTCAGAAATCTGCTGGTTTCCCTGAAATCAACACAGGCCTGCAGGGTGTGTCCATTTCATCAACTTTGTGTTTTCCAACAGAAAAACATTGTTGGAAACTTTCCACCCAGCTGTACTCATTCTAGCAAGGGACAACACATCCAGCAGCAAAAACCAGTGAAGCACTTTTGGAGGGTACTGTGGCTTAGGTGGTTAAGGTGCCTGCCTAGTAAACAGGTTCAGATCCCAGTGGTGCCTCTGGTAGGGTGACCAAAGAGCAAATATGAAAAATCAGGATGGGGGTAATAGGAGCCTATATAAGAAAATGACCCAAAAATCCAGACTATCCCTATAAAATCAGGACATCTGGTCACCCTTGTTTAGGTCAGATTAGATGATCCCAGTGGTCCCTTCTGGCCGGGGAATCAATGAATCACGACATCAGGGGTTTGCTGTGTATTTGATGGAAATACATTGTCATGTAGTGGCCTCCAGTGGCTAATCTAAAAATAGCATGGTTTCAGTTGTCAGTGTCCAAGATAGAAGAGGCCCATTTCTGTCCTTATCAAAAGGAGTGCAACTTCCACTGAAGGCCATAGGAATTGCACCTATGTATTTATTAGCAGAGGGCAGACGTTGCCATATAGTTGGGGCAGTTTGAGGCTGGAAAGTATTTCTGATGCTAGACCGATGTCTGCTGAAATTCAGGGAAAGAATCAGACACCCCCAGCCCATTCCACAGGGATAGAGACTCGCTATTAGCAAGAGGGGAAACACACTGCTTTGATCTTAAGATGAGCCTGAGACACAGAGACGCCTGATGTTCAGATCCAGGATTTTGGGTCACTCCATCACTATCACCACAGTTATGCTTAGACGGGGAGTTTTGCTCAGGGCCCTCTCTACTCTACCCCTTGCTAGCACTCAGTAGCTGAAGTCGAAGTATCTTACTTTAACTTACCTGGCCATCCTCACAGCAGCAAGTGATGGTGGCAGCTCCCCCGTCGACTCCCCTTACTCCTCCTGCTGAAGTGGAGTACAGGCATCGATTTGGGGATCGATTTATCGCATCTTGATGAGACACGATAAATCGCTCCCCGATACCCTGAACACTACCTGCCAGATCGGTGGGTAGTATTGACGTACCCTGAGACAATAATGATGCGGGTGAGCAGCTAACAAGAATATCCAGTGTTAGGACTGAAATGTACTTAAGAGTTCTGGAAGGGATAAATCCACTTGCTTCAGGGCACGAGTGGACATCTGGCTATTGTGGATCAGGAAGGAATTTTCCAGGGATGGGGAGATCATCCCATAACTCCCTGCTTCAGGGCTTCTTGCTCCCTTCCTCTGAAGCTGCTAGCACATGGGGGGGGCAGTGTTTCTCCTCAGCATGTTACTCCCGTGTTTTCCAGACCGCTGCAGCCTTCTGCTGGGGGAAGCAACACTGGGGTTGGATAGCAAAGCCCAGGAGAGCAGATGGACCCCAAGCTCTTTCCCTAGCTTCAAGCACACATACAGGCTACGTTTACACTTCATTTTGTAACGCATTGTGAGCTGCCTGGATGCTACCACACGAGTCACCCCAGGGCAGCTCAGGGAACCCAGCCCTGCCTCTTTCATTGCTGGGAACCTTCCTGTTTGGGAGAGGCAACAGTGTCTCGTGCTGAGAGCCAGGGCCCAAAGGTTCAGGTTGGAATGCCAAGCATTTCGGATGGGGAAACTGAGGCACTCAAAATTACATGAACAAGGCCATGAAGTACATTAGTGCCAGGACTTAGCAGCCCATCCCCCCAGCTCACTACAGTGATGCACCTAAATCCACATTCAGATGCCCAAATTAAAGGGACCCAAAAATCAGGGTGCTGAGCTGAGACAGCCCCTGGTGGCTGGGGTGGAAGTTGTGGGGGGCTGATGAGTGTGGGCAGTGCAATGATAAATCCCTGACTCCCTATTAGATGGCCCTTCCTCTGCAGCATGCAGTGTGTGAGCCAGGCCCTGCTCCCCAGAACTGCCCCACTGTTGCAGGGTACTCGGAGTCCTGTAGAAACGAGGCACACACATAGCTGCTAAATAAAAGTGGTGAGTTTATTTAAGGCAGACTCCCTTCGTTGCTGCCACTGAGACGGGGAAAGCCCGACGCATCGGAGCAATGCTCAGGGTGAAGCCCATTATGCAGGGGCACGCAGCCATAGAAATACACATGCACATTTACATCTCATGCATACCTCATGAATAGCCAATAACTTGTTTTGCTTCATTAGTGTTACATAATTCTAGCAGGCAGTTAGGACCGGAGAGCGCTGGTATGCAAGAGATAGCACTGGTATGCAATAGCAGTGTGTTGACAGATAATACCCTTTTCCTGGTGTTGAGGGGGGAGAGCGTCCCTATATGCATACCGTTACAAAAGCTTCACGCACCCTACACCCACCCAGGCAACCGAGGCAACAGCAAGAGGGTAGGAACAGGTGGGCTCCCTATCCAACAGCCATGGCCATGTCTGTCTGTCAGCGCTAATGGGGTTTGTATCAGGCCCTTACAGAAGTGGGAGCCTATGCAACAGTCTCTAATAAAGGAACACAAAGAAATTCATCCAGGGACCCAGAGTAACCCCCCCCCCCCCAAGCAGGCTCACCTCAAACCCATTATCCTTCAGGGGACACTGCTAACCCCACAGCCTGGGGTCTCTTAGGACACTATCCCACTGGGAGCTCCCCTATATATGAATGGGCCTTGGAGCAAGAGCACACAGCTGCTCCTCAGTGCTGAGTCTAGAAGGAAATGGGCTTGTCAGAGGGTTACCATGTTCAGAGCACCCCCAGCATGAGCAGGAGCAGCCTGCAGCCCGCCACTTCCATTTCCCTCCAAGTGGTCCAATAATCCACTCCCAGCAAAGAAGCTTTAAAACAATGCTCCCCCGCAAGTGTGCAGGGTGGGGGAAGGAAGGAGGAATTTACTGAATTTAATCCAGCTTCCCAAATAAGTCCCCTTGAAGGAGGGTTTCCAAAGCCCTCCTGAGGCCATGTGCTAGCTATATTCTTCCTCTCAGCACCTTCTCTGAAGCAGGTCCTGCTGTAACACCCCCCCCCCCCGGCCTCTCCCTTCTCTACCCCTGAAGTCTGATTGGGGCCCATGAACTTCATTTTTCCCACCTGGGGAGGAGAGTGGGCTGTGTCACCAGTGGGGCTGAAGCCGCTTTCCTCTTAAAGGGCCAGCTACACATTAACAGAGCCTCTTCCCATCCATGTCCAATGGGTTCCTTCAGGGAGGGACAGCTGCAATCAGCAAGAGCAGACAGGGGGCTGTGAACACACCACAGTCTGTTGGAGGCTGAGGCTTCTCAATGGTCGCTCACCTGGCAGTCCGCTGTAGAGAAGTATGTGATAGGAATCAGGAGTGCAATACCTGGATTTACCTCTTAGGGGGCAGCAGATCTCCTGATAGGGGTCGCTAGCCTTCCTGACTAATGTGCCTCTCCTCGTCACCACCACACTGAGCAATCAGACAGCACCTTCTACAGCAGGGTTTCTCAACCTGGGGGTCGCTGAGCGCTCCCCGGGGGGTTGCGAGCTCCTGCCACTGCCCCCAGTGCCCGCAGCGGGGATGGGGGACGGGGGCACACGAGCGGGTTTTTTTTTTTGGTGGTGGTTTTTTTTTTGTTTGTTTTTTGTAATTCGGCGGCTTTTCGGCGGAGGGGGGTCGCGCCGCGCCGCCGGATCACAAAAAGGGGTCGCGGTCTCAACTAGTTTGAGAACCGCTGTTCTACAGGAAGGTCACGACCATTATCCCCTTTTCACAGATGGGGAAACCGAGGCACAGAGCATTTGCAGACCTAGTCTTCAGAGGGGCTGGGCACCCATGGCTCACCACTGGGATTTTCTAAGAGTTTCTGGTGCAAAATGTGCCTTAAATGACTGAGGTCTCATTAAACCGTAAAGAACAGAGAATGAAATCAATTCCCCTGCGCTCAGTATGCGCTGAGTAACCACGCCTGGCGAGAAGATGCTGGGTTTATTGTTTGGGGGCACACAAGCTGCTTTCAGGCCGCGGAGTTGCTGGCTCCATATTTTGCCGCGACCCCCCTTAGTGTGTGCACAAATGGGCATTCGGTCCCAGCATTCTCCTGGGAAACAGCAGATCAGAGGGGGCAGCCTGAGAGCCTGATGTATATCCCACAACTCCTCTGCGTGGAGCCAGAGGGACGGTGCTGCTTCGCTGCTGAGGTTCGGCTGAGTTATAATCCACAATGGCCACAGCACTGTGCTCAGTCAAGATCCCAGCACAGGATTTTTCAAGCTGCCGATGTAGGTAGTTTACAGCTGGCCTGTCATGTTGCCAGGAGCGGGTGTCTTTTTCACTTCCTGACCCCAAATGCTGCAGCCGTAGGGTCCGGCTATTGATTTCAGGGGCAGTAGGCTAGGGTAAGTATGTGTCCATAATATAGCTTGTACTCCTGAGCTAGCATGTTGGGCTGAAAGGTGCTAAATCAGCATAACAGGCTATTTATAGAGAGGCTGGAACCAGCACCCTGGAGCCAAACATTCCTGATGGTTAGGGGAGTTCAGGTCAGAGCGGAATTGTGTGTGTCAGGCCTGTAGCTAGTGTTAGGAGAATACTAACCCGTCACAGCTGCAGTGAGCATCTGGTGTTTGTTACTGGCTCCGGGAGAGCTGTCGTGCAGCTGAACTCTTTCAAGGGCTCAGGATTGCCTTTCCCGTAACTCCGCAACGGCACGACGTTAGTTAGCGCTGGGCAGAGCAGTGGAGGCCCCGCCGTCCAGCTGGGTGAATTGTGGCCTGTGCCAGGCTGTTTGTGGGAGACAACAATGCTGCTGATGCTGGGGCAAAAGCTCTCGGCTCAGGTTAAAGGGTCGAGCAGAAGAACAGCCCCCGCACTCGGCCACAGCATGAGTTCTGCCTGCCTGAGCCTGCCACGGGTTTGGTGAAAGGACTTAATGTGACACTCAGATCCACTAAGCCAACTCCGGGTGCTTTCCTGGGGAGCAGGACTGGGCTCGAGCGTGATGCAATTCCCGAGCCTGACTGACTGTTAGCCCACAGCCCCTTTACAGTGTAAAGGGGTCAGGTATCCAGCCCCTGGGACACAGAGCCCCTGCACCCAGGTGATCTGCCCCAGTGGAGGGAGGGCAGAGAAGTCAGTGAGTGGTGGGGAGAGAAGGGGGTGTCGTCAGGGCATTCTCTCCCTCCCCCACTCCAGGATTCTGTGCCCCAGTAAAGCCCGGTTTGGACTGTGAAGCAAGACAGCCCTCTACAGCCCCTGAATAAGGAAGGTCCAGCTTGCTTCCCTGGTCAGTGTAGGGATGCATCTGACTCTCTGTGCTCTCTAGCTTTCCCTCCCTGTGGCCTCTGCGTTGTCCAGCTGGCTGTGTGCTTGCATCTGCCCACTCAGATCTGCATGCATCAGCTTCCTGCCCGCTCTCCTCCCCCTCTCATTCCATACAGGGCTGGGGCTGACATGCCGTGCGGCCCGTGTGCAGCTTTGCCACAGCCTTGGCTTGGGGATTTTTGTGGCCTATCCCCGTGACCTCTCCACTTCCGCTGCGTCTCTGCTAAAGCCCGTCTCCAGCCCCAGGGGGATGGGAAGAGATTCGGAGGAAATACTCCCGGCAAGAAAATAAAGGGCTTGCTAGGCTGCGTGGGATGGGAAATTACAGGGCCAGTCCCTCCCTCATTACACAAGCAAGACTCCCCAAATCAGTGGGAGCTTTGATTTAGCAAGAAATGCTAAGAGCTCCCCCACAGGAAGAGCTCTGCATGTCCCATGATCCCACCACTGTAGAATTTGTCCTACAGTTCACTCCATGCTGCAGAATTATGCTCCAGAATCTCAGCTTCCTTTTTTATTTTAAAGTGTACTTCAAGCCCTCCAGGTAACAAAAGACCCTTGGAATTGTGACCTGAGTGGGAACAGAGGTGGTGGTTGACTTCAGTGGAATTACTCTGAATTTTCAGCCATGTAGTTGAGAGCAGAATGGGGACAAGAGGGTCATAGAATGAGCAGCTGGCACACAGCTGCCCATTGGGTCAGTATGTAAAGGGGCAGGCCTTTCCTGCACACCCCCACGGGATCACGTGTGGCCCTGCAGGTGAACCCTGCCTTATTTTCCAGTTGGTGCATCAAAATATTCCCTCTATAAAGGATCAGGGCCAAGGGAAACCAAAAACAACCAACCAAAATAGGCGTGTCTCCTTTAATAAAGTCTCATGGCAGAAGCATTTGTAACCACAGCTCAGAGGCCTCAGGTTCAAAGCTCCTTGCCCAAGTCCTTAGAGAAAGTCTCTGCTTACTCGGGTTAGTCTCCTCTAGCCAGGGAGAGGGAAATCACACACACTTCTAGCTCCCTGGTTTTGTTTAAATAAATCAGGGTGAAGCAGGGAATCTCCTGTTGTGGTTCTGAGCACCCGGGGGTCCCTTCAGAGGCAGGACACTCCTTCGCACAGCAGCAGAGCACCGGCTAGTACTCAGGAACCCTGACTCCCTGTTCTACCCACAACATGAGTGAACTAATGAGGAACAGTACATTAAAGGGTCAGACAATATTGCAGCCACTTAAAACATCCCTTGGAGTGAAATCATTCGCTCTAATGTGTAACCATTAAGCACTTTTATTGCTGATTTAAAATCCATTAAGACTACATTACGTTGGATTATGAGATTTTTTGGCTACATTTCCCACATTTGCATGGAGATATTATTGTCGCAGGGTTTTTCAGAGAAATGGCGCAGGCGCACAAAATGCATAAAGGTTATACAATTATAACATGGAAGCAGCATGGTAGTTACAAAAAGTTGTACCACATGTACCGGCAACAAACCCCCATGAAGAACCCCCTTAAACTTCAGCAATAAGAAATCCGACACATTCCATCAACTTCCTCTGTCCATAACGTTTTATGGCTGTCATGTCAGCCCACATCCCCACTACTTCTGAGAGCAGACCGCTTTCTAGAAAATATTTGTACAGTACATTGTTTTCCCTTATAAACCAAGCAATTTCTCTCTTCCCCAAAAAGTAAATGCATCATTATCTACATATCGGTTCAAGCATTGTGTTAAAAGGTTAGAAATCTCCTGGTTTTCCTAATTATACTACATTTTGCATTTCTCAAAAGCATCAGATCAGCAACAAATGTTTAAATTTACTAGACAGTACCCAATAATTACCGTTTCCCAAAACTACGGAGAACAATTTGAGAATACCATACCGTATTATCATACTCACATGCATAGCATCCTGGGCGCCACCTGTATTTATTCACCTTAAGCCCTTTTAATAAATTACTCTAACTGTCCAGCAGTAAAGTCCAGAATGTCCTGTCTCCTCTGTGTTAAACTCTCTATATTTACAGAAGCTAGGCTGTTTTCTCAAGAAAATGCTTTTTTTTAAGGGAAAAAGTCAAAGGATGGTACCGATCACATTGGCAAAAGCCATCACCAGAATATAAAGGCTTAGAGAACAACAGGTGCATGTGCATCTGAACTGGTACAGTTCATGAATCAATCCATCACTGAGCTCATTCACTGATCAGAGGAGCTGACCTTTTTAGATTTAGGACTGTTTGACCCACAGCCTTGATCATGACGCATCATGAACGGAGGTTGGTATACAACCCTTAATAGGCTAACCCACAGTGGCCTGGGATGAATCCTGATCACTTGGAGTCTGATTCTTCACTGCTTTGCATTTTGCACTACTGTTTACACCAGTGTTAAGTGCCAGATGCTCCCAAATCCAGATTCTCCATTCAGACCGGGGAAAGCATTAGACACTCACGGTGCACAGGTAAAAATGAAACGGGCGGCTCCAAGGTACTGGCGAATCATTCCCTTACAGTGTTTGCTATGGAGCACTATAATCACAATTGGCCAAAGATACAGATGAAAACAACAGTAGAATATTCAGCTGTCAGGCCAGTGAAAGAGACACCGTCAGGTTAAAAATCCTGAACCAGATCCTCAGTTGGTGCAAAGAGGCATAGCTCCACTGAAGTCCATGGAACAACGCCAATTTGAATTAGCGAGGATCTGACCCAATAGCCTAAAAAAAAGCCCAAATTGCTTCACCTGGGTTATTGTAACTCCTGAAATAATAAAAAAGGAAAAGATTTGAACAAGTCCAAATGTCCTTTTTGCAGCCAGTGCCCTAGGTTTACATTTAGTGCTGCACTCAGCTTGAAAAATGAAAATACACTGGTCAGGTTCACTTTTGCTTCTTGCCAATTTCACTGTCTGGCTCTCACAAAATGCTGTAAGTGCTTGGGTTGCGGACACTGCAGGGGCAGGTTTGCGATACAAAAAAAACCCCGATTTCCTGCAATGTAACTCTCTAGCTATAGATACTCATGGAAGCACCTTGCCCTCCTCCAGTTGTATGGTTTAAGAAGAGCTGGAGTCAGAGCAGTGTAAAGCTCGAGTAGCGCAGCAGTGAATTTAGCACTGCGAATGGATCTCAACATCTGGAATCCCAAACAACTGCAGCCCCAGCTGTGCACATGAGTTTATTGAAGCTGGCTTCCTGGCACAGCCAAAACTAGACACATTTTTGCAAAGGTAACGGAATTGTGATGCCGGTCAATCTGCAGATGAGTCAGCTGTTTGAATAGCTTGTGAAAAACCTCTAGGCACTGGCATATGGTAATACAGATTCCTGGGCCAAACTCTGCTGGCATTTACACTGGTGTACATCTGCAGTGACTCCATAAAAAAATCATTGGAGCTCCTCTGGATTTACAGGGAGTAAGTGATGACAGAACTTGGCACCCTGCTTTTCTCACTGGCTAAAAGTAGTCCTGGGCTATCAAGAAAAACTTTATAAATAGAACCTATTTTTGTAAGTTAATTTTCCCTGCTCATTATCTGCTCCCAGTACTGAGAGTCTCCAAAGTACCTGGATCCTCCTCCCCCCCCGGGTGGTGAATTAAGTGTTGGTGAAAGGCCTGACAGCCCTGATGTCCTTTCTATAGGCCCAGGCAGAAACCGCACCAGCTTCGCCACCAATGTGCCAGAATTCAATCTCAGCACTAAAGGCTGGGAGGGACGTGCTGTATCCTTTGTCATTTCAATATCGGCCTCCACTGGGAGTGCCAACAAAAGGGGTGGTTCATGCCAACTGCTCATTGTGATATAGACACCTGTCCACAAAGGGTTGGGCTGAGACCCACCAAACTCATTTCACCGAGGTCTCCAAAGAGACATCAGGCAATGCCAACTTCCAGTCACTACCAGTCCAGGCTAAATAGATAGTCTTGCCACGGAAAACTTGGCAGCCCCTTCCCACTCTCCCCTGGCTCATCCGGTCCCCTTCACTGAAGACAGTGGAGTTTTGCCATCACTGAAATGAAGAACAAGACACATTATTTTTGCCTTTCAACTCAAAGCAGTGAGAACAAACAACTGATGCTTTAAATGGAGGGGGAGCAATCCAGATAGAATGGCAATGTTAACCCTCCCCCCCTCCAGCCATTTCCCCCCCCCCCCCATCTCTGACACCTATGGGCCAACCCAACAGGCCACACTCACGTGGGGTAAGGGAGGTAGACTGGACCGAGCTATAAGTAATGTACCTGATTATCCTCTCAGTGCCATGTGAGGCCCCAGTTTGAGCATGCAAATAATCCTATTGACTTCAATGGAATTTAATCGCAGACTTCAAGTGCTTTGCAGTCTCAGATCTAAATGAGGAGCAATGCCAGTGCAGTCAATGGGACCAGATCCTCAGCTGGTGTAAACGGGTGCTGCTCCCCTGACTTCAGTGGAGTTATGCCGATTCCCGTGAGCGGAGTTTAAGGCCTGATGGCATGCCATGGCGCTGCGTGCCACTACCAATTAGGCCTTGTTGGGCTGTTTTTCATCCCGTTCTGTACACACAGCCTGTGACGATGATCGGCATAGAACAGTGAGAGCTAGGTATTGGGTTCTGCAACTGGGCGTTTCCACTCGGAAAAAAACAAGCCCGCTTCTCATCTACCCTAAGGCGTCTTTACGTCACGCCGGGAGCGCAGATGCCATAAAGCGAGAGTAAATGAAAGGCATTACTATGGTTTCCTCTTGGGATTATATGGCCAAGAATAGGTGCAAGGTTATCATAGACTATGCTCTCCCACACAAATAGATAGACCATACCAATAAGACATAATACTTAGTCCTGCCATGAGTGCAGGGAACTAGACTGGATGATCTCTCAAGATCCCTTCCAGTCCTACGATTCTATGATGCCACATGGACATCCTCTCTACAACTACAACAATACCATTTACATGGGGATCTGCAGACACCCTGTCTGATGCAGTATAATGCAGGCTGGGGCTAGCAATGTAAGTCCATGAGTTATTTGGTTTCACTAGGGATGAACTGGGTACAACCCACTCAGGCTTTAGCATTTAGCAAGCCCCAGTCATGAGGCACCCTGGAATCCCACATCAGATAGTCCCCACCTACGTGCGTGCGCTTGTGTCAGACACAACTGAGGCTCATCAATGTTTGGGAGTCTCACAGGTTTGGCATGAAGAAAAACCAAAAGAAAAGCCCATGCTAGCAGGTCAGATTCTGTGTGTTCTGTACACACAGATCGATAGTAATGTTCCATATTGGGGACGGGAGGGATCTGTGATATAGCAAAGGACTCAGATGTGTTTTCATCCGAATCACAAGAGAGCTCGATCCTGCACTCCTGTTAGCAGTGAAGTCCCTGGGGAATAGACATGGGAACTGTCCCTATGTGTTCCCACATATGTCTGATAAGACATGCTACTTATATACAGTAGCAGTCACATATAAGGGACACATTTTTTTGTTCCACGGGGGACACCTTTTTATGTAAATGAAAATTTAAAAATGCAAAAAAACTAGAAACTTTTTTCCACATTCCCCTGAACTTCAGAAAGATCTGCCCCCATCTGAGGTTTTCAGAACCCCAAATTAGCCTTGGCTGATGAAATTAAGAACAAAGGCCAAACCTGGATATATCAAAGATTCAATACTGATCTTCTCAGGGGGGAAAAAAAACCACAGGGCAGATTCCACACCCTAAATCACTGGAACTGCATGGTGCTCTGTTATCATTACCCAGGGAAATTCGCCTTGCAGAACAAACCAAGGAGAACGCTCCCTTGTAATCACTGCTCCATCTTCGCACTGTGTCTGTGGGGAGAAAAGCGACTTTCAATTCCCTACATTTACCCAACTCGTTTGCAGGTGGCACCTTTCGACTGAGTTATGCATGTGTATCTGGCTAGGGTTTTCATGTATAATAGGACATATAATGTCATACAAACGTCATGTGTGGCTTAAATCCAAAGAATGTGTGTGTGTATGTGTATCTACATAAACACTGCTATTGTGTCTAGATGATTGTTTCAGTTTTGTTCTCCATCCAGTAGCTCCAGAATTATCCACTGAATGTTTACTCAGCACGTGTGGCATAAATATATTTATACAGTAAAACTGACACTTGGCAATTATTATTATTTTTTTTTTTTGCTGACCAGCAACAAATTTCGCTATCTTTCGACTGTAAACCAAGCCTCAATAAATATGCCATGCTCAGCAGAGAGCAATCTTGGTTTTTTGCCGCACTCTAAGCCAGGGGTTGTGGGGGCGGGCGCGCTGGAGGAGGTCCCGGGGGCACTCGGGATGGGGGAGGTCCAGGGGGCGGCTGCCTGGAAGGAGGCTGCAGAGAGGCCGAAGGTGAGGTGCTTTGCGGGGCGTTGTTGAGGGGGGTGGCGTCGTGCTTCGGCGGCGGGCGGTATGGGGTGGTGCTTCCGTCTGATTTCATCCGGGTGAAGTTTATGCAGCGGCCCTGGTTAAAAGAAAAATCGTTATTTGTAAAACCTTCATGTTTTTTGCAGCAGCTAGCAAGCCCAGTGCCAAAGGGATGGGAGACAGCAGCGCTGTCATGCTGTTTCTTGCTATGGAAATGCCTATCGATCTTCATCCACTAGACATTCATTGGGCCCCCACCAGCAAAGCTCAGACCTTCTCTTTTCAAACATGGGGGGTTCTAACGCAAGTTTTGCTTAAGCCTCGTAGTGAGAAAAAGGCCCACCCTGAAATTCAGCTACTGCTCTGAAGTCTTCCCCAGGGTGTTTGGAAAAGGAGTCTCTGAGTGGGTGGGTTCCATCACAGTCATGCTACAGTATTTGAACTTCCACTCAACCTTGTCAGTTCTTAAAGCCCTTCCCGCAGGTATCTCCATTTGACGGCTGGTAAAACGACGGCACAGAGCGAGGGAAGACTTGTCTGAAGCAGTGCAGTGAGCTGGGGGGCAGAAGTGGGAGTAGAACACAGGTTTCATGACTCCCAGGCCTCTGCTCTAACTACTAGATCTCATTGTGCCTCAGGACTGGTGATATATGCAGGACAAGTCAATGTATGCTCAATGAAGAGGAGTTCCACACCTTTCCTTGCTTCTCCACTTAGATCTACACTAACATCGCCCCATCTTCTGTGCGTACGAGAGACTGCTGGAGAAAGCACGATAGATCTGACCTGGCAGACAACAACCTCCCTTGCCCCAAAACTAGTCTAAGTGCTACTTTGGACAAGGTCCATGGTAAGGCAAAGTACCCCTATGGGGCGCATGTACCTCACGTGCACTAGCATTCAAAGTAATAGTTCTTGGACACTTCCACTGCTTGCATCCGACGAAGTGGGTATTAGCCCACGAAAGCTTATGCTTCAATACTTTAGTTAGTCTTTAAGGTGCCACAGGACTCTGTTACCTCTGCTATTCCAGACTAACACGGCTACCTCTCTGATTCTAGTTCTTGGACCATAAACCTTAAGGCAGGATCTGAGGGTGATTTACATGGAAAAGAGACTTAACTTTGTGACGCTCACCCTAGCCCTGCCGGTGGGGTTATGCAGGAGATGGCCTAGGGTCCTTAGCTCTCTGGTCCCACACCAAGAACATCAGAGAGACTAAGGCTCTGTCTGCGCTGCAGAGTTAACTGAGGAGATCTGCACCCTGGGTGGTCCTGCTGGCGGGCAGCCACGCTGGTGCTGTACTCACCCACAGGAGGTGCTAGGACTTCAGTTGTTTGTGCTGCCCTGAGCTGAGCCGACCTGCGATTCTTTCCCAGGGAATTGTGGGAGTACTTTTCTGCTCTTCTGGGCACTGTGGCGTGGTGTCCACCCGCCCCCTACTGGAAGGGGCTTGGAAAAGCCCCAAAAGGGGTTTAAAATAGCCTGGGAGGCTAGCCTGCAAACTCCCAGGCTGATTGGGAGTTTGGGCTCAGCTGTGTGGCCACGCCCCAAACACTCCCAGCCAGGATATAAGGGCTGGGAGACAGAGAAGCAGAGGCAGTCTCCTCTGCAGTCAGAGCGAGACAGGCCTGCTGCAGGAAGCCTGAAAGAAGGTACTAGGCTGGGTGCAGGGCTGGGGCTAGGCGGTAGGAGCTGGGGAAAGCTCTAGCCTGAGAGCCCCAGGCTGCAAGTGCAGGCAAGGGCCTAAAGTCAGTCTCCTCTGTAAGCAGAGGGAGACAGGGCCTGGCTGCACGGAGCCTGTACCGAGGTACCCAGACTGGGACAGGCGAGGGCAAGGCAGCTGGGAGCCAGGGAGCCTAAGCTCTAGCGAGAAGGCCCCAGCTTGCTGAGCCTAGGGAAGGCCCGACCCCCGGGGTACTAGGGGTTGCCAGGGGGCGGCCCAGGGCTAGTGATAGCTGTAGTAGGACAACCCCTTCTTGCCGGTGATGAGTAGCCATGAGACTGCAGTCCGCCCCAGTGAGCGGGGGCAAGTAGTGACTGACAGTGGCACAATCTGAGGCGAGTTGGGGATAGTGGGTGGTGGGTTCCCCGGGGAGGGGAGACCCTAAAACCAGGGGGGGTACTGCAGGGTGCAGCACCCTCAGCAAGGGGCCCCGGGGTCCGGGAGGGACACGGGGCCAGCGAAGAAGCGGATGTCGGCCGGCAGAGGGCGCTCCCGAGTCAAAAGAGCTAATTCCCAGGACGACCAGACGGGGGCGCCGCCGGGTGAGTGACCGGCCCCATGACAGGCACCCAGGGGAATTGTGGGAAGGCAGTGGAGGGCTATCAGCACTGAGTGCTTTAGCCTGCATCCTCGCTGCAAAGTGGCCAGGTGAAAGCAACACTTAGGCTATACTCTATAGCCCCACCCAGACAGGTAGCCCACCACACTTGTGCCAGAGGTTTCTGGAGATGGACAGGAGCAACACCCAGCAAAGAGCCTGGCTTTACTTTTCATTGAGGACAAGCCCAAGGGCAAACAGAGAGCCTGTAGCAGATCAGGAAATAGAAACCAGGTCTTCTGAGTCCTCGATCTTTTGGCGATCGATTTCTCGCGTCTTCTGAAGACGCGAGAAATCGATCGCCCATGGCGCCTCTGTCGACTCCGGAATTCCAGCTTGCCAGGGAGTGCGCCGCTGACTGCCACTGCCGTGAGGACGGCAGGTAAGTCGGCTGCAGATACGCAAACTTCAGCTACGTGATTCACGTAGCTGAAGTTGTGTATCTGCAGTCGATTCCTCCCCTCTCCCCCCCGTAGTGGGGACCAGCCCTTAGGTTAGCATCCAAACCATTCCATCATCCTTTGTCTCTAAGGGTCACGTGTCTTCTTTTCCACTGGTTTCCTTTCTATTCAAAATCTGCTCCCTGCTAGATTAGTAAAGGATGCCTGATAAAGCCACCGGAGAATCACTTTGTGAGTGAAGTCTATTTGCTCAACCTATAGAAAAAGTCAGATACAAAATGAAGTTTGAAAAACACACCCTTCCCCTTTGTAAGTGCAAAGCACAAACACACATCAGTATTTTTTCCTGCAAGTCTTCCCTGCCCCGGGCCCTTCCTCGCCCTCAAACACGGGTCTCAAATGTATTCATAGTGTATAATCAAAGGGGAGCCCAGAAATCTCTTTGCATTACTTTCACTCCAGTTAAAGCGATAGGCGACGTCAAACTGCTGCCAGGTTCTGCCACACTCTTGGATTTGTCAGACAGCTGGGTAATTTAAAGGCCATGCATCGCATTGTGTCATGAAAAATACGGCTGGGTTTGGCGTTTGACAGAGAGCGATTGGGTTGATCGATGTATAGAGTGTGACATTTCCGCACAACAGATTATCGGCGCACGCCTCCGATCTCATACGGCAACAAGCGATTGGTTAATACTAAAGCAAATTCTTCCGAGTACCCGCAGCAGCCATTGAGAAATCAAAGCGGAACTGATGCCTTGCGTTAGGATTACAGAGAGAGTAAGAGGAGCAAATAATCACTACTGACCAATCAGCTTTGCACCCCCCCTAAAATTTGAACGTGCTTTACCGGTGCTGAGGAATTCAGACTCAGAATAAGCTATGGGCTGCATCCTGCAAGCCGTAATCAAACAAACGATGCCAAGAGGGTTACTTCTATGGCAAGCATTATGCACGTGAATAAGGGCTACAGACCCTAGTTTGTTACACAGTCCTATATCAGCCTGAGGTTAGTATACACGCTAAGTAACAAAACGCCCATTTATTATGAGGCAGAAATTATAGGGTTTTTTCATACCATACATCTGATTTAAACATTCTGCCCCACCCCCAGCCCCCAAGAGTTTGCAAAGTGCATTTGAATAAAGATTAAATTAAATACAACTTTTGTGTTCTTTCCTCAGGTTTCTCCCCACCCACACCTATGCTCGAGGTAGTGTGATCAACGGGACTGATTAATAGGGATTGACCGCCACAATCACACCAGTGGTGGAATTGCCATTATTTTCCCCTTAAGTATGGCAGTATTCTATCTTTTAAGGGAAGGTATCAGAGCTGTCAACTGTAGCAATGCCACAATGATCCCCACCTCGACAGCTGTTGGTAGCTGCTTTGTTGTTTTCTAAGAAGGGGGTGATCTGAATAAATCCAGTTCTGTCTGGTTCCACCCTCACTGCTGGCATGAAATTGCTCAGATGGTCTGACCGGTAAAACATTGTCATTCATGGACCAACTGCAGATCAGCAATATGCCATATGGAGTTATGCCCTTACTTCAGTTCACATCTACACAGTATTTATAATACACTATTATTTTGCCTTCCCATATGTCCATCCACTTGTTAGCCCCTTGTTACGCTGTTCGCCAAATTGGCTTTTCAAAGATACAAATACTGAAGATGCAGGATATGCCCTCATTTTGACTCCAGCCAGATCAATCAGGGCAATTCAAAGCAGCTTTTATCCCAGTGCAACAATCACATGTGTAATTCAATTGCTTTGTCTCTTTGACCACCTAGGATGTGTTTTTTGTCTGTGGTTTATCAGGGGGAAATTTTTTTTTGGAAAGTCACTAAAACTTGTTTCTTGGTCATTCTCCCCATAGTGTTGAGTGTTTAGATTCCCACTGTTCGCTTCACAACCCTTTGTCATCTGCTACTCAAGTTTTCAACGAAGGAAGCGCTATTTAAAGGGACACCAACAACATAAAAATCATGTGTTGTAAACAAACAAATGTCTTTCCCTATGGAATTTTTGATTATTAAAAGGGGATGTTTAAAAGTCTACTCCATTTGCCATTTTGTATACTTTTTGCATTTCTCTCAGTTTGCACAATGAAAAGCAAAGAAAGTTTATTTTTTATTTATAGTCAATTTCACTTAGAGATTCTTAGTACTGCAATTTTGACTTTGCGGAAGGAAATACTCATTTTTTTTAGTTATTTCCACCAGAATTTTTGTTTTAAAGTCCTGAGAACACTTCTAAAGGGTGTAGACTTCATAAAATCTTGTTTTGCCTTTAAATTTTAGGGTAAAATTTAAATTGAATACATCCCTTTAAAGTTTGTCACTCTAGAACAAAACAATTCATTGATATAAAACTATAATCTGCATAAATATAATTAAAAAAAGAACCAAAGTGCTACTTTTAAGAAATTAACAACTGAGAATAATGTAATTTTGTTTGGGTCTCTAAATAAACGGGACAAATTTATCACTATTTTATTTTCATTGATATCAATTGGCTTTTACTGAGGATACATTTATCTTATATGCCCAGCATGTCTACATTTGTCTTCACTTTCTATAAACTGCTTTTGAAAAATAAAATGTCATTGATATTTCTGTTTGGAAGCACAGATGGGCAGGTCAAAAGAATACAAACAGCGACTCAATATTATCTACCAACGCAAAAGAAAAGAACAGGTAGCTGTTAAAAATAAAATGAACACGTCAACTTACAAAGCATGAGATATTTTAGACTGGCTACATAAACTGAGTCACAGAATCAATTTAACTGGCCGGAAGCCCGAATTCAAAGCCCAGTGAAATCAATGGGAGGTCTGAGACATTTGACCTCTATGGGTCCTAAATTAATGTTAATAGGTTAATTCTTGGGAAACTTTAGTGAACAATGATTTCAGGGAACAAGAACTCTCCAGCTGGCAGCACCTGAACCTTGCTCCCTCAAAACACAATTGGAGCCTGATCCAAAGTCCAATGAGATCAATGGGTTGCTTTAAATTGATTAATTCATGGATCAGACAGCAGAACTGTTTGGGGGTAATCATTTTACAAAGAAGGACCTGATCCAAAGAGGTGCTGAACATCTGCTGCTCACGTTGCCTAGGCATGGCATCAAGATCGGGCCGATAGCGGGCGGTTTCAAGGAACCACAATCTGTGCAAATCAGTGCTTTGCCAAAAGCTTCCTTGCGCTGCATCGCTTCATGCTGACTGTGAGCTGAACACGCCACAGCTCATTAAAACCCTTCCCGCTTTCCCTGCAATTGCACTGATTACCCCGTAGCGTTAGGGTTAGAAATTAGCGGAACAGTGAAACTCCTTGTCACTTGCACCAAGCACGCTTGGCAGGATTTCAGGCAGGATTGGAATAACTCTTACTAAAGAAAACTGCTACATTCACGGCTGGAGCTTTGATTCTGTGTTTAAAGGACAGAAAAGCTTATCAAACAAAGGGAAATGCAAGAGATTTAAAATAGCTACAACTTGGTTGCTGATTGTGCTTTTGATCTTTTTATTTGCATTTTCAATTTTTACCTCTCAACATGGAGCTTTAAAAATAATCACCACAAATGGTTGGGGCTTTTTCTGCCTGTCCACTCAGAGGTTGGGTATTTTAAATACCTTCTAACGTAAGAAGTATTTTCTCCCGGATAATGATTTTCTAATGACTGGGGAGGTGGCTCCTGGCCATGGCAATGTGCAAATTACGAAATGGTATGATAAACAGAAGTAGACCAGAGTGAGGGAATTTTAAATACCAAAGCTAATGTAGGGGCTGATATCTAACAAGGAAGATGTGATTCTTCAACCTGCGCCCTCCCCTCCTCCCCGAGGCATTTCAAAAATAAATCCATTTCACCCCTTTTTTAACTGTTTGTTCTCTTCTTGGGCCTCTTCCTAAATGAAGGGAGCTGGTTTCACAGAACACAAGCGGGGATAAGGGCAGGTCCCTATTTCAGAGGGGGGCAGGATGGGCCCACAGGTTGGATGTGGCCCGCAGGCTGGAGTTTGTCCACCCCTCTTCTAAACGGAGGGTCTTTTTGACATTTGGGAATGCAGGTGCAATTGTGCACCTAATTTGCACGCACAATTCCTGTGACTGTGCATCTGTGCAGGGTACTTGCGGATGACCAGTGTGATGCATAGCCGGCCATATGGCCGTGCCGATACCTGATCTGCATCTGGTGCGCAGATGCACAAGCATTTGTGAGCCTAGCTTTGTTCAATATCAGGTCCCGGAGCGTTGTGATTGATAGGCTCGCTCCAAAGCCGGCTGCAGTCAAGTGTGCAGAGCGGGAGTGTCTTTCTATTGATATCAAAGGGGTCAGGATCAGCCTCACTATTGCTGGTGGCAGGAGTAAGATTGTACAGTTGCAGTGCAGACCTGCGGGGCCCCAATGAGCTACTGGGGGCTTTTGGTGCTGGCAGATGTTTTAAAGTGGGGGGTTCTAGTGAATAAGGGACCGTCCCACTCCGCAGCCCAGCTGTTTGGGGGTATTCGGACTCCGGTCTGCTGGCTCCTCAAAGTGAGGCCCCCTGGGTATTATAAAGATCACTGCGCTAGCAGAGGTTTAAAAAGACAGGCCGCGGTGCCTCGCTGTTTACATGCCCCCCCTGCAAAGTAACCGAGTGCCTCCCGAACGTTCGCCATGATTATCTTCTCTGCGCTCCTGGGAGGTTTGTTATCCCAGTTCTGCAAGGGGGGATGGAGGCGTGATGCGAAGGTCACCCAGGGAGTCTGTAGCTGAGCCAGGAACTTGAGTGGGATCTCCACGCACACTGCCTTACCCACAAGCTCCTCCCTTCGCGGCACGTCTACGCTGACTGTGGCGTGTAGAGTACAGCCACGTGGGCCCAGCTAGCTGTGTAGACAGCGAGGCATGGCCTAGGGGAGTAGGGTGCCCTGCGCCTCTGAATTTCAAGACAAATATCCTACATGGGCTCTGCACACGCTCAAGCAGTGCCTCCCACAGCTACAATGCCATTTTGAGCCATCCCCCGCTGCCTGCCCCTGGCAGAGCCATTCACTGTGGCCACACACCGCAGTGACAAGTGTGGCTGCAGCCTGCCTTTCCCTGAGCCGTGCTGCCGTCAATGTAGACCCAGTCCTGGTTCTGTTCTTGGCCCTAGACTGCAGGCAGCAGGTTCAGCGGTGAGCTGTCATTACAGAGGGAGCATCTGGGCTCCGGAGCTGGCTAGACCTAGATATACCCAGGACAGATAGACGCTGCCAAGCCACTTGTGGATTCCATTTCCAAATCAGAAATCACACAAGAGGGCCTGAGAGAAGCAAGCGGTGGGAGCTCCCTGCAGGACAGGAAACTCCTTAGGTCCCAGAGGAGATGTTTCCAGCTGTGAGCTCAGCACATCTGCACAGCTGTGGCCGCACTTGGGCAACTGGCCATGCGCTGCGGAGCTTTGTTTCCCACGGTGCCTGTTAGAGCTGAGCCCGGCGTTACCAATGTCGGTCACCGCTGCAAAAAAGCTACCCGGGCGCCACACGCTCATTGGAAGCGACAACGCGAGATCACCTATCGGGGCGCAGCCAGCGTCCCCCGTCTCTTTCATTTTTCAGCGGCCTATGAAAGTAATTGGCTCCGCAAAGGTTAGCCAGCCCCAGACCAAGGCAGAGATCGCTGACGAATGTGGTCTGAAAGAGGCAAACTCTGCCGTCCCGGCACCTGGCTCTGCCAATTGCTACGGAGGCGGGTACAGCTCGTCTCCCATTCAGGGGCAGGAAATCAGGCTCCAATCCTATTAGAGGCCATTCCTGGGACTTGAAAAGAGCTAATTAGAATGAGCTCCAAACAGCACTGTCCTGCAGGCAGCCAGAGGCCCGACGGGCATGTGCTCCCACCAGCCACCTGGAGCAGCCTAGAAATGATTATTAGCAATTAATAATCCTTTGTCTTTCTATACCAGCTTTCACCTGATGGATCCTAAGTGCCTGACAGCCATTAACTAAATAAGCTTCCCACCATCCTGTAAAACCATTGTACAGGTGGGGAAACTGAGCACAGAGCAGTTAAAGCCAAAATTTTAAAAAGCAACTGCCCAATCGCAGAGACACCTGGGACCCGAGTCCCTGAAATGCTGAGCACCCACCGCTCCATGCAAGTCAGTGGGGGGCTTACCCTCCTTGTAACCCAGCCCCGAGGTGGCCAGAGTCGGGGACCCAGCTAGTGATGCTCACAAGATCTCAGGCCATTGTTTCAATTGCTGGCCTCACTGAGTCATTCAAGTTCACACAGGGAGTCAATGGTACATTCTGAAGGGAACCAGGAGTCCCGGCTGCCGGATATTATATTCCTAGCCAGCCAGTCTTTGATGCCTGTGAAGCATTCCCCTGATTTTGAAGAATGAGAAAAATCCAGGTTAAATTCAGCTTTCGGGTTCTCCTGTGAAGTCACTTGCTAACTCCTTTCCCCGGGGATGAACCTGGAATATGCAAACTGCTGCGAAGGGTCACGGACTCACAGCGGAAGCACTGGGGTCACCCACGGTGTAAGCGAGGGCAGGATGTAGCCAGTCTGGTGTAAGATCTCACCTCCTTGCAGGTAATTTTCAGAGACAAACAAAAGATCATTTTCTAAGAGCTTCAGAAAACCAGAGCCATTCGGCCGGGGGGAAAAGAATGCCTCTCTTTTTTTCCAGCCGAGGTTTTTGGTAAACCGAGCCGCAGAGAATTTCTTGGCACAGTATGTGCTGAACTGCAAACCAGAGTGGATTTGCTGAAAGCAGCAACTAAGGCCGGCCCTTGGACAGGGCACCTCGCCTTCATCCCAGAGCGAATGTCTTTGCTGACATTAATGTAACATCCCCTCACTTGTTCTCTCCAAAGGTGGGGGAAGCTATAGCTGGTGAAGGGCGTGGCCTCAGGGCAAGGAGGGGTGCAAGGGCAGAGGCTCAGGGGGGAGGGGCAGTGCGGAGAGGCGGGACCACAGTTCTGGCCCTGGTGACTCCCCCACTTTTAGGGAACTTCCGTTGCCCCAACTCAGACAGCTGGCCCAAGCTGCCGCCTGTGCTCCCCCCAGCTCCACTGCCAGCTTTAGTGCACTAGGTGGAGCAGTGCTGCCATAGGTACATCTACTGGAGCTGGGAGTTACACGCTTGGCTCCAAGTGCAGACAAAGCCCGAGAACAACAACAGAATTGGAAAACCACATTTGTTTTGCTCACGAAAAGTCAATTCACAAAACACCCCCCCAACGGTACACTATAATTTCAATTAAAAAAAGGATTTGTGAGAGGGGGGAAATTCAGCTGCTTTTTGAAATTTTAAAGCAAATGCAAAGAGTTCCTTTTTTAATTAAAAAAAACCCCCCGTGTTTCACACACCCCAGTGGCCAGAAACTCACGCTTCATGCATTCAGTTAGATCTTTGACGGACAGAAACCTTCAATCTTCTTTCAAAGTCCGAGCGGGTTTTGTCCATTCAAAACACAACATCATGATTCAAGCTGCTCACAAAACCTCTCAAAATCACAAGGCGGGCTAAAAAAATCATGAGATTTTTTTAAACCAATAATCAATGTTGTGTTCTTTTTGCCTGCTGGGTCTTGAGCAGCGGTTCTCAAACAATTGAGAACCGCGACCCCTTTTTCCTTTCTTCCTCGGCGCGGCGGACCCTTGTATGTCCACCAAAAAGCCGCCGAATTGATTAGTTCCGCATTCGGCGGCTATTTTCAGTGGACATGCCGAGCGAGAAATAGCTCGGCATGTCCGCTGAAAAGCCGTCGAATGTGGAAGTGATCGAGTCGGCGGCTTTTCAGCGGCGCAAGGAGCTCGTGACCCCTCAGGAGGCGGCTGGCAACCCCCAGAGGGGTCGCGACCCCCGGTTTGAGAAATGCAGGTCTTGAGCTTTTAGGGGTCATGTTTTCAGGCTTTTTTCTGCCACCACAAAGGCTAGAAATTTTTATATAGATTTTTAAACAAGAAAACTGAGATTCTCACATAATCACTTGATTCCAGGAGCTGAGGCTTAAAGAAAAACACCCACATTTCGTGAGACTCGGGATAGAGCCATGAGAGTTGGCAACATGGCAAAATGCAGGCAGGGAGGGAGCACGGATCTGTCAAAATTCTTGGGAAAAATTCCAAATTTAGAAAATTCAGATCAGCCTGGGAAGCCCATCCTATGAGCTGGGGGAGCATGAACTGAGAAAATCGGTTTAGCACTGTCAGCATGCATACGAGTGAGAGAATGACCATGTCTCCCTCTAGAGGCTGTCTCAGGTGAGGTTAAGAACCTGCTACTGACTCGCAACTAATTGTGTCATTCCTTTAGCTTGCGTGGTAGAGTTTACCCAACTTCTATCAACATGAAAAGTCCTGCAACACTGTAAGCTCTTCAGGTCAGGGGCTGGGTGTATATCTTTGCAGGGGACCCCCATCTCGGTCAGGGGCTCGTAGGAGCTACCGGAATATAAATAATATACAATAATATTGCTCCCTGCAATCCTGGCTCTTGCAACAAAATAAAATGATTGAGAGGCAACTTCCGCCAGTGCCTTTTTTGGAAAACAGAACCGTGCCCAGTCATTGTCTTGTTTCCCTTTCAATATTCTTCAGCGATAGTTCATTTCACAGCCCATAGAACAGAGATGACCCTTATTCTTCCACTGAATGTAACTCAATGAGATTCTTTCCAGCCTATTTCCCCAGATGCACGGTTGATTTTCTAATGTTCCCCCGAATACAACAATCCTTCAGCTCGCTCCATTTTAAATAGCCTCTTTGCTGTTTTTTTCCCCTTCTGCACACAGCAGGGTTGTAGGCAAGTAACTGAGAATCCCTGTTTTGAGTCAACCCCTTGCATGTTTCTTGACTGCTCTGACAGTGGCAGGACTGTGCTCTGCATGGATAGAAACCGACCAGCAGTGCCAGTGAAAGGTAGAGGATAGAATCCTCTTATACAATGTGCCTGCTATCAAAATACAGCTGGGCCTCAATGGTCTATTCAGGAGCCGGGCCGTGCTTAAGAAGTAAATAAGTGACTCTAGTGCAGCTGCCTAAGGAAACGCAGCCTGGTAAACCAGTTACAAGGCAGTTTTACAGAGCAACGTAGGAAGCGGAGTTTCATTTATGGCACAAAGGAAAAGTGAAGAACGGTGAAGACAATACGAATGCGGGAGAGCTCAGCTGTTCCTGGTCCAGGGCACAGCAGCATCTTGCTATGAGCAGGAGGGATGCACCTAATTGGCCTTAAAAGAAAATCGGAGCCACCTTTTCTGTCGGTTACTAGGGGTGAAATTCACCCATGTGTGGAAGCCCAGCACGAGGCCACTTCAGCGGATTACTAGTGCACTGGATGTAACTCTGCCGCAGGATTCGGCAACTCCCACCCAGACACTCCCACCGGGAGCCGGGGTGCCGAAACCCAGGGCCACTGGCCCGAGAGGGGCACAGAAACGGGGAGAAATAGCATCCCAGTCTTCTCCTTGCAGCCCAGCTAACACTCCACGGCACAAAACCAGATCAGAGGGTGGGAAGGGCCAGGGGAGGAGCAGTCAGTGTCTGGGCAACGGTTCCCCGCAGAAGATCCCTGACAGAGCCAGATCCCGATTGAACTGCTGTCAAGGAAACCAGGAGGCAGTATGCAGGCTCAGGGCATCAATAGTCTTGGCTGGTGGCAAGATCCGGGGATGGGAACTCCCTGTCACTTCCACAAGAAGGAAAACCGATGTGTGCAAACATCCCCTGTGTGGATCAGTCCCTGCGGAGGAGTGCTTGCCTTCCGGGAAAGTCCCACGGTATGTAAGTGGGGTGAAACCAATAGGGTCCTTCAGAAATCACACTCTATAAATCCTAGAGTGCCAGTTCCTGGGGCATATTGGCACAGCTGTGATTCAAACCCACTGAGGACCTGACCCATGGAACTCAACGAAGCAGGAGATCATCTCTCTAGAACTTTAAGGCCCACGTAGGGATTGCGGCAGAGAACTATAGCCCTGTACTAGAATCCCACAGGAAGTGGTAGTTCCAGGGAATTTTTCCCAGAAGGAAAAGGCAGGATCCTGGGTGATCTATCATTTCTCTTACCTGTCATTTAATTCTGCTACTGAATGGGTAAAACATTTTGTGAGCCATTGATATGCAGGAGCCAACATTTATTAACACTTACTGTTCTATATGAAAATAGAACACAACAATCTATTTGAGCACACAAATGAAGACGCCCAACCCCTGATTCCAGTGCATTTCTGCTTATGGAAGTGAAGGCAAGAAACAGCATCACGGAGAAGTAACATCAGTCAAGAGAGGAACTGGCATCTTCAAATGACCCAGTCTCTACCTGCGTCTGCTCAAAGGACAGCACCAGAGGGACAGTGATTGACCATTAGGGGCAATGCTTTTAAACAGATGCCACTGCAAACATTTTAGCTCATCGTTAAACCTCAGGATCCAGTGACGGATTTTAGCCCGGGGGTAATCCAGAGAGAGACAAGCTCTCAAGAAGAGGAAAAAATGAGCATTACTGCCGACAACAAAGAATCGACATGACAGTGCAGCCATGACAACTTACCTTATCCCCTGGCTGTGGTCTCATAAGAGAGACTTGATCGTAGCCTCGTCGAACCAGAGCCCACAATGCATCAAGTTTGCCCTGGAATCAAACATACGTGACATGACCAACAATGCTTGAGAGAACAATGTGAAGTTAAACGACAGTCGACTTGCTGTGATATTACTGTGTGTTTAACCGTCGGCACACAGGCTGGCCCGGAGGCCACTGCTCTTTGTATACTCATTATCTGTCTGTGTATTTACAGCATACCCATCACTGTAATACTGAGTGCCCAGGGGAACCAACCATTGCACACACGGAACAAATCCATCCGACTGGAGTTACATCAAGGATGCATCTGGCTTAATATGAACAATTAACATAGACCAGCAGGTGCAGTTAGGTGAACGGGGTTAGACAGCGTTAAGAAAAGACTTGAAGAAGAACCAAAGAAGCTTGTGGGACGTCTAATGATGGGTGGTCCCATAAAGGAGAAGGGAGCAGACTTGGCATAGATAAGCATCCAACAGACAGATCACTTATTCAATTTTCATAACACTTTGAAATTCGCTGGCCGCTCCCATCAAGGATTTCAGTGTATGACACGGACATCGGTGAACCGACCCTGGGAGGTAAAGATGCATTATCATCAGCCGCATCGACAGACGGGTTAAGATTCTAAAAGTGTTTAGAAACTTAGAGATGCAGATAGGCACCTGACTCCCACTGATTTCAATGTCACTTTTAAAACCCTTCCAGGTATCTTTCTGCACCGTTAGGTGCATGAAGACCTTTAAAAACATGACCTTAACTGGATTTGCCAAGGCGTACACTGCGTCTTTGGCACAGCTGGGTGGGAAGAGAGCTGGAAACCATGAGTCCCAGTCCAGGGGCTAACTACCCGGCCGTCCTTCCCACCTCCTCTACATCATCTGCCCCTCTTGGGTGCGCATCCCCGAGCCGGTGCTGTCCTGAGAACAGATCCTGGGATTTTCTATTGGGATCCAATCAGTGCAGAGGGGAAGGAAAGACGTTACCCAAGCCTTTGCTGCCTGGTGAGATGTCTAGTCCCAGGAATGGGGACCCCTACAATAGTTCTCCCCCACAATGGCCAACCAGGAGAAATGTGGTGCTCAGGCACCTATCCATGGTAATATGCTTGGCATTAATGATCCATGTTTTAAAGCGGATGTGCAGATGCATTACCTTGATTGGAGTGTACCATTTCCTCTGGGAAGGTGGCTTCCTCACATAGTGTTTCTTCGGCTTGGGCTCCCACGGCTCATACTCTTGCTCTGGCAATTTGATGACGGCATTTTTGGGCTTCTCTAATTTGGCCCCTTCCTCCGTCGATCCTTTGTCTCCCCACCTCACCTGAAGGGGTAAGAACACATTGTGGATGCAGAAGCTTTGGTGAGCAGTGCTGGCATATGTCTTAACTAGACACTTCTGCTATTTATCCTAGTTTCTATCAGTGTCTGTGAAACATGCACCCATTGCTCATGCCTCTGGGAGAATGGACCTCCTTGAAAGCAAAATTACTGTCAGAACAATCCATCATGACATGCAGCCACCAACTAGTGAGGAAGGAAAATCCCCTAATTAATTACCAACAATCACCGTCAAGAGGGAACTCCAAAAAATCAATTCCCCACCCAATTTCCCAGCCAGCAGGCTCCTCCCATCCAAATCTTTACTTGACCAAAACATAAGGGTAGTCAGATGCATCTTGCACTAGACCCGGACGGTCATCAGACATGACCTATCAAGGTTCTAGAGTCAAATATCCTCCACTGAAAATAGCCCGGCAGCCATCTGCCAGAATCTGCATCGTCTGGTAACACAAATGCCATGAATGGTTTCCCATGGCAGAGGAGAAGCTAACGTTCCTGGGTGGTCTCCACTAAGAGCCCCAAGAAGAGGGCACTGCAGCCTTCCAACCCAGAGTTAACAAAAGTATCCAGGAGTGAGGAAGAAGCCTGAAGGGTTCTTTGGAGCGTGGCTCTCAGACGTGGTGGGCAGTTAGTCCTAGTTCACTAGACTATGTTCTCCAGCAAAGGATCTCCATAGCTGCGTAGGAGAGGGCTGGATTTTTCCTAATAATACACCTCAATTCATATCAATAATAGAAGACTACCTTTTTAAATCTCAGAAAAAACTTCCTCACTGTAAGAACCGTAGGTCAGTGGAACAGATGCCTAGGAAGGTCATGGAAGCTCCTTCACTGGAGGCTTTGAAAAGGAGGCTTGATAGGCATCCGTCCTGGATGGTTCAGACACAACAAATCCTGCATCTTAGCAGGGGGTTGGACTAGATGATCCTTGCAGTCCCTTCTGACCCTGTAGTGCTATGCTTCTGCCCTTGGGTTCCAACTGACCTCAATGGGAGCCGTGTGAACGCATCCCAGGGCAGGATTTGCCCTATGCGGCTGCTTAGTCGCTTGGTTTCAAGAGTCAGAATCTCCCATGCCAAACTGATGGTGCATCAGGTTTCAGTAAAATCCCAACCCTGGGGCTAAGGAGCAATCACTTCTGTTCAATTTGGCCAATTAGTGCTAGACCCTCAGCTGGCCTCACTCCATTGAAATTATAGAGCAAGACCTATTTACACCAGCTCAGGATCTGATCCAATAAAGTGAAACTGTTTGGTTCTCATCCCATTCCTCAACCTGCAAATTTGCACTCGCTAATACTTCCAGACACAATTAATTGCATGATGCAAATGACGGCAGCTTGATCGCGGACTCCTGGGCTGGCAGATGTGATTAGGTAGATGGATCCTAATTAAAAACCAGCCTCCCTATTCCATCATGATAACTCTGTAAAAAGCATTTGAAAAATGCCTTGCCGTGGTTTTCAATTAAAAAGGTTCTGATTGTTTTACTGCGACTCAGGAAACAAAAGCGCCGGATACCTCCATCCTCTTAATTCCACCAACACCTCTGCCTCCATAATAAGATGCGTCCACGGTTGGCCACTTTTTCTTTGGCAATCCATCTTCATCATCCGATTCCTGCAGGAAAGAAGGAGAGTGATCACTGTTGTTTTCAGGCACACCGCATGGGATGTAAACAAGCGAACATCGTACGGCCCTATCCCTGGCTATGTGGCTTTGTATGTTATATTTATGCGCTGACAGCGAACAAAAGCCTCTTGTCTCTGCAGCTGCAATTTTTCCTAGAGAAGCCAAAGCCGACGGTCTGTTTCCTTCTTCTCATCTCTTCAGGCTGCTTTTATACACGGTCAACTATGCATAAAGCTTCAAAACTCACAACTGTCTTTTAAGGGGGTAGAAGGCACCGTGGAGATAAATTGCACATTATACCGGCCTTGCCGCTATGTTCCATAGACTATGTCCTACACTTCCCCAAATGAAACCCTTTCTTAGCTGTGCTTTGGGAACTGTACGCTGCTAACAGGAGAAAAGGCAATCCCTGGGAGCTCACTAACATGCACATGGGACCATTCCTTCCTTGCGGCTGTACCTGGCTCCTCTGCCCTGTTTGGTTCTTTGGGCTCAGGCTGCAACCATCCAGATCAGGCACTAGATTTTGTACCTTCAAGGGGCTTGGATTGGGATCTTTAATCTGGCTCATTATAAAGATTGGGACCAATTTTTAAGCAAACTCAAAATGCGAAGGAGTCCGTATCTGGGTTCTCTTTGAAAGCCCTTGTTCTTTCCTCGCTTAACCTAGTTCAGTGCTGGTAAATGATCCTGCACCGATATGCTGGGAGACATGTTGCAGGGTCCCCAGCTGAGGTACATTAGTGGAGCTTCACTGCCTCCAAATTAATTTACCTCACCCGCGGAGCACTGCACTGATTTCAGTGGAGCTGGGCTGATTTCTACCAGCCGAAGGTCTTACCCCGACACCTGCTGCTCGTGCCCAGAATGACACAGACAAGGTCTCAGCAAGGTCTCTCCACACTACCTCCTCCCCCAGGCCTCACGTTAAATAGCCACAGAGTTGCTGCTCGGGACAAATCACAGGGTCACAAAGACAGTAATGGTGGCCTTTGGTAACCTCAAAATGGCAGCTGTGGTTCCCTCCTCAGATGAATGCCAAGTTACAGCAAGTGAGCAGCCAAGGGCAGCCTGGTCGTGTGGGTTAGGATGTTATTTTTGCCACTGTGTGCCTGTATGGAGCGGAAAGAAGCAGGACACTCCCCCTCACCTGAGATCAGGGCCCAATTGTGCACACACACAGCGAGGCACAACCCTGCACTAAAGAGCGTCCAATCGAAACACACAAAGGACAAGAGAGGAAGTGACATCAGGAGCAAAACCAGGCACAGAATCTCAAGGTCTCCCGAGTCCTGGCCCAGCGACCTAGCCACTAGACAACAGCCTCTACAACAGCCTCTTGTACCTGATGATGGACTCTAACCTTTACTCCTCCCCTGGAGAACTGTCGCACTCAGCACAGCGTCTGGGAATACGGTTTTTCATTCGTGAGTGACGTGCAGCAGCATGGAACAAAATATAGGTCTGACCAAAAGATTGATTCTGTTGGCATCTTGCTGGGGGTCTTGCAGGTATTTTTCCATAGACGAAGAGCATCTGTGTGCCTATATATGGACCCGAAGGCACAGATAACCCAATCCCAGGAGATACTCTCTCTCAGCCTCCGAGTTGTCATTAGGATGCCCACCAAGTTCCTAGCCAATGTACTACATTGCAGTGGCTGCAGACAGTAGTATTATGGTTTAATAAGTAAAATACTTACAGGCTCTGGAGGCGGTGGTGGCGGAGGCTCCTTGATGACCTATGACATACAGGCAATGGAAAGAATCAGAGTTAAAGGTCCACCATATATCCCCATCACTGCCTGTGTCTCCCTGGGCTCGGTCCTTCCCTGTCCTCCTCGCTCACATTACCAGTCGGTGCAGAAGGATTTGATTGTTATCGATAAACATGGATTTCACCGCACACACACACACCGTTGAAAAAATATTTCCATCGATAACCATTGAAAAGTACAGATAGACAAAGTGAGAACAATGCTGCCTGAGAATTTGATTTAAAGATACAGTGGATTCCGGTTATTTGGGACACATTGGGACCAGAACAATTTGGCCCAGTTAAGCGGCTCTCCCAATTATGCAAAGTAAGTAAAAAGGTACACATTTGTTTTTGTTAAGATTTGTCCCAATTAAGCGGCTGCCCCAAATAACCAATGGTCCAATTAACCGGATTCTACCGTATTTACGTTGTAGATTTTGACTTGTGATATTGACAAGTTGTGCTTTAGTGGTTATAAAACTTTAACTATTTGAATCTCAATGTCTACTGTCATCAAAGGATTATTGTCTGGCCCCTGCCTTGTTTGCCTCCCCCCTCCCCCATTGTCTGCCCCCAACTGTGAAGTTTCCTGCTATGGTGAAAAGTTAAACTGATCAAAATAAAGGCTTAAAAAAAACATTGATATCCATTGTCATTATAAAAATTAAAATTGAAGCCTAATGTTAGGTGAGCGCCCATCTTTGTACCTAGGGTTGTCTTCTCTCTCCCAGCAGTGACCCCACAGCATTCTGCAGGTAGGGCTGGCTCCCTGGACAGCGACCTTTAGTGCCAGTGAACAGATCAGCTGGCAGGAGACAGCTGACAGGACAGGATATCTGGTACCTTTCCTTTGGGACAATGGCTGGCATGCAGTGCGGTATGTATGATCTCCAGTATGTACGAGCTCTGATCTCTGCCAGCTGGTAGAGATGGGATCGCAGGGATTCCCTGGCAGAGATGATCAGCTGAGCTACCACCAGTCAGCCCTATCCGTCTAGATCGGCACGTTACTGGGCCTGACTTGCTTCTTGCTTACCCCTGGGCCAGCAGTCAGAAATAATAACACTGACACCAGTGCAGTGGCACTGGGGTCGAACTGGCGTACATGAGTCACCGATGCTTATACACCAGATTGAATCACCCATAATATAGACTCAGATTTTGTGAGTTCAAACTTTCCCTTAACTGTACAGGTTGTTTGCGAAGCATTAACCCATGAGCTGAAATGTCCATCATATGAAACGCATTTCCAATGGACGTAAACGCAAACACACACACATCCTCATCCTATCTAGTGCTTTCCATCCCTAGATCTCACCACACGCTACCAGGAAAACCAGTATCTTTAACCCCATTCGGTACAGGTGGGAAATGGAGGCATGAAGAGAGGGAGTGACTTGCCCAAGTCACCCTGCAGGTTGGTAGCAGAGCTGGAGATGCAATTCACATCTTCTGATTCTTAGTCCTAGATGCTAACAAACCAACCCTGCTACCTCACTTCGGATTGAGCAAAGCTCTTATTCACCTGCTTAACTTTCAGAATGTACATGAGTCCCATTGAAGTCAACGCTTTGCTGAATTGGGGCCATACAAATGCCTCAATTTATAGCCTAAGATGAAGAAGATTCATGTCTTCTCCTCTCATCGTCTACTAAGCATCTCTGCAAGCTTTTAACTCCAGCTTCTGGCAGACAGCAGAGGAAACTAAGCCACGAAGATCAAAGTCCATACTCACCACCGTGCAGCACAAAGGCCAAAACCACCAAAGCAGCGCCAAGGCCAGCAACAGGAACAGTATTAAGAGTGCGATGAGAAGGATCGTCCCACTGAGCTGCAAACAAGACAGTTGTTTCCAGGTTACCTTAATATGGCACAAGCTTGGCAGGCTAACACTGGTAGGAGACAGGGAAGGCTGCGCTATTAGCCCCGGAGAAAAGGAACTGGTTTGCTTCACTATAGGTTTTAATCAGATTATACAGAGAATGGAGAATTAATCATTATTGTCATTGGGATTGGATTCTACACTCAGGGACACGAGTTAATATTTCACACAGGAATGCATCCCTGTTCAGCAAGGGCATTTATGCAGGTGCTTGTGTCTCATTGGCTTCAATGGCATTCAAGCACGTGGTTAAGTGCTTAGCTGAACTGGAACCTATGGCTGTGATCCTGAACACAACACTCCCCAGTGTCTCTGGTGGAACGTTTTGCAGGAACAAAGACTTCACCTTCTTGTCTCTTGTATTCAAACTGCCTCCCGGTGTAGACAAGATTCTAGTCTGGTAGGCATTTAATGACACGTTGTCAAGTGCTCAGCACCCATAACTGGGGCTATGATTTTAAAAGGGCCCAACACACAGCGGCTCTCACTGTGACACCTGTGATCAGATTTTCAAAGCAGACGTGCACCCCAAACCACTGAGCTCTTCTGAAAAAACAACTACTGGTTTTGGTGTCTATACTGGAGCCAAGCTCTTTGAACTGTGAGTTCTGAGCCCTTCTGGAAATTCCAGTCTTCGTGGGTTAATCTGGAAGGTCTTACAAAACCAACCACTATCTGTATCCCTCTGCAGATTTTCTGTAATGAAACACTCACCTAAGTGACACCACACAGGCCGCTGTGCCCTGCCTGCAACCCAACACAACCTCTTCAAGGAACAAAGAGCCTTTTCATCAAAAAATAACCCTTGCTACAAGATGGAATGTTGCATGCCGGGATCTGTAGTTTCCATGGGCTGCATCGGGCCAGCTGGTGGCAGTAAGTAGCAGTAAAACTTTAGTGCTGCTGCCCTAGTGATCCTATTATCCATGCTAATGGAAACCTTCTCAAAGTCAGTTACATTATATCAGAATTTGTGTTGGATGATCTCAATGTCATAAGGGAAACAGGGCCAGCCAGCCGAAAAGATGCAAAACCTGGGAGTGAAATGGAGGAGGGGCTAGCAGAAGATTAGAGGAGATTGTTAGGAAATAGGTAAAATGAGACTGGAAATAGGTTGATGGAGGGGCTGGAGAGGAAACCTCAGGAGGAAGGAGAAGAAAAGACACTTACTGTACAGAAAAGGACAGAGGAGCCAGCTGAGAATGAGGGCCAAGGAGGCCGGCTTGCTACCATTCACAAAAAGGAACCGGGAGAGAAAAGAAACAGAAGGATCCTCTAAAACGATAAAGAAAGAAGTGAATGCATGAGATTCCACACAAGCCTGAAAACATAGTTGCAAAGAGTGGGCCAGACCGTCAGCGGTGCGATCTGATTTCAATGGAGCTGGGCATATCCACTGAGAATCAGGCCACTGGTCTTGCTTGTTTTCAAGCTACCAGTGAGTTGGAGTGCTGGTGAAGAGTGCCAGATTGACAGCCTTGGAGATTGCAGTCCTCCGTTTACCCCAAGGCAATGGCCATGCCCGGCTTCCCCAGCAGCCTGGCTGAGCTCTGACGGCTAGGGCTAAGAGTTCCATCTCCATTAGAAGCGCATGAAGCACCGGTAACCAAATGCACAGTGAGTTAAAATTCACAGTCTGTTAAGGGCCCAAACCTGGGCCTATCATTGCAGAAGGTTTTGCTGCAGCAGCCTAAGATGGCTTTGAAGGGGACGTGGGTGTGAAATGTGTGCTGTCTGGGTGTAAAATTCCCAGCTCATCACAATTCTTGCAAAGTTTGAAGGGGGGATTTGAAACCAGGGCAAATAGCAAAAATGTCCCTGCTCAGTCCCAAGTGACCAAACGCTGTGACTTTCCCACAGCTCTGGGATTAAATTTCCCAGCGAGGTTGCTGAAAAAGTCAAACACCTCAGCCGTGTGGATTTCGGCACCCGTTCCTTCCATGGCCCCTGCGCGGACGCTGCCACAAAGGGGCCCAATGAAGGAATACCAGGTGTGATGACAGCTTTGTGACATAGCCTGTGACCATCAACCCCTTCCCATAGCCGTCAGGTGGCACCAACACTGACCAGAGCTAAGCTCATCCCTTGACACCCAAGACCTTGGTGTAAAATGCTTGGTATCCAGCTAATATGGCAACCCCCCCGTCACTTCAACTCATGGGTCCAGATCCTCAGCTGGTGTAAACTGATGTCACTCCACTGCCTCTCTGCTGATTTACGCCAGCTGGGGATACGGCCTAGTCTCTCCCCTGAGGTGCAGTGAGCAGATCACTCACCATAGTTGGCTTCTTAGCTTGGATTATTGGAGTGCTTCTACAATTCATCTTCCCTAAAAGGTCATTTGGGCTGTTGACTCCGGTCCTGCTCCCCCATGGCGGACAGACACCAGGCCTAGCCCAGCCATTTCTCTCCCCCTCGCCCATCAGTATCAGCGGCATAGTGAGCTCTCCCTTGGCTGGGTGACAGAACCACCCCTCCAGGAAAAGCTCATCCCAGCACGTGGGGATACTGTCCCTTTATGGTCCTCCCCAGGCCAGGAAGGCGAACCCTCACCCCATTCCAGTGGCAAACATCACCCCCTAATGAACGGGAATGAGACAGGGGAACAGAAGAAGAATAGCGGTGGACTGCCAACACTTTCTCGCGGGGGTGTGTTTGGGAGGGGGGGTTGGCTTCTTCCGGGGGTCCACGGGCCCAGCCCAGGTCTTAGATCTTCAGTTCTCTCTCTTTCCTGGGGTGAGGGAGGATATTCTTGCACTTATTAATCAGTCGCAATCCATGCACGGGTTGCAATCATGAATGCACTGCTCTCAGCCAGCCCTCGCTGCTTTTTAGTGCCCTACTGGGATGGGCTCTGCAATCCTGACAGAGAAGAGCCTTTCCCCAGAGAGCAGCCCTTTCTTTTCAAGGAGCTTCTGAAAAGCCTACTTACACCCCCATACTTACACACTGCGTGCTGGTGATGCTGACAGAGCTGGAGATGAACGTGAGCCCGCTGTTCATGCTGACTTGGAGGAAAACCACCCTACAGCACAAACAGATACATTTATTTTTAGTGTCATCTTTATACCCACTCAGCTGACTTCTTCCTGGCCATTGGCTCCTGAATGCATGTCCTGCCTAGTCAATGCAGTTGTGTGACTGCAGGTGCTCACCTGCATCTGACTGTTTGCTTGCCCAAAAGCCAACCTTGTTACCTTGGCTACACTGAGTTGGGGCATATGTTCTTTATTAAGAGACTCCGTTCTCCCCGGGGGTACAGGGCACTAGCTCAGTGACTTACGATGCTCTGGCTCAGACAGTTGCAATACGACCTGTGCTAGAACGGGAAACGAGATTTAAGCTGCAGCAGGGAATACTGTGGGATCACACTGGACTCTCCTTTTCACAGGGATGAACCCTGAGCATCACCACCAAAGTGAACGGACTTTCTCTGGATTCACCCCAGGGTAGTGGTGAGCAGAGTCTGGTCTTAGGTTAGAGCAGGGGTCTCAAACACCCGGCCCACGGGCCACCAACTCCACCGGCAGCCAAGCTCCAAACACTGCTGAGTGTTTATATTTTATTAAAAGCCCTCTTCGCATTACAGTTTTTAAAAAGTGAATACACTGACTTTTAATAGCAGACTATATTACTCTTCATTTTTTACTATACTTTTGTATCATGGTATGAAAAGGATTCAGTGATGTGACTCTTGGGTCCTCATGTGGCCACGGTGGTGATTTGAGTTTGAGATCCCTGGGTCAGAGGGCATGTTCTTAGCTGGTGTACATTGTCATTGGCATACACCAGTGCAGCACCTGCCCTTAAGAGTCCAATTCTGCCCTGGCTTAAATCCTGCCTAGCTATTTAAATATTTATCTAGCCACTGTGGTATCTGAGCACCCAATGGATTGCAGAGGGGTTAGATGGGGCACAATTCAACCCTTTAACTTTAACAGGGGGCTGGGTCATTAAACAAGCTGCTGAGGCAGCTGGAGGAATCACCATCACTGGTGAGAGCAGAGAAAATCCAAACACAGGAAACTAAATTTGATTGATAAATAAAGACACTTGAAATCCACCCCTCCTCTTTTTGGGGGGGAGGGGTGTCAAAATTTGAAATTTGCTGGAAATTCAATACGATCTCCCTCCGCTCTAGAGTTAGATGCAAAATGCAGGGAGGAGGGGACATCCCATACATTCAGTTGACATTCAGAACTGCTGATATTCAAAATTGCTGGAGCATGTCCTCAGAATCCAGTGCAATTCCTCCTGCTCTGCTCAGTACTCTAGTTCACACAGACTAGTCTCTCAGCTACCAGCGATTGTTTAGGGGGAATTAAACTGAACCGCCCATGAAGCAGGAAGACAGACGAAATGCCTGACTAGAGCTCCGGGAGACTAAACCTGAAACCACGTGAAGTTTGCCTAGCGCCAGCTTTGTTGCAAAGTTGAAGCCCAGCCCAGGGTGCGCTAAAAGGTTCACAGACGTGGGCAGATTTACATGGTTCCCGTGGCACCCTGTGTAATCTGCAGTTTCAGGGTCAAACAAAGTGATACTTGGGAGCTTTCTAAGGAAAGGTCTGTACAAGCCCCTGCAAAGCAAACCTCTCAGATCTGCAGCTTTGCATCCTGCTCTGATGACTTGGAACTAAACTCAGGGTCGTCGGAGGGCCAGATTCTGTCCTCAGTTAGACTGATGTGAATTTGTAGGGATTTTATTTACAATGCACAAAAAGGATCGATGGGCCTGATCCCCCCTCGCCCTGCACCTTGTGTAGACCTTTCTGCTAGGCAGAGTGGATGTAACATGCCACCAGCTAAGAACGGTTGCATTTCACACCCACTCTCTGTCCTGGTGAAACTCACTATGAGGCATTGATCCAAGCTCCTTAGTGCAACTAATCTACACCCCAGTGCACTGATCCACACTAGTGCGAGACTTCACTCATTACTCCTGATTTACACCAACATACATGAGAGCAGAAGGATGCCCCAAAATTCAGCCCCCTCATGCATCCCTACTATTCTGCATGCCCATGAACGGCGGGAAGATGTGTGCAGTGATGGAAATGTGACCCAGGCAATTATGGTAGGGTTGATGTGGAAGCCGTAACTTTCAAACCCAGTATGACAAAGTGGGAATCTTTTTTTGAATATTTGTATGAAAAAGAGGGGTGCCTCAGTTTCCCCTTATATGCGGCATTGCTACCAAGAGCTACCTTGTTTGTTCTCCAATCAGGCTAAGACACAGGTAGGAATGGGGCCTCGCTGTCTGGGGCCTCGTGTCCCTTATCAATGGAGCTCTTGAGAAGACAATGGCAAAGCCAATTGCCCCCACGTGGACACCTAGCAACCAGCGGCCCAGAGAGATAATCTCAGCAAGGAGGCCTGAGCCCCCATTCCTCGGGTCAGGAACAAAGGCCTGTGGGGGAGCGGGGGATGAGTTGGACATTAAGCATTGGCTGCGGGGGCACACGTCAGAAAGACGGGGAGACAGAGCTTGAGCAGTGTGGTTCACTGCAGCTCGGCTGGGCTCTAGACTGTGCTTTAATTTTCACTCCTCTGTGCTAACCTAGGCCACCGTACATGCCTTTCAGCCCATAATAAACCCAGCGGCATGACAACACTGGATGTGTCCCTGCAGGTGCTAGCAGAGGAGGTTGTGTTGCTCCCGAAGGCTGCACAAGTCTCCCTCAGGGGTATGTCCCAGTGGGACTCGCTGAGCTCCCGGTGTGAAGGCCACAGGTCCCGCCTAAGGAGGCGGTGAAACCGCGCGGCTTACCCTGGGGGGAGAGTGAGACCCCTACAGTGTCTGGAGCACTGCAGGGCTCCTCTCAGGGACTGTTCCAAAGCTGGGGTCGCAGCCGTGACCCTGTGGACCCATGACACCCGATATGCCATGTTTAACTCTCTTTTTACCAGCGGATCCAGGTGCAATGCTCTGCCCATGTGTTTGGGCAAAGCATTGCCGAGTTTGATCCCTGACCCTCCTCCACAGTGCACTGCAGGGCCCCGCTCCTCAAGGAGGCACTGGCAAGTTATGGAATACAGGCCGGAGGGGAAGGCTGCAGCCCCTATCATCACCACTTCAAATGGGGGCAGGACCACGAGGGGCCCCATGCTGAAGTGTGCCCAGGGCCCCGCACGGTCTGAGCACTTGAATGGAGCCATGCGGACACAGCCCAGGGGAGGGACTGGTCTATCGGGATGGTGCTGAACCTGCCAATGAACATCTGAAAAGCTGCACACGCCTGAGCTCCCGGCTTAGTCCTTTTCAGGCAAAACGCCTGCTGCTCCCACGGCCAACGCCCCCTCTCCTTCAGCCCCGGCGGCAGAGCCGTACTCACTGTCCAATGTCTTCTATCACTGGTGCAGGGCAAAGCAAATAGGTGTCTTGAACAATTGTCGGTTTTTCATCTAAAAGGAAACAAGACAGACTGTGACGTACGGAACGGGCGGGGTCTCCTGAACGGGCTCGGCCCGGAGGGGTGCTGTGGACGTCAATGAGATCGGGCCCAGTGTGGACATGGCTCAGAGCTGGTCCTTGTCTTTCGGGGCTGTCTTACCTGTCCTTCCACATCACAGCTGTGACATCGCCCGGCTCAAAACACTCAAAGGGCACCCGCAGGATGGGTCACCTAAATGTCTGGCATAGTGTTGTGTATCTTGGACCCAGTGTTGTTGTAGCTGGGTTGGTCCCAGGATATTAGAGGGACAAAGTGGGTGAGGTCACATCTTTTACTGGACAATCCTTGACTGTTCCTCTCACCAACAGAAGTTGGTCCAATAAAAGATGTGACTTCACCCCCTTGTCTCTCTATTGAGCATCTTATCTGCTTGCAAAGTCCATCTAACTGCCCCCTCCAAATCAAATCCTCTCATTTTCTACCCCAGTACCACTCTGAGTCATCCCATGCTGTCATGGAAAAGTCTCCAGCCACCTCCCTACTGTGACCACCCAGTGGGTGTGTGCAATGGCAGACACAGCAGAGTAAGGAGAGCAGATCTGGTGGCTCTGTGTCTGGAGATGGGGCCAGCTCTGCCCCTAGGTACTGACTGGAGAGAGGATGGCCAGAGGAGAGCAACTGTCCTCTCCGCCTTTGCAGCTGATTAGAGGTCTGGCACTCCCAGCGGCTCCCCATTGGAGGGTGGGAGTGCCACTCCACAGTGAGTAGCTGATGGGGATTGGCTACAGACCCAGCTGGCACGCAGCAGACCCGGTGCTCAGGGATACCCTTGAAGAGGCCCTGCTGAGCTGGAGGGAGCCTGAAAAACGTGGCCGGGTGTGGCTGTGCAAAGCAGGCCCAGGCAGCCTTAGCTCAGAACTAGGAGAGGGGCTCAGGAAGCCACTGAGCTGTATGGCCAGAGAGAGGCCTAGGGAAACCAGGCTTGGCTAGAAAGCTGCCCAACCACCAGCCCCAGGGGACCTCCCACCCGGTGTGATTTTAGGGCTAGCATGGGATGCCAGCCTACGCCAATCCTGGAGGCCGAATTCTGTCCACAGCGGAGGGTGAGCCTCAGCTGAAGCAGCTGTGTGAGCTTCCCCACACAGTCCCTTGGCCAGCGCGGAGCAGCTCTCCGATGTGGTGGGGAGAGGGGCGTCTCTTTGGCCCTTTCAAGCCTTAGCTTGTGTGCCGAGACTGCCCGCAAGAGGCCCCATTTAGCCCAGTCGTGCTGTGTTTTGTGTTATGATACTTAAGACAAAGTCATTTTACAGAGGGACTGAACAAGCCTCCAATGGCACCAGCCCTTAGTCGCTCCCTCCTGAGCCAGTGAAACTGATGTGGGTCTGAGCCCGGCATCCCAGGATCAGGACAGCATCAGTCTGCATTATTAACAGACACGAGAGTGGAGGGTAATTTCAAATCTCGCCACCACAGTAAGAGGCGGGTTGAATCTGAGCGGACAGCAAGTCAAATCATCTCCACTGTTGCAGTGAGGATGAAAGACCCAGCACAAAGCCCAGGCACTACCTTCAGAGTACGACTTAAGTGATTCCTAGGTCTTGGGATTGCACGGGGATGAATTATGGGACTAGGGCCCTAAAGAATGTCCACCAAAGTCCATGTAAAGACTCGCATTGACTCCGAGAGGAGCTGGGTCGGGATCCTCGCGCAACTTACGGCACAAAATCGCCAGCCCCTCAACTTACTGATTGTTATGGTGTCATTGATCTTGAAGCTGCAGAGAACCTGATCGATGTTTCTCGCGTGATAAAAGCCGTTGCCTCTGACCACAACTTGAAAGGATTCTGCAACAGTAAATTGAATGATTGATGACAAAGGACTGATCTTTTTCCCCTCCCCTCTCACAGACTACATTTCAGTCTAATCCCAGTGGGATCTGAAGTAGGACATGACAGCAGCTGATTCTTGCTCTGTCTGAATCGAATGATTAACTCTGACCCTGCTGTTATAAATGACTACACTACTCTGCAGTAATAGCCCAAAGCACTTCAGGGTCAGTAGTGCAAACTAGTGGTCCAATGGGATTGATGCACCTAAATCCCTTGGGCACCTTGGAAAACCTCTCCCTTAAATACATGCTGAAGTTTAAACCGGTGCTTCAGGCAATGGGGCTCAAGCACATCTAAAGTTAAGCATGTGCTTTGGTGCTTTACTGCAGAGGGAGGAACTGAATCAGGGAGCTGGACACATAGAACGGGGCCTGTTTATTATGTCACGATTCGCATCAGCAACCAATGCTCCTTAAAATAAATGAAAACAGACTGAGGGCCAAATTCAACTATCTGATACCCCAGTATGAACCCGTAGTAACTCCAGTGACGATAATGGAATGACTCCAAGCCTGATTCCTATCGTGCACCAGTTTACACAGATGTAAACTAACTTACTACATGGCAGTTACCCTTGATCAGAATCAGAACCTTCTCCTTGACACCAGGGTCACTGACAGCAGGTTTGACCCAGAATGTGAACATGGGTTACATTCCCCTCTTGGCGCATGGCACTCTAGTGGCAGCTGTACCTGTATATCCCTGCATTCCAAGCCTTGCACTCTGATGTTTCTTCACCCGCTAACTCTAAAATGATCTCGCCACCTGGGCAAGATGATTCTTTTTTGTGTCCGTACATGAAAACAACACGTTAAAACGAAACCTTTTCTGAAGCAACAGACTTTCAAATACAGCAGCCATGAAGGTGTAATTACTATTCACGTTAGCGTTTTTTTTTTTTTAAAAAAAAACCCTACCTCCGCTGTGAATACAGAGGACTCTAAATGCAAAATATTCATAGTAACAGCCTCATCTGGGAGTTTAATCTCGTCAAGACAGTTTATCCGTCCTGCCCTTCCTCTCACCATCACTGCAACTTTGCACAGACGCTTGCTAAAGCAGCCCAGAGCCCCCATAATAACCTGTCCACACGAGCACAAGAGGAACAGCATCGTTTCAATAACAGTCTTGCATGAAAATGGAAACAGTCGAGGCTGGATTGTGTGGTTGCTATTGAGCAGTCCCCCTTCAGATGCTGTGGAGCATTAATCTATTCGGGATGATGGCCTGTTGAAATGGCTAATTCTATTTAATTTCGGGCCCCGGCTCTGGCTGCGTCCTTTTCTTTCTTAGTTACTGTCAGATTCTAGATTGCAGCTTTTGACAAGACAGCGAAGGGAAAAAGGTCAGCAGTGAAATAACTGGGCAGCGCTAGCAGCGAGATGGTGGGTTGAAGCTGGTGCGCGGTGGCTGTGCTGTCGGCTTCGCTTCTCTGACTCTGATGAGGAGCTGACGGCTTGCATCCACACCTGGGAGTTGACGGGGCCAGTAGGATGCCACATCCAGCAAAACCTTTCAATCACATTTGTGTACCGAGAGCCTAATCAAAGCAATGATGCTGTCAAACAGCAGACCCGGCACCTCCAACGCCACACTGATCGCCTGTTTGCAGGCTGCACGTCTTGGTCACTTTCAATCAGAGGGGACAGAAAGACCTAAGCACGTTTCCCCACACAAGGAACTATAAATTTGCAGGGTCAAAAAGCATTAAGCGTCAGAGAGCTGTCATAACCCGGCTAGATCAATTTGTAAATGGATGTCCCAGCCAGCTCCATCTCAGACATACAACCCCTGGACTGGACCTAGTCAGAATTCAGCTAATGCCACGTAGAAGTCATTTCCTCAGAAATTTATTAAGCCACTGGCAACTCAAAAGCAAAGCGGAGATCGTTGCTATATAGAAAATACACCTATTAATGGTAATGATTATTCATAATGAACAGGCCAAAACCTGCTGCGGTCCCTATTCAAGCAAAAGCCCTATTGACTTAGTAACATGGAATCTGGCATTATAGAATAAAGATTAACACTGTCATTAAGAATTATTAATAAGCCCCCAATTAACCAATCCACCCCCAACTTTGGCAAAATGCATGGCTGGCTCCAGGATGTGCATATTTCAGAGCTGAAAGCAAACAAGCTTCACTGTTAGTTTAAGGAAACTTCCACAAGATCTAGAGATAGGAATTTATATGTACACATCTCTGTGTGTGTGTGTGTGTGTGTGTGACTGTCTATTATATCTCTCTGAGTGGATGCATATACGAGTTAGACATTAATGAAGATGAAATAATGAACTGTATAAATTACACTGCATTTAAACTAAATAACAACTGTATATTACTGTCCAGGAATATTGATGCAGGTAAGGATGTGCCACTTTATCAAGGTTTTTGGATTCTCCAAATATTTATTAACAGGCATGGAACTCATGCAGAACTACAAGCAATGGCCACCCCTGCTGCAGCGAACTGACCCACCAGCACTGCAAATAACTGATTGTTTTGCTGACAATTTAAAAAAAGTGTTTCAGGCTGACCCCAAAATAACATTTTTCAAAATGTTCAGCAAATCAAAAAAGTTTTTAAAAAAATCATTTTGGCTCGAATTAAACATTTTGCTCATCTCAAAAGCCACATATATATTTCAGTTAATCCTTTAATCTATTTTCATCAGCAAAAAGAGGAAAGTTGTAGAACTAATAAACCAGAAAGGAGAACTGAGAGAATTTTTTTTTAAAATATGGCTTTAAAGAGAGAGAGAGAGAGAGAGAGAGGGAGAGAACTCATTCAAGAAAAATTAACTTTGCAAAATCTTTCATTTTTCATAAAATTTTCATAACTGTTTTATCAAAATGTATAAAAACATGTAATTGACATGGTTACTGAAATTTTTCATTGAACAAAAATCTATGTTTTCAGCAAACAAACAAATCTGATAACCATTTCCATATAAATTTATGTTGAAAATGTTTGCAAAATAAATAAAACAAAAAATGGGTCAATTTCAAACCCTTATGAATTGAAAACAGCTTTAAAATTTTGTGATTTTTCACCAAGTTGTTTCCCTGTTCTTTGACCAGTTTTACCAGGATTTTTTTTTTTAAATCAGTAACCTTCCATTTTTAATAATTCATGGTTAATGTCTTGTGGCAAATATCTTCTCTGCCTTTTCTCCTTTGGGAATATTCAGAAGACTAGCAGAAACACCAGAGGATATTTTAAAATGAAATATATAATGCAGTCTCCTCCAGCAATTGACATGTGGGAATGAAGACTGAACAAAAATTTCTCCTCTGCAACATTTACTAGATTTTCCTCAAATTACATCTTTGGTCTGGCATGTTCCAGATCAGCTTTCATATACCATTGCTATTTTACATGTGCTCATTTTTGCAATGTATAAGCAAATGAATGCAAGACAGTAGCATAAGCTCTAAATAACCATGCTGTAAATTATACCTTACAGCAAGCTTATGGTGTCATTATTACTCTGCTGCAAGAGTCTTCTAAACAGACAAAAACACAGCAAATGAATTGCTAACACAAACCAGAAGGGTTATATGTTCAACATACTAAACAGGAAAGGCATGTCATTAGCACCAGCTCCCCTGGGGATACTTTGCATTTACCAAACACACTAGCAGTTCTTTCATTACGAATATGCAAAATACCAACACTTTACAAACCACCAGGTATCTTGGTCTATGCAGTTCATTATTTCTGTTTCAGTAAAGCTCCAATCACCTTTCCTTAAACCTGAAACAGCCGTCTGTGTTTTACAAAATCGTCACTTGACTGTTTGCCATTTCTAATAAGGCCAAACACACTAATATTTCCTGAAAATTGTGACACTGGTACAGTAAGTGGGTCTTTTGTTCAGAAAATAAGCAGCACTTGGCATTCTTCAGATGAAAGCCAAGATATGAGGTGTCTTAGTTATTATTTTAATTATTATCAGAGCTGATCACCATTTTTTGAATTTTGAAAATATTTCAATATGCTGGGAAAAGATCAGAAAAAATTTCCATTAATTTTCCCTGTGTTAATTGACCAGTTATATTGCTCGTCAAAAAATGTTGAATTTGAGAAAATAATGAATCAGGAAACATTTTTGGAAATGGTTCACAATTTTCTGACCTTCGTAACCAGCTTAATACTTTTCTGGAGTCCTTAGCCAGGTATAACTCTGACTGATTTCAAGGGAGATTTTTCCTGAGTAAGCCACACGACACTATAATTTCATGCAAAGTACTTTCCAAAATCTTTTTCTGATTGTTACACTTGAGAATGCCCCTGTTTCTGCAAACCCTTCCTCAGGTAAATATCTTCCCCAATGCATACAAAATCATATCAGAACCCTGCAGGCTAATTAACCCAGATTCAACCTTTAGAGACCTGTTCAAAAAGTGTGCAAGTGGTATTTGGGATCACTCCAAGTTATAGAACTTTGAAATGTAACCTGGTATTGTTAAAAACTTGGTAGAAGATAATCGTGCTGTTGATAAATTGCAATTAATTCAAAAAAATCAATCGCGGGTATTAAAATGAATCTTGTTGGATCGCATTGTTAAATAGAATACCAATTGATATTTGTTAAATGTTTTTGGATGTTTTTCTACGTTCAGATTATGATAAAGTTCCTCCCCTGCAAAAAAAATGTGCTTTACTCATGCTTAATTTTCAAGCTCAGCAAGGCGGGGCGTGGATGGGAGGTAACCAGAACTGGGATAGCAGGAACAAGCATCCTGAAAACTTCTCAGTTGGTATAGTGATGGGTGTGGCTTCTAAGCCTAGACAAAGCAATCTTTATTCATTTGAGTAGTCCAATTTAAGTCACTAGGACTACTCATGTGAGCAAAGATTGCTTATTATATGAGGGCTATATGAGCAGATCCTAATATAGTCATAAATGGCTGAAATTTTCAAAGTTGGCTTGGGGCTAAAGGAATCTAGGCCTCAAAATGACAATCACCCAGAAGCCTAAATCCCTTTGCCTTCCTCTTAGAATTCGGTTCCTACGCACCAGAGCCTCAAAGCTATATAGGTGCCCAAAGATACAAACAGGCATCTAGTGAGGTTTTCAAAAGCACCTATGCAGGTAGGATACCAATGGGAGTAAAGAGCCTAAACCCTTTTGAGGATCTGTGCCTAGCTGCCTCTCTGTATTCTTAGACACCTAGACACCTCTGAAAATCTGGCCATGAGTCACTTTGGAAAAAAATGCGACTTGGGCTCCTAAGTCACTTGGGTGCTTTTGAAAACACTACCCCAATTCCTACTAATTTCAGTTCCCTTCGGTGGCTTTGAAAAGCTGAGCCTCTCTTTACATTTGTAGCTTCCTTCTGGAGCTGAGCACAGACTCATAGGGCCTTATTTAAAGCCCAATGGGAGACTTTCCATTGACTTCCACAGGCTTTGGATCTGGTGCTTTTGTAGGGAGCTGTCAGATATTTTGGTAATTCCACTCTCCTTTGCCGTATCATTTGATTTCAATATAAGCTCACCTCCTGCACAGACACTGGATGGTTCAGCTGCCAGGATCTCAATACAGGATTTCTTCAGAATCTAAGAGATGAAGATAATGGGATTTTTGATCATCGGTGTTCTTTTGCCACTTAACGAATGTGGGAAAGAGCACATTTCACTCGCTTTCGCAATACCCCACTCACCGAATCAATAGTGCCTCTTAGGGCATAAAAGCCGCCGGTCACCGGGAAAACGTGATCAATGCTGTCAGCAATTGTCGACAGCTGCAAAGAAAGACCGTCATAAATGCACAAGGCAAACAAAATTGCAGCGTTTAAAACTGAGCCTATTTGCTGACAGGCAGAGCTCTGACAGGTCTGGATTTATGCAGTGATAATTAAGTAAATGACCTCATCTGTTAATGGGTGGGGAGAACCAAAAAAAAAAAGTCCCCAAATTACCTGAGTTTCATTAAAGTCTTTCACTCCAACACAGTAAACGATCGCTCCGAGGCTTCTGGCTCTGTCGGCCTACATGAAAGACACCATTACGTGTAAAGCCAGGTAAACTGGAACCAAGAGCAGATGTTCACAAGCTTGACATGAACCACCTAGCGTACGTCTACAGTGCAATTAAAAACCCGCTGCTGACCCATGCTGCTGACTTGGGCTCGGGCTGTTTAATTGCAGTATAGCTGTTCAGGCTCAGGCTGGAGCCTGGTACTACAGTATGTCTTCACATACACGGGTAGTGATCGATCTTTTGGCGATCGATTTATTGTGTCTCACCGAGACGCGATAAATCTATCGACAACGGTGCCCCCATCAACTCCGGAACTCCAGCTCGCTGAGAGGCGCAAGCTGGAGTCGATGGGGGAGCCCGCTGCCGACCGCCACCGCCTGAGGATGGCAGGTAAGTCGGCCGAAGATGAGCCGACTTCATCTAGGTTATTCACGTAGCTGAAGTTGCGCATCTACAGCTGGTCCCTCCCCCTACTGTAGATCAGCCCCTAGAACCAGAGAGTCCCAGAGCTGGGGATGCAGCTTGAGCCCAAACGTCTATGCCACAGTTAAATAGCCCCAGAAACACAAGGCCAGGTCAGCTGGCATGGGCCAGCCATGGGTGTCTAATTGCAGTGTAGACATACTCTTAGCTACTGGGGTAAACTCGATGAGGACTTACTTCTTTTTCTGCATAATAAAATTGAACCTCTTGCAACTCCCCGTCTGTCAGAGCAATAATCACGCTAGCTGTCCGGAGTCCTGCAGGGGCGAGAGGGAAAATGGCTGGGGTTAGGTATGGATGATACAGATGCTTTGGCAGTGGATATATAAGTTTATGAATACAGAGCTCTAAGGCTCGGCTGATGTAAAATGACCTCAATGGAGCTATGCCAACCTACGCCAGCTGAAGATCTGACCCAGAAGAGCATCCTATGAGCCAAATCCTGCTCATCTTCATCACACGAACACCACCAGGGAGTCAGCAGCAGCAGCCTCCATGCACAGACCTCCCTGGGAGCCTGCTGCCTCATGTCTTGCCTGGATCCCACTGAGGCTCTTCCAGTGAACCTTGTGGTGGGGTGAGGCCAGAGGGAGAAGAAGGGGGGAAATCGCCCCTTGACAAGCATTTCTGAGTGTGACCACTGCAGAGAAAGGCAGCAGGGGTCTGTAGTTCAGGGGGTTCATTCACAGAAGGGGATGCCAATTCCTGCGCCATGACAGAGCATGCTGGGGTGATCTCCCTAAGAGACACATCCTGCCATCCCAACGTCTCCTCCTGCAGGTCAGAGGGGAGCAATTTTCCCCCACCAGGTGAATCTAGTGAGCAGGATTTGTGTGAGAACTCCCACATTCCTCATGCAAGAATGCACCCTGAAGTCAGTGGGGATTCCAGGTGCGCAAAGAACGCAGGGGCAGGCCCAGGGGATAAAATTCATCTGTGCATGGAGATCCAGCACGTGGCTGATGCACCCCTTACGTCCCACCTAACCTTCAAAATAGGGCTTAAGGGGTGTGCCGGCTTTCTTCCAGGTGAGTTTTAGCCACAGTGAGTAGTCCAGTACCCAGCAGAGCAATAGACAGCCAAATACAGCGCTCTAGCAAAATTTCTCCCAACGAGCAGGTAAACTGTGGCTCAGTCAATTACACACATCTGATGTCATTTCTTAGGTCCAGCTGTTCAAATACAATCATTTGCTTTCTGGGCAGTGGGGGAGCCCAGGGATGTGGTTTCTTTAAATAATTTTTTTCTGTTTCAAATGTCTCTCCAGTATGACCAGAAATTAAAGAGCCTGATGAGTTTTGACAGGTTTCTTATGCCATGCAGTCCTTGCCATGTCATGTCATAGGCACAAACATGAAGCCTTAAAGGTGACCTGCAGCTGGGAAAAATGGGTCTTGTCTTGGCTTTTTTTTTCATAATAGTTGAAGGCTGGAAAGACCGTTGCTGTTATTTTAGGTTTTACATCTTTTTTTCTTCCTGGTACTTTAGCTATCGTGCTGACTCTTTTTTTCCCCCTGGAAAACTAGTAGGTTCATTAACTGAATAAGAGGAGAAGCTATTTTTATGCAGGCTCTTCAGAACTCTGTTTTTCTTAACACCTACTTAACTCAAATACCCAATAAACACTTGGGAGAAGGGTGCTTTTGTTAATACCCGACACTAATTAAGTTAGGAGCCTAACAAGCGCTTAACCCATATTTCTGCATCCTCCCAGGAAACCTCCAGCAACACAGGGAAGAAAAGTCTTAACATCCCTGATATAGCCAAGGTAAAATGCAAGCAGGAAAAATACATTCTTTAACTGTTACACCACCTTTATGCACAGAAGCAAAAAAGGACATAAACATACTCCCACACTCCCACGTTAGGTACTTTTAAGTTCAGAAGGACGGAGAGCCTGATCCCAAGCCCAGTGAAATCAATGGAACATCTCCGACTGAATGCAACGGGTGTCAGATCGCACTCACAGCAATCCTGACGGTCAAATGAGAGTTTGGGGTACACCTGGCAGATGGGATTGGGTGCTTCAAAATGGAAAGCCCAGTACTTCTAGACTGCATCCAATCAGCTGAGCAGTCACTAGGCTCACTGCATGGAGTACTGGGTGCAATTCTCTGACCTGTGTTATGCAGGAAGTCCAGACTAGAAGATCACAGTGGTGCCTTCTGGCCTTAGCATCTCTGAATTTGGAAGCAGGGCTTTAATCAAGCTTGGAATGGAAAGACAGTGTCATACTAACTCCTCCCCCAACGTGTCTTTCTCCCACGGGTTAAGTACAGGTCATGCCGACAACCCCATCCTCCTCAGCGTCTCAATGAAAATCAGTTATGGCAGTGAGAAGTGACCCTACCTCCATAGTTTTCATGGTAAATCTGTTCATTTGCCTGCAACAAAGAGTAAAAAGTTATCATCTCTTTTCAGGTCCAACAAGGGCAAGAGAAACAGAAGTTAAAGTATAAATCAAAGCGAGATGGTTCCACAGTGTGTACCCTTTTAAATCCTTCATGCATGAATGTATCTCCTCCAGGCACTTCAGACTGCAGAATCGCAAGCCCCCGTCTTATGGCTTCCCTTGAAAAGAGAAGAATTTTTTTAAAATCTCATTTTTCTGCTCTGAGACATCCCTGAAACCCAGCAAGAGATGCAGCCCCCCTGGGAGCACTTGGTCAGAATAGAACAATGCACCACCACAGGCACATGAGCCAAAGGGTCAGTAAACAACAGCATCACTACAACCCAGCAGTCTGAAAGCTGCCCTTGCACCCAATGGCGTATAGAAATGGATCCAAGATATAGAGTCCTGGCAAACACATTTGAAGGATCCTGTTCTGTGGTTGCGGTGGGAGTATATTGTAATTAGGGATCGGACCAAATTAAAAAAAAAAAAAAAAAAAAAAACACAGAGAGAAATTCTGGCAAACTTCAATTGGGGTTGAAATCTTCATTTCAATGGCCCCAATCACTATAAAGTGCAAACCAAAACTCATCATTTGGACAGCCCTCGGGGATGGGTAAATCTTGAGTTATGGTCTGACCCAAAATAACGATGAGGCCAAAGCACCGTATTTTTCGGCGTATAAGACGCCTTTTTAACCCCCAAAAATACTTTCAATATTAGGGGGGGCGTCTTATACGCCGAATATCGGCCGGACCAAAAAAAAAAAAAAAAAAAGCGCCGCTTTTTTCGCGCCGCTCTCCCAGCAGCCCGCCCGCGCGGCGGGGACGGGAGAGCAGCGCGAAAAAAGCGGCGCTTTTTTTTTTTTTTTTGGGGTCCGAAAACGCGGGGGCGTCTTATACGCCGGAGCGTCCTATGGGACGAAAAATACGGTATATGAAAATAGTTTCCGAACGTTGCAGGCTTCCTAATCTGGCCCAATGAAAAAAGTGATCAACCCTCTTTCCCCCCGATAAACTTCTGGGGCACAAACTGTTCCTTATCAATAAGACAGATTCTGGTACTGTCACTCCTCTTGAATAGCACCTTATTCCATGAGGGATTCACTCAAAATCCACTCATGGAAGGTGCCATTCAACTTGAGGGTATCAGAATCATAGCTATCTGTGAATGTACAGTGCCTAGCACAATAGGGCCCCGATCCTGTCTTGAGGCCATTAATAACAGCAGTGTGGAACGAAGCCCCCCAACAGAAGGGCCTACAGAGCCCAAAAGTCAGCTGGTGTGGAGAAACATTCACGTTCTCATCAGCCTTCGTTTGGTGATCCAGCCATTTGGGCAGTACAGTAATAAACATTGAGGCAGTGTGAGTTTTTGCGGGACAGAGGTGAAATCTGAGGCTGTGAGGAGGAAGGGCTCTGGGGCGAGGAGCACATTCTGCCCTTTCAAAGTGTAAGACGAGCTGAAATGGCACTCGGGGAATGGCATATGGCAGGGGCGTTAGATCAGAGAACGTTTTAATGCCAATTTCCAATATCGCCACAGGCTTAGCATCGACCTTTCACCTTGCAAAGGGCAAATCCACCTGAGCAAGGTAAACACAAGCTAGCTCCGGCCCCTCGTCACCCACCTGGGGCCTGATCCGAAGCCCAGGGAAGTCACTGGAAACACTCTGGTCGGCTTCGGGGCCAGGCCCCAGAAGATGCAGAAGGATCTGGGAGGGTGTCACTGGATCAGGCCATTCTAATCCCCCTCTCCTCCCTTTAAGAGGTGCTTCAGAGTGACCCGGCACCAGACACATACAGTAGACTCTCCATTATCCAGGATGATAGGGAAAAAATTAATCCTGGTTAATAAAATCCTGGATAATCACCATCCATAGGAAATATGGGTTGGTTCACCAGCCACCCTGCGCTGGGAGGAGGGGGTGTTGGTTCACTGGCTGCCCTGCACCCTGGTGGGTTTTTTTTTTTGTGTCTGTTCTTGGGGCGGCAACAAAGGCAGAGACGGCTCTGTGAGTCACGCATATTTTTTTTTGACATCCTGGTTAATCCACATTCTGGTTAACCCAATCCTGGATAATCGAGAGTCTACTGTAGATGGCCAGTGCAGGAGAGCAGAAGGCGCCAGAGGAAAATATGTAGGTGATAGATATAGCGGAGGGGAGAGGGAAACAGACTGTGTGAGGACAAAGTTCAGCCCTCAGGGCTGGTCTCCACTGGGGGGGGGAGGGGGGGAGGATCAACTGCAGATGTGCAACTTCAGCTACGTGAATCACATAGCTGAAGTTTGTGTATCTGCAGCCGACTTACCGTCCGTCCTCATGGTGGCGGCGCGCTCCCCCGTTGACTCAGGCTTGCGCCCCCAAGAAGCTGGAGTTCTGGAGTCGACGGGGGCGCCGCGAGCGATCGATTTCTTGCGTCTTCATAAGACGCGAGAAATCGATTGCCAGAAGATCGATGGCTACCCACCGATTCGGCGGGTAGTGAAGACATACCAAATGTCAATCAACAGAGAGTGAATTTGGTTGCAAAGTGAGGGAGAAAAAGGGGGTTTGCTTCAGCCTCAGATTCTCCCCTTTCTCTCACTGGAGCTCAGGGTGGATTCTCCTCTGGCTGCCTTTGCAGAGGCACGGCGTTCAAAGCAGATGGTGCGAGTAGGAAGCACTTCTTGTAAAACAATCTCCATCCGTATCCTTGTGCCCTGGTCCAGGACCATGCAGGATTGATTGCTGAAATGCTTTGGACCGCTCCTGGAGAACACTGCAGCACTTTAGCACACAGTGTCTTCTGCACGCGGCGCCAGGGCCTGCTCTCTCTTACCCCAGCATGGCCCCTCTCAGATCAATGGGGTGGCACCGCTGTACCTAGAGCGGGCATCTGGCTTCCGGATTACAAGGGCTGGGCTGGCCTTAGGAAGGCGGCTTGACAAAGCGCCAGTGTATGGAGCTACCTGCTTGCCACAAGGCTGCAAGCGGGATGCCAAAGGGCTGTTCTGCATATGGCCTTCGATCCTGCTCCCAATGGAAGCGCTGCAATTGATTCTAAGAAGCGCAAGAGCAGATCCACACTACAGATTGACGTTAGCCAATCCTGAGCTCTTGCAGTTGTTAAGGAGTCCCTAGCTCTATCGGGCTGAAGGAGATGAAGTACTTACCTGTCTTCCGTTAGCTTCATGATCGTAGTGCCTCGTGAGGAAAAGACAATGAAGGACATGCGCAGCATTGGACTGAAACAGACAGAACAAATCCGCATCACACGCAAGATCGTCTCAGCATATTCGGCAGCCTCTAAGAAAGCAGCAGGTGAGACCCTGTGTACACTGTAACTGAAGTCTCCACTTGTGAAAACTTTACCTTATAAACTTCTCAGCCAGGCTCTCAACAAAAGAGTAGATCTCCGTCCAGTGGTTTCTGACGCTTCCAGACCTAAATGCAAATTAGAACCAGTTAGGTTAATTTTCCCCTACAGTGGAATTGACTGCAACCAACTGAATGTTTAGGATGGGATATTCTAAAGCAGTTAGAATCAAATCAACAGGAGCTGGGCAACTAATTCACTGAAGCTTCTTTGAAAATACCACCCGTATACAATTCCATTCTGAACTTTAACAATGGACCCAGTCACGTTCCCATTGAAATCAACGGCAAACTCCACCCTCACTTAAAGGGAAGCAGGATTGGGTCGTAATTATTCTACTGTACAAATAGCGTATTTGAAGCCACGTAAAGAGGGCGTTCTGCCAGTTGCTTTTATTCATTTTTACAGTGTAAAAATTCCTGTGCTTTTTTTAAACTGCAATTTCTTTTTATTTTATTTTGCTAAGTCTTGTGATGAAAGGAAGGATTTGCTTTCCCAGGGCACAATTCTGCTCTCAGAGCTGCACTGAAGAATCTCAGCTCTGATTTTCTGCTCTCCCAGCACGTATGGGAGAAAATATCTGTGGGTTCCTGCTCATTTAGGTAGAGTGGATGTTCAAAGTAATATGGAGAGAGGAAGGCTAATATTGTAGTTAATGTGCACAACTTGACCTTAAGAAATCTGAGTTCAATTCCCGGATCCACCTCAGACTTCTTATATAACCTTGAGCAAGTCACTTAAAAGTCTCTGTGCATCAGCTCCCCATCTATAAAATGGGGATAATATCACCTCCGGTGTCTCATCCATTTAGACCGTAAGTTCTTTGTGACAGAGACTGTCTCTTACTAGGCCCATGGTTACACTTACAGGATTATAGCGCTTTTGGTTATAGTGCATCCTATATATAGCAATACGTATTGCGCTAGAGCGTATGCACATTTAGACCCGCCAGCGCTAGAGCATGGCCACATTTGCGGCGTTTCAGACGGCATTAGGAGTAGCGTAGTGGCAGGTATCCCATAGCTCAGCTAAATCCAGAACAGATTGCCAATGGGTCTCTGCAAGGAATGAGCCTATCCGTGCCTCAGTTTCCCCATCTGTACAATGGGTTCAATAATCCTGCCTTTCTTTGCAAAGTGTTCAGAGAGCTACTAATGAAAAGCAATACCTAAGAGCTAGGTCTGATCACTGCTATTATTAATATGTCCCATTTAGAGACTATTTCAGGTAGGATTTCAAGTTTCTACCCCAAAACCGCTGTGGGGTTAGGGCGATTTGAAACGAATGCTTGCAACAGGTTTTCTTTAAAGCGGCAGAAATGTATCTTTTTCACGCTCTGCCTACTCAAAAGGAGCTGAACTGGTTTTGCTCAATTGTAAGAAAAAAAATCCTCCCTCTGGCAGAGAACAGATCTATAAATATCAGCCTGGAAGGTGAGAGCTGGGGAACTTTTTCAGCTACTGAAAACAGCCCATTAGATTAGAAGTGCTTAGGCAAGGCAACCTTAGTGCTAGGCATTGCTATGTGCTCTGCCTATAGTGAAGGCCCTAGTTCTAGAATTCGTACGAGCGTGCAACACCAGTTGGAGTTTTGCACACCTAGGGACATGTGAATGGAAACACCTGTGATCAGATCCATGCGGGGGGAGGGGAGATTAACGCTGAAAGGCAAGTGAGATCTGTCGTGGGCTGGAGTCCTTTCAGCTCCTATGTCGCTGCCTTTCTGGGTGGGGGAGAGACCCGCCACCACGCACAGCAGGAGCCTAGCAGCCAAGAGGCATCATTGTACCCAATGGGTTGGGCACAGGGGACACCTTGCCCCTCCCCACACATCCCACCCATGGTGGAGACTCAAGAGGAGCAGATGATGAGGCAGCGAGCAGCTGCTGTGGGCAGTGATGTGCCGGAGGGGACGTTCCGGGTCAGGTTCTGCTGTAAATCCAGAGTGATCCCAATGACATCACAGGCTGACACGGCCGGGACCGGATTGGGATCAGGCCCAACAAATGCAAAACCCACAAAAGCCACGCACTGAAAGTGAGCGCCCCATGCTGTTATACAAGACACAAAAAGAAGAGTCAGCAAACCACAGCCTAGCAAAGAATGTGCTCCCTGTCCCATCTGGGAAGCCCGGAGCAGCAGCTGCCTGCCTGAATTTCCCACTGATGCCTCTCTGGGGCAATGGGGCTGAGGTGACTCAGCATCTGAGGGGGTGGAAAGGAAGAGCTGTGACAGGCGGGGCCTGAGTCTGCTTCTCCTTCCACTGTAGTAAATCAGGAGCGACTCCTTTTAAGTCAATGGAGTTTGATGTCTGTGTCACAGCTGCGGTGACGGTTACCACAGTCAGGCCCGGCCTGTCCTTAAGGACGTCTGTGAGATGTTCAGGTGCAAGACTGGGTGGACCACAACAAGAGCGTGACTCCTCAAGGGGTGGTGTAAGTCACTGGAACCAGATAGGCAATACTGGCACAGAAGAGGTATCATTCACAACCGACGTACAGCAACATGCAGAAAACAGAGGGGCTGATCTCTGCTCCAGCTCCCACTCCATAAAGCCACCTTTGCCCCCCCTCTACCTCTGCTTCTCCTGAGAGGCGCAGCATAGAATCTGTCCTGGAACGTACGTGACTCAAGATATAGACAGAGGCTGCCCTAAAGAGACCAAGGAAATCAACAGGTAGAGTGCGTATGAGCTCCATAGTTTAGCAATGACCATGGATGCCCTGGGTCTTGCCAGCTAGTAAATATTTCCAATACTATCGGATCATCTGTGACAAACAGGACACACTGAGGAACAGGGACTGTTTCTGCAGATCATCTATCCCGTCCCCAATCCTGCTGCTGTTCAAATCCATTGCTAATCTGCTTCTGACGGCAGCAAATGCAGCATCCGGCATGTGATTTCCACCCCTTCATGGCGGCTAGTTTTAAACGTCCCAAGAAATGGATGTCCATGGGGAGTTCATTCCACCACCCAACAGATCGCAATGCCAGGAAGATAGTGCCTGAAGTTTCTTTGATTCGCTTCATCCCATCGCTCCTACTTACCCCCCTTCTTGTGCTACTTTAAAGGATCCCTCTTCCTGCTGCATTTACAGCCAGGAGATACATGTAAACAGCAGCACTTGAACTGGGGACAGATAGGTGGCAATGCCAAAGACCTGATCTCCCCTACTGACAGTGGGAAAAGAGTGAGGCGGTTGAAAACGGAGGGGAGGGAGAGCAGGTTTTTTGCTGAGTTTCTGCCTATTTGCTTCTATCTGATATGGAGGCGCTCCAGGCTGAAGGCAGCCTTCCAGGGAGGTCTCAAAGCAAGAACGGACTCCACCGTTCTAATCCATTATTCTATAGACACGCTGGGCTTAGCTCGGGCCAATGCACTTCCGGAGTGCAGTACCCCAGGGCTAAAGCTGGCCCAGCCCGTCACAGGGATGAACACGTGCCTGAGTAGGGCCCCTTGTGCTGAAATCTGGAGCTTGGTTGTTATTTGGTGAGAGCTAATTGCAGCCACAACCACATTCTAGACAGCAAGGGAATTCTGCACATCGGCATTAGTGGCTCTGGAATAAAAGCAAAGCCTCAGGGCGCGGAGTTTGTTGTGGTTTCAGACATGCACATGCACATCCGTCCGTCCCACGGCTCTGTTCTCCGGAGCCAGCAGGGGATCCGAAGTGACAAGACTCCTCCTCTCCTGAGCACTGGCCTGGAAAGGACCCTTTGGGGATGGGTCACCCAGGTAAGACGGACCAGCATTTGTATTCCACTAACACCTAGACACCCCAGCTGAGATCTGACTGCACTATTCTAGCCACTGTCCAAACATATCGTAGGAGACAGGCCCTGCCCCAAAGAGCTTACAACGTAAATAGACAAGACAAAGGATAGGAGAGGGAACAAAGGCACAGAAAAAGCAACTTGCCGAGGGGCAGGATTAGAACCCATAGATTCTAGGTCCCAGGCCAGTAGGCTAGCTAATGACACACACTGCCGCTCAAGATAGTTGAGTCCAAAAGGTTTTAAGAGTGGGACCAGTGCCAGGCCAGGACACTATCCCCTTGCGGAGGGCTTTTTTCCCATGAAATAAAATGGCTGTAAAAGAACCCAGCTCCATATTGTTATCCACTCTCTGTGCCTCCCTCGAAACACTACCATTGGTCTGATCACTATCAGTCTGACCATGCGGCCAAGCCAGCTCCCTCCTGCAACTTCCCCAACATCTAGCCACAGAAATGGGCAGGGCACAGGGAAAGGAAACCCAAAGCCAGACACGGAATTTAGCCAGCCCGCCCACTACTCTTCTTAGAACTTTTGCTATTAGCAGTACAGTGCCTCGGACACACAGTTAAGCGGTTCCGGTTCTATTCAGCAAAGCCGAGGCCCTTACTCCTTGCTGCTCTCTGCCACTCGGGAGGCACTGCTGCTGACCAGGAAGCAGCAAAATGAGGCACTTCTGCTGGGTGTAATGCGCGAAAGCCCCGCTTCTTCTCTCCACTTGCACAGAAAAGGCCCAGTCCTTGCATGTCTTGTGCAAATTCACGGTGGGAGATTCAGACCTGCAGGCTCACACCCAGAAGTGATAACTCACTTCCTACAACTATATGTTTATGGAGAATGACCCAAAACCCACAGAAAGTCAATCAAAGTCTTTCCATTTCTTTCCTTGGGTAGGGCTCAGACTCAGACTATATAAAATGCAGTTCCATACAGATATATGCCTTTATTTAAATATTGCAGATGAGATGCTGACAAGCTGCTATGCCTTTTCTTCACCCTTTTTAGTTCTACATGTGCCATCTAACAAACACACTGTTTATTGGTTCGCTTCGTACATCTTTAAGCTTTTCCCTTTTGGGATCTAATTGTTTTTCGTTTTGCCAAAAGGCAGCTCCGCTTATGTAATGTCAGAGTACAAATAAACACAACCTGCTTCCAATAACAAAGCTATGTCCAAAACAAAGCAAACATTTGCAGCAGAACTTTTCAGCTATCGTACCTGGTTACATAAAATCTAAACGTCAGCTACACTATACCCCAGTGAAGAAAGGCAGATAGGAAAAAACACCAGCAGATCAGGGTTCGATAATAATACATAATAATATTGCCTGCAGGCGCTCAGATTCCTTGAGTCATGGACTTTTAAGTCATGGACTGTAAGCCAGGCTCCCCGCCGCCCTCCCGCCTCCCTCTGCGGGAGGCTTACCACTCCTGGCCACCTCTGCAGAGGGCTCCTGGGAAGCGCTGCTCCAGCTCATTCATTCAAGCCACAGCAGCAGCACCTGGAAGCCAGGCTCACAGGAGGAGGCGGGGCAGGGGCAGGACCTTATGGAAGGGGTAGAGTGGGTACGGGAGCAGCGAGGGGGGGCCTGTCAGTGAAGCGGCCCTCGGGCCAGTGCACTAGTCCTCATGCGGCCCTTGTGGTCATTTGAGTTTGAGACTCCTGGATTAGATAGACAGGTGGATGTGGTTTATGAGAATAGATAGATGGATGGATGGATAGATTGGGCGTATGGGGATAAATAGATGGATAGATTGGGCGTATGGGGATAAATAGATGGATAGATTGGGCGTATGGGGATAAATAGATGGATAGATTGGGCGTATGGGGATAAATAGATGGATAGATTGGGTGTATGGGGATGGATGAAGAAGATAAAGAGAAGAGAAGATGAAGAGAAGATAAAGATAGGGGTGGGAAAGCTTTTTGGCCAAAGGGCCACATCAGGGTATGGAAATTGTATGACAGGCCATGAATGCTCATGAAATTGGGAAAAGGAGTGCAGGAGGGGGTGAGGGCTCCATCTGGGGTCAGAAATTAGGAGTTCAGAGTACAGGAGGGGGCTCTAGGTTAGGGTGCAGGGGTGGGAGTGAGGGCTCTGGGGTGGGGCTGGGGATGAGGGGCTTGGGGTGCAGGAATGTGCTCTGGACTGGGACCAATGGATTCAGAGAGCAGGATGGGGATCAGGAATGGAGCAGGCTGTGGGGCATGGGGGCGGGGAGTGTGACCAGACAGCAAGTGTGAAAAATAGGAATGGGGGTGGGGAGTAATAGGCACCTACATAAGAAAAATACCCAAAATCGGGGCTGTCCCTATCAAATGGGACATCTGGTCACCCGGGGGGAGGAGGGGAACGGGAGTGAGGGCTCTGGGGTGGGGCTAAGGATGAAGGGCTTGGGGTACAAGAGGGGGCTCTGGGCTGTGATTGAGGGGTTCAGGGGGAAGGATGGGGATCAGGGCAGTAGCAGGGGATTGGGGTACAGGGGAGGCTTGGGAATCTTTCTGCATCAGGATCTGGGGATCCGATTCCAGATGTACTGATAAATTAGGGCTAGGTGGTACAGCATGCTAATGCTCGGGCTTCCGGATAGATTGGTCCCCAACTTGACATAAGCCATGAGCAAACCGAGGCTAAGATTTTCAAAAACGGAAGCTAAAGGTTAGGTGACTGAGTCCACAGCGAGGGCACTAAAATAGCGGTGTGATTTTCAAATGTGCTGAGCCCAGCATCTCCCATTAGCCACGGTCCTAGGTGTCCAAGCCTGGATTTAGCCACCCATTTTTAAATCATTTTGACCTAAATCTAGTGGGTTTCCCTCCGATCCAGTGCACCCTATCAGCACACAGAACAGCAGTCCGTGCTGAGGACCCCTGCAGAGAGTCACTGCAGAAGTACCTGACACAGATCAATATCCTGTGCCTAGGTCAAGTCCTTGGACTGGAACAGTGGGAATGTTGCAAGATGGGCAAAGATTCATAGAGAGCACTGAGGGTGGAAACCTGCACAGTTCCTATTTGTTCTAGCCAATGCTGTAGCCCATCATTTCTGAGTACTACATTCATTCAGAACGTCTGAAACAAAACAATGGTTTTCTTGGCTTTCCTGGCACATACAATGTCCTTACCAAACTTCTGAAAATAAAGCACACCCTATATAGATACCGGGTGACTCTGGGGACTGGCAATAGCTTGCAGCAACCTTTAGGTCATCAGTTCAAAACTGACCCAGGGCAATAATTACAGAAAGACCTTCTCATCTGGTGAGTGTGTGGCCTGGATGCGGAGTCTTAATCCACTCCGGCAGAGGACTAATTGCTCTCCTCCTTGGAAGTGCACTTCCAGAGCAGGGTTGATGCATGCTGGCAAGGACACTGCAGGGGAAGCTTGCACAGCCACTGTCTACCCTGCGGGGAGGGATAGCTCTGTGGTTTGAGCATTGGCCTGCTAAACCCAGGGTTGTGATGTGAGTTCAATCCTTGAAGGGGGCCATTTAGGGATCTGGGGCAAAAAATCTGTCAGGGGACAATACTTGGTCCTGCTAGTGTAGGCAGGGGACTGGACTCCAGGACCTTCCAAGGATCTTCCAGCTCTCTGAGAGAGGTATATCTCCATATTTTATTTAAGACGTCCAAGTCTGCCCAACTCAATTTTGCTTAAAATATAAATGATCTTTGCAAAATACCCCAGTTCGAGGAATGCAAAAATGTATCTGAAAATCTCCAGTTCCTTCTTTCTCTGGCCTCATAGTTCAAAAAGAAGCAAAAGGATTTCTTCACATTCAGTAAATAGAAATACACATCACTATGTGGCTCAGAGCTGTCATGTCAACTACTAGCCAAGAGCAGATGTTCATGGAAGAGTTAGAAACCCCGTTAAACTAAGGACTTGTAATTGCTGCACTGATAGACAATTATAGTGATGCTACCAGGCGCCGCTATAATTAGAAAACACTAGAGGTCAGTTGTTTTATTGCAAGTGCCTTTCAACACAGTGGCAAACAAGAGCTGGATGTCAACAGCAACGCGGCAGAGGAGAGGGGGACAACATGGCATAAAGCTGTCAGCACGTGATCTGAACAGAGTCAACTAACCAAACCCCTGAGCAGAGGATGTAGCGCAGAGACAGGCAGCTGGATTCTTATGCAGCCTGAGGGCTGTCAGCGGCTGCCGAGAGGCCACTACCCCAAGAAGCTGTGAATTAGTAAACTTAAGGGACCTGCGGCAATGGGTTCGGCAGAACGCAAGCCCCAGTCCAGTGTCAACCCCTGAGCACACACAGCTCCCGTGGCCTACTGCAGGGACTGTGCTCAGCATCTCTGAAAATCAGCTCATTACTATATAGCCATCAACGCAACTGGAGATCAGCCCTCTGATTTCTGAGTCCCCTAACCCTCTGTAACCAGCACACTGGAGTTAAGAGCCCTACCCTACCAACATTCCTCTTAGCGTCAGTCTGAACCAGAAGAGCCCTACCTTCGGAATCACCAGGGGTATTGTCCATAACTTGAAGGTCTCCCCTCCAAGTACCAACACAGGCTAATGCTGTTCCAGCACAACACGTCGTGGTAAGAAAACAGAACCCAGAGGGCAGATTGTACCTAGCAGGGGTCCACCTGCGGTAGCTTCAAGAGGTTTGTTCGCAGGAATAAGAGCTTTGCCCTGACCTGCTTCATGTGGTATCACCCCCTCTAGGAGGTCTGAGGTAGGTCTTTGTTTTTTTCTCATGTCAGGCCTTCATATACCCACAGTCCAGTCCCTTTGCTCTGAAGCTGCCTATCCCACAGAGTTAATACAGGAAGATGTAATCTACATCAGGAGGAGGAAAAACTGTACAAACTCAGCAAGTTTCTCTTTCTAATTTGCACCATATATTATACCAATAACTTCACCAGCTCATGATCTTCTCCCCTCTGCCGGCTGATGTCTTGAGGATTTGATCCCTGCAGACGCCAGCTGGCAGAATGAAAAAGGAAATCATGCCCTGACAAAGTCATTGCGGTAATGTACAGTGCCTGCCCCAATAAAGGAAGAAACTTGTTCTATTCCTTCAGGTCTTCCTGCTTTTGATGTGAGATAACATCTTCCCATAAGAGAGCAAAGCAACAGAGAGGACAACATCATTCTAGTTCACCCAGGCTGACTTCTAAGACAGGCCCTGTCATTCATTCAGAGAGGGCCTCACAGGTTCATCGGACTCAAGCCTGGACATTTCTTAATGGCAACATTTCAACCCCATTGTTATCCACCTAATTAAGACTGAATGTCAATAATTCCAAACTGACCAGGCACAAATGAAGGAAGGCAATCCACAATGTACTGCATAGGATGTGATGGCACCACTTAGTGGCATACAGTGTCAAGCACTGCATGTTGTTGGGGGTTAATCCATTAGAAGATGGAACCAGAAACATTCCCCAAGTCACATCTGAATAAATGTGACTCCAAAAATGTGTGTTACATTCGCAGTTTCACCCCTCCCTCTCGGATTGGCCATCCTTCCTTCCGACACTCAGAGATACTCCCCACCCTCTCAACTCTTACTTATTATCTGGCTTCGTCCAAGAGCCAGAGTCCATCCAAGAGATCTGCCTTCAGAAACCCCCTTGTTGCCATACCACCAGTCACACAGAAAAGCAGTAAGGGCCAAATACAACTTCAGGTTGGGCGCAGAGCTCCCATCGACATCCCTGGACATTCTGCTACAGCGCAAAGGCAGCACATAGCCCATAGACTGTGGTGCTTTCACATAATACTTACTGATTGTAACAGTCCTACTCCCAAAAGGCCAACTGGACTTTCATCATTGGTTTTACTGGGAGCAAGTTCAGACCTTAAAACCACAAGAAACTCTTTCAATTTAAATGACCAAATTATCTCTTTTGCATTTTTCATTCCAAACAGTTCCGCTTTCATTCCCATGCAGATGTTCAAGGCCTGATCTTGCTACAATTGAAGTAGATGGGAGTTTTGCCATTGACTTTAAATGGCAGCAGGATTGGATCCTACACATAGATCATCTATACCACAGTCACAATCAAGTCAGGGGATCAAGTAACAACACAATTTCAATGTATAGGTTTGACTAGTATCTGAAGCCTTAGATTTGAGTAGGCATATAACAATGACATTTTCAGGCAAGGAAATTACGTTGTATAAAGTTATATACATGTCATATCCTGCCATAGAGAGTACCCCAATCTCAAACACCAATATCCCTTTTTACTGAAAGTTTTTATTACATCCTGGAGAACAGCATGATAACATTGATAATAACCATTCAAAATCTTGCTAGGAGTGCATTCTGCAGTGAATCCTGTAATAAACCTTAGTAGGCAGTAGGGTATTTTGTGATGCATGTTCCGAGAAAACAACAAAAGAACAACAACACGTGCCTTAGGAAGTCCTTGTATCCTCTTGTTTTCAGAGCAAAACAAAGTTACCATCTTTTTTTGAGAGAACGTGCTTTTTGGCCCAAAGCTCAGCAGAAGGCCTTATAGAGTGAATAATTCCCCGGCTAGACAGAGAGACAGACAGACAGACAGACAGACACACACACACACACAGAGCCATCACCTGGTCAGATGCACATTGAAAAAAAGCTCCAATCTTTAGTCCTGTTTTAACATGTGCTAACTAAAGCATCTTGACTAGCACAATTGTAAATTCTACTATAGACGGGTCACAAACATTTCTTGCCTGTCATGTTGACTCCTAAATTGCTCACTAGAGTTAAACACAACTAGGAACAAGCACCCATGCCCTCTAACACTTGCGTAGGGTCTACATTAGAATTTACAGTTGAGTTGAGTACCACTTGTTAAAACACATCTACAAATTCTGACACATCTACAGATTCTGACATATCTTAGGCCACGTTTAAACTAGGATAATAGGTAGTGTCTAAAAATGTGTCAGCCAACATGTTTTAAACACCATTGTGGACAAGCCCCCAGAGATTATCCACGACCAACTAACACGTGTTTAAACACGTTAAACCAGGCCTGTAAACAATTGCCCCCAAGCAACTGGTGGATTCTTAAAAGTAACCAGACTGCAGACTATCCTGTATTTTAGAACTAATCAAATGCCACGGGTGATAGCCTAGAACTCAGCAAATTCTTTGGATTTAAGATCTAATTAAATGCAGCGGGTTGCAGCCCAGATCCCACCAAATCCCTTAAGAGCCCCGACTGGAGGCAAGACGCGCATTCTGCGCTTACTAACCGCGCCTCAGCGGCGTGGCCGCCTTTGCTGGGCCCCCGAGGGGCGGAAAAGCCCCGTGCGGGCGACCCGTGGCTTCCCCGGCGGGGGGCGCCTGTGCTTTGCACAGGGCTCCCTTTGTGTGCGAGGCGCGGGAGGGCGGCGCGATCCGCCCGGCGCCCAGCCCCGGGACCGGCACTTACTTGTCCAGGACGAAGTAGAGATCGAAGGCCCCGTGGCAGGAGCGCGGGTCGTCTCGCCCTTCCTCCTCCGGCTCCGCTTGGGCGCCGGCCGCCAGGCTCCCCGTGGCCAGCAGGACGGCGCAGAGGAAAAGCGCCTTCTCCACGCCGCTCCCCCGACTCGCCATTTTCTTCCTCCCCCTCTGCCCCCCTCCCCCGCCCCGCGAGTCCGGCCAGCAGCAGAGGGAAAAAGTTGCCGAGCTCCGCTCAAACATGCGCAGAACCGGCTCCCGGCTCCCCCACCCCACGGGTCCCTGCGAGGGCAGAAGGCGCTGCTGGGGGTGGGGGAGGTTTTTGCGGGGGAGGGGGGCTTGGATCCGAGTCCGGATGGACGGTACCTAAAGCCCCATCCCCCGCCCCTCGTTAGCAGACCGGGTTTGGCTGCTAGACTAGCAACTCAGCCCCACTTTCCTGTGTGCCTCCTCCCATAGGGAGCGAGCAGATTCGTAGGAAAGGGGGACAGGATCTTATGGTGGGGAAGCTGGGCTGGGACTTTCCTGTTCCGGGCTCCAGAGCGGGGAAAGGAGAGCACGGCTGCAAACTAGCAAGAGATGCCCCGCAGAGCTTCGGGTCTGCCTCGTCTCCCTCCCTGAGACTTTGCTGGCAAATCTTTAAGTCTCTCCCTCTAGTCTTCTTGCAGCCTCCCTGTTCCCGGCGGAGGCAGCTGGTTTTCCAACCAGGCTGCGTGTTTAAGGGACCCTAAAGCAACTAGGACCGGTCCCCGCTTTGCTATTTCTTGAGTCTCTCATGGGCACGGCCGGGGATCAGCTCTGGAACCACGCAACAGGCAAAAGGCCAGGAGGAGGAGGAAGAATGATAGCGGTGTGGCTAGACCCCAGGCCAACGAGCTGTAGGATCTGTCTGGATCCCTGGGAAGGAGTCGTGCAAAGGGGCTGCCGGCTTCAGGGATGTTCATGCAGCTGCTGCCCTTTTGTTTAACGAGGACTCGATTTAATCAACACTGGTGCCGCCCTCACAAGTGTTCTGAAAACAGTTCGGGCCCCTACCGAGCTGTTGATTGTTTTTAAAGCGCTGCTTTTAAAACCTCCCGGCTAGCCCTCCGCCCGATTAGTCGCCCAAATGCCTCTAGTCAATAACAGGTTTAGCAGTAACTCCTCCGCTCCCTAGCTGCTCGTTACCCTCGGTGCCACGCGATTTCCAAAACATAACGAATCGGTGCCTCTTTCAGCCGCTGTAACAGAGTCCTGTGGCACCTTAAAGACTAACTATAAAGTATAGAAGCAGCTTTCGTGGGCTAATACCCACTTCGTCGGATGCAAGCAGTGGAAGTGCTTCCACTGCTTGCATCCGACGAAGTGGGTATTAGCCCACGAAAGCTTATGCGTCAATACTTTAGTTAGTCTTTAAGGTGCCACAGGACTCTTTGTTACTTCTGCTATTCCAGACTAACGCGGCTACCTCTCTGATTCTTTCAGCCGCTGTTATCCAGCCACCTCGCCCTCTACACGCCTTTCCGATCCGTGTGCTAAGAAAAATGCCCGGTTGCTGTAGTACAAGTTGCTGCTTTTCCCCCCAATGCCACCCCACGATTGCGTGTTTTCTAATGATAAAAACGAACACACATAGAAAGACTTATGTAGGGTGGGTGTTATATACGTGGGCGGATCTACACGGTGGGGTACGGGTATAATAAATCACTGAATTTAGATTTTACAAAACAACAGATGCTTGGACACACACACCCCTCACAAAAACTCCCCCTTAAAGAACTGGCCAAAGCCCGCCTTCATCTGGATGCTGCATATGAAATCTGAATAATTAGCAGTTTCCAGCCGCCCATCTCTAAACAGTGAACTAACCCCCACGCAATCCTCCACCAGAAGGGACTGGGATTATATGACCTGATTAATGCCTAGAGCCACAGGGAGGGATGCGAGTGGAGTCACTTTGGATGAGGGTTGGAAGGCAAATGGCTCCAATTCTATTGTCTCAAAGACGCCTAACCAGCCTCTCATCACAACCCCAAGGGAGATCGCTCCCCCTGCAGAGAGAAAAGTTCCCCCTGAGGCCGAGGGGGCGGGGGGAGGTACGGTTGTTTTCTTGCTCTCAGTGACAAGGAGAAGGCTAGATCTGGAAACCGGTAAATAGTGAGATGGCAAAATTTGCAGATGATAGAAAACTATTTCAGATAGTTACGTTCCAGGCAGACTGAGAAGAGTTCCAAAGGGATCTCACAAAACTGCCTGACTGGTGTGAGGGGGGTTGTTGACAAAATGACAGATGGAAATCAATGTTGATAAAAGTAATGCACATTGGAAAATATAATTGCAACTGTGCATATAAAGTGATGGGGACATGGGGTTAAAATGAGCTGTTACCACTCAAGAAAGAGATCTTGGGAGTCATTGTGGATAGTTCTCTGAAAACATCCACGCTATGTGCTGCAATGGTCAAAAAAGGGAGCAGAGTGTTGGGAATCATTAGGAAAGGGTTAGATAATAAGACAGAAAATACCATGTCACCCCTATATAAATCCATGGTATGCTCACATCTTGAATACTGTGTACAGCTGTGGTCACCCCAACTCAAAAAAGACATATTGGAATTGGGGGGAAAATACAGAATAAGGTAACAAAAATGATTAGGGGTATGGAACAGCTTCCATATGAGGAGAGAGTAAAAAGACTGGGACTTTTCATCTTGAAAAAGAGACTAAGGGGAGATATGATAGAGGTCTATAAAATCATGACTGGCATGGAGAAAGTAAATAAGGAAGTTTTATTTACTCCTTTTCATAAGGCCACATTCATAGGCAGCAGGTTTAAGACAAGCAAAAGGAAGTATTTCTCCACACAACACAGTCAATCTGTGGAACTCCTTGCCAGAGGATGTTGTGAAGGCCAAGACTATAACAGGATTCAAAAAAGAACTAGATAAATTCATGGAGAATAGGTCCATCAATGGCTATTAGCCAGGATGGACAGGAATGGTGTTCCTAACCTCTGTTTGCCAGAAGCAGGGAATGGATGACAGTGGATAGATCACTTGATCATTACCTGTTTTGTTCATTCCCTCTGGGGCACCTACCATTGACCAATGTTGGAAGACAGGATAGTGATCTAAATGGACCATTGGTCTGACCCAGTAGGGCCATTCTTCAGTTCCAAAGCAACCCTTTCACAGTGTCACATTAGCATGACCTGTCTTGGGTCGCACAAGAGATAGCCCCAGAGGCAAAGTTCTGAACTCAAATATGCATGGGGGGGGGGAGAGAATTAAATCCCTCTTACTGTTATAGCCTAATCCCTTGATGCTTGCCTCTTTAGTGTTGAAACCATCAGAAGGGCAGTCTGGTTCTCCTGCCTCCAGGCCTGTGGGATCCAAGGTAAAGATTCTCTGATCTAGTGGGTTTTCTTTTTCTTTTTTCATTTGCAGATCTCTAAAAAAATTCAAATGGCGGTATGAACCCCTTTGGAAATCTTAGACATAGTCTGTGGACCCCCAGAGGTCCACAGGTAAAAAAACACTATTATAGGGAAGCTAAGACGGGTGTGTTCCCTCTATGTTGTTGCTCACTGTCTCAATGTGTGTGTGTGTTGGGGCAGATTTGCCAGTGAATATATGGACCTGGTGTATGTCTATGGTGTGTGAATGTGTATGGATATGTTGAGTTTGTTTGTGTACTTATTAGCACTATGGTGTGTATTTCTGGGTGAGGTGTGTGGGTGCAAGAGAGTGTGTATATTTGTCCCTGACTGTGCCTATAGATAAGAAGCAGAAGGTGTTTGGTGTGACTATGTGGGAGTGTGCATATGTGTTGTGTGCATGTGTGCAGGAGTGTGTGTGTATATTTGTGTGTATGTATACAGTCTGTGTGTTTGTGTTGTGTATATGTGGGGTGTGCATGCAGGAGTGTTGTATATGTTGTGTGTAGGTGTGTGTGTTGTGTCTGTAGTTGGGAGGGTGTGTAGATGTGGTGTAGGGATGAGTGTTGTGTATGTGTGCTGTGACTGTGTCTGCCTTTGGCCGATGTTATGTGCAGGAGTGCGTGTTGTGTGTGTGCAGGATTCGGTGCATATCTTGCGGTACATGGTACATGTGTTGTGTCTGTGTGTGGGAGGGTGACCAGACAGCAAGTGTGAACAATCCGAAGAGGAGAGGGGACTAGGAACCTACAGAAGAAAAAGACCCAGAAATCGGGACTGTCCCTATAAAATCGGGACATCTGGGTCCGGGGTTCCACAGCGATAGTTCTGCGTCGGGATGGCCACAGTCTCCCACCCAGCGTCCCGGCGGGGCAGAGGGGGAGCCGGTTAAGCTGGCGGGCGCCGGGCCCCTTCGCCAGCAGCCGTAGCCCAGCCAGGCGGTGGGACCCGGCCAGCAAGTCACTGCACCGCCCAGATACAGGCTGGGGCTCGGGAACGTACCGCCCCCGGCTCTGGCCCACCCTCCCCCCGCGCGCACACACACAACTGTACATACACAACCCCCTCACACCAATACCCCCCCAGCCCTCGCACTTACACCCCCCCAATACACACGCAGCCCTCTCCCTATACACACGGCATACTCACAGCTCGCCCACCTACACACTCAGCCCTCCAACACACACACACACCCTACACACTCAGCCCTCCCACCAACACACACAAAAATACACACACAGCCGTCCCCATTGACACGCAGCCTTCTCACACATACAGCTCTCCCCTCAACCCACACAAAAATACACACACGGCCCTTCCACCTACACACACAGAGACCGTCCTCACACCTACACACAGGCTTTCTGCCTACACACACAAAATACACATATAGCTCTCCTATCTACACACACAACCCTACACCCCCCACCAACAAACCCGCACAGACACTCCTCACACCTACACACAGCCTTTCTGCCTACACGCACACATACACACAAAGCCCTCCGACACAGATTCGCAGCCCTTCCCATGTACACACACACACACACATCCTTTCCGTCTCCACACACCTGTAACACTAGCACACACACATCCACATGGACGCGGATAGGCAACCACACTCACATAGGGGCTCAGACACACACCTCCCCCCTCTGCTGGGTAAGTTACTGCTAGAAAACCTTGAGCCAGCGCTAAAGCCGCAAGCAAACCGGCTCCGATTTCGTTTCACGTTTCCACACTGGACTCGGATCAGAACATCAGACCGCCCTGGCTGTAGGCGGGTCAGCAAGAGAGAAGATCAAACGGTTGCAGCAGACAACTTGCCCCTTGCCCGCCTGAAGCTGAATGCGCTGCTTGTGTTAACCAGTTTTTCTGCCCTGGCCACCTCAGCCCCCAGGGTTCACTTAGCTCGTGGGGATGAACATAAAAGCCGCCCGCAACCTAGATGTTGACACACTCCCAAAATGAACCAGTGGCTTCAGGGCCGGGAGAATCCCCTCCCCTAGGCTGAGAGCTCAGTGCTGTCCGCTAGGCGTCCTTTCCAGGGGGAACGTCTCTTTCCCGGGCTGCTGCAGACGTGTCCGGGGCGCGCGTGTGCCAAGCGCCGATCAGAAACAGATTTCCACCCCTCCCCATGCACTGGCATCAATCCGGTCCGCTGCCTTTTTCGAATCAAAACGCTCATTGCTTCGGATCCCTTTGGTGCTTGCCAAAGACCCAGTTCCTGTCAATGTTGCAGGTAGAATCCTCCCCCCCCCCCCCCGGACTTTTCAACCTGAAATAAACCATCGCGGATCTTTTGGCATTTCAGTGGCTCCTGCACATTACCCGTTCTGCAACGTATCGCTTGTTCATTCCGGACCCCCCCTAAACAATCGATGACGTTGCTTCTGTGTATACAGAGAGACAATCTACAGAACACCCCAGTGCTTCAATGCCCATTGGAGCACAGCCGTGGGGCATACTCGAAGGCTTGTATACAATTGGGAAGAGTATAATAATCATGCCATTATAATTATTGAACTGAGAATCAAGACAATTCTGAATTAAGTCTGTTCTCTCCTCCCCCACACCTCTTTGCTGTGTCCAAATTTCACGGAACAACTCGGTAATGATTTCTTCAGACTTTAAATACCAATGTGTGCCAGTGGATGGAGGAGCTTTTGACTTAATTCTTGCTCCACTCCAGCTCTGCATTGCTGTCTCTTCGTTCCACATTTTGATATTTCCAGGCCACGCGTTCTCAGAGTATAAGATCAGCATCAGCATGAAGAGCTGCCCAGTTAATTGTTTCATGCCCTGTGCAAACTTGACAACTCCTGTTACTGGTGGGTAAGTGAGATGGCGTCTAACCCCTTTGTCTAATCAAACTGGGGGTGGGGAGGAGGTAGCAGGGGCGGGAGGGGACGGGGAGCTGCACGATTGAAAATGACAAGAACGCCTATGTTCATTTGCTCATGCATTGCTCAAAATGAAACCAAACCAACTGCATCCAGTCCCATCAGCTGATCTGACACTAACCCGAGATCCTGTTTCCAGCAGGGAATCTTCGATACAAATAATCTTAGCACATTTTCTTGTAATGGTTCACGCACCCTAATGCAAAGGGCGGTTTTTTTAAACCAGTTCCCTGTATATTATTAACCTATTTGCATGTAAATTGCGAAATATAAACAAAGAGCCCCGGCAAAGGGAAGTTACTGATCTCATTTATCTGCCACATACATCCAATTTCAAAAAATGTATCCAAAGAGATATTAAAAGCCCCCAGCATCAGATAAACCCATCCCTTGATTGGTGATTAGCCGCTGGAATAATAGCTGTGTGCAATGCTTGGACCCGTTACCAGATTATCTATGTTCCTTTCTGCATGATCGGAATTCTTATAGAAAGTTAAAATCCCTGCTCTAACCTCCCTTTAATCCCTTCACTATATTTCGCGGAGTGTAGGTTTCACTGCCTTTGTTGGTATTAGATTACTCTTGAATTGCAGCGAAAATCCCTCCTTTCAAACGCATTACAAAGTTGACATTTTCTTTCTCAATACAAGCCAATATTTAGATTACATGGACGTTAATCAAATAATCCGGGTTATTTCATTTGTCAACATGTTCACAAGAATTTTCTACCAGGCGTTAAAGGCGTTTATAGGGAACGACATCTTTCAAAAGCAATGTTACTAGCCCAGATTTCGGGAATATTTGGTCATGACAAGACAGCTGATGGTTATATTTTACATACCGGCTGTTTCAGAAATTATTTGATACCCCAAATAGATTCATAATTTCTTTCTTGCCAGTGCCTCCCAAAAGGCAAAGATTGTGTTATTGCAAAACATTTTTTTTATCATCAGAGCCGACGTGTCCACAGTCCCTAGAACAGCCCCGTAAATCAAAGCATTCAGTCAGAGATTGCAGGAGACTGATTCACGGGAAAATTTTAAGAAACACCCAAACGAAACCCCCTTTCCAAGTCTCATCCGGAGGAGCTGAGCAGAGTTTTTAGTACCTAGTATCCCAGGAGAGTTAACTATTTAATAAACACCAGCTTTCTAATCCCCATAGTCTTCTGCATACTGGAAGAGGTCAGGGCCTGTGCAAGGATATTTTGCCCCTAGGAGAAATGTCCACCTTGCTCCCCCTCCTCCCCCCCACATCACTTATTATAAACTTTCAAAATATTTTCAAAAATACACCCTTTTTAGTCACCTCTGTGTCCTCCCTTCATTCTTTCATAGCAAAATCTAGTATATTTTATTCTACCTTTAGAATATCCAATTACTGTTATTAATAAAATGTATAAAATTCAAATGGCGGATACTGCATCATACAACAACTGACAATTTCAACATGACAAATTTCAACAACCTACACACGTATATTCGCACATAAACATACACACTCAAATACTTAACATGCACACACAATTGACACAAAGTATTAGTGAAATGATGCAGCAGCACTGGCCAGAATCTTCGAGCTGAAACAACTCAACAAAAATAGTTGGCCTCAGTCCACAGCCTCCAAAAACTAGTAAATGTAGCATTATAAACAGCCCGTCCAAATGGGGAATGGCTGCGTGCCACGAGAAAAATGACGTCATTGCCACTTTGTACCGTAGTGAAGCAGGAGGCTTGTGCCCACAACACAGAGCTATCGCTGTAATGTACGAGAGAACGGCAAGTTCAAACGCACATTCAACAACCTTTCTCTTTTCTTTAGTTCATTTGTTTTCCAGCAATAGTGTAAAAAAAAATTGGGGGCACCGCTTTTTGGCGCCCCCAAATCTTGGCTCCCTAGATGGCCGCCTAGTTCGCCTAGTGGTTACACAGGCCCTGGCCCCCGTCTAACCAGTGCAAGACTGGGAAAGGCAATGGCACCAGGGGAGATGTGGCAGCAAAAGCCAGAGCTGCTCTGGAAGGCCGGGTGTGCTGGCGTTCTGTAATGTACAAAGGCTACTCCCGAGGGCATTCTGTGCCAAAAAAATAAAAATGCTGTGCACAGTAGTTTGAAATGCTGCAAATTGTATTTGTCAAATAAATGTGGAGGCTCCAGCGTGGCACTGGGGAACACAAACCACTGGCTGCACAGCGGTGGGAGATCACTGTGCAGCTCCCCCCGGACATGGACTCAGCAGACCCAACCCTGAAACAGTGCAAGGACTGGGCCTGCCCCAGAAACACATCAAGGCCCTGCCCCTCTGTGCCAGGTGCACCAGCTGTGGACAGGCAGGCTCAGCAAGGCAGGATGCAAGTGTGGAGTGATCCAGGTGTGGGTTGAGAGGGTTCTGTGTGGGGCAATCTGGGTGCGGGTGGCTCAGTGGGGAATCTGGGTCTGGGGATCTGGATGCACAGGAGCTTCTCAGGGGGTTCTGGGTGCAATGGTAATAGGACTCTGCAGGGGTTCCAAGTGAAGGTGGTTGGGGCTCAGTGGGGAGGGGAGGTTGGATGTGGGGGAGATAGAGCTCAGCAGGGGATATGGGTGTAGGTAGGGGATTCAGTGAGGGGTCCAAATGCAGCTGACTGGGGCTTGGTGGGTTGGGATCCAGGTGTGGATGGCTCATCAGGGTGGTCCAGGTACAGGGGGAGTGGGGGTCATCGGAGGGGGGGTCTGAGTGCAAGGGGATGAAGCTCAGTGGGAGGATCTCGGTATGGGGGGTGGTGGTGTCTGGAGGCATAGGGGTTGGGTGGATGTGGGAGGAGCTCCCTGTACAGGGATCCCTGAAGCTGAGGAGCGACAGGTGCAGGAAGTGGGGGGCGGGGGTTGCAGAACTTCCTTCAGCTGAGGGAGAAATTTGACCCAGCCCTGGATACCTTGCAAGGGAAGGGGAAGTCCCATCCTACCCAACCCAGCCAGGGTTACTAGCTGAGGACGGCACAGGCTAGGAGCCACCAGCTGGGTCTTCCCCAGTCCCACCTCCTGTACCAAAGAAGTGATTTACCTCTTTCCCAGCTGTCCTGACCCCTCCCCCCAAATACTGCTGGGGGTGGGTCACAAGACCGCTCTTGTGGTTTCCATTTGCTTCCCCCTCATTTTTCTGAGGAGAAGCAAAGAAATATGCAAGGGACATAAATTCTGTGCATAGGCAATGGTGCAGAATTCCCCCAGGAGTAAAAGACTCTTGGGGGAGATGTTCAAGAATAGCAGCCGTGTTAGTCTGTATCCATAAAGAAAGCCAGGAATACTTGTAGCACCATAGAGACTAACTAGTTTATTTCAGCATAAGCTTTCGTGGGTTATAGCCCACTTCATCGGATGCATAGAATGGAACAGAAGTAAGATGCATTTATACACACAGAAAGAAAGGAAAAAAAAAGTTTTACATTAGCATACCAATTCTAAGAGGCTGTTAAATGTAGATGGGCCATTATCAATAGGAGAAGAAAATACCTTTTGAAATGGATTTCTGTCAGGCAGGATTTAACACCTGAAGGCAAATTTACATTGAAAGTAAATTAACAAGGGAAATGCAATCAATTAGTGTAATGAGAGAACCATTCACAAGTTCTGTTAAGCCCTTGGTTTATTGTATCCAATTTGAAAATTAATTCCAGTTCCTCAGTTTCTCTTTGGAGTTTATTTTGAAAGTTTTTCTGTTTCAAAACTGACACCATCAAGTCTTTAATAAAATGGCCAGGGAGACTGAAGTGTTCTCCTACTGGTTTTTGAATGTTATGATTCCTGATGTCAGATTGGTGTCCATTTATTCTTTTGCGCAGAGACTGGCCGGTTTGGCCAACGTACATAGCAGAGGGGCATTGCTGGCACATGATGGCAAATATCACATTGGTCAATGTGCAGGTTAATGAACCTCTGATGGTGTGGCTGGAGAGAGTTTCCTTGGAGAAGGGGGGCTGGTAGGGGAGTCTAGTTCCTGGGGGGGGGTCTTCAGAGTCTTGCTAGAAGACGGGGGGACCTGAGGGAAGGCGTTTCTGGCGAGAAGGCTGCAGTGTTCTCCATGGAGGAGAGCTCCCTAACTCATGGGAGTGTTTCTGGGGGAGGGGTTCCCAGTGTGGTGTGATGTTGGGGAGGACGAGTCCCGGGATTCCAAGGGGATCAGGTCAGGAAGGGGCTTGGAGGACCTCTTTGGTTATCAAACTCCTTGAGATGATGATAGTGCCGGACTGCCAGCCATCACTCCGGGTGGGTTGGGAAGCATCTGTCTGTCCCCGGTGACCCTGTGTCTGTCTGGAGACTGTAGAAGGGACCTCTCCTCACGTACAAAGACAATCAGAGAGGGCCCGGGAAAACTGAGGCGGGGAGGGGCTGTGATGGGTGGGGGCGAGATGCAGTGGGAGTGGAGATGGAGCTCACGGAGGTGGAGAACAGGTGGTGATGATGGGGAGCATAGTGAGTGGGTCGTGGGGATGTGTGGGGGGCAGCGTGGCAGGAGGAGGCTGGGAGCACAGCAGACACAGAGCTCAGGGCGTGGGGACGATGGAAACCACAGATGGGGGTAGGAAGAGATTTAGGGAAGCAGGAGATTGGACCTGAGGCATTGGATGGAGATGGGAGGGGGATATGTCCGGGGAGATGGGGACCAGGGGCAGGGTGAGCGCTGGGGGAAGGAGGGTGGGAACAAGGGGGAAAGTGGTGTGTGTGTGTGCGGGGGGGAGGGGGGGAGAGTGGAGTGCAGGGGGCCGATGTCGTGAAGGGAGGGGGAGAGGGGAGGTGCCCTAGGGGGGCGGTGACGGGGGACTAGTGGGTGGAGCTGTGTCGTGGGGGGCGGGTCCTAGGAGGGAGGGGGAGCCGGTGGTGTGCAGTAGTGGGGGCGGGGGCGGGCGAGAGGGGCTGGGACCAGGGCGGGCAGGGCCGGTGCTGTCACGCCGCTGAGCGCCGCCAGCCCGCAGCGGGCGCAGGGCGAGCGAGGGGCAGGCACCGCAGGCTGCAGCCGCCGCCCGGAGCGCACGGCGCTGGCTCGGCCCCCTCCGCCCAGCTCCCCCAGGCGCGCTGCGGGCCGGAGCCGCGGCGCTTCCCGCTCCGGCTGGGACCGAGCCGGGATGCGCTGCTGAGTGGCCGCCCCGCGAGGGCAGCGCCCGCCCGCTCCCCCTCGGAACGGCAGCGGCAGCCGGTAAGCGAGCGGCCGGAGGGCTCCCCGCGGGCAGGGCAGCGTGTCTGCGCCTGGCAGGGTCCCTTCCCGCGACCCCCCGCGGGCAGCGGCCCATGGGAAGGGCGGGTTGGGGCGGTGCGGAGCAGCGGTGCGGGAGGGTGGGGATCAACCCCCCTCCCCCGGACACCTGGGAAAGTTGATCGCTCTGGCCCGCGGCTGGGCGCTGGAGGGGGCAGCCCGGCTGAGCAGGGAATGTAGCGCGAACTCCCCCCGCACCTGAGACTGCGGGATCCCTTCGTGGAGCCAGGGCAGGGACTGACCCTGATCTGCCAGGGGGGTTGGGAAGGGCAGCGTGTGAACGAGCCCTGCCTCCCTGCACTGAGCACGGGCGGGGAAGGGACAGACAGCTGCTCTTCTGGACCATTCCTGGACCTAAACTTTCCCCTTCGTTTAGCCTTTCCTGGGGACTGCCCCTTTAAATCAAGCAAAGGAAAGCGATGGGGGTCGGGGAGAACTCAATCAGATTTCAATAGGGGCAGATGTGTATAACTTGTGGGTAAGGAGGGAAAATGATCAGAGACGGACGATCAAATCAGCTCACCTTCCTAAGAGCTTCGTGCTTCTTTAATAGCGTATCTCCCGGAGCAAACAAGATCTCTCTCCTCTCGCAGGGCAGAAAGAAGGCGCCTTGGGAACGTTACCCCACAAAAAAAAACCCTAGTTTAACTCACTCCTCCCCGTTAATCTCTTTAACCAACACTCATTCTCTCTCTTCCCCACTCTCCAGTAGGCTGTTTTCTAGTCGAGCCGTTTAAGTCATCATTTCTCCTTGTTTTTTCTTGTCACCTTTACAGTTACAATAGCTCACCAAAACACGACCTGGAGACTGTCACAACAAAAGGATCATGGTTTAGACACTTTTATTTAGGGACTAATTGCCATTTAACATTGGTGAACTATCTTTGGTATAGGTCAACTATACTTCCTGTTGACATCTAAATCTGATGCAACCCATTTAGCAAGAATCTCCTGTCCAACTAAATAAGAAAACTCCCCATAAAATCTGCCAATCCTTCCATGGAAGAGTTTACTTGGTAGAAAACGGTTTGGTATGGGTGTCTGAAAAATGTACATGATGTCTTCTGTTATCAAACATGTGCTGCTTGAAACAGATGTCAATAGACATTTGATAGAGGGAATTTAAAGCTGATTCTTACCTCTCAGTTGCCAAAAACAAACAAAAAAACAACTACACCCCATCACAATTGTAGTTAATGCAGTATTTGAATGTGAGCTATCACTCAGGAAATATCCCTTATGTTCAGTCTTGTTTCACAAAAATTACTAAATATGGTGCTTGACAGCTTCTGTCACCATTTAATAAAGATAATTGGTACCAGAGAAGGCGAGAGCAGAAGAGATATTTTTCTCTAGGCAATATGAAGACTGTGAGACTAATATTGAGGTTTTTTGGTCAATCTTTTATGTGTGCAACTAAATCAAATAAAAACTGGATCATTAAGAGAAAATAGATTGTATTTAAGTAACTTTCAGTATTTAAAGGCTATTAATATGTGTTGCAAAATAGAACCAAAATCCTATAGAAAAAGAGGATTGAGCATTATTGTCATTACACAAATGCAAAGTCAAAATATACTCTATTCTGCTAATTGAATGTGATATATTTTAACAAGAGAATAGGAGAACAAGTTAATTTTTAAAGAAAATGGCTAGCTAAAATCTTAGCATATTATATGTCGATTTTTTATGTTTGTAATGATACTTTTGTTAATACAAGTACAATTATGTCCCCATGACACCGTGATATACTGCTTATTTTACAAGTTATTTAGAACATCATGAGGGAAAAAGCAAATATTGTATCATAAGTTATTTTAAGTCATTCATAGCTTCTTGCAAAGAAATCTTTCATAGGAAAATAAAAGTTGTGCATCATAGTAATTTAAACTCAGTATTTCTCTTGTTCATCAAATCTTCACATTATATAGTAGTATTCACCTCAACCATTGCTTCAGTATTAGCACCTAAAAGTGAGTGATGTTAGCTTTCAGATATCCCCCATCATAATGAGAAAAAGGAGAATCATTTATAATATTCAAAGTACCTATGTATGCTAAGGATATAATAGCTGTGTATGGAACTTTCAAAAAGGAACAGATGCATAGCCAATCCAATATTAATCCTGGCATTTTTGGTAGCTCTTGATTATTAAAAATATTGTTCAACACAAATGTGGCTTAAAAATCTTGTAAACCAATAGGATGAAATTCCTTTTCATGTTAAAAAAAAGATGATTATAAATTGGATTATAATTGCATGAATAGTGAAAGGAAATGATTTGTGAACATTTTCACCAGTTACAAATTTGGCTTGAATCTGACCTTGTTAGCACTTTTTTTTGTTCATTTTTTCCTCTGAATATTCATGAAACTGATTTTTGTTTGCATGGATGTTTGTGTGCATCTAGCTATTCAGAGACTCCAAGGCTAGAAGGAACCATTGTGATTCTAGTCTGACATCCTGCATAAGACAGGCCAGAGAAGATCCAAAATAATTCCTGGAACAGACTAGATCTTTTAGAAAAACACCCCATCTTTGATTTAAAAATTGTCAGTGATAATCCTCCACCACCCTTGGTAAATTGTTCCAATGGTTAATTACTCTCACTATTAACTTGCTATTATTTATATCTTCATTCCAGTCTCAGTTTGTCTAGTGAGTGAATGTACATATCTGTGTGATAGCAAGGATCTTGGTATTGGAAGCACTTGCCTTGCCTGCCCAGTATATACCGACTGTGTTTGTTTGTGGGCAGGAGAATGAGAAAGTCTGTGATCTTTTTCATGCAAACAACTGAGCAATCCCTCAGCATGAGCAGCAGTGAGACTCGGGAGGGGGAGTAGGGTGGGGGGTGGGAGGATGCACAACCAGCAGACAGGTCCTTTGCCTGCAGGCACTCCGCGCTTGTTCCTGGTACTACCCAGATATATGGTCAGTAGTCAGAGGAGAATCAATGAGGAAAACCACGCTGTGGAATCATGCAGATGGTCCTCTGCCTGATAGCACGCAAGCTACAAATGATGGTGGTGCATAGTAGGGAATTCACTGTGCAGCTGGCAAGTATACAAAGTGACTTGTGTGCTGTATGTAGCTTTTCAAACCATGCTGGTCCGAGCCCGAGCCCGAGCCCTGGGACTTAATTAAGTGACTCAAGGAACTGTCTGTAACTTTCTCTCTCCCTCACCCCCTCCCTTCTCTCTGCCTGGGAATAAATCAAGGCTATAGCTTTCTCTCTCCCTCAGCCAGAGAACTCTGCAATTTTAAAAGCTAAGGTCCATGTATTTGGCCAGATTTTTTTTTCACGTAAAAGGGGACTGAAAAGATTTAAAATGCCAACAGACAATTCTTAGACCCGCTGTTTTCCCTCCCTGAGTGATCCAGCAGCCCGAAGATGTAGTCAGGCAGTTGTGTTCATGGAGGTTGGGTTATTTGAGTTTAACAGGGTAACCAGAAACCACACCAGGCAACTGAGGTGGCCAGCTCGAATACTGAATTCCCGGACTACTTGCTTTGAATAGTTTGGAAACTGCTAGAGACTAAATACATGCACAAAAAGCCTTTGTCCTACACTTAGAAAAAACAAACCCATTCATAAAATTCAAGATCTGCTCAGAGACAATTCATGAAGGGGAGCACGCAGCCCCATGCACGGGGCCAGCACAAAGCCAATGTGAAACCCCAGTTAAGCTCTATTTTGAGGTCTTAGGCAGTGTATAAGCCTTGGAATGAAAATGGCCAAACCCAGTTGATAAATTGTTCCTATTTAATAGTTCACTCAGCTCTAGCAGTAGTGGGCGGTCGGGGAAGAGACAACGTACGACATGCTGGTTCAGTGAATTCACTCTTTAAAAAGGACTGACCCTCTTTTTAAACCATGTAGAGATTCTCTCTGGGGTTTTCTAAGGAACCAGAGGAAGTTAGGTGCCCAATTCCATTTGAAAGCCAATGAGAGTTGGGTGCCTCGCTCCTTAGGCTAGTGGTTCTCAAACTATTGTACTGGTGACCCCTTTCACATGGCAAGCCTCAATGCGACCCCCCCCCCTATAAATTAAAAACATTTGTTCATATATTTAACTCCATTATAAATGCTGGGGATAAAGTGGAGTTTGGGGTGGAGGCTGACAGCTTGCGACCCCCATGTAATAATCTTGCAACCCCCAGTTTGAGAACCCCTGCCTTAGGCTCTTTTCAAATCCCAGCCTTTCGAATTTATGGGCACGGGTCACTGTTTACACAGTGTGACAGGCAGTTCACCCAGGTGCATGAGTCTCAGAAATGTCACTACTGGCCTTCAGTGAGGGAGTTGCCCCGGTCTGATTCGGCAGATGAAAGTGCTCCATTGGGGTGATCCATGAGATCACCTCCCTACTCTGCGTCAGGGTGGCAGTCCCTGCACTCTTTCCTGGGGAGATTCCATTGGACTGTGAGTCAATCTGCTTGGTATCTAGCTGAGATCTGATGGTTCATCCTAATCCAATTGCCTGCATGGGGTGTATTGTGGCATATGGGGAATGGAGTGGGGTTGCTCCAGGCTGGACATTGACAACATCATAGGTCTCAAAAAGTCTGACCCCCCCGAGGCCTGGAGGGGTTTGAATCTGAAATAAGAGATCCAGACTGGATCCCATCCCTGCCAAACAGGCCAATTTCTGTCCAGTCAATTTCCGAAGTGCAAACTAGGTCTCTACTCAAAGCCTTCCATGTCTCACCTGGCTGCGCCAGCCAGCTGTCTTTTTTAGGGAAGCTGCCAAGTCCATGGTGAGTGGTTGCGGCTGGGGAGACAGGAATAGTGGAGATTCCACAGGAACAGCTCTTCTTGTGAGCAGAGTTCAATCCCATTTTGTGCCCCACCTGCCCCCAGGGAGGATTATCACATAGGCAAACTAGGGACACGCCTAGTCCCCAGATGTGTGTGGGGAGAAGAAGGGAGGTCTGGGACCCAACAAACAATACAGTCACCACAGCTGGGCTGGCCATGCTGTAGATCTGCCAGGTCTGTCTGCTCATCAGGGCACTTATCATGATGGGGACATAAAAGACACCCACTGAAGTCAATGGAATGTGATTTGGGTCAGGCCGAAAGGTTAGATCCTAAGGGTAGGATTAGGATTCACACCTGGGCATTGGGGTCAACAAAAACAGACACAGTACTCAAATACCACTTAGCTCCATTGTGGATTTAACATGCCAAGACACGGGCCTTTAGCTGGGTGGTGGCAAAAGGGAATGTACTGCCAGTACATTTAAGTATAGAGGAATAAGTGAAAAGGCTAAGGAAAAGAAGATTCCACTTCATAAAGTGCTTTTCTGGCCTTGCTTAGAAGATCAGGTGCAGGGCTCGGCTGATAAAGAACCACCAGGCCCTGAAGAAAGTCCGGAGCACCCAAAAGAATGATTAGGGTGGAACAGCGAGGTTGGATGTATTTTGGGACATAAGCTGCCCGTGTTTTTTAAACATAAGTTCCAAGTTATATCAATGGAGAGTTTTGCTTAAAAACTGGTGGCACAATATGTACCCATTTACCTCAGTGCTACTGCATGGCTAGTAAAGTTGAGTGTCAAGTAGTTTAAACCCAAATTTAAGGATTTGCTAAAAGTTTTATGCAATCTAAAGTATATGGTTCCATGATTCCCACCCACATAAATGTTAATGGGAACTCTAGAGCTTTTTGAAATACTTGTGGCTGGATTTGCCTAATATTAGTTGGGATCATGGGTCACAGGGATATTTCCTAGAGCTGGTTGAAAAAAAAGGAAGGGAATTGGGAGGTTTCCTCCTCCAATTTCAATGAAATTTCTACACTACTGGATGGAAAAAAAGAAAGAAACTTTTGGGAAAACTTCGCAATATGCTTTCCACCCCCTCCTTTTTGTTGAAATTTCAATAATCTTTGGCATTTTCTGACCAGTTCTAGGGATTTATAATAAGTTCTTTACTACAGCCATTGCTCTTCTGGGCCGTAACAGTGCATGTTTCTCATAACCGGTTAATAGGCCACATTTCAGCAAAGCACTTTAAGCAACTTTAAATACAAAAAAACAACTTTAAACTTCATCATGGCTACTCATGGGCTTTAAATTAAGCATGTGCTTAAGTGCTTTGGTGATTTGGAGTCTTAATTTATTACAGTGACAAAGTAACCAGTTAGATCAATCAGTTCAGCTTCACCCTTTTTTGTCACCTTTCCAAATCCTGTTCTTTTCACTATTATTGTCCTATAAGAGTTTGCTTAGTGGTTAGAGAATGGGGGTAGCCAACTGGTCACATCTGCTCATATAAATTCAAACACAAAGTCTCACAAACCTGTTCCTTCCTATTTTAAATGTATGTTTACTAAAACCCCAGGGTGAAGAGACAATTATATTAATTTATATGGAGCAGAGGCTGCTTGTTACATACTATATATACACAGAACCTAAACTTAAAAAACATTATCAAGCCAAGAACTCAAACATTAAGCAATATTCATTCTGGCACTTCCCATGCAACCTTAATTTGGAAAAAAATCATACAAAATCCTGTAATTAAAGACTGTCTCATGTTGCATATGCACAAGGGGGTTGAATTAAGGTTCCATACACAACTTTCATTCTGGCATTTGCTAACTTTTCAGAGTTTGACTTCTCAACCTTTAACATAAACTGGTATGTGAGAGATCTTCTAGGTTTTAAAAAAAGTAAATTTAAAAGACAGAATGTGGCATTATATTGACACTCACATGCATCATCAGCATGGTGGAAACCTTTCAATCCACTACACAGACCTCTGCCACATGAGCTAATGAAGTCATTGATAGCAGTAATAGGTTGTCATCCTCTATGTGGACCAGCACTGGTGGAGTCTATGACACTTTGCCCATGGGTTTCACAGATATCTGCTGACAGCAGAGGAATGGCGAGACTTGGGGCACTTCTACACTACTGTTTGTCAGGCGTGGGTAAATTTCTTGGCCCGAGGGCCACATCCGGGTTGCAAAATTGTATGGCGGGCTGGGTAGGGAAGGCTGTGCCTCCCCAAAGAGCCTGGCCCCTCCCCTTATCTGACCCCACCCACTTCCTGCCCCCGACTGCCCCTCTCAGAACCCCCAACCCATCCAACCGCCCCTGCTCCTTGTCCCCATGACTGCCCCCTCCTGAGACCCCCCACCCTAACTTCCCCCCCCAGAACACCACCCCCTACCCAAACTCCCCTGATCCTTGTCCCCTGACTGCCCTGACCCCTATCCACACCCCCGCCCCCTGACAGCCCCTGGAATTCTGACGCCTATCCAACCTCCCCTGTTCCCTGACCGGCATTCCCGAACCTCTGCCTCAACAAACTGCTCCCTGTGACACTCCCAGGACTCCTTGACCCTTATCCAACCCCCCGCTCCTGGCCTCCTTACCGTGCCGCTCAGAGCAGCATGTTTGGCGGCCACGTGGCCCACCAGAGCCAGACACCCTGCGCTGCAGGAGCTCGCAGCCCCGCCCTCTTACCATACCGCTCAGAGCGGCAGGAGCTCAGGCCCCACCAGAGCCAGCCATGCCGCTGCAGGGCTGCCCAGCAGTAGTGGCGGGCCAGAGTGCTGCCTGCGTGGCGGCATGGCTCTGGGGAAGGGGGTAAGGCAGGGGACGGGATGGGAGGACCCTCCCTGGCCAGGAGCTCAGGGGCCAGACAGGACGGTCCCAGGGGCCAGATGTAGCCCATGGGCCGTAGTTTGCCCACCCCTGGTTTAAGTACATGTAACTTACGTTGCTCAGGGTGTGAACCCCCCCCCCCCCCCTTCCCTGAGTGACGCAAGTTCTGTGCTGTCCACACTGGCGCTGTGTCCATGGGAGACGGTCTCCCGCTGACATAGCTTCTGCTTCTTACCAAGATGGAGTAATTATGCCAGTGGGAGAGCCCTGTCTCATTGGCACAGTGTGTCTTCACCAGACACGCTACTCCCTCTCACCCCACTGCAGATCTGGTTCTTGTCCCATCCACTTCAAATCAGGCAGCTCCTTCCTCTGCATTGTGTGGGCCCAGCAGAGGGGTCATTAAGAGTGCAGGAGAGCCAGCCTCCCTGTTCTCGGTTCAGGTGCATGAGCCTGTACCCAGCAAGACCCTCAGCAGCCCAGAACTGCAATTACAGCCCTCTGCTGGAGAATGACCAGAGCAGATGGAATCTTGGGGGAATTTAGCTACTAAAATCCAATATGTCTACTGAGCATGTGCAAACTACATTTTCCTCCCCCCCCCCCCCCCCCAGGCTTGTAACTCTGCAAAATTTGGGCAGACATTCACAGTGACAGCCAAAGGCCCAGCCCTGGCACAAATGTCACCTTCCGCCAAATGTCAGGTCCCTGCTCCAAAGCACAGGGATGCTAGAGCTTTTCAAAGAAAAAGTCACCAGAAGATTATAGCACGGGTGAAACAGAAACGGGTGAAACATTTCCTTAGCTTCATTTTGGGCAACAGCTGAACCATTTTGGCTGAAGCTATCCAGAACAGTTCAGCCTGAGGTAGACACCTGGCATGGAAAACTTCAGCCCAAAGTTTGAAAAAGTTGTAAGCAACTGAAAACGGGGTCTTGCAATGGGAAGCATCAAGCAAACCTAATAGGTGGTACTATCAGCCCTGCCTACAATAAAGAAGTAAACTGCCTCTGTTCTCTTTTTCATGGTGACTAGTCCTATGAAGGCTGGAGGATGGGGGAGCGCCTGTTAGGATTGCCTCTAGCTTGCTGTTTCACTAAGCCCACAAATGAAATGCAGGAAGTCTGGCTGTTTCCAAGAGCTAGTAGCGACATCTTAAGGTCAAACACTGGAAAGTCTGGGATCTAGAAAACAAATTCACGGTTTTGTTTTTTTCCCTTTCTGGAAGAAAAAAAAAAAGGTTGCTCTCATCTCTCAAGGAACAACCTGAAAAATTCCCAGGCTACCTCAAGATGTTCTAGCAAATGGGAGTAAATGAAATGCAAGAACTGGGAATTGTAGACATTTACAAGAGAAAGAGGAAATATATCTGCACGAGTGTTCTGCTTTGGGAGAGGCGCTGGTCTACCTGGCTTGGGATATAAATTGTGAGAGAAGTAAAGAAAATATGATGACTTTAAAATGTTTCAGTGACAGGGCTATGTCTTAACACAGACACATTGCTCCTGGGCTTTACATGAAATCATCTCCCCTCCAACTGAGCCTAGCATTAAAAAAAAAACTTGAAGCAAAACCCAAAGCCAGCAGACTGTGAGTTTGCTTTTGACCTGTGCAAAGGGCCGAAAATCAGGGGGAAGCGGTTGACTTCTCAGCTCAAGGTTGGGTTTAAAGTCTTGGATTCCACTCCCAGTTCTGCCACTGGCTCACTGGGAAATCTTGGGCAAATCATGACTCCCTCAGTTTCCCCCACCTTCAAAATGGGGATAGCAATGCTGATCTATTCCCATACGGCTGTAGGGGTCTTAAGTAATTGCCTGGAATGTTCAATGAGACCCTTGCATGAAATTTGCCTTGGAAACCAAAGTATTGTCTTAGTTCTGGGCTTAACATTTTGTTTCTCTTCAGTCCTTTTCTCTCCTTCTCACAGGAGATGTGCCAACTTCTCCTGCCCCATGACCACACCCGCTCCATGTGGTGCTCTGTCTCTTGAAGGCCAAAACTGGGCAGCCAGTTGGAGGGCCCAATTCTCCTCTCGCACACACCAGTTTTAAACTGGTTTTATTTCCACTGACTTCAGTGGAGTTACTCTGTTTACACCACTGCTAACTTAGACCAGAACTTGGGCTAGTGGTTGCGAGCATTGCCTTTCCTTGTTTGCAGGCTATGTTCGTCCCTTCACTGTTGAGGGAAAGCAAGGAAGTCATAGAAACAAGACTGACTAGATCACAAAGTGAAATTTACCTCTGGTGTAAATACAGCAATGGAAATACTGAATGGACCAAATCTATCCCCAGTGTCTGCCAGCCACTTGACTGTGTGCTGTCATCTCTCTCAACAGAAGTGAGGTCAGGTCTGGAACCAGAGGCAAGTCCTCTAAGGAAAATCCAGTGTTGCTGGAAGTGGTGTTGGTAATTCGGGATCAGATTCCTGGTTGTGTTCTAGCTCCCCTGGCACCAAGGGGCTCTCAGCTGGCATAGCCAGCCCTTGTGCCACCTCTCCCTACACTTTTGATCTGGTATAAGGGTGTATGTGGGAGGTGTGGCTATAGCATACTGCACTGTGGCTATGCTTAGCTAGTGTATGGGCCCTTGGCTAGCTGGTGGAAGTTAGAGTAGCCCAGAGGTATAGATCCTCCCTGAGAATCAGGGAGCCATTAATGACTCCTGGACAGTCCCGACCCTGCTCTGTTCAGCAGAATAACCTGGGACTCTTCCGTAGAGTGTGCGCAGTCGCTCCCCTGGCCTGGAGCATAAGATGCTGGTTTGCGGTTAGAATTGAGATCGTGACGCCTCCTGTTTGTGACCATTAAAGCCCTGGTGTCTTACCCAGGAGCCCGTGTATGTAACTGGATCCAGGCTGCTTTACATTTGCCCCACAGCTTCAGTTGGAGGTGGGATACCCTAGAAGAATATTTCCAGGGACAGCCCAGCCGAGAGGAACATTTTGGGGTTTCTGAAATGAAAGATGCTCACAGGGATCCCAAGTCTGCCTGGGGAGCCGGCAAGCCAGGTAGCATTGGAGAGCCGATCAGCTGGGGAGCCCAACATTTTGCCTGCCAGCCTGGGAGCTCAGCAGCCTGCCTGGCAAGCTGCTCAGGGATCCCAGAAACCCCTGGCAGCCTACCAGGTGGGCCATGGAGGAAGCCCAGGGAGGCTGGCAGACTGCCAGGTGGGCTGTTTGGGTGTCTGAGAGCCCAGGAGCCTGCCAGTGGGATGCCAGGGAGCGGGGGAGCCTAGGGAAGCGGGTGGGCAGGTGAACCGGCAGGGAAGCATGCAGGTAGGTTGCGTGGCTGGCCAGCCTGCCCAGTTCCCATTGAAAATTTCAATAGAATCGACATGTTCCCGAAATAGAACCCCCTTTCAGGTAGTTGAAGGCTGCTATCATTTTTGCTATCATTTTTTGATGCAGTCGTTCTACTGGAAAACTTTCAACCGGCTCGGCCGTTCAGTGCTGTGCCGGTTTCACCCCGTGGCAGTAGACGAAGCCATCCCTGCACGTCCATTCTTGTCTGTAAAACCCTTTGGGATGCTTTATGATCAAACGTGCCAAATCGATGTACAGTATTATTCATTTCCAAAGAGCCGATGCGTGCAGGGGCTCCGGTCCTGGGCTGATGAGGGCAGTGAAGTGCTTAGTTACAGGGCAACGCAGTCAGCCTGCCAGTGGGATGCCAGGGAGCAGGGGAGCCTCTGTTCCCAACTCTGCCACTAGCTGTACGACCTCAGGCAAGCCACTTTGTCTGTGTGCACCCCCCCTCTCCTGGGTGTCCAACAGTGACACCCCCTTGTAAATCACTGCGATCGGTGGGTGAAAAATATTTTCTCCATGAGGGCCAGGCATAGTTTTATCCATGTCAACCATGACCGTACTAGATCACCCCAGATTGCTCAGAGTAGCATCACCTGGGACACACCGGGAACCTCAGTCCCCCAGACTGAGATGGCATAAATGAAAGGCAGCGCCACTGAGTAGATACAGCCAGAGCTTGGCTCTGGGGGCTGGCCTTTGCCACACTTACTCACTGAGGAGTAGCTTTCACTTACCCTGCTATAGCCCCACTGATTCCAATGAGGCTACTATGTCTTGTGAACGAGGTTAGAGGAACTGGACCCCCAAGAAACAAACAAAAGCTCCTGGGGCTGTGAGCAAGCAGCTGTCTGGGTCCTGCACCATCTAGTTTATGCACCATCTAGTGAAGAATTCATGGGGACGTCCCCAGATGCACAGTCCATCGGGAGCTGGCTGCCTACAGGTACTGGTTGTTTGACAGATCTGTCAGTGAGAACAGTCTAGATCCATCCTCTTTAGAACCCCCTTTCAGGTAGTTGAAGGCTGCTATCAAATCCCGCCTCATTCTTCTCTTCTGCAGGCTAAATAAGCCCAGTTCCTTCGGCCTCTCCTCGTAAGTCATGTGTCCCAGCCCCCTGGTAATTTTTGATGCCCTCCTCTGGACTCTCTCCAATTTGTCCACATCCCTTCTGTAGTGGGGAGATCAAAACTGGATGCAATACTCCAGGTCTGGCCTCACCAGTGCTGAATAGAAGGGAATAATCACTTCCCTTGATCTGCAGGCAAAGCTCCTACTAATGCAGCCCAATATGCTGTTGGTCTTCTTGGCAATGAGGGCCCACTACTGACTCATATCCAGCTTCTCTTCCCCTGTAGTCCCCAGGTCCTTTTCTGCAGAACTGCCACTTAGCCAGTCGGTCCCCAGCCTGTAGCAGTGCATGGGATTCTACCTTCTTAAGTGTAGGACTCTGCACTTGTCCTTGTTGAATCTCAACAGATTTCTTTTGGCCCAATCCTCCAATTTGTCTAGGTCACTCTGAGCGAGGAATAGCTCAGTATATTCTAATGGGGCATATCTGGCAATAATGGCATAGTAGTGAGCAAAGGGAAGGGATTGTTCAATATCAGGAAATAGCTCCCATGTAAAGAAGGTGGTGGTGATCCTAGCATTTGAGTCAGCTAAGACTAGATTAGACAAAGCCCTGGAGAACAAGGTTTCTCTCTCTCTCCTGTGCACATCGTTGTACTCTGAACAATACATCTACTTTGTTTTCCAAGCATAGTTAGGTGTCTGAATAGGACTTCTCCTTCACTAATTATGGCCCCATGCAAAGTGCTCAATTAAGAATGATGGCAGTTTTCCTCAATTAGTATTGACTCTATTGCTGAGGACACCAGGCTTGGATCAGGACCCAAATGAGGTTTAGGCTGGTTCAGAATTTGGGGTTGTGGCTGAATCAGTTCCTGGTTGAGGTTTGAGATTATTGCAAGCTCAAGAGCTGTTCTAAGAAAATTCTGCTACCTTGGATGTTGGAAATTTTGCAAGATCAGGTGTCCCCTTTGGCTTTGGATCCAAACCCAAATCAAACCCACAGAGGTAGGTTCAGATCCAGGAATTAGAATTTGGGGGGAAGGTTAGATTTAAAGGCATTTATATTTCAGCTCTGTATTTTGACCCATCCCCAACAATGAACTTTGTTCTACCACCTTACTGTTAGGCTCCTTTCTTCCTGGTGTGTATGCTAAATAAGGTTCGCTGTGTATTTGCAATGTTAAGCTGTCACATTGCATCGCATCTCTTAGGCTGCAGCTTTTCTGTATTAGATCATCACACTCCACTATAGACTGGTCACATACCTGCTGAAAACCCCTCCAGAGAATTTAGCAGATCCCTATGTGACAGCCGTCAGTTCTGATCTTGCAGACGTCCGCTCCTTAGTTGTTTGTATTTTTTTGGACTTGCAAGGAATGGTGGGAGAACAGCAACACTGTTGGGCTGCCTAGGTCATAAGCATGCCAGAGTGCATACACCAAGGAGAGTTACTCTGTCACACCGTTGACTTGAGTGCTTTGGCTCCATTGGGGCGGCACTGGGTTAGCTGAGGCAGAATTGACTCTAGCGCCTGTTTCTTTCAACCAGGATGGAGTTTTGTCCTTTCTCCATTCTTCAGTGTCTCCCACCCTGGCCCTCTTCCTCCTCTCCCCCTCAATGCTAGAGCTGCTCAAATAATGGAAACAAAAGTTTATGAAACATACTGAAGTTGTTTGAGTTTTGCAGCATTTGACATGGCCCTGATTTGGGAATTTCATGAATTTGTGTGTGTGTCTTTTTTAAAAACAAAACAACAAATGTTGATTGGAAGGGTTATCAGAAAGCAAAGAGTGGCTTCCTCTACATGACAAATGGCACTGACCGTTTTTTAACTTATGAAAAATGCCACCAAAAAGTTTCAATAATAGCCACATTTTAAAAAAAAATTTGGCTTAGAAAAAAAGCCGGTTTTCAATTAAAGGGTAACGTTGCCCCTCGAGTCACCCCTGTTCTCCCAGGAGATAAACCCTGCCCCACCTCCTGTCCACGATGCCTGATAAGCGTCCATAGAGGTCTGTCTCCTCTCCATCACTCAGCGCTATTCCTCTAGCCCCCTTTTCTCTCTCATTCCTTTCCAGAGGCTCCTTTACCTTTATCTCCAAGGGAGTGGGGTCAAAAGGCCAAGGAGGAGACAGTCTCTCACTATCAAGTCAGGTTCGAGGTCTTGGTACCCTGTCTCTAAAAGGCTGTAGCCCTGGCGTAAGTTCATGGTCGATGCTGCTGCTCCTCAGACACAGTGGCACTTTCTACCACCAGGGTAAAGCTTGCCTGGGCAGGAGACAGAACTTTCTCAGGGGCCAGGCGCAGAGTGCAGAACGGACTCCCCCAGGAACGAAGGACCATCCCAGATCTCCCCACCTTCTGCCACAGGTGCCAGGTGTACATCTTCCACCCGCGTTCGCTAACATAAACCCAGAGCCATGTGGAGATTTAACATACCCCCTCCCGCAAGACCAAAAGTCTACCCCACTAAGCCGTTCCCCTGCACACACAATTCTCCCTGGAGGGAGAGGATGAGAGAGAACAAGCCACATGGGACTGATGTTAGAGACATTGCTTAATGCATTGCTGGAAGACGGTCCAGCCCAGGTCCACAAAGGTATGTAGGCACCCAAGCCCCAATTTAGGCATCACTGCAACATAAAAAACTCTTGCCTAACTCTGTAGGCGCCTAAACTCGCTCGGTGCCTGCGTTTTCAGGATGAGAGTTTCCTCGGGGCCTGAATTCCTGCCTCTGGGCCTGAACGCTGCTATTTCCTATAGGCACCTGGACGCCTATCTCCTGCCTAAGCCCCAGAGCAATCCACGAACCAGGAGAAGATGGGTGGAGGAACATCTGCCTTTGCAGGTTGGATCCAGTGGGTATGCTCAGAGGCCATCCACAGGATCATGCCCCACACATGAGTTAGGTGGAGGGGCACCTATTTTCCCTGGATTCGTGGATCTACCCACTGTTGTGGATCTGGGTCTCAGCTCCTGTAGTGATGAGGGCGGGATAAGAATCTGTATACTACAGAAACCAGAAGGTTGCTCTGCTGTGACTATCTCAGAGTGCGGTGTTGTGCTGAGGCAAAACACTAGGTGGTGCATTTAATCAGTTATTCAACTTCTAAAGAGTTTCACTTGCTGGATGCTTTCAGCACCAGCAGGAAGACTTGCCACAACAGGCCTGTTTCCTGTATACAGACAGTGCGCTTCCCGCTTTTCACATAACCAGCTCTTCTGTGCAGTGTATGACTACAGCCGTAGCTGCCACTCACAGGCTTTGGCATCCACTCTTGCAGGATATGGGGACTTTGTCTACCACTGATCTTTGGATCAGTCACTGAGCAAGCAGGCAAATAAACAAAACTAGTGTGTTGCATTGGAGAGATGCTAGAGGTGGGATGGGGTGAAAATGGGATAATGAGATACTAGTCGAGATTGCAGGCTCTCACCCAAGGCTTCCTGCACAGGAGCCGAGCCAAACCTGCACCCTGTGTGTGGGTCCTCCTGCCTGCCTGTTTAGGTCCTGTCTCAGAGTTCCTACACCAGGGTGCCCTGTGGGTCCTCCTACCTTCTCCGCAAGCCCCTCCCCAACTGGTTGCCCCTTCAGCTTGTATGGTCTGGTCCTGCCCTTTCACACCTGGGCTCACTAATTATCATTCAGTTGCCACATTACCATCAGCTGAGGGGAGGAGGGGATTGCTGCTAGGCCATGGGCCAGGTTTGAGGGTCTCTTGCCTTAAAGGGCCAGTCAGCCTGTGACATTCCTCACTGGGGAGTCGGCCTGCCCTGGAACGCCCCTGCCCCTAATCCTCACTAGGGGGTTACTCTGGTATCTGCGAAGCAACAGCAGCATTGGAAGGGGAACAACACTGTATTAGAGAGGTAGCCATGTTAGTCTGGAATTGCAGAAGTTACAAAGAGTCCTGTGGCACCTTAAAGACTAAAGTACTGAAGCATAAGCTTTCGTGGGTTGCATCCGACGAAGTGGGTATTAGCCCATGAAAGCTTATGCTTCAATACTTTAGTAAGACCTTGGTTACACTGGCACTTTATAGCGCTAGAAAGCCTCCAGGAGCGCTATAACTCTGTAACCAAACACACTGGCAAGGCACATATTGCACTATAAGTCCGAGCTTATAGCGCTACTGGAAAACCACCTCCGCACGCGGAATAAGAGCTGTTGCATATTCCCTGTAGGTGTTATGGCAAGTGTAAACAGTCATTACGCTATAAGGGATCTCTGGCACGCCTCCGAGCCATTTAAGGCAATTGACGTCTCTGTGTTGTTTTATTCTCGGCTGTAGGAATGTGGAAGTACCTTTTCAGAGTTCCTCTCTTAACTCAGCAGATAAGCACTGCTAATGTTTACAAATGAGAGCTGTGTGGTGCAAAACTTAAAAAGCAGGCTCTGATTTCAAAGGAAAATACTGACACAGACTGTCAACCGGAGAAATCCCCCCCCCCTCTCTCTGCATACTTACCCCTCACCCCCCTCGTTTGAAAAGCACGTTGAACCCAGCTGAATGCTGGGATAGCTGCCCATAATGCACCACTCCCTGTGCCGCGGCAACTGCCGCAAATGTGGCCGCGCCATCCCATGCTATAACGCTACACCTATTGCTGTATATGGGTACAGCTATAACCAAAAGCGCCATAATCCTGTAAGTGTAACCAAAACCTTAGTCTTTAAGGTGCCGCAGGACTCTTTCTAACTTCTGCAACACTGTATTAGTCAGGCCAGTTCAGTGGTCTGCCCAGTCACAGGGAGGGGAGCTGTTTTCTAGGAAAGTAGGTAGGTTGCTAGAATAATACCAGGAAGACAACACCATTTGCAGCTTGTGGCATTTACCTGCTTTGCGAAGGGAGTAACCTTCCTAGACAGAGGAGCTGGGTCAAGGCCCATAATTTATTCCTATCGATTTTCTTTTAGTAATTTAGGCCAAAATTTTTATGCTCTATTGTTTTCTTTTGAAGTGCTCCATAAAAACAAATGTGACTAGAATGGTTTCATTAAGTAAACCCCGTCCTCCCACACATTTAAATGAAAACAGTGTTTAAAGAAATTTTATAGCTATAGAGCAGTGGTTCCCAACCTTTTTTTGGCCATGCCCCACCTAAGCATCTCTAAAATCCTGATGTCCCCCCCCACCCCCGTGACGTATAATTCTTATTATTCAAAAAGTGAACTCCTATTCACATGGAGGAAGCCTAAAAGACCATTAACTTGGTCTAAACAAGCTTCCAAAGAACATGGCATCCATGAAAGAGAAAAATAAAAGAACGAAAGGACAGTTGAAGTACTGAGGAAGAAATCACTAAGAAATTGTTAAAAAAAGAATAATAATATGAAGTGATATGAAAAAATAGCAAATAAAGTTTCAAAACATATAATAGAGAACTGAAATCCATAAATATAAAATACTTTTAATGGAAGCTTTTTCTGTAATACTTTGATCATTTTAAGGAGACCGTTCATCATGGATAGCGGGTATGAAACCAAATTTTAAATATTCCTCTGAATACTGATGAACTTTTTTCTTGCTTGCACTACTCATTTTATGCATAGGGTTTATGAAAGAAATAAATGTGAGAAAAACTTATGAAGTGAAATGCACTTTGATGGTTGTGATGACGGTGATACACCAGGCATGGGCAAAAGCATGCACACGGGCAGATTGCACTTAAGTGCGAACGGTTTGCACTCAGAGTGCAGAGCCCCTCCAAGCGGCCGCCAGCGGTGGGGCCATCGGCGGTATATGAGGCCCCTAGAGCCCTAAGAAATGCAAAAAATTCACTGTTAATAACTCATTCTTGAATTGCCCCCCTTAAAAATCAAATTGCCCCCCTGGGAACCACCGCTATAGAGTATCCCGGTGGTGGTGTCACACAAACCCAGCTGCACTGGGCATGGGATAGTATTTGGGAACCAGGAAGTGAAACTAATCAATTGAAAACACAACTGTCCAGTCTAGTTCTGCCACCAGCCATGAGGAGCATAATGCAGCCAGAGGCAGCGTGCACCAGTGCGAGTTGTCTCTGGTGCTGGGAGTCGGGAGACTTAGGATCTGGTCCCATCTTGCCACTGACCTGCCATGTGACCATTTTACCGCATTGTCCATTTTTCCCCCTCTCGTCGTCTGTCTGTCTTAGCACCTTGTCTGTTTAGACCCTGATCCTGCAAAGACTTACTCACAGTGCATTACATTAAGCATGTATTGAAATCTTTGCAGGACAGGGGTGCAGACCTTGCCTACATGAGAATCCTGTTCTGATTTGACTAATTTGAGGCAGAGCCGGAATTGGGTCAGTGCCACTCTCTTGTGTATTGAGTACTTGACATCCCATTAGCTTAAGCTCTCAGTCACAGAGTAACAAAACAAACCCAGGGGCACAAAGTGAGGGAGGTTAGATCTGCTCTTCTGTCCTTCCATCTCGGTATTTCTAAGGCCAAGAGCTCTTCGGGGCTCGTTACTGTTCTCTTTCAGTCTCTCCGCCTTATGGACCTGCTCCAGCTCTCACTGGAGTGAATGAGGATCTTTGCACTGCCTTCAGTGGGAACTTGATGGAGCTGTGACTCCATAAATAACCCACAGAACCCTGAAATGGCGAAGGGCCCCATCCTGCAACCTAACCATGTGTAGAATTCCCAGGCCAGGGCCGGCTCCAGGCACCAGCCTAGCAAGCAGGTGCCTGGGCGCGGCAAACGGCAGGGGGCAGCATTCTGGACACTGTCAGGGCACTCAGGTGGCTTTCAGTGGCAGCTTTTTTTCCCCCCTTCGCTGCTTGAGGTGGGGAAAAAGGTAGAGCCAGCCCTGTCTCAGGCTTCTCCCCAAGGTGCTGGAGAGAACTTATGCATTTAATAGCATTGCCCACAGTCACTGATAAATACCTGTAAGCCAGTTGAATTGCAAGAACATACTGCCCTGGCTGTATTGTTAGCAAAGTCTGAGATTGCCATGTCAGGACGTAGGCAGAGGAGTCACTGTCTGCCCAGGCCTTCGTAACGGTCACAAATGAATCAGAATAACTCCCGTTGATATTAAAATGTGACAGAAATGACCCTTTTATCCAACCCTCCTGGATTCTGGGTGTTCAGATTGAAAGCAATCTGGATCCAAACCATCCCTAATTTGGTTCTGCAAAACCCAAACCTGGACTGAGGAGGTTCTGCCAAACCAAAATCCACTGCTGCTGTGTTACCTCTAATTTACCCTGTGCCTTTCACCCTAACCAAGGAGGATCTCAAATCACTTTATTTACTAAGTAATCTAATGTAAAGTGAATTGCAGCCACCTCAGGGGTGCAGCATGGCAGCCATTTAACAGCACACAGCATCAAGGCTCAACAAAGCAGCGCAGGAAAGAAAGGGGTATCTTAGGTAATGGACTGTAATTTCCCCATCTGGAATCTGGCCAGGACACCAGGGCTTAAACCCTATAAAGTACAAACAAGACATAAAAGGCAACACGCACAGTGGGAGAAATCTTCAGTTGATGAAGAAAAGCCACAAGCATTTGGAACAATCCCAGCGTTTCTATTTCTGGGGGCCGAAACGGACAATGACCGTGTCTTGTGCGTCTTGAGAAAGTCCGGCAGCTTGTGATCCTGTAATAGACAGGGCCGAGAATAGGGTGGACTAGTTTGGCTTTCTTTTAATCAACTGGAGATTTTCCCTACTGTGCCCAAAGCTTCGTGGTCCTGGGTATAAGCAGTCAGCATTGTGGGAGCTATTGGGCCGTGGGAGCAGCTGACTGAGAGCCCTGGAAAAGATTGACTGATTTATTCACAAGATTAAGATTGCTGCGTTAGTGCAGAATAGCTTGTCTCTTTCTCGGCTGGACATCAATAAAGCAGCAAGCTCCCATGTGCTAGGCAAACTCTCATCAATGGTAATGGGTTGGTCCCCAGTCGTTATAAGGATCCCGTCCCATTATAATTCAATTCCTTACAGTCTTTGTGGTATAAATCATGATCAGATTCATCCTCCCCAACCCCCTCCAATTTCCTATCCCCAGCGTAAGTGATTCTTTGCTTTGTTGTAGGTTGAGGATGGAACTGACATCTTTGCCTAAACTCCTCTGGACGAGTGACAACAAGCTCCTGCATCATTTCCCAGATGTATTTGCAACTGTCCATACCACTCAAGACATCCCAGAGGAAGCCAGTTTTGGACCGTGTATGCTGCAGAACACTTTGTTGGACACTGTTGCTTTTATTGCCCTGAAATGCTCCGAGAGAAGAACTATCCATTATGTATTTAAGGTAGGAGCGCCTGGCATTTTATATTGTATTGGAAAGGCTATCCCCTCTCCCCGCCCACCCCGGATTGCTCTTCTCAGCTCGTGGTATTAGTGTGGAACATAGTTTTATCCCTAGTTCGGCACAGCTAATAGCTCCGCCGAGATAGAAAACTGGCCCAGCATGGTGCTGACCGGGAGGCTGGATTGTGAGGGGATCCCAGCAAGGAAAAGAGCCCAAAGCATGAGTACCGTCCTACACCGAGACACCTGCTGCTGAACTGATCCGGGATGGGGCGGAATGAGGGGCGTGTCTTCACTTGGAGATGAACATCCAAGAGGGCTTGGCATGAGGCATACTGTCCCTTCAAGGCTGAGGAAGACTATCCCATTGGGTATGTCTTCACTGTGATCGCTCTATCGGGGATCGATTTATCGTGTCTAGTGTAGGCGCAATAAATAGATCCCCAATCGCTCTGCCTTCAACTCCTGTCATCCACCAAGACGAGAGGCAGAAGCGGAGTCGTCAGGGAAGCAATGGCAGTCGACCCCGTGCCATGAGGATGTGAGGTACATCGACCTAAGATACGTCAACTTCAGCTATGCTATTCTTGTAGCTGAAGTTGTGTATCTTAGGTTGACCCCCCACCCCCAGTGTAGACCAGGGCTAAGAATGAGTCCAGGCTGCTCCTGTCCAGACAGAGGGCTGGTCTACACTAGGGGGAGGGATTGACCGAAGATATTTACGTAGCTGAAGTTGCATAACGTAGCTGAAGTCAGCTCCTCTTCAGCTGACTTACCTGCCGTCCTCATGGTGGCAGCGGGCTCTCCTGTTGACTCTGCCTTGCGCCTCTTGGAGTTCTGGAATTGATGGGAGCGCCTTTTGCGATCGATTTATTGTGTCTTAATGAGACGCAATAAATCAATCGCCAAAAGATCAGTCACTACCCACGGATCCGGCAGGTAGTGAAGCCATACCCAGAGCATAGGGGTATGAGCAGAGCATGCTTCTTCAGCCTGTCTCTCCCTGCACCTCTCTCTCTTCCTGGGGGTCTCCTCCCCTTTGCTCTTGACTCTAGCAGTCAGATCAGATCTCTGCAGGGGGCCTGGGCACCAGGAAGGAGGAGTCAGGACTGTTTGCATGTGTTTGGACTCACCAGACTCTGAGGCTGCTTTTTGGGACTTTGCCTCCAGGGCTCCGGTGGCAAAGTCCCAAAAAGCAGCATCAGAGTCTGGTGCTAGAGTCCAAACACATGCGGACAAGGAACATGTAAGATACATGACAGGGGACATGTAGAAAGTGGGACATTTCCACTTTCGTGCATTTGAACAAAAGGAAAAAGAAACAAAGGGTGGAGGAGACCTGGCTTTAATTCTTCCCTCTGCCTGGGGAGAAGGGATTTGAATCAGGCTCTGTCACCTCTCAAGCGAGTGCCCCACCACTGAGCAATAGGCTATTCCGAGATGAGGGCTTCCTCTCTCTCCTCTTGAAGCTGCTTCACTGCATCTAAACAATGAAATGGCCATTGGAGCGGGAGTCCCGTGTTGTGGGTCTCCTCTACCCGAGGGGAGTGCCGTACCCATCAGGCTATGGAGTCATTCTCACGCTCAGTGTCTGGCCCAGGGACTATCCAACTGGAGAGCCTTTAACTCCGAATCCCAAAAGGAATTCGCTTTTCTTCTCCTCTTGCTGTTTTTTTCAGTGGGTCACCCCCATGGAGTCCCAGGACCTTCAATTTAACAAGCTCCCTTGATGTTTTCTGCACCCCAGACGTAAGAAATAACAAGGCTCCCCCAGCTTGATCTACGCCATCTCCCCCTCCACCGAAGCAAACCAGCCACCTGTCAGTCAGTCGGGTCTGCTAACCCCAACCTGCCCCATGCCCAGCCACTTACAGCATCCTGTGACAGCTACCATCTCCTGAAAGGTCCCTTCTCTTCCCTCTCTGAGGGAAAGGTCCCCTGAAAGCCAACCTCTTTACAGTGGAGTTGTGATTGAGCCCTTCCAGACCACCGAGGCCTTCCCTGCAAGGGAAGGTACACACACGGTCCAAGGGACCCATTAGCAGAGGCGCTGGGCTTTGGGCACAGGAGCAGTATGTCCACGTGCAGACCAAAACACCCTGAGCGAGGCTCTGATATCTCTTCTGCTCAGTCCTGTGCTCAGGGCCGGCAACAGAAATTTGGGGGCCCCCTACTCTGATAGTTTGGGGGGGGCCCAGCCCAGCTGGGCCCCCCCCCAGCCCAGCCGACAGTGGCTGGAGGGCCCCCAGCCCAGCCCAGCCGGCGCTCCCCCCCCCCAGCTGACAGCGCCTGAGGGAGGAAGCCCAGCCGCCCTCCCCCCCCCCCCCGCCCAGCCGGCGCTCCCCCCCAGCTGACAGCTGGCCGCAGCGGGAGCAAGAGCCCGGGGGCGGCGCGAGCCGCCCTTGCTGCTCCTCCCCCCCCCTCGCCCTTTCTCTCCCTGGACTGCGCCGCTGCTGCCGGCCGGGCTCACTGCTCCGGCCGGGGACACGCGCGCTCGTCCGGAGGAGAGCCGCGCGGGATGACTACGGGTAGAGCTATACCGGGGCCCCCCTAAAGTGCGGGGCCCGGTACAGCTGTACCCGTAGTACCCCCCTGTCACCGGCCCTGCCTGTGCTCTCACTTATTCCCTGTCCCCTTTCCATGTGTTCAGCCCTCTCTCTTAGGGCCTGATTTCCAGAGATCCTGCGCCCCCATTGACTGTGCTCAGAGCAGTGAGTCAGTGCTGGGCACTTCTGAAAACCAGGCATTAATTAGTGACAGCCTCTGTCCTAGCTCAGGGGTCAGCAACCTTTCAGGAGTGGTGAGCCGAGTCTTCATTTATTCACTCTAATTTAAGGTTTCGCGTGCCAGTAATACATGTTAGACTTTCAGAAAGACCTTCTAAAAATCTAAATATATAATTAAATTATTGTTGTATATAAAGTAAATAAGGTTATTAAAATGTTTAAATTAAATTAAAATGCAGAGCCCCCTCTCTCCCCTTGCCTTCCTGTCCCGGGGCCACTTCCCCTCTGGCCCTTTGCCCAGTCTAGGCCCTTTCTATCAGGAGTGTAGTTCTATCAGGTGTGGGGTGTAGTTCAGGAAGGCTGCAGACACTGCGATCAGGCCCCTTGTGTAAGTGTTTGCTGCCTCGGTGCCCTGGCCCTTTCATATTGGATCACGTGCAAGACAGGAAAGGGCAGGCGTTGCCGAGAGAGTTGATGAATTTGGCCATCCTGGGTCCCTATTGTCTCCCCTTTTGCCTTGTGTCTAACAGGTAGATGTCAACTCGGTCCATAGCCCCACTGGACTACCCTGGATGAGGCTCGTTCAAGCAGCTGCCAATAGCAAGGAACAGAACTTGGAAGCCTACTTAAAAAACAATCAGTTGTATTATCGATCTACGAGGAAAATAGGCAAAAACGAGGAGCTCCTTGTGTGGTATGATGAGGAGCTTTCCAGCCTCCTGGGTTTCAGCGCAATCAAAGCCAGGACTCTCCAAACCGGCGAGTACCGAAGAGAAAAATTGCCAGACGCTGAGGTTGAGGGAGTATCGCTGAGGGCAAGATCTTTGTTACAAGTGATGGTGGGCAAGCAGGGAAGAGACCAGCTTGACTCTCAGATCCCAGGGTGGGCTTTCAGGGCTAGGCTGTTAGAAGCAAATCTTTCTACTGGTGTCTACTGAGCTGGAGTCAATGAAGGGGGTCTCCTAGCCCTGGTAAACAGTCTTATGCTAACAGGGCTTGAGCTAGCTGACTAAGGATAACTGTGTGGACGTTGCTGCTCAGGAGGAGACTTGGGCCAGTTGGTCGAGCCTAGGGGTTTGGATGTGCTGCCCTGGGGTCAGAGGTGTACCTGAACTGGACTACAGAAAACAGCTCATGGTCTGAACACTTCTTGGTACAGCTGAATCTGCTTCAATTAGCCAAGACCTGGGTAACTGCAGATGGTCCTGATTCTCAGGGGCTCTTTGGAACACGTTTGGCAGGGAGAGATTCACTTGTACTCAGTGAATTGCTCTGAAAATGAGTAACACAGAAAGCAGTACAATCTGTTAAAGAAACACTGCGCGTTAGGGAAAGATTGACCGCTTCACACCACATCTACTCAAAGGCTGTGGTGTAACTGATTGTGTGATTTTTATACGGACATTGTCAAATTGGTGCTAAACCCAGTGTGGAGGGTCTCAAATTGATTTAAATCTGGCTTGTAGCAGGACAGCTTGTGTTCATAAATTTGCTGGCTGCTGTAACCCATTTTAAACCGATAGACATGTGTCCACACAGGAATCAGCACCCAGTCTGCTTTCAAACTGATTTTAGTGAAACCAGTGCAACTTGTGTGTGTGGACACACTTAGAGCGGTTTAAAATTGGTTCTGGAAATTTACCAATAGTGAAGGAACAGAGGCTGCTGCCGGGCATAGCAGGGGGTAAAGAAAAATCTCTGGGTTCAGCTACCCCTTGCCCCATTATACCTGCAGCCAATGTCAGGCCTGAAGAAGGGAGCCTGGCTCTGTCAAGGCCATTTTGGTGCCCTACCCGACCCGGTGATTGCAGGGCAGGCCTGACCCTGCACTCACAGGGCGGCGGGAAGTGGAGTGACTTGGCCTCAGCCCGCTCCGCTCTGCTCCTCTGGCTCCCAGCCTTGGGACTTGGGGGGTTGGGGGAAACCGCTCCCCAGCACTCACCAGTGGCGCAGCTGGGAGCCGGAGGCACCGAATGGGCTGGGTCTGGGTCGCTGCACTTACCGCCACCAGTGAGTGTAGGCCTAACCCCTGCTGCAGTGTGAGGGGAATGGGGGCGGTGCTGGGGGGAGCAGGGAAGGAAGAGGCGGGGCAGGGGCAGAGCAGAGTGGGGGCTTTGAGGAAGGGGTGGAGTGGGGGCGGGACTGGGGCAGAGCAGGGGTGGGAAGAGGAAGGGTGGGGGCAGACCAGTGGCGGGAGCCATGGGGTGGAGGCAGAGCAGCACATAGCTGCATAGGGCACCAGGAAATTTGGTGTCCCAAATTTCCTGGTGCCGTACGCAGCTGTGTACTTTGCATATGGCCCTGGGCAACTGTACTAGGAGGCCACACCTCAAACTAAAAGGACTTGCAAAGGGAGCAGGCCAGGAAATCAGGCCCTGAAGCCCCCCTCATGGCTGGGAGAAAGATCCATCTCCCCTATTTAGGGAGTGAGCGACATAGGACCCTGGGCCAGGACCTGAGGGAGGAGGAGTCAGGTCCCCTCTACAGCCCCCCTAACCAATGATCTAGCCACTAGGCTGCCCGGCCAATGAGGGCCCTATCACACCAACTCAAAGTGGGAATTTTTTTGGGTATAACCTAAGGTCTGAATTTAAAGCAGTAGAGTTCTATCGGTATAGCCCTCCTCCCACATAGACATCGGTATAAGACAGCCTTTGGAGCAGCTTAGCTTATGTTTCTTTGGAGGGGATGTAAACAAAATAGAAAAAGGGCCTCATCGTGCGGAATAGGAGTGTCCTAAGAATACTGGCATAACTCTGTCAGTATAACTGGTCAGGCCATCCCCTGTACACAGGCTTCCCGAGTGACCTATGGAGTAGAAAGCAGTGCAAGCCACATTTGGATTCTGCTTTTGGATCCACGGGGGTGCGTGGAGCTGGGTTTCACATTGACCATTGTAAAGATGATTTGCCTGTTGGCAAGATCAGGTGCGGGTCTGGGTTTTGGTGGCTTTGAGCTGCCACAGAGTTTGAAGGGTCGATTCAGACCAGTGTCTGCTGTGAGCCCATGTGTCACGGGGTGACACAGGCTTCCTTCCACTAGTCCCTGTGCCCCGTGCTTAGGCTGGACAAAGAAAGGGTCTCAGACACTCCTCTCTGGTGCTTCACCCGTGCTCTTTTATTTACAGTGCTAACAAAGTCCCAACGTCCCCAAAATCTGGCCCCTCACAGACCTCTGGCCCCTTGAGGCTTGTATCAACCAGCAGAGACAGAGCTAGGTACCCCCGTCCTCCTGCCTGGCTAGTCTCATTCTCTGAGCTCTTTCCTGGGTTTGTGCTCTGCCCTAGTGGTTGCACCTGGCTCAGTAGATTGCCCTGAACCTGCCCTACTTAGTGGCTTCAGCTGGGCTCCCTGCTCAGGGTTTTAGCCCTCAAACCCAGCCAGGCTGCAGGGGCTTTAGCAGGCAGCAGAGGTTTTTAAAACCTCTGCCCTGCGACACCATGACTCAGTAGTCAGCGATGGGGTGTGGAGCACATGAAAGGAAATGCATGCGAGATGCCTCCCGTGGCAAGATGGCGCCTGACCCTGCATTCCAGTTAGCCTGACCTAGTGACCCACCAATGGAGTTCCTCCTGGTTTAGACAAGTGTCAGCGAGAGCAGCCAGGCCTTAGGAGAGCCGGGACTCTGACTACGCAAAACTCAATGGCTGTTTTCTGTTTCTGCAGAGCTCAGGTGCCCAGAATGTGAGCAGGCCTTTAAAGGCGGACACGCCTATCTGGCCCACATCCGCTTCCTCTGTGTCCCTGAGAAGAACGCCCCGCCGTGGAGAAATCTCCAGGAGCAGAAGGCTGGGAAGGGCCACTTGCCTGAGCAGACCACAAACTTCCACAGCCTGGCAAGGGATCTGGAGGTCAAAATAGCCACACGGAGAGACGACCCCGGTGGGCTGTCAGGGGAGAAGAGAACAAAGTTGGAAGAGGCGGAGAGCAACAGGAGCAGGAAAACGGTATTGTTGGAGAAGACCAATAACCTGGGTGAAGCTCACAGCTATGGGGGCAAGGAGGAGGTGGTGGGGGAGCACACCTTGACTGGATCAGTTTGGAAGCTCAGCTCAGGGAAGCTGTCGGCGAAGAAGGATGCCTTGGAGCAGAAACAGAGCGCTTTCACCGAGGTCAGGAGGATGAAGAACTGGCTGAGGAATGAGCGAGCGAAGGAGGTGGAGCAAGGGGGTGGCCTGGGCCAGTCTGGCAAAGAGCAGATGCCCAAAGACGTGTTGCTGAACTCCTCAGGAAGCGCATTCTCCTTCGTATGGCCCACCCGAGCCCGGGGGGAGCAGAAAAGTGCTTTTAGCAAGCCAACCAAGTGTCTGGTGGACAGGGCTGCCAGGAATTCCTCCCATCCCATGAACGAGATACCGAAGAGCCTGGGGGAGCTGTCTGGATTCATCACCACAGCAGATGTCATGTGCTACGGCAACCTCTTGAATTCCAAGTTCTTTGTCGGTGACTTGTGTAATTCTCAGGTGCTGCAGACAAGTATCAGCCGGAGCAACGCTTTCCCATATACCTCAGAACCGTGGCCAAAACAAACCAGGGGGCAACTGCAAACTGCCCCCCCCACCTCCTCTTCCTCTTCCTCTTCCTCCTTGACTCTGCTGCCACCCACCTTCACTTCCTTTGGGGTGGCCGCCCAGAACTGGTGTGCAAAATGCAACCTCTCCTTCCGCATGACGTCCGACTTAGTCTTCCACATGCGGTCCCATCACAAGAAGGACTACTCCTCAGCCGAGTCTCAGTGCAAGAGGAGACGGGAGGAGAAGCTCACGTGTCCAATCTGCCATGAGTACTTTCAGGAACGGCACCATTTATCCCGACACATGACCTCTCATAATTAGAGCTGGGTAGACTGATTTGACTAGAGGACCGGGTTGGGGGGAGGGCGGTGGGGAGGGAAAACATTAGTTTGTATCATTATTATTATTTTTCACTGTTTAAATTAATTTCTTTACAATAATTTATAATCATTGCTTCAGAAAAAATATCAGTTTACATGAGACCAAGTGGGTCATCAGTTTAGAAAATGCAGCTAAGCCTTGTTGGTATATTTTTGAGGAAATAAAATGTTGAAATGAATAGAAATGTTTTATTAATTTGGGCTTGAAGCTGCTGCTTTACAAACAACAATCTGTGGTAGCCGCGTGCGACATATGCTGTTATGTGCATATGTAACAATTAGAGCTGAGCCAATAATTGATTTTTTTAATCCTCTGAAAAAAAATCAATTAGTTTTGTACCAAAACTGATTTCTCTCTCTCTCTCTCTCTCTCTCTCTCTCTCTCTCTCTCTCTCTCTCTCTCAAAGAAAATGTTTTCTTTGGCTCGAACAAAATGTTCCAACATTGGTTTGAAATGACGTTTTGACTTTTTTGAAAAAAATGTTTCTTCATTTTTCATTTGGCCAATATTATTCATTGAATTCAAGCCAAATTTGCGAAGTGTTTTGGTTGCACCGAAACTCCATTTTTCAGCGAATTTAGTATTTGACAGAAATTTTTCACCCAGCTCTAGTAACCGGAGCTAATTGAGTTCCAACAGGCTTGAACCTGAGACCCTCAGCATTAAAAAGCTTCAGGCTCAATACTTAACTAAAGGAATAACACCTTTTGTTGACAAATGTAGTACACGCTTATCCAGACCAGACTCTAGAGGGTGCCATTTTCCTAGCTTGGGGTGTTCATGCACTAAAGAAGACATACTTGATTACAGTGATCAGCTTGAAACAAAACCTTGACGCTGGCATGCCCCGTGGCTGTAGAAGGGAGTTGTGATCCAAATTCCAATCCGAGTTGTGTAAATAGCCCTCTTCTGTAATGGACCAAACCAAACTCACAAGAGGATGGGATTGAACATCAGCAGATCTGGGTTCTGTTCATACTCTGCAAACTCTGAAGTGTCTTTCTTTAAACCGAGATCCAGATCTCTTATGTTTTGGATTGTGCTCACTGTTACCAAATAGACACAGGCCCAAATTCTGCCATCTGTTATACCCATGAAATCCCAATAACTTCACTGGGCTTGTACAGATACAAAGGAGGCAGAATTTGGTCCATTGTTCACTACTGGCCTCGGTGAATGTGTGACTAATGCCCCCCTGCTAGATGGAATCAGAACTACTCCGTGCTGAGTTACAGGCCCTCTACTGCTAGCAATTCTTTTGCAAAGTAATAAGGAAATATAGCAATTGTTGTACTGGAGCAGAGTATCTAGTCCAATTGCTCATTTCTGACATGGGACAGCAGTTGGTTAAGAAGGTTTTAAACTCCCAGTAATGGACAATTATGGAAAAACCTGCTATTGGGAAAACCTGAAATGGAATTCTGATGAAATTGACCTAATTTAACAAAGCTGTTAGATTTCAACAAAACTGCACAGTCTGGTGGAATTAGCTCCATTGAAGTTCCTTCTCTTAGACACACCAGTAGAAAATAGAACCTGGTCCAGATAGTGGCAGAAGCAGCTTGCAATCCAGAATTTTAAACCAACAAGTGGTAGGGTGATTTTGGTCAGCGTTTACTCCTCTCGTCCCTCTTCCCCAGTGAATGGGGGCGTGAACGCAGCCCCCCTGGCATGTGAGGATTGCGAGTTTTCCTCTGACACAGAGAGAGGACCCAGACTGCAGATCTCTGCTGTTTTGCCCTTGCTTATTGGCAGCGACAGCAAATAGTGAGCAATATCTCAGACACAGTCAACCAACGCACATGCTTATTTTCAAGCACAAGCAGCAGTGCTCTCTTGAGCAGGGTTGGAGCGCACACAAGCCATTGACTGGGACACTTGGTGGTCCCAGCTCAATTGTCAGTCCCACCTGTGCTGATGTCAGCGTAAGAGAGAGCACTGGTAAAGTCCCAACGTGCACAATGAGCTTACCTATAACGATCCCAGTGCAAAGAGGGATCATGTCTTTCCTCATGCGTCCATACTTAAAGAGCCTCTCGGTTCAGCCTGGTTACATAATCCAGTGTGCCCACTCAAGAACAGGGATTCGATTTCTTGCAGAACCAGCTGTCGCTGGGGAAGGAGAAAGCCAAACGGGACAAAGAAAAACAAACTTCCTCTAACCACATCACCTAGGAACTGTTTTCATCCTTAGCGTTTACTTCAAAGTTTTATTAGTATTTACCATTATAAGGCCTGATGTTATAACTGTTTATAGAAGCGTGCAGTCCCTTTCTGAATCCTGCTGAGCTCTTGGCCTCAATGACATCTTGTGGCAATGAGTTCCACAGGCTTCCCTTGCCACATATTTCCTTTTTCTCTGTTTTGAATTTGCCTCCTTTCAGTTTCATTGTTTGTGGATTATGAGATGGGAAACAGGAGCTCCTGGGCTATCTTCCCTTCCCCATGCTTTATACTGAGTATTTTTATCACATCCCCTTTTATTAATCTCCTCTCTCTGGTTAACAGCCCCATCCTGTTCAATCTCTCTTCATCCAAATGGTTTTCAATGACCCTCGTCTTTCTTGTTGATAAATAAGATCGTGTTCTAACACGACTTGGGGGCATTGTTTTAACTAAGGTGACGATAATCATGACTTAGCAGTCAGTGTAGACAGGGACACGCCATGTTTCACACCCCATCAGCTGGTCCATATTAAGCCCTGTAGAGTTTAACCATGACCAGCTGACGTGGTGTTAAACACAATTGTACTTGTGCCCATTGAGTGTTAAATCATGATTTACATTGTGTAAGTTAACACAACTCTCCAAGGTCATGTTCTAACATGACCTAACTTTCTAGTGAAGACAAATCCAGTGGGATTCAGCAGAGCTGGCTGAGTTATACATTGCAAATAGATTACCTTAGAAAATGCAGCTTTTTTGTTTCTTTTCCCAGACTGACCCCTTTTTCTATAATGTGGCTGTCATTCGTAAATCATCACAATGTGGTTCACGGGAACAAATTTTGGTTCTTTGTGTGTTTTTGGAAGTATTAACTCTAGTTGCTATTAGTGCTGTCACTTAAGTCACATGGTAGAGTTTCTGGCCTCTGAGTGGATGACTGAAATTTTTAAAACAAGAAAATAATAAATAGCCAGTAAATAACAGCAAATAGGAGCGTTCACACATGATGACCTTTGTTCCCATGAAAATATAGACACGTGTTTCAGAAAACAAAAGAAGCAAACCCAGCTCATTTCGATTGTAAAGGGGCTTTCACAAAACCTAGTATGGATACAAATCTTTTCATAGTGTTTTTTATTAATGCCTTGACAACTGTGGACATTGCCAGTTTGTGTTTTTAATACTTATCATTTATATAGCGCTTTGACTAGCTAAGGACCTGTGCAAACTTTTATCCATTTAAACAGTCCCCGTGCAGTGTCGAGAAACCCAGCCATGAAAATGAATGGAAAGCAAAGTCTGAACAGTCTAGTTCCACTGAGTGATGTTGAAAAGGTGAACACATCACAGAAATGATAGAAAGTCTATTCTATTTGATGGTTAAAACTCTTTCCAGGTCAATCTTTGACAATATTCTTTGTGATCGGTGTTTAAAACACAGGATTTTTTTTTCTTTTTAAATCCGCACAGTGACTTTCAACAAACCCAATGTGTAACCACTACATACTGCAGAAAGGCAATGTTTACCTCAACTTTTGCAGGCCGGTTTCCAAACCTGGCTTCCTACGTTATCTTCTCTACTCCCTTCAGGGCCTTCAAACAGGTACTTAGTGGAGATGGGATTGAGCAATGGAGTTCAGACCCAGATGGCAATGATTTATAGATCACTACACAGGCAGGCAACCACCTAGATCAGAGGTTTCCTGAAGTTCAGAGATATTTTGCGTTGATTGGGGCCAATGTTAATTACTATACTTGGGTGATATGGGCTCGCTTGTCCCTTCACTAACTCCATGCCAAGAGAAGTATGTAGCTGTGCCATCCCAGGATGAACCCAGCGAGAGAATTGTGCCTCAGCAAGATAGGTTCTTCACCACTTTCCCCTTTGTGCCTGGGCTGGGCAGGGCCCAGTCTGCTCTTGGCTTTGACTAGAAGCAGGTTACTTTCTTCCTACCCTGACCCGCTGGTTTAGCTATAGTGGAGAAGGGTCCTTCTGGAACAGGTGAACAAGGAGACAGGCGGGACATGAACTCAGCTAGGAATCGGGCCATCGCATCTATTTCTCACTCCTCTTCAGGACCCAGGAGGGGGAACATACCCGTTATTTTCCAAAGCGCACACGACACATTTTCTATACTCGTCACACTCACACAAACACCACCATAGATGGGTGCCCCTGTTGAGCCTTGGCTGCGATTTTCAAAGGGCCCAAAGGGAGTTAGGAAATCAATGGGATTTGGGCACCTAACCCCCTTAAGTGCCTTTGAAAAGCACCACCTAGATCCCTCTTGCTGGGAGCTCGCTGCACCAGCCAGTCTATTTGGAGCTCTGCAAGTGTGTGTTGAGCATTTCCTTCGCTTGGATGAGCGCTGTCTCGGTGGGCACCTCCAGGTGTGGAGCCACACCAGCCCCCTCCCAGGAGGTGCCATCAGCAGAGCTCACGGATCTGGAGGTGGGGATGGTGATGTAGAGGCCAGTGTCATCCACGTGATATGTCTGAGGGGGGTGACAGCCACCGCTGGTCACTTGTCCGATGATGAAAGCTCTGCCCAGCCTCTTCATGATATACACAAACTCCTCGGCTGCCCCAGCAGTCACCGCACTGGTGAGGATGATCAAGCCCTTCTGGGAGCCGTACCGCTCACCTGCGAGAGGCAAGAGCAAGTGTCCTTACAAAGCTCCTCTTTCAAAAAAGAGCCGAGGCCCAATGCATTGTGGGGATTAAAGGTTAACCCTTTCCCGTCCCACCTGGCCTTAAAGCCCCTGGAAGAATTTTGAAACCCTCCTTCACTCCTCGGCTTGAATGGCATGAATTTGCTTTTTGCCCTCAAATGAGGCATGGTGAGCAAGGCCAGCCAGTTTCACTAGTGGTGCAGAGTCAGCTTCTCTCTGTCTCTCTCCTGCAGTAACAAGACTGCCAGGGTGCTTGAGTTTAAAATGGTGTGGGGGGCATGTTTTAGGGCTTTCTCTAGAGTTCAAACGCAATAAGAAAAAGGCAAAACATGCCTATTAATCAAAGGTTTTGCCAAACCCATTTATAGAAAAAATCTCTCGCTGGGATTTGAACTGACCTGGCCATGTCCCTTACATAACCAGACGGGAGCAGTAGATTTTTCTCTTGGTGCCAGATTTTCAAAATAGTTCAGCACACTGGCTGCTGGTTGGGTGCTAAGCTCTTTGAAAATCTGGCCCTCGGTGTCGCAACGGGAGCTGAGCACTTGGAAACCTGATCCTAAGCTTCTTTAAAAATCTGGTCTTTTTAAAGCTGTTAAAGCTTCTTTAAGTGTCTGTCTGTCATAGGTGCCCAGGGTGTTGTAGTTAATGATTAGGCGAGAACCCAGGCTGTGGTATGGCTCAATATCAGAACGTGTAAAGAAAAGGAGAGAACATGCAAATTGGTCGGAAACAGTCGCCAAACCCAGTGATGATGGATCTGGCGATGTTCTGATTTTGTTCGGAAAACACAGCTCTTGGCTGTGGGTGTAGCTGCTTCATGTGGACTGTTCAGGCATTCTAGGCTTCAATGTGACACACACACAGAGTGACAATCTTGGGATTGTATTAGATAGCTAACTCGGAGCGATACGCAAGGGGGGCACCTCCGGCTTGATGCTTCTCTCAGACAATTTATTTTCAAAACAACCCAATAAATGAACATCTCCCAGAAGATATCCCCGGCAGTCATGGCGAATACGTAGGGTCGCGTCCAACTCCCACCGAAGTCAATGGGATACTGTGCGTTCTCGGGGCTTGCAGCATGCTCAAACAGGTCACTGATTCACGCTGCTCCAGAGTGCTAACCCCGTCTAATCATTATTTAGGGTTGTTTAGAGCTCAAAGGGGACTTTTGTAATCACGGGGGAGCTGACACTGCCTAACGCTGAGAGCCCTCCCCTCCCAGGGATGACAGAGTGCTCTGCACTCCTCAGGCCGGCACGCTAGGCCGGCTCAGACATTTGGAATATATAATTTTCATCTGCTCATTGCTTTTCCATTCTCCGTACAGACTTGGCCATCAGGGGTAGGGGACTGTTGTCTCTGATGGATTGCTAGGAAACCAGCATTCCCTGTGTGTGGGAAATAGGGAGAGATACCCCTCGACACCTGAGAGGAAAAGTTCTCCCAAAGGGCATTTGACGTCTCACCTGCGAGCTGCGGCTGGGTCCAGATCTCACTTATCGTGTCATTGGGTCGGTTGTAGACTTTGTCCAGGAGAACCGGGTGCCCTTCATCAAAGAAGTAGGAGCACAGGGCTGCTATGGTGGAAGTGGGGCCTCCAATATTGTACCTTTTTAAAAACAAACAAAAACCCCCTGATCCGGAGCATGTAAGGACATAACTGAAAACTTATGCTTAAATCTGGGGTGCAGATTTAACTCTGGCAGCTCCGGGTCAGCGGCAGAGCTGGGGTACAGAGGCAGAGCTGGGGTACAGAGGCAGGCTTCCTGCCTGTCCTGGCACTGTGGACTGTTCTGCACCTGAAGCGGCCAGCAGCAGCTCCAGTTCCTAGGCAGAGGCCTGCAAACAGCTCTGCGCAGCTCTTGCCCCCGCACCTCAGCTACCCTCCCAACTCTCAATGGGAGTATGGAGCCGGACAACACACAGGAGCCCCCCTGCCTATAAGCTGGACCTGCTGCTGGCAGCTTCCTGGGCACAGAGCAATGTCAGAGCAGGTAGGCACTAGCCTGCCTTAGCTGGGCAACACCGTCGACAGGATTTTTAACATCGGCGGTGCTGACTAGAGCAATCCAGTGCCAGACATGCCGTGCGTGACCCAGTACTGGGGTCACGGCCCGAACTTTGAAAAATACTGTCCTATGGTGCATTTCCTAGTTTTCCAATCTAGTTTTCAATGTCCCAAGTGATGGAACAATTTCCCTTGAGATATCATTCCACATGCTAATAGATCTCACTATTAGGAAATTTTCCTTGGATATTTACCCTGAATTTTCCTTTTCTTCATTTCATCCCTTCAGCATTAGCTGACACAGTATGACAGCGAACCACATAAATCTAGTTCTGAAGAAAATTCAGACTAGAACTAAGGCACACATTTTTAACAATGAGAGTAATTCACCATTGGAACAGTGTAGTAAGAGTTGTGATGGATTCTCCATCACTGGCAAGTTCTAAATCGAGATTTGATGTGTTTTTTAAAGCTCTGTTCTGTGAAATAGCTTGGGGAGAATTCTCTGGCCTGGGTTACAAAGGAGATCAGACTAGATGATCACAATGGTCCCAGGTGGCCTTGGAATCTATGAGTTCACTGTTTCAAATAAAATGATACTTAAATAGAATACGTGGTGAATTTCTGTCCAGAATTTACCTCATGTCTATGATTAATGCATCTGTGTGCACGATCTTCTTCCAAACATGCTCCACCAGCAGCTCAGCCACCTGGCTTAGAAGATCACAATCTCCAAACATATCGAATCTCAAGTAGCCAATGTTGTTTTCAAATATGTCAGTGCGGAAAGAAAATTTAATCAGATCTTCAAATACTTCTGGGGAAGGGACCTGAAAGAGTTTGAAAAAAAAAATCATTATCTGGCACTGCACTCTTGGCATAAGTTTGGGGAGGAATCATGTGTCAGGTTTAGCCCATGTTGGACATATGTTAGGAATCTCACGTCAAGAATATCATGTGGTGGGCATGTGTTAGGAACTTCATGTGGGAGACTTGTTTTAAGAGTCTGATATGTTGGCCATGTGTCAGGAATGACATGTGGTGCCCATGTGCTAAGATTCTTTTATGTGGGACATGTGTCTGGAATCTCCCATGAGGAGCAGTGATTAACTTAATTTTGTTCAGCTGGATGTTCCAGGGCAAACATTGAAAACAAATAATGAAAGGCAAGGTGTGGCCAATGAGTGGCAGAAATGTGTCCATGGACGAGGTCTACTTGGGCCTAATTTTAGAGGACGCCTTGGCACACTCGCACCAGAACTAGGTGGCAATGGCCGGCAGGAGCGGGGCACACAGCTGCCACTATAACAACCCTGCAGGCAGGAGGACAGTTGACCTGAGTTGGGTCCAACAGGATCCAGTTGTTCTCCCACCTGGCACAACCCAGACTCAACACTTGTTGTAGGGTCCTGTCCGGTTCGGGGGCAGGGCTCTAATCCCTGTAACCCCTGTCTATAGTGGGGCCACAGCCTGCTCCATGTTACAGCTGAGGGGAAGTAATTCACCCAAGGTAGGAATTGAACCCGGGTCTCCTGAGTGCTTGCCCCCTGTTTGGCCCATTAGGAGATGCTATTGGGTGATCCCAGGGCTTTGCCTCTTTGCTCCTGAAGCTGATATTTGCTGCCACCATTCCAGTGCCTTTTGCAAAGGCAAAACTCTGACTGTTGATCCTGAATCCCTGCTGGTACCACTGACCTAAACGCAAGAGCTGACTTGTGGATTCCCTTTCTGCCTCCCCCCTCTCTCTGCCCCCTCTGGAAAACAGCCCCGCTCTCTGGGCTGCACAAATATCAGTTCAAGGCTGATGCCCTTGTCACTCCCGCCAGTGACAGCCATGCAACTTGATCTTCCCAGGGTCCTTTGATGAATGGGTTTAAAGACAAAATCCAGCATTCATTGCATTGTTCTGATGCTGCTTTGGTCCAGTGCAGAAATGCTGACCCCCTCCTTGCAATGGAGAGATCAGGAAAGAAACCCACCTACAGATGTGTTTCTTCTCAGTAAAAATTAACCTACAAATAAGACTTCATCTGTAAGCACAGATCCTTGGAATATGCTTTACAATAATCAATAGAGTGTAAGCGGGAGGGGGCGCTCTGGGCCAGCCCACCCGTTTCATGACATGGCCCCTTTAAGGAATAGGTGTTTAAGGGAGCAGCAGACCAGCGAGTGAATGGGGCCAGGTGGTAATCAGAGAGGAATCACCTGACCTGGATCAAAACCTAGCTGTTAGCTGACTTGCTGGAAGGGAAACTCTGTGAAGTGGGGCTAGAATGTGGCTGCTGGGGAAGCTGGCTTGAGCTATATGACAGTCCTGGGAAAGGAGGCTGTGGAATCCCTTAGCCAGGGGGAAGAGCTAGAGGAAACGGGATATTTAGAGGCTCTGTAAATTGGATACCAGGTAAGGGAATGTGACTGTGAGTACTTTGGATTGTAAACAAGTTATCTGGGAAAATAAAGAGGGAGCTGAGGGTGGGGCTCTGCTCTATATCAGGGATGATCCACTGCCCCTAAGCATGTTGGTTAAGAATAAGGTTTGCAAAGCCATGTGAATGAGACTGTGTGGCTAGGATGTTGGCCTGGCCCTCAAAGGAGTGGGGTTCAAGTCCTGGTTCTGCCACTGACCGACTCTATGGCCTTGGGCATGTCTCAGTTTCCTCTCCCATTCTTTACCTGTCTTTGGGGCAGGGACTGCCTCTTCCTATGTGTTTGTGCAGCACCTAGCACAATGGGGGCCTGATCTCAGAGCCTCTAGGTGCTTCTGTACTCTAAACAAACAGCACTGCCAGCTCCAAACATCCAAAAATGATGGACTGTACCCCCTTGAAATCCCGAGGTTGGCTTAAAAATCGTGAGATTTAAAAATCCACATTTTGGGTTCTTTTCTCTAGCGGGTGGTTTTTAAACCTTGAGAATTGCATCCCAGTCGTGTCCTCTCTGCAACCAGCAGGGCTACAAACCTACTTCTTCTTAAAATGAAAACGGAGGTTCTCATGTAATCACGGCACTCTACCAGCCAGAGCATCAAGAATAACACAGCGTTGGGCAGTTCTAATTCCGCCCAGCAGGGAGCAGCGGGGCACAAACATGCTCGCTAGCCCACTGCTACAGAGCTATTTTAACAGGTATCCTGTAAATTCATATTCTGGCTGGAGTCACAGTTTGCAACATTTTTATTTCCAGACAAATACAGTGGCATATTCGAATCGAAAGGAAAGCTGGCAAGCACACGGTACGCACCAAATTTAGCTTTTCGTCCTAAATCAGTTTTACAAAACCCCCAAATAAACGGGCACTTTTAAATAGACTGCAGAAGTGACAAAGAATCCCATGGCACCTTGAAGACTAAAGTATTGACGCATAAGCTTTCATGGACTAATACCTACTTCGTCAGACACATGCAGTGGAAGTATCCGGGGCAGGTATAAATAGGTAGGCAAGAACCAGGTTTGGACTAACCTTGTTATCTCTATCAGGCTGAACCAGCTTGTTATCTCTAATCAGGGAGGATGAGGTATTCCTCTAGCAGCTCCTGCAATTCCAGACTAACACAGCTACCTCTCTGATTTTAAACAGACTGTTTGTGTTGTTTTTACTTTTTAAAAATGTCTCTGGCTGCGTTGTTGTAAATCCTACATGTAACTGCATTGTGTTAGTGCGTGAGGATCAGAAAGAGGCCATCACAAGGCAAGTAGGATCATAGAAGCTGAGGGTTGGAAGAAACCTCTGGAGGTCTGCATCAGCGCATTGCCGTGGTCCAGCCCGAGCAAAATGTCAAAAGGAAATAAACAGCATAAAGATTTGAAGAGTCCATTCAATTTGTACAGGAGCCAGATTCTAAACTGGCACCGCTCCATTGACTTTAATGGGGTTACACTTATATATAAGAGATGAGACCTGGGCCCACAGTTAAATTCTTTCATCTGCTGGTAATACAATAGGTATTGATTTTTTTACCCTGTCCTGACACTGTTTCTTTAAGCAAAGTGCTATGCCTTTATTCACTAGTGTGGCCAAGCAAAAAGACATAAGCAACCCTTTCCCTCTCCCACTGAACTGTCCATAAACCCCCTCGTTCCTCCCCAAGCACTGACAATACCCCAGGAAGCACCTCCAGGCTTGGACTGTGCATACATAATATTTACCTAGGAAAGGGAAGATTTAAGATGCAAAGACAGTTGCTGTTTAAAATTAATCCTGCTGTCTAGAGACGTGCAGGGAGGCGGCAACTAGAGGCCTTATTCTCAGCTGGAGACTCGGAAAATTAAACCCCGAATTTAGGGGGTTAGTGGAAGCTTGGACCCTTGTCATTTGAGCTGGGTGCATCACGTGTGGAAAAATTAGGCAGCATGTCCTTTCTGCCCCAGTCCCATGCAGCTTGCAGGGCCTGGGTGTTCATTCACATGGATGTCTCAGTACGCAAAGGGAAAAGTCCTCGGAGACTTTGTGGTTTTGGGAGAGAGAGAGAGAGAGAGAGAGAGAGAGAGAGAGAGAGAGAGATGGAAGAATCAACCCAGAGGATAAGCCCAGGGAGTTCAAGCAGGGGTTGATAAACGGGCATCCGTGAGGATATGGGACGCTGCTTCACAGCAAAAGTGTGGGCTCTGTTCTGAACAGCAAATGCACACATAATGCTAGCCCTGGGAAACATGACTGGGCAACTAGCATTTCTGCATCAGGGAACTCCAGCTAGCACTGACCTTGCCGCTATCACAAAGGAGATCTCTTCACTTGCTAAATGCTGGTTTAGTGGCTATTCCAATGGGGTGACCACACCAGGGCTACATGCATGTCACCTGCATCCTTTCCTTTCTTCCGTCTGCACACCATCACTTGTTCTGCTCTATTATCAAGGTCAAGGTAAAGCAAAACCCACTTTTGAGGGACTGGCTGGCTCTGAAGGCGGTGCCTCTTGTTTTAGGAAGGATGTAGGCAGTCAGCTGGAGGGATTATTATGGCAGTGAATGAAAATGCCCCATGAAAGATTCATCTACTACATTCTGCCATTCGGGAATGCAAGCTTCACAGTGACCTTGAGGTATGTGCTCTCTGAACAGTGGCACTGCGGTTCTCAGGAAAAATGCACAGACAGCACCCCCTTGTGGCAGCTAGAGGAAGGCAGAGGCCAATGTCCATCCTGCAAAGAGGGTCGAGAGGGGAGCGCCCCGTCTCAGAGTTGAGTGGGGTGATGGTGCTACTCTGGGCTGAGCCCATTCACTGCTGGCACTGGACCAGCTCCTGTAGTTGGTTATGGAAATAGAGTCCCCAGCCTCTACTACTCCCTCCCTGCCACCAGGTTGAGGCTTTCACCTCCAGCTCTTAGTCCGCTCCTCCTCTCACCTCTGGAAACTCCCCAAGCCCAACCTCCCCCCACCCAGCTCTTATCCCTCTCCTGGTTTCTACCGTGAGAGAGTCTGCTTCTGGACTGCTCCCCACCCTTAGCCGACTCTCACAACTTCTCTGCTCCTGAGATGCGTGTTCCCTCTTGAAGGCTCCCGACCCCTTTCCATTCTCCCCCTGTACTCTTACAGAGGAGAACATCCCACCTTTTCCAATGCCTGCCCTTGACCAACAGGACTGAAGAGAAGCATTACTGAGTGTGGGGTGAAATCCTCACCCCACTGGAGTCCCACCAGCTTCACTGAGGCTGGAAGTTCACTTATGAGGTGCTAAGTTAGATTTTTATCCTATGAATCTGCTTCCAACAATGAGGGTTCACCTCAGGCGATAATAGCCACTCAGAAATAACTATTACACATGGGGGGTGGGGAGGGGTGGGATTGACTTGCTGGATGGTGCTTTTAGGGACCTGACAATAGATAGCCAGTGAGGTGTGGCCCATATTTTAGCAAGTAGCTCCCACAAAAGTTCTCCTTTAGTCTGGGATGTGCCCCATGCCCCGGGACTGCTAGGAGGTAGGTGAGCAAGGGAACGGAGAATCCATTGATTAGTTTTCACGTTTTTAGCACAGATTCTTTCTCACAGCCAAGGGAAGGGGCAGCAGTTCTGGGCAAACAAACCTATAACAAGTGCCCTTCCCTGGAAATGCTCAATTGTGATCCCCAGGGACAGAGGCTGAGAGCATGGCACAGGGTCACTCCCCATGATAAACCATATGAGCTAAAGACCTCACAGGATAAAAGCCCAGGGAACTCCTTCCTCAGGAAGATGCCTGACCATGTGGTCCACTCCAAAAGCAAAATAAGGCGCTCTTCCAAAGGTGACGTTAAGAGCCCTAGGGATACGTTTTCTAGGTCAGGGATGCTAGAGCCATAACCAAGGAGGGACTGAGTCCATCTGAGACGGAAGTTTAACAAGTGACTCCTGGGAGCTTCCTCCAGCACAACATCAAAGAAGAGGGTTTGCTGGAGCACTCCCCTGTATGAGCAGCTCGGCTGAGAACGACGCAGAAGCGCTGCCAGGCAAACTGCACAGCGGGGGCAAAAGTGGATTATTAAAAATCGAATTCTCGTTGCGCTCATCTAGCGTCTATCCAGCCACGTTTCCAAGGCAAAGCTTGGCCAAGCTCTCTAATGTTGATTAGGAGACCAGTTAGGAGAGGATGGTCAATATAAAGGAGTTCCCTACATTTCTGGGAGTCCCAGAAATGAGATGGTGGGTGTGGTTATTTTCTACGTGCAGAAGGGTAGATTACAAAATGTATGGAGGTGTCTCTTGTTGAAGACCCCTAGAGCAACCACATTGTCTCAGACCGAAAAATCGATGCCATCCGGGTAAGTCATGCAAGTAATGTACTTACTGAGGCCAACTTAATGCAACGTGGCAAAATTAGAGCATCTGAGAAGTCAGAAGTCACCTGCTATGAGACATCTTCCATGTAATCAGTGGTACACTCCCCCCTAGCAGCCCTTCCATGTTCACATGTGAATTCACTGGTCATGGGAGAGCTCAGCTCAGCTCAGCAGCTCCAGAGCAGCAGCCATGCAAGGTACCCCTACAAAGCCCTGTATGCCCTATGCCCATTTGGGCCTTTGCCTCTGTGCTGGAGCCTGGGAAACCTGGGAGGTTTAGAAATCTGGGCCAGGAATGCAGCTGGGGTCCTTAACTTGCTGCCCACAGTTCTAGAACGCACAAGACAGATGCTAGCGAGTCCCGAGCTGAGCGTGTGAGAGTCTTACCTGCATTGGCACGATCCCCGGGATGAGGTCCTTGGAGTGCTCTGGGATGTGGGCTACTTTCAGGTGCACGTCTCCAGACAGGGCTTGCAGGTCAGCAGCCACCTTCTTGGCCAGCTCCTCTTCGGAGTAAACCATCCTGTAAGTGTCCTTGGGGGCCAGGGCAGTGAGCTTGGTCGCCACATTGGCTCCCATGTCCGCAAAGGCGTAGTTGTCTCCCACCAGCTTCCCCACTGTCTGCAGAACGCCAGGCACCTTAGCACGCAAGGCAGCGATCTGCTGGGCCGCAGCCATGGCTTCGCTCGCCTGGATGGTGATGTGCAGCTCTACCCCCGACACGCTCCACACTTTGCCGGTGAGGGGGCTGAGCACCACCTGGCTGGGAATGGAGGCATAGAGGGAGCTGTTGCCAACCTGGTAGATGCTCCCCGAGAGTGAGCCACCCATGGTGGGCTCACCAATGACCGTGGCCCGGTGAAGATCCTTCATGGAGCGGGCAAAAGCTTCAGCCGCCGAGCCGCTCACGTGGCTGGTCAGGATGTAGATGTCCTTCAGGGAGCCGTACCTCTCACCAGTGACCTGAGGGAGGGTCCACACCTCAGTGCTGTGGGAGGTGCTGCGGTCAAAGATGGTGTAAAGGTGCCGTCGGGGCTCAGGCTCAAAAAAGTAGGAGCAGAAGATGGGCACAGCGGTGGAGTAGCTGCCCATGTTGTACCTCACGTCGATGATCATCGCGTCAGTGCCCACCAACTTGTCCCACACCAGGTGCACTAGCTGCGGCCCGATGGCCTTCATCGTCTCCGCCTCAGCCATCATGTCAAAGCGCAAGTAGCCTAGGTTGCCTGGCAACACGTCAACCTTGAAGAGGGCATCAATGATGTAGGCCAGCTCCTCTGGAGTGGGGATCTTGCTGGGGGACTGTTCCTCGGGGGTGGGCTCCACGTGACTGTGGAAGATGTACAGATGGTGGTCCCCTGAGGCCTCCTGCAGGTCGTTGGTGAGTTGGGAGGCCAATGTCTCCAAGTCCACAGCTGAGCGGTAACCACCTTGGGCCCGTTTGGTGCTTAACATGGCACTGGCCTTCCCAGCTACCTCCGGAATGGCATAGTGAGCCTCCAACAGCTGTCCAGTGCTTTCCACAAGTGCTCCCATGACCTGGTGGAAAGCCAGCACCTCCCTGGCCTTCTCCAGTGCCTCGTCAGCCAGCACAATGGCATCCGGCACCACGCCGCTGCCGAGCCAGCAGTCTCCATGGTTGTCGACCAAGGTGATGACTGGTACGGTGATGATGAGGCCCTGGGGGATGTCCTCTTCTGGCTGCAGCAGAGGGAAGGTGCGCGTGTGTGAGAGGCTGCCTGCTGTGATCTCGCCGATCAGAGTGGCGCGGCCCAGGGACTGCATGAGATAGGCGAATTCCTCGGCGGCAGTGGCCGTGTGGTGGCTGGTGAGCAGGTAGATGCCACGCTGGGCCCCATAGGGCTGGGCCAAGAGCCCAGCCTGGCTGTTGTGCTCCTGTGTGCGGTTGGTGCGCCTGTCATAGGTAGTGAAGAAGTGGACAGGGCCAGTGGTGGGGTCCTGGAAGTAGGAGAGCAGCAGGGGCACAGCGCTTGAGGAGGGGCCCCCAGGGTTGTAGCGCAGGTCCACAATCAGGTTCTCGGTGGCCTGGAGGGGCTCCCACACCTTGTGCACAATGTAGGGGCCCAGCTTAGCTAGCACGGAGGCGTCACCAAACTCATCAAAGCGCATGTAGCCCACGTTGCCTGGTAGCACCGACACCTGGAACACGGTGTCCACCAGGGCCCGCTGCAACTCCTCGTTGTCGGGCAGGTCAGCAGCCACTGGAATCTCCTCCTCCACGAGCGAGGTAGCAGCCTCGCCTGGCGTGGTGACCCGGAGCAGGAGGCGTGGGTCCTCGGACACAGCCTGCAGCTCAGCGTTGAGCTTGGTGGCCAGGTCCTCGGCAGACTGGACGGAGGAGTAGTCGAAGGCAGAGAGGTGTTGCAGCAGCGCGGGCACCCGCTCTGGCAGGGTGTAATAGTCCTGCAGTATGCCCATAAGGCGGCTGATCATGCCAGGCACTGCTCTGCGTACTGACAGGATGGCCAGGGCCTTCTCCAGGGCCTGCTCCATCGGGCTGGCTACACATGGTGGCACCCCCCTGACCTCCCAGCTCTGCCCACCCCCGCTCAGAGGGCTCACAGACCGCAATACGGGCACTGTCACATAGAAATGGGAGGTGCCGATCTGCAGCTTCTGGACGTCCAGAGATCCCCCAGCTGTCCTCTCCCCAACAATGATGGCTCTGTGCATGTGCTTGAGGATGTAAGCCACATCTTCAGCCACTCCAGTGGTGTGCCGGCTGATCAGCACGACAACATCTTTGTCCTTGCCATACCTCTCACCCAGCACCTGGGGCAGGGTCCATATCTCCATGGTGGTGTTGGAGGGCCGGTTGTACACCGTGTCCACATGCAGAACCTTGTCGGCTTCGTACAGGTAGGAGATGATGAAAGGGATGCCGGAGACCTGCCCCCCAGTGTTGTAGCGCAAGTCTAGCACCAGGGCAGAGGTCCCCATCAAAGTCTTCCACACTTTGTCCACCAGGAAAGCCCCAATCTTCTGCACAATGTCTTGGCCGATGATATGATCAATCCTCAGATAGCCCACGTTTCCCCTCAGCTGCTCATACTTGACCACATGCTGGATAAGATCCAGGAGCTGCTCCCGAGTGAAGGAAGCCTCATCTTCTTGCTTTGGAGCCACAGCAGCCAACGGCTCATAGGAGATCACTAGTCTTGGGTCGTTCAAGGCACCTTGCACACCAGCCGTCAAGACGTTGGCCAACAATTTGGGATCTGAGATGTCCAGGATCTCTCCACTCTTGATGGCCTGTTCGATAGCATCTTGCATCCCCACCAGGTTTTCAGGGAAGCAGTAATTATCCAGAAGGACCTTGGCCATGTCCAGCACCAGATTTGGCTGGAAGATTTCCTCAGTACATATGTTACAGAAAACCAGAGCTGATAATAACAAGAGAGATCCCCCAATCATTTTGAATCAGTAGGGGGAGGAAAATAAATTGCACCTTGATAAAAAAAATCAGAGACCCTTGTAGATCTAGACACGTTTAGTTCTCCACTGACCTGCTCTGTCTGTGAATCAGCACTGAAAGCCCAGTGTTAAATCTGGGAGTACCGACTAGATAAGTCTTTTATCTGCATTAAATCTCTAATCTCATTAAACTGAAGTGTATCAGCCAAAGTGCATGAACAGATGAAGTTCAGCATCATGCCACTTTTCAAACCTCTTATGAAACAGTAATGAAATACAGTCAAGGAAATGTTTATTCCAAGTTGTTAGACTCATAGGTGTCCCTCTGACAGTTAACTGCTTTCTGTATACCACTGCTCATTTTAAAGTGGTCCAGACTTATCAACCTCAGATCATTTAAATGCAGAGCCATTTGGTTTGAGAAACACAATTAGAAGAGCAATAATCCAACCTATTATTGTCACTGGTGGCAAAATAATATCTGGAACATTTTGAATTAGGCTAGATCAGCAGATAATTTGGTATTGCCCTGGTGATTACTTATAATTCTCTGTCCTTGGTATTTTCCAGCCCACTGTCTGGAACAAGTTGTATTTACAATCTGCAACTACAGCGTCTCAAATAGAAACACAGAACATTTGGAACCAGCCTATTAAATGCAAGGTATCGACAGCCCATTCATTTCAGTGGTGACAATTCCCATCATTTTGAACGGGGCTGTGTAAAATACATTTGCCTCAATATACTGCAGCTAAATCTGAGGTGACTTTAATCTTCATAATTTGCACTCAGTGAGGATTTACTGGTAATACCACCGGGTAACATATGGTCATGTCTGGCGGCAGCTTCCAGCCAATAGACATTGGCCTTGATATACTAAAATAGAACTTTGTTCTCCAATGTCTTTGGAACCCCATTGTATTAAGAGTTTGAAAGCGGATCAGTATGAGCGGGATGCAGCTGCTGGTGGCATCCATTTGAACTGTCAACATACCAAGCTACAGGGTGACATAACAAAGACACACGACGGGGCCAGATTCTGGCTTTACCTTTGAGACGAGTGCTGGCTGAGTGATGATTCTCCGAGCCATGCGGCAGATGCAAGAATAGCCCAGGGAGACAGAGCTGCAGCCCTTTCACACTGCTTCCAAAATGAAGAATGTGCATCAACCTGTTACCATGGTCTGGTGGGTGCATAGGGGCTCTGGCCTTCCCCCCTCAGTGTCATGGATTGGTGACTGACTTCTAGATGACCTCTGCTTTGATCAAAGCGCTACTACAAAGGGGAATTATTTTGGGGAAGTTCTACGGCCTGTATTACACAGGAGCTCAGACTAAATAATCACTCTGGTCCTATCTGGCCTTGGGATGTGCTTCACCAGGGCTTCATATTCTGCCTGTATCCTTTATGGGCAATGGTGAAGGCATTTTCCTTAGGCTAGTATGAATGTAGTTCATGCCACACACAAGTGTGCTTTAGCTAGAAGAGTGGGGATTTAGCTAATAGAATAACCGGAGCTGCTTGAAAAATGCAGAAACATTTCCATGGGGTTTTTGTCACAAATCTAAATTCTCCACCACACTCTATAAGATGTTTGGGGGGAAGGCAAATCATTTTCATAAACCCAGACAAAGATAATTTCTAATAAAAGCTTGAGATAATTAAAAAAATACCAATAATTTTCTCTCAGGAAATTTTTTTTGGGGAAAAAATCAATGTTTTGTTGGAATTTCCAATGAAAATAAATTTTGATGAAAAGCTGAAGCAAAAAACTCTTTTCAGTATAAAAAAATTAGTGTTTGATAATAAATATATATATATATATACACAGAGTGAGAGAGTTTCAGTCTTGAAAATTTCTTCTGAATATTTTTTGCTTTTCATTTTTTTTCAGCAAAAGAATTTTGACCGTGTCTAATTATAGATTCATAGCTCCCAAGGCCTGAAGGGACCAGTGTGATCATCCAGTCTGACCTCCTGCACAACACATGCCAGAGAATCTCCCCTAAATAATTGTTTATTCTAGAGCAGATCTTTTTGAAAAGCTCCAATATTGATTTTAAAATCACCAGTGATACAGAGTCCACCATGACCCTTGGAAAGTTGGTCCAGTTACCCTTACTGTAAAAAATGTACAGCTGATTTCCAGTCTCAATGTGTCTAGCTTCACTTCTGAAAGGTCTGGACTCTTGGACCGTGGCTCCCTGTTGAACCTTGGCTCGTGTTTAGAAATGAATGCATGTGGTCTGGAACTGTTTGGCCAATTTTTCCCCCCAAGGATGCTGATAGATTCAACCTGAAACTACTGAAATACTATGAAGAGGCTGGTCCCTTGGAGGGAAGAATGGTTCAGTGGTTTGGGCACTAGCTTGGGAGACCCAGATTAAATTCCCAGCTCTGCCATAGACTTCCTGTGTGACCTTGGATCAATGACTTGGTCTCTCCATTCCTCAGTTCCCCATCTGTACAATGGGGATAAGAGCACTGCTCTGCCTCAGGGGGGCTGTGTCAGATAAAAATAGAATCAGAGTGCCAGGAATCCAGCAAGCGAGCACGTTCTTATGAAATGTCCAGTCCGGTTTCGCAGACTCAAGAGGTTGTGACTGACAAGCAGCTGGACCCTGAGGAAACATCCCCACTTGAACCTGAACTCCAATGGCGGATCCTCAATGTTAGTGTTGCTACACTGATTTACACCAGCGGGGGATCCAGCTTGCGAACTCCACTGGAGTGATGCTAATTTACACCAGCCGCTGTAAATCAGCGTCGCCCCATTGGATTCAATGAGCCAGATCCTGAGTGGATTGATATGACCTCGTATGTAGGTATTCACCCCTTTTGGGTCTTAGCTATTTAAAGGTAACCTTGACTTTCATCCCACCAGTGAATTAGAGGGTTGGACCTATTGGCTGGTCCCTGAAACTATGGGATCTCCAATTGCACAAGAGCATCAGGACCCCCTCTGAGGCCCTAAAATGCCTGATATGCAGGCCAAGCCTATCGCTACTATGGCACTCAGAGACGTGCCAGCCCTAATCACAGCTAGGCGAAGTACTTCGGGCTGCAAGAGTGACCCAAACAGTTTAGCCTTTTGTGCTCCTTTCAGTTTGCTTGGGAAACTCAGGGCCTGCCGTGTTTATCCCAACAGATAGAGAACGCTGCCTTTAGCAAAAAAATCTGCTCCTTAAAGGCTATGATGCGTTTCCCGTAACTACACACTGTCACCCCTGGGATTGAACTAGGGAAGGGGGAAACCCCAACAACATACAGCCCGGCAGAGCAATTGGAGGAAGGAATGTTCTGTGGCCACAGTGCTGAGCACAGGATGTTCCGTCTGCTGCTGTCTCAGGCAGCGGCCTGGCCAGCGTCAGTCAGGATTCAGTTGTGCTCTCAGAAAGGCAGCCGGCTGGGTCACCAAAGGCAGGGCCGAGATGAAGCTAAAGCTGCTGCTGATAATTGATTAGTAATGGTGCAGGGCGAGCTGCCCTGGTGAGCCAGAGCAGGGGTGGGTGACTCCTGGTGGAAAGGGGCAGTTCACCCCTTCCCAAGTCCTGGAGGCTGCCCCAAAACCCTCTTACCCCAAAGGGCCAGGAGTGGCTGGCACAATGATGCAAAAAACGGAGGTTTAGAAGAGGTTGATCTCTAACTAAGAATTCTCTGATACCTTTTAACAAATGGCATTTAGAGGTGAGGCAAAACCACAGTACCTTCATACCAAGGGAGCATGCTCCAGTCTCAAAAGATCATCATGGTTCTCCCAGCGCTGCCACTGACCCGTATGTGACCTTGAGCAACTCATTTAACCTCTTGGGGCTTCTGTTTCCCCTCCCATCCATTGTCTGTCTTGTCTGTTTAGTTTATAAGCTCTTCAGGGCAGGGACTGTCTCATCCTAGGTATATATGCAGTATATAGTGCAATGGGGCCCTGAACTCTTTAATAATAATAGTAATTACACACACAAAACTATGTTTAAAGAACTGTACTGAATGAGGCAGGGGGACCTATGGGGGAAAAATGATCAGATAATTAAAATATCTCATAATGTATATGCACAAGAGACCAGATTAAAGTTGCACAGACAATATTAATTCGGGCATGTCCTAACTTTTGAGTGCTTGACTTTGGAACCTTTAGTAATGTTTTTTTAGTGTAATTTTGTGCATGCAATTTCTTAGGTGTTTATAAAAAGCAAACAAATTCCATCATGTGAAATCATATCAACATCCACATGGATCATCAGCAGGGCTGGAAACCTAAGATCCACCACATAGACTTTCGCCTGTTCAACTAACATCCTAACTGATAGCAATAGTAGGTTATCATCTATTGTGGACCAGCACTAGAGGGGCATGACACTCACTTTGCCAGGGGGTTCACAGCTATTTGTTGATGTACAAGGCCATCTGACTCCTTGTTCCCCTCCACTATTTCTAGTCCTCCTAATTCCTGGATTGCTATCTCCTTGCCTAGCCTCCCCTACACAGTCTATCAGCCACCAGCATCCAGTCCCAGTCTCCTTCACTCTTAGGCTCCTTATTCCAATCTATGTTGTCCCACATAGCCCATGTCTGGAGAGAGAACGAGGCAGGTAAACTTAACCCCTCGCCCTTATAGATGATCCCTTCAGATCAGGATTGAGGCCCACTCTACTGAAAACTTGAACTGCTTTGTCAATCACCAGAGCATGTCAGTCTCCAGGTTTGGCAATATGGCCCCTTTTGCACATTACCTTTATTGAACAAGAAAACACAGTGTTGGCCAAGGCTGATTATGAACAAGAAAAATAAAGATTATTAAGGAGAAAATACTTGTGATCTGAATGACACGGTACATGAAAGACTAATGTTTTCCCTCCTAGGATTGGGTGTTGGACTTTCTTTCTTTCTTTCTTTCTTTCTTTCTTTCTTTCTTTCTTTCTTTCTTTCTTTCTTTCTTTCTTTCTTTCTTTCTTTCTTTCTTTCTTTCTTTCTTTCTTTCTTTCTTCTGCAATAGGGTATGCCCACGAGCCACAGAGCAGGGTTGCAAAATGGATCCATTGTGACAGGAATCAGTTAAAAAAAGTACAATAACCCATGTCCCTGAGAATGTGTCAGCACTGATCTCTTTTCCTGTCCATCTGTGCATTAGCTGTATGCTTCAAGCATCCACCTTTCCATCCCAGAGAAAAACGAATGGTGGTGCATGTTTACATACTGTGGGGTGGCTTTTTAAAATCTTTTATGCCGTGATGCATAAGGCAGATGTGCTCATAGGGGCAGCATGGTGAGCCGAGGCTGCAGGGGAGGGGCTGGGGACTAGCCTCCCTGGCCAGGAGCTCAAGGGCTGGCAGGACGGTCCCGCGGGCCACAACATAGTTTGTCCATCTCTGCACCTAAACTGCCCTTGCGGCAATTTAAGCCTATTGCTCTGTGTCCTGTTCTTAGAGGTTCAGGAGAACAAATTTTCATCCGCCATGTAACAACATTTTACGTACTCGAAAACTGTTATGTCCCTTCTCAGTCTTCTCTTCTCCAGACTAAACAAACCCAGTTTTTTTTAAATCTTCCCTCATAGGCCATGTTTTCTAGACCTTTCATATTTTTTGTTGCTCTTCTCTGGACTTTCTCCAATTTGTCCACGTCGTTGCTGAACTGTGGTGCCCAGAACTGGACACAATACTTCACTTGAGTCCTAGTCAGTGCAGAGTAGAGTAGAAGAATTATTTCTCATGTCTTACTTACAATACTCCTGCTAATATAGCCCAGAATGAGGTTTGCCTTGTTTGCAACAGTGTTACACTGTTGACTCATATTCAGCTTGTGATCCACTATAACTGCCAGATCCCTTTCTGCAGTGCTCCTTCCTAGGCAGTCATTTCCCATTTTGTTTGTGTGCAACTGATTGGTCCTTCCTAAGGGGAGTACTTTGCTTTTGTCCTTATTAAATTTCACCCTATTTACTTCAGACCATTTCTCCAGTTTGTCCAGATCATTTTGAATTTTAATCCTATCCTCCAAAGCACTTGCAACCCCTCCCAGCTTGGTATCGTCCATAAACTTTATAAGTGCACGCTCTGTGTCACTGTTGGAAATCTCTGTGCCATTGTTGGAACTTCCCAACTGAGCCTGATCTCTATGATAAGCTAAATCAAAGACACAGGTCTGCAATAACCTAGCTGGGATCTTTATAGCTCAAGCTCAGCTCTAGTTTTTATAGCTCAGAAAATTATGTGACCCTTTTAAAAAAGCATCCACAAGTATTTCACCCTCTGACCTCCTCTAGGTATGAACTTCCCACATACTCCGGAAAGACTTATTTCCTTTTACCTGTCCCAAATTTCTTAGCCCAGGCACTCAACTGGTTCCACAATGGGCAGATTTAATCATTTTCAGCTCCTGTGAACTTTCCTTCTCTTTGCAAGCATTGCTCTTCTTTTTCTTATAAGGCCAAACCGAAGCCTGTAGTTCATGCCAAAGCTGCAGTAGCAACAGAGTCATCTGAAAGTGGCAGAAAGAGCAGCTTTGTCATCAAAAAAGATCAGTCACTGACTCCGTCTGGTGCTTTCTGCACCGTGTTGTACATGTCAAGAGGCTAAAGGCAAACCTTTGACACAAACTGATTTTGGCTTGGGAAAATGAACACGGCTATATTTAGAATATTGTATCATGGTCAGAAATGTGCTTGGAAGTCATTTGAAGGCAATGAGAGTTTCCAGAATGCAACAAATCGAAGAGAAGTAGATTATGGGCCAGATATGCTAATTTATAGGGTCACCATGACACTCAAATATTGACAAAAATGATGCTGGTGAAAGAGACAAGCTCTTGAGATACACGGCTTGAAAAAGAAGCTCTGAAGAACAGCTCTGTGCTTGTCTCTTTCACCAACAGAAGTTGGTCCAATAAAAGACGTTACCTCTCTCATCGTGTCCCTCTAATAGGCTGGGACCAACACAGGCACACTGCAAAGTGATGGAATCCCAGGAAGAGCAAAAGAAATCACCAGGAGACTGGACTAATAGGAGGCAAGATTAATTGGGCTCCTAGTTTTCTCCCATGCTGCCCCTCATGCTTAGGAGGAGCTCCCCATAAACATCCACAAAACTACTTCATTTTCCTCCTTCAAATCCTTCCTTCAAACTCTCCTCTGCCATGATGCTTATGTAAGCAAAGTCAGGATGAGCTCTACCCTGACATGTTGTGGTGAGTTGTGGAAAAAGACTTTGGGGCTGATCTCGTTAGCATGGGCACACCCACCCTGCCAAGCATGATGGGACTCCTTGCCCAAATGGTCACTCTGACTGCTGTGGGATCCCCAGTCTCGTTGTTATTGGGCAGAACAAATAAAGTATTGTTATCCTGGTTATGTGAATCAGGGACAGTAGAACTGTACCTGACATTTTATGACAGAGGGACTTGCCCTCAACTGAGTAGCACTCACTAGGCAAGGGATATGGGTTCCAAAACCCAGTGAATTGGGAGAGAGCGGGGATAGGTGTTTGTTCCTGGCAGTATGGGCCCCCCCAAACCACTTTTACTCTCTCTTCTCTCTAGGGTGTAATAACAAAGGTAATTTTGATTTTGTAAGGAGTCTGGTTACAGGCTGCAGAGCTGCGATCACTCTGGGGTAGCGATGCACCAGCACTGGGGCTCCCTTACTACCAGCTGAAATTGTTAAAGTTACTAAAAACTGAAATTACTGAGAGCTGTGTTAAGTGGTTGGGGAAGAGGGAGGGCTGAAGATATATTGGTGCCAGCTAGCGGCAAGGTGACTGGCTAGCCCACTGGCTAGCAGTGAGGTGAATGGCTAGCGGAGAGAAGCAGCTCATGGTGAAGGCTGCAGCAGAACCCCTTGGAGAAGCAGGCAACCGGCCATCAACACGAGCAGCAGAGCATGTAAGGTGCCCCATACTCCCTCCCCCTGCACTTTCTGCCCAGGCTGGGAGGTAGACTCTGCAGATGAATTTTTGAACTCTGGGGTGGGAGGAGGACTGCACTGAGCAGGGATAGAAACTTTTGGGTTGCTGGACTTTTGGGACTTTGGGTGACTTTTGCGTTGTTGGACTCAAGGACCAAAGGAAAGGACACGGCCCAAATTGCTTGGGAGTGGGTCTTTTTGCTCGTGGTTTGTGTTACAAATCCTGTTTGTGGTGTTTCCCCAACATAATGCTGCATTGTTTCTCTCTGTTATTAAAAGGCTTTTGCTACACTCAGGCTCTGTGGTTGCAAGAGGAGAAATATTGCCTCTTAGAGGTGCCCAAGGGGGTGGCATGTATTTGTCCCAGGTTCCTGGTTGGGGGCGCGAGCTGGTTTTGCATTGTGTTTATTGGAATGGAATTCCGAGATACTGAACCCGGCCCTTGTTGCTGCCAACTCTGATGGGCAGAAGGATTACACTTACAAAACCTTGATACTTCCCACATACTCAGGAAAGAGGTTCAGCTGCTGATATGCTAAAACTTCTACCTATTACACTGACCAATATCATCCCATTGTTTCTTTGCAGTCTCCTGGTGGTCTGTATCCATCTGTTGTCTCTTGTCTTATACATAGGGCTGGTCTTCACTACAGGGGTGGGGTGGGGGGATCGACTGCAGATACGCAACTTCAGCTACGTGAATCACGTAGCTGAAGTTTGTGTATCTGCAGCCAACTTACCTGCCGTCCTCACGGCAGTGGCAGTCAGCGGCGCACTCCCCCGTCGACTCCAGCTTGCACCTCCCAGCAAGGTGGAGTTCTGGAGTCGACGGGGGAGCCGTGGGCGATCGATCGCTACCTGCTGATCCAGCAGGTAGTGAAGACCAGCCCACAGATAGTGAACTCCTTTGAGCAGCGACTGTCTGTGTTTGTAGTGCACCTAACATAATGAGGCCTGTGACTGGGGCTCCTAGCTGCTATGGTAACTCCCCTAGTTTCCTTTGAATATCTCAAGCTGAAAGAACTGTTAGGTAGGCCTTTCTCAGCAAATGGACTCCTGTTGGCATGACGGTGGGGGGGGGGGGGGGAGGAGAGACAATGCCTGAAGCAATCAAATCCCAGACTGTACAGGCCTTATAGATTAAAACTAGAGCGAGCTGAAATCTTTCATCTGAAACTTTTTTGCCATGACAAATTTTCTTTTTGAAACATTCTAATTTTTTGATGAAAATATGACTCCCCTCCATTTGTTGGGACGTTTTCTAGTGGCGAAACGGGAAATGGGGAGTAGGAAAAGAGGATGAGAAAGGGGAGATTTTTAATTTTGAATAATCCTATTTTGGGGGAAAATTGGAAAATTTCAAAATTTTAAGCAAAATCTACTTACATTTTTCGACCAGGTACAATTTTAGCCAAGACTTTGTGTTGCAATCAGAAGCATATGGGCAGCTCTGGGTTCATCTCGTTCTCCCCCCTTCCTCTCCAGCAGGCCCATTCCCAGCACTCAGAGACGGGGATACATACCTCCACCTCCTGGCTGTTGGCGATGGGGTGACAGACGGCGGGGTCACCACAGGAGCATGCACCGCAGCTCGAGCCCATCTACAGGAGGACCGTGAGGAGGAGAGCGCCGGCAGCATCAGGAGAGGCACACACCGGGCGACCCCTCAACAGCCGCCTGCTGAGCAGTACTCGTGAGTCGTGCTAGTTTGTCCCCTACTGTGACCCGGCCAATGGGAGCTGTGCCTCTGGGCGGGAGGTGGGGCAGCACGTGGACCCCCCTGGTTGCCTCTAGGCCTAGGAGCCGGACATGCTGACTACTTCCTGGGAGCCACACAGCATGTAGACTAGCAGGGAGCCTGCCAGCCAGTCCTGCTGTATGGTGCCGCCAACCGGACAGTCAACGGCGAAGCCTCCAGGATCCCTTTTTGACCCAGTGTTTTGGTCAAAAACCAGACACTTGGTCAGCCAAAGCTCAGCTCCAAGCCAGGCCCAGGGGTGGGGGCATTATGGAGTAATAATTCTGCCAGGGCATGTGTATACGCGGGAGGGCTGGAGAGTTCCAGGGGTCCCAGCTCACACAGGCATGCAGGGCTCTGAATGCTGATCAGAGCTGGAGCCGGCTCAGGTTTGCGAGCTGTTAGGCGGATGTAAAGTTATGCATAAAAGAGCTGCTTTGTCTAACACAAGCTTTCCTCGCCTTAAGGTGGTGAACATCACTGGGAGTGTGGTTGGAGCATCTGTGCCCTGGATGGATTGTTGGCAGGGGGGATTGAACCCCAGATCTCTGGTTCTAAATGCATGAACTACTACTGACTGAGAATTAAACACCCCTTCTGTTAGCTGAGTGTGTAACAGGTTTATCAACCTCTAAGCGGCTGAGCCACCACTGAAAGGGGACAGAGCCCCCTACAGGAATTGGGCCTGACTCCTAATCGCCAGTGCTCCCTGGCTGCCAGAGCATCCTGGGAAGGGGAAGACACATTGAATTTAGGCTATAAGCCCTATAAGGCTATAAACTGCACCAGGCTGGATTAGGATCAGGATGGCATAAATGTGGCACAATTGCAGCACCCGTTGCTAGGCTGTGTCAAGCACTGGGCAGATACGGCCCAGGATCTGCTCCAGCTTTGTGCCATGTCTTGCATAGAGTTTTGTCAACTTTGGCTGCTAGCTATCAAAGTTTTTTGGGGGGAGAATTTCTAGATCTAGAGACAGATGGATTAGTGAAACTTGGAAATGGGCAGCATTCAGGGCTAGGCAAACCTCTTAAACCAGCTTCCGAGCCTGGCAAAACTCTTTCCCTTATACTTATTGGAAAAGCAACTTATATAAGTTAAACTTAACCATGTGCCCTGAATTAGGGGTAGAAGAATTCACCTCCTATCCCCACTTCCCAAAATGTCGTGATGTGTAAAAAGATGGAAAAGATCCCATAACACTCATTAGACCAGGGATGTCCTGGCCAAATCTGAAATGGGCGATTCCATCCTGCCAACCTAAATCTGCCCTTCATGATTTCCTTTGGATATGGTAGGCTTCCCTTCCCTTCCTAAAATCAGTAGTCTCGTGTTCCTGTGCACTGTTAACTGCTTGCTACCCGCCACCAAAGAGGTGGCTGCATTCCAGTAGAGAGGGTAATCAGTTTTTAAAGCATATTTAGTGTTCTAGGACAGGGGTAGGGCCCGTGCAAGGATATTTTGTGCCCTAAGCGAAACTTCCACCTTGCACCTTCCTCTTACCCTCAGTCAGGGGGTGATCCAGGCTCAGCCGCATCCTCTGCAGCCACTCAACCCCCAGGGACACGGGCACAGAGCCCTCACACCCTTCCTCCAGCGGGATATGGGCACAGAGCCCTGGTGCCCTCTCCTTAGCAGGACACCAAGACCTTGTGCACCGCCGTCGTCCCCTCCCAGCAGGACACTGGCACGGAGCCCTCACGCCCTTCCAGTGAGACACGGGCACGGACGTAGGCACCAACTTTCAGATTTCCTGGGGGGTGCTCAACCCCCTGCTCCGTCGTAGACTCCACACCCCCCCCCCCCCGCTTCCCCCAATGCCCCACCCCAATTCCACCTCTTCCCGCCCCTGCTCCCCCCCCCAAGGTTGCCCCATATTCAACAGCTGCCTCCCCATCGGGAAGGGACACATGTGTGTCCCTCCGTGCCCAGCTCTGGGACCACTGCACTCTCCCCACCCCATGCTATCTGCGCGGGGAAGGAGGGGTGTTGTCCTCCCACTGAGCCTGCCCTCCTGGCTGGGGAGGCGGTGGCTTCCATTCCCCATCTGGCTCAGCTGCTGGGGACCCCCGCACCTGAGCCAGGGCAAGGAGCGAGAGTCACTTCCCCAGCTAGGCTCTCAGGCAACTGCTGCGCGGGGCTGCAGAGCAGCGCCTCAGTAGCTGGAAGGAGCCGGTCCTGCCACTTCCATACCCGGCATCCGGGCCCTGTGTCACCCAGGCCTGCCCCCTGTTCCTCCCCCAGCATGCCGCTCAACAGCTGATGGCAGCTGGTGGGAGGCACTGTGGGGGACGGGGACGAGCTAATCGGCGAGGCCTGGTGCTAGGGAGGGGGAGAGTGGAGGGGAGAGTGGAGGGGCACCCACTATTCCACCCCCCCCAAGCGGGACACAGAGCTCAGCGGCTGCTCCATCCCGAGCGATTTTTGGCCCACCCAAATCTTGGCGCCCTAGGTGACCACCTAGTTTGCCTATTGGTTGCATCGGCCCTGGACAGTGGGATGAACTGCGAATCTCTAGGAACAAGGAGGACACCATTGTGTGCTTTACCAAGCCTGTGCTCAAATGCCTCAAGGAGCCTCCAGAAAAAACACTAATAAAGTCAGCCCTTAATTATTTCATTTTATTATTTTACAAAATCCTGAGGTTTTTACTCAGGCAAAGGTCTGAGGGAGCCATTCCTATAGGCAGGGATCAACCTGGCCATACCCCCTGTCCTCCAATCAATTGGCTGTATATCAGTTCCCAACAGTCTGGGATTACTCGATGCCTAAAGAATCTCCAGCTTTCAGGCTGCTTTGTGTCAGCTTAGCAGTCTTATTAGAGGCCAGGATCTGGCTCTTGTGTCTTTCCTGATGAACTGGTTTCACTGATGTAAATCCAGAGTGCTCAATGGAGTTACTCCGCAATTGGGCTAGATTGGCTGAGATTGGACTATGGGTCCAAAAATGTGTATTTTGGCCTTTGGGCCCAATGAACTCTGTAAACAAATATCAACATCTAACTTCAGGCTAGACAAAATAGAAATGTTGATGCTCATTACATTTCTCCGAGCAAGTATCAGGAAAACAATGTATCTTCCTGCCCCCTTTTTTATAGGATTCTGGACATTGTCCTGCAGTAGCAATGGGAATGGAATCAGGCCTTGTGTTTGACCCACATGGGCGCTCTCAGCTACCGCCACCTTGACATGCCACTGAATGTTTCTGGAAGTGTGCACTGGGGAGAGGAAAGGCTGCTGTCATGATCAGGCTCTCAGGAGACAGGGAAACTGAGGCAGCAGGAACAGTGGGTGCTTAGAGGGAGTAGAGTGGCACTAATGAATGGGAGTGAAGAAAGCAGGAGACTGGGGGAGGGAGCAGAGAAGAGACAATGAAGATAATGGAAACCCAGATGGGGGCAAGGTGGAAGGTTGGTGATGATTACGCATGGCTTCAGATCCCTGTTCTATGTCTTGCGAGTCAGTTCTGAATGGAAGGGCTGTAAATCAATCCCAGCATTCCAGTGAACCAAGCTTTGTTCTCGTGGCTTATGATGTCACCAGAAGCGCTTGATGGAATAGCAGGCAGCCATGATGGAGGTGGCTGTAATTTGCTCTGTATCAAGTTAACAATAGTAAATAAACTGTGTATTGGATTCTGGAGCGGAAAGGTTCTTGCCAAATTAATTTCTTACCCTCAGGCTGCCCTGATTTAAAACACATGTATCCATTTAAATCACATCGCCTGCCATACATTCAGCTACTGTTCAGATTCTTATCTCCTCGATAGCTACATCGGTTTGAACAGATGGTTAGTTTGTTATGGGCTAGAGATGCAGCATTTTGTTCTCTTGGATTTTCGTGGGAGGCTTTGCACAAAAAGCAGAAATGCTGGGGGAAGGGTGGGTGGTGGAGGAAGGCAAAATAATGGCTGCATGTGCAGTATTTAAACCAACCACCTGGACCCAATTGAAAGCACCTTTGGTTTTATTCAGGGGAAACACTCACTGCATTCAAGAAATCCCGTTTGATTAAAGGCATCAAGGATGGGTCCTTGATTAGTGGACAAAAACCTAAAGCCTGGAGGAAAGTTGTCTGATGAGACGTTCCCTTATGCTGCCATGTCTCACCAAACATGGTTCAGCATCTACCCAGGGAAGAGAGGATTTTGGATGGAAAATGACAGAGATTAAAAAAAAACCCAGCAGCCTAATATTAGGCTTCTAAGTCCATGCTTAGGCACCAAAGAAAATGGCCCTGCTTTTCCAAAGTACTGAATGCTCCGCAGCTTCTACTGATGTCAGTGGGAGCCGGATGCCGCTTCTAATTATGAATCTCCTTTGCCTGCATATTTTCCTGCGGAAGTACTAAGAACGTCCAGCGGGTCCAAGTGGCTCTTTATCTGTGAGTGGAGATAAGCAGGGAGGCAGCTCCTCCGAAGAAACCGTGTCTTAGAGGCGGAAGGCTGCACTTCTTATCGTTCAAGGACGTGTGGTAAAGGGGTAAAAATAGGGACATGGAGGATAAGGAAGCTGAAGCACGGCACCTGCAACACGCAGAAGGGAGCCACTGGAAAGGAGTAAGACTTGAGACCCTCCACTGGAATACTGCAAACCGTCACTTACAAGGAGTAAGTCATAATAATAGACATATAGGGCTAGACGGGACCCCAAGAGGTCATCTGGTCCATCCCCTGTGCTAAAGCAGGATTAAGTTTGACTAACCCCTTCTTAAAAAGTTCCAGTGATGGCCCACAACAGCCCTTACTAATCTGTGTGATGCTCGCAGACCATGCCAAGGTCCCCAGGTCTCACCTGAACACGGCCAAATATGTAGCTAGAATCAGTTTGGCTCCCCTGTGTGTTAAAATCGGTAGGCGAATTATAAGAATTTAATCTTTATTGAAATGCTTGTGAATTGCTGCCTGCATTAATCTCACTTGCAACATCTGTTTCTCCTGTTGTAAGATAATACTTCTGTCTTGGTATTATAAACCTCTGTAACTATGTAAATTGCCAGACAGGAGGGAGACGTTAACTAGTTCAATCAGCAACCAAATGCATTATGTCCTGCCCCACGGGGAAAGTCCATCGACACCAGACAGAATACATTGTGGAACATGAAACAGGACAAAAGGCTTTGTTGCTCTGCCTTGTCCTCACCACGATGATGAGTCATGCAAGTGGATTTTGCCCATCAACTGAGTTTGCAGCTCAGCGCATATGGCAGGAGGGGAATAAAAACCCCAAACAGAAAGAACTGAGAACCTCCATGCCACCTTGACTCTGGAGGGCAGGGTTTCTAGGCATAAGCAAGGGGTCCCCATTTGTTTAACCTGGGTGAGCCCTAGAACCTGCTGCTTATAGAAGCTTCAATTATCTTTTTGAAGTTGATTGTAGTTAGTGTGCCTGTTTACCTACTTTAATCTTGTAAACTCTCCCATTTCCTTTCCCTAGTAATACATCTGTATATAGCTTGACTACAAGCATAGTCTTTGGTGTGAAATCCAAGCTGCAGGTGACCTGGGGTAAGTGACTAGTCCTCTGGGACTGGGAGTAGCCTGAATATTGCTGTGATTCTTTGTGTTAGGGACCATCTATCACAAAGGCAGGTGTGCCTGGGTGGCAGGACCAGCGACAGAAATTTGGGGGCCCCCTACTCTGATAGTTTGGGGGCCCCCCCAGCCCAGCCGCCCCCCCCCAGCTGATAGCGGCTGGGCCCCCCCCAGCCCAGCTGGCCCCCCCAGCCCAGCCGACAGCGGCTGGGGGGCCCCCAGCCCAGCCCAGCCGCCCCCCCCCAGCCCAGCCGGTGCTCCCCCCCCCCAGCTGACAGCATCTGGGGGAGGAAGCCCAGCCGGCCTCCCCCCCCCCCCAGCCCAGCCGGCGCTCCCCCCCAGCTGACAGCTGGCGGCAGCGGGAGCGAGAGCCCGGGAGCGGCTTGAGCCGCCCTTGCTGTTCCCCTCCTCCCCCCACCCTTTCTCCCCCGGACTGCGCCGCTGCCGCCGGCCGGGCTCACTGCTCCTGCCGGGGCCAGGCGCGCTCGTCCGGAGGAGAGCCGCACCGCCTCCCTGCCCCTTCCCGCTCTCCAGGTCTGGCGACAAGGGGGGACGACTATGGGTACAGCTGTGTAACGGGCCCCCACTAAAGTCGGGGGGCCCGGTACAGCTGTACCCGTAGTACCCCCCTGTCGCCCGCCCTGCTGGGTGGCAAGACAGATTGGAGTTCTCCAGGGGACTGTCTGTTTCCATATTAAGGCTGTTACAGTGCCTGAGCAGTTTACACTTGATAACTGGTTGGTGAAATCTAAGGATGGGACTCACAAGCAGTCTGGGGTTTGTGCCCTGCTTCTCAACAGTCTGCCCTGAGGTTACTACAGTGACATGGGGAGCTTGACAACCTGTTCCAGTGTGAACTGTACTTATGTCTCAGGAGGCTCCTATGCAGTCTGGAGGTACCTTAGAATGTGGTCCACAAAAGGCAGCATGCCAGGTTGCCTAAGCTCCCTCATGAAGCCAGCCTGACAAGAAGGCTGTGTTCTCTCTCATGGAGCTCAGTGATGAAGGCCAGACTTCAGAGAGGCACCTGTCTCGGCTGCTGATGAGCAGCTGGTGAGAATGAGTTAGGTGCCCGCTTCGCTCCGCACACAATGACAACAGAGGAGATGCTCTTTTCTAGCCTTCCCCACAGTGGCTGAGATACCAGCCTTGATTATGGGAGAACCCTGGTTCAGATTCTAGGACTGTCTGATAGAGAGAAGGGATTTGAACATGGATCTGCTGCCTCTCAGGTGAGTGGTCTGGCCTAGTCACTGGGCTATTCTGATAGGTGTCTCTCTTATTAACATTGTTCCAGGTTAATTATTAAATACAGATTGGGCCAGAGAGCACAAGAATCCCTCTCTAGTGCAGTGGTGAGGGCACACACCTGAGAAGTAGTTAGTTGGTGTTCAAATCTGTTCTCAGGTAGAGGGGGGACTTGAACCAGGGGCCTCCCACATGCCAGTTGAGCAGCCTAAGTGCCTGGCTAACAGTGATGAAGGAAGGAGGTTTCCCCCTACTGTTTTGGGTGAATTCAGGTGGCCTCTGAGCATGCAGACCAGAACAGACCCTGGGAGTGAGAGAGGCACTCCTCTGCCTGTCTTCTCCTGGCTCATGGATTGCTCTGGGGCTTAGGTGGGAGATGGCACCCAGGTTTTAGCCATTAAGGTTTCCTAGGTGCTGAAGTGAGTTTGTGTCCATAGGTAGCTGAGCAGGGGTTTTGAGGATCACAGTGGTACTTGAAACTGGGACTTAGTGACTAAACACTAAGGTTTGAGGTACCACTATGATCCTCAAAACCCCTGCTCAGCTGCCGCCTAACTCTATAGACACCTAAACTCACTTGGCACCCAGGTTTTTGCCATTAAGGTTTCCTAGGTGCCTAAGTCCTTTTGTGGATCTGGGCCTTAGAGCCTCAGTTCCCATTAAAATAATCTGGGTTTCCCAATCCCTTAAATTGCTCTGACAATCAGGAACCAGTTGGCAAATCCTGCGATTTCCAGCCACAAGGTTTAATTAAATTAACAGAAAACCATATTCAGATTCAGCAGGATGAATTGCTGACTGTTATTAAATAATGCATTGGGCTTTCAATTGCACAATATTGTAATGCGGGTTTCACTGTACCCCGTTATGTGCAATTTATTTACAGTGACTGCCATTCCGGAAAGCTTTAGATTTAAAAACAAAAAAGCTTGCCTGTGTGGATTCACATTTACATCATTAATGTACAGATTTACACAAGAGCAGAAAGGTTGGCTCTTGCTCCCAAAGTTGCCACTCTGTACTACCTGCACCCGCATTCTGCTACTTTCATCCCCTCGTAGTTATATTTCAAAGTGGGTACCCCAGCATCATCAGTGTAGAGGATGGAAATCGAATCTAGTTTGGTAGGAACACAACAGGCCTTGGCAGCTTTCTTGGGGTTTTTGAGGTGCACTAAGGTTTGGACAATAGCATGTTTCGTCGGGGTCACGTTGTCTGTCAGAGGGAAAAAGCAGCCCCCTTTGCATTCAAATGCATCATAATCTGTGGGCGCAATGATCCAGGAATTCCAGCCAATGTCTTTGAAGTTCACACGGAGGGAGGTTCTCCGGCAGTGGCTGGTACCAGTGCTTCTCTTGCTTCTAGATGAAGGCTTGTGGAGTCCAGGGACGGATAAAGATTTCTCCTCTGCCTCCTCTTCCTCTTCGGGCAAAGTGCTGTTCTTTGCTAACTTCTTTAGCACGCTCTCCTGCTCATGAACAATCATCTCCCGGAGCTCGACTCTGGTCTCCTTGGTCCCGTTACTGCGGTCATTGGAGAACACTATTAACAAGGGCAGATTTTTAGTGTCGGGCATAACACTGATGTCTAGCTTCCCACAAGCGAAGTCACCCAGGGTTTTCTTCTCAACAACAACTTCAAGCTTGTTTTTAGTCTTTGATTTGTCTGTCCTGACCCATCTTTTCACAGCACTGGACACCTCAAACATTTCCCATCCACATTCCTGGATATCTTGGGAGGCAAGGAATGAGTTGGTGCCTTCTGGACTTTTCCAAAGGTCTCCATCCAGAACATCATAAATGACCATGTTGCCTTCCAGTCTAGAGAGTGGCCCAGTGTCACTATTACAGGATATGTGGATTCTCAGCTCAGCCCTGGTGACGTCTTCGTGCCGCGGGATAGAGACGTTGAAGAGCAAGATGTGTTTCTGAAATGGGTTTTCATCCAGGGAAGCCAGAGAAACAACATCTGCAACAGGAAATTAAGAAATGCTGTCACCCTGCCTCCTATGAGAGAGGCTAATCCAATGAGGAGGATGAAAGTACTTATCAAGCTGCATGCTATATTTCAGAAGAAATGCCCACCCTCTGCTAGGAGCTGCTGGGAGTGAAGTTACACCATGGCCACTAGCATTAAATAAAACAGACCGGCTTCACTCCTGAGGTATGGGTTTAAAACCCAGATGGCGGTCCCTAATGGTGGCAACTCCACCAGGGATCAAGCAGCGGTGGCCCACAGTAACCACACCTTCAGTTGCACTCTGTATGTGCGTGCATGAGTGTGGCGTGCTCACACATAAGGAGCCAGCATAGCCCCCAAAGGAGGTGGTGCTGGCTCTTAACGGAGACATGACTTGGGCAGCAGGGGAGTGTGCAAATGTAGTGGCTTCCCATCGAGGCTCTGCCATGGGGCCTTTCTAAAGAGCACTGGCAGGAATTAAAGCTGTAAACCTCCAAGGAGGTTTGTAATACAAATTCCATTGCCATTACCCTGCCCTGGGGTGAATTCCCCTTCCAATGGAGGGGGTTTCTCAGGTATAGGGAGCTGTAATTTACATCTCTAGTTTATGCTCCCCGGACCAACTTAGCTGAGTTCCCCCATACTGCTAGCATAAAAATCATCTTGCACGGGGGAAGAATTAGAGAAGACAATCAATCCTTTAAAGTCTGAATTAGAAGCTCCAGGTTCTGGCTAGCTTGGTGGCTCAGTAATCAGATACAGCAGAGACTCGATTATCCAGGATGATAGGGAAAAATTAATCCTGGTTAATAAAATCCCAGATAATCACCAGGAAATATGGGGGGGAGGGGTTGGTTCACCAGCCACCCTGCGCCGGGGAAGGGGGTGTTGGTTCACTGGCTGCCCTGCACCCTGGTGGGGTTTTTGTGTGTGTGTGCTTGGGGCAGCAACAAAGCCAGAGCCGGCCCTGCGACTTACGCATATTTTTTTTTACATCCTGGTTAATCCACATCCTGGTTAACCCAATTCTGGATAATCGAGAGTCTGCTGTATGGAGCCTTTCACCTCTAAGTCTTCAGGTCCAACCCAGCTTGGTAGGGCTTGATATTCAGAGGTAAACAGAGCACCTGTAATTCCTGCTGAAGTCCATGGGAGCTGGAGGTGCTAGGCATGTCTGCAAGATCAGGCTGGTTGTGAGTTGGTATGTTACCCACAGCTGATGGCTGTCTACTGCTCTATGTGAGATAAGCGGATGGGTGTCAGTCCAGTTTCTAATGGACAAGTGTCCACCCTGCCAAAAGCATCTTCACAATGGCCAATCGGAGCAGAGGACAAGACCATGGAGACTGCCCTCTATAAGGGTCCTTCTGCATTGGGGTTGGGTATGGCTGTGGGGGAATGAGGAAATGGCTGTAGTGCTGTTTGTGCTGTGTCTAGTCTGTTCATAAATGGAAGCATGGATTCTTCTTGGCTGGTTCCTTTTGCCAGCATTAAATTCACTTAAAACACTTACACCCCCCTGCTTTTATTGCTTCTTTTGCTGGGGCTTTTAAACTCTTTGAGTTGTATATTATCTTAGATAGATGCAGTACTTAATTTGTAATGAAAGTGTTGTCAGGGTTCGAGCAATTACGTGCCGGAGCTCAAGCACATTTTTGTATATTCATAACTGATGCAGCAAGCCCAGAAGTGCTGGGACTCAAATTAAGCCCTGGGTGGATGCATATTTTACTGCTAGGCTGAGCTGAGCTGGGCCTGAACCAGAACCCCAGATCCAAACACTCCAGAGCTCTGAGGGTGAGGGTTGGTGTTCATAACTGAAATCTGGAGCCATCTTCCCTGCTCAGCTCCTATCTTTATAAAGGGCTGGAGCAACATCCTGGAGCCAAACATCCTCAAATGTTCCAAAATCTAGACCCAAATTGTGCAGCTCGGCCCCAAATCTCTAGTTTTGAGAAAGAAATGCCGGGTTACCAGGTTGTGGTGACTCATGTGAATCAGGATGAGATGAAAGGGGAGATGGCATGATGTGAAATCAAAGAAAAGGACTTAAGACCTTGAAAATTATAATAAAATAGGGAGTGGTGGAAAGGATAACAAAACAGACTCTGTCTGGGATTTTCAAAGAAACCTAAGGGAATTAAGCTCCCAACTCCCTTTGAATTTCAATGGGATTTGAAACGGACTCTCGTGCTTCTCTTAAAACCCCAGCCTCTAGTCTTAAAATATCTCCTACCTTCAGCACTGAAGCTCCGCACAATATTGGATGCAGGGATGGAGGACTTGTCCTTGGCATATCTGTTGTACAGGTCAATCATGAATTGCGGCGGCTCCTCTCGAGACCTCTCTTGCGAAGGGACGCCCGATAAGTTCAAACTCCTCAGGAAATCGGCTTTCATGTTTTCCAGGAAGGTTTTAAAGTTGAAATGGGTCTCGCCCTCCACCTCGCCGGGATCCCCAAAGGATTTGTCCGAGTTCTCCATAGCTGATAATTTGCCCCAGGCTTCCAAGGGCTTGCCTCTTGCCAAACAAGCGATGATGTTGAAAACCGACAGTGCAGCCATCACCCCAAAATAGTGCATTTTTCATATGCTCACTTTCCAACAGAGAAGGGAAAAAACAGACAGGGATATTCCAGTTGATTAGCGCTCTGCTTTCATTTAGAGGCGGAAGAAAGGGAAACCGAAGGCGAACAACCGGAGTGCCCTTTGCAAAACACTTTCTTGAGCTCTCTTGCAGTCTGTTGCAAACCCCAGCCGCTCGTCAGTTGTCAAGCAGATTGGTTGTACACTTGCCCTTATCTCAGCCTATTGATGCCATGCTTCAGCTTCTGTTATCTAGCAAAGCTCTTAGTTAATGAAGATTCTATAAACATCTGAGAAAAACACATGTGGCTGGACACTGGACACTGTAAAGAATGCACATTTCACTGCAGGGTCATCCGAGCTTAATGATCGGTTTATCATTTCTTTGCCAACTTTGAGAGGACTTCAGAGGAACGTTTGGGGGTGGGGGCGGGAGAAGGAATAAGACTCTGCTTTTCCCCAGTCCCACATAAAAACAAAAAATTAGGGAGTAAGAACAAAAAGCTCCATTAGCAGAGAGCAAATACCACCCTCAAATTTATGCCATGGTCCCTTAATGCCCGTCCTCCAAAAATCAGTCATCTGATGGAACCCTTTCTTTTGTCTTGTGACAATGCAAACAGCCTTAAAATTTCCTTCCATTTATCGGCCAAGAGCTTTTATTCGTACACAGTGAAATATCTGTTTTGTGTCAAGTTTGCCTCAATTTGTTTGCCGGCTTGTCCATTTTTAGTTTACATCCTTTGGTGAAGGGGGTAAAAATAGCTGGCTTTATAGGATGTTATGTAATGTACTTTCCTAGATACTTGTACACGAGGCCTTTGGTTAAACTAGTTCACTCCTATGTCACTGAAACAATAACTGGTTGTTTTTGAAGATAAAGCCAGGCGTGCTAAGCCTGAGTGAAACATAAAGCCCCTGTGAAGACACTGAAGACTAGCCAAGGATATGTTTGTGTGCCAGGTAAATATAGGCCAAGGCAAAAAATAAGAATTCTGAGATATTTTTGTATGCCTTAAGAAGGAAAAACTCCAGTTAAAATATTTAAAATATTACCCGATCTATAATCTCATCTAATTTAATTTAATCATTCTAATGCTCTAATCTAAGTGTACATAATCATTTTACTTAATCTATCTGAGTATTATTTTTAGAGAACCAATTAACCCCTAGTGCCTAGATGGAATGTTGTCTCATTGGTACTATGAGATCTCAGATCACCTAAATGAAATATCTCATTGCAAAGACTCATGAAAGTTTCTGCCTCTTAGGGCTGGTCCCCACTAGGGCTTAACGTCGACTTTAGCAAGCTAAAGTCGATTTAAGCCTGTACCCATCCTCACATGCATGCCCTTAAAGTCGATTTAAGGAGACCTTAAAATCGACCTAATGAGAGGAGAAGCTGAAATCGACCTCTCTCTGGGTCGATTGTGATCTAGTGAGGATGCATGGGACGTTAGCCTCCGACCTTCGGAGCAGCTCCGCAGGCCCCCCCACCCACCCGAGCAGCCCCGCGCCGGACCCCCGCCCGCCCGAACAGCCCCACGCCGGCTTCCCCCACCCAAGCAGCTCCGCGGACCCTTCCGCCCGCCTGAGCAGCCCCGCGCCAGCTCCCCCCGCCCGAGCAGCTCCGCGGACCCCCCCGCCCACCCGAGCAGCCCCGCGCCAGCTCCCCCCGCCCGAGCAGGAGGGGGGGAGCCGGCGCGGGGCTGCTCGGGTGGGCACGGGGATCTGCGGAGCTGCTCGGGCGGGCACGGGGGTCCGCGGGGCTGCTCAGGTGGGCACGGGGGTCCGCGGAGCTGCTCAGGCGGGTGGGGGGGAGCCGGCGCGGGGCTGCTCGGGCGGGCGGGGGGGTCCGCGGGGCTGCTCGGGTGGGCACGGGGGTCTGTGGGGCTGCTCAGGCGGGCACGGGGGTCAGCCGAGCTGCTCGGGCGGGCGGGCGGGGGGGGGAGCCGGCACGGGGCTGCTCGGGCGGGCGGGAGGGCCACGGAGCTGCTCGGACTGGGGCTGGTCCCCTGGGGAGCCTGCCCAGCTGCCCCAAAAGGTGGTGCCAGCTGGGGACTCTCAGCACTGTTGGATACCTACCCACAGTGCAATGCTGGCTATGTCGACCACTGCAAAAGTTTAAGGACAGACACTGTCGACCTGCTGTCCTTTGTGGGGACGCATTAAGTCAATTTTCTAAAGTCTACTTTAGAAAATCGACTTAAGGGAAATCGACCTTCTGCTGTAGTGAAGACATACCCTTAGTAAGGGTATGTCTTCACTACCCACCAGATTGGTGGGTAGTGATGGATCTATTGGCAATCGATTTATCACATCTCATCTCATCAAGATGCAATAAATCGATCGCCAAAGGCACTCCCGTCAACTCCGGAACTCCAGCTCGCCAAAAGGAGCAAGGTGGAGTCGACGGGGGAGCGCACCGCCGACCGCCGCCACCTTGAGAATGGCAGGTAAGTTGACCTAAGATGCGCCGACTTCAGCTACGTTATTCACGTAGCTGAAGTTGCATATCTTAAGTCGAACCCTCCCCCCTAGTGTAGACCAAGCCTAGGTCTCATTGCTGGTCATTCTTCAGATTTCTCACAGGACATACTTAGCCCACTGCGTAATGCAAGCTTTCTGTAATTCAGCTACTTCCACCTATTTCTCTTCAAAGCAGACCTAGAATCTTTGGTTCTAGTTCCTGCAGCAGTTCCTAGGAGGTTCATAGATTCATAAAGAGTAAAGCCAGAAGGGACCACTAGATCACCTAGTCTGTCCTCCTGTCTATCACAGGTCATTAAATTTCACCCATGTACCTGTGTGATAAGCCCAATAAGTTGCGTTTGATTACAGCATATCTTCCAGAAAGGCATCTAGTCTTGATCAGAAGACACCAAGAGATGGAGAATCTATTCTTCTTTTGGGAGTTCATTCCAGTGGTTGATCATCCTCTGTTAAAAATTGATGCTTAATTTCTCATTTGAATTTGTCTGGCTACAGCCATTGGTTCTTCTTATGTCTTTCTCTGATAGATTGAAGGTCCCCTTAGAACCTGGTATTTTCTCCCTGTGAAGGTACTTAGATACTGTAATCAACTCAGCTCTTAATCTTGTTGATAAACTCAACAGGTTGAGCTCTTTAAGTCTGTCATCCCAAGGAATTTTCTCCAGACCTCAAATAACTTCCTTGCTGCACCCTGTCCAACTTTTCAACATCTGTCTTAAAATATGAACACCAAAACTGGATGTAGTATTCCAGTATTAGTCTCATCAAGACAGAAAATCACCTCCCTATTTACTATTCCCCTGTTTATGCATTTAACTATACATTAGCCTTTCTTGTCACAGCATCACACTGGGTGCTATGTTCAGTTCTTTGTCCACTCTGACTGCTAAATCCTTCTCAGACTCACCACTTTCAGGACACAGGACACCATTCTCTAGGTATGGACTGCATGGCTTGTTCCTAGGTGTGGAACTTTGCTTTTGGCTGTACTAAAATTAACTGAAAGGGCCCACTTTACCAACTAATCCAGATTGCTCTGTACGACTGCCCTTTCCTCATCATTAACCACTTCATCAATCTTTGTCATCCACAAATTTTTCATTGATTTTTTTAAATGTTTACTCAGAAATCTTTGAAAATGTTGAATACCATCAGGCCTAGTAACAATTTCTGTAAAACAGCCTTGTTCAGTGCTGATTCCCCATTGATAACTATTACTTGAGATCTGTCAGTTAGCTAGAACTTAATCCATTTAACACATTCTTTATTGATTTTTGTATAGTGCTAATTTTTTAAAATCAGAATGTTGTGTGGTACTTGGTCAAATACCTTAGATAAGGCAAAGTATATCACATCTATGCAATTAACCTTTATCAACCAAACTTCTAATCTGAATCTAACCAGGTTTGTTTGACCAGACTTATTTCCCATAGAGCCATGTTAACTGTCATAACTTTATTCTCATTTTTTTATTCTTTAGCAATTGAACCACAGATCACTTCTCCATTATATTGTCCAGGACTGATTTCCTGTTAACCAGCCTATAGTTATGCAGGTCATCTCACCTGCCCTTTTTGAACATTGGCGCAACATTAGCACTCCTCCAATCTTCTGGAATTACTCAGGTATTCTACAATTTATTAAACATAAACATCAATGGGTTTCCTCATCCAACTCTTTTCGTACACTCGGTGCAAGTTTGCAGGGCCCGCTGATATAAAAAACATTTACCCCTCATAGATATTTTCTAACATCCTCCTCAGTAACTAACAGACTGGAAAGTATTTCCTCAGTTAATTTGGTCGTCAGTGAAATGGCTTATGGGACGCTCTTAACAAGAGAAGAGAACCTGAATGGAAGTGGGTTGAGAAAATCCACTTCAAAAGAAGACCGGATACAGGGAACAGGAGCAAGGCTGTCATCCCCCCAACTGCAGCTGGTGACATCTGCACTGTTACAGATTATTTTAAATGGACCAGAGATGACATCTTAAGTGCAGTTGCTAGAATGGTCATATTACAGCAAAGACACTTGCCTAAAATCGAGCCAAATCCCATTGGTTCAGACCCAAGCCCTACTAAACCAAAGTGCTTAATAGCAAATATTTTATATTAGGGTATCATATCAAAGGCCCCAGTATGGATTGGGAATCCTTATGCCGGGCACAGTAGTTGGTGTTTTCAAACACAGCTGCTTTTAGCTCCTAAATCCATATTTAGGCTGTTATAAGTGTGAAGAGTGCCTTGCCTGGGTGGGACTATGTTATCTAACACAGTGGGTCTTGCCTGGGTGGGGTTTGTTATCTGAGACAGGTAACGTAGGAGTTTCCCTGCATTGGGGGAGGGAGGAGCCTCAAGCCCATGAAGAAGGGAGGAGCAAAACAGTCAGTTCCATCTTGGCTGGCTTCCAGGGAGGAGGCCAGGGCCAGAGAGCTCCATCTTGGCTGGTCTCCAGGGAGGAGGCCAGGGCCAGGGGAGTTCCATCTTTGCTGCACATGAGGCAGGAGGCTTGCCAAGGTAGCTGGCAAGGGTTCTAGACCATCTTTGGCTATAAAGATGGCTCTACCTTTTTCTGATACTTCTACTTAGCTGATGTAAGTAAATTTGATTCTTCTAATAAGCTGTGCCTTTTGGGGTGTTGTTTCCTTTTCAGACCAAAGTGGGAAACCCCAAATGTAAAGTGTCTGTATTTCTGCCTTAGCCTTTTTCTTTATTAAATTTTCTAGTTATAAAACCATCTGGTTTATTTCCTTAGGGTTTTTCTCTGCTTCCAGTCTGGGAAGGGGGAAGGGAAGGGAATAGGAACCAGGGCAGCTAGGAGCCTAGCTGGAGTGTGGAGACTGTTTCTCCTTACCGTCAGGTTAGACGGGGGAGGGAGGAAGCAGTTTCCAGGGTCTGCCTCTCAGGTAGAGAGAGATAGGGGTGGGGGAAGTCTGCCTTCAGCCGGGGAGGGTGAAGGACAGAAAGCAGCCTCCAGGTATCTAACTTTGAAACCCAGAAAGGGGTACAAGGTTAGGGTCTGGCTCTCAGGTTGAGAGAGACAGGGTTAAGGGAAGTCTGCCTTCAGCTGGTCAGCATGAAGGGAAGCAGTCTTCAGGTTTCTGACTTTAAAACCCAGAGAAGGGGTACAAAGTCAGGGTTAGGGGAAGATCAGGGGCCCCTCCAAGGTTTTGGAAGTATACCCGATTGGTGGCAGCGATTGGTGACCCCAAGAACCCCAACTGGCAAGGTGGGGGTGTCCAGGGGTGGAGGACTTGTTGGTCTGGCATAGAAGAGGCCCAGCCTTTGTACTCAAGAGCATAAGGGCTGGGGGTACCCCCTCTTACATAGGCATTTCATAAATTCCTGATGTTCTGAGCAATTGCAACTCCCACTGCAGTCAACAGGAGCTTCAGTTCCTGAGCACCTTTGAAAGTAAGGCCACTACAAGCCTAAATACAAATTTAGGGGCCTAAGTTTTGGCACCAATAATCGCAGTACAAGTCTGGAATTAAATGGTGCATGAGCCTTTGACAGAGGGGCCAGTCGGGAGATTGTGCAAGATGATCTCACCACTATGAGGCCACATCCTGCTCTCACTTACCCCCATGGACTTCAGTGGGTGGAGTTAATAACAACAAAGCCTACAATCCTGGTCCTGTAGTCTCACTATACAGCAAGTCAGTGGAAGTGGGAAACAAGATGGGGACAGTCTCCTGGAATGCAGTGATGCTAAAAAAAGAGGCTTAGAGAGCCAATTTAATTTGCATTTCAGTGGAATGCTGTAACTAAGGTTACGTCTATACTACCCGCCCAGACGTGATAAATTGATCCCCGAATTGATACTTGTACCCCACCTTGGCAGGAGGAGTAAACAGAGTCGACAGGGGAGCCACCACGGAGGACTCACCACCATGAGGATGGCTGGGTAAGTCGAACTAAGATACTTTGACTTCATATGCAACTTCAGCTACGTGAATAGCGTAGCTGAAATTGCGTATCTTAGTTCGAACCTCCCCTCCCCCCCCAGCCCACAGTAGCCCAGGCCTAAGAGAGTGAGTGCACTCCTTGGATGTAGGAGCTGTGGAATATCAAGTAGGAGTAGGGAGATGGTATTATTTCTGTACAAGGCATTAGTGAGACCACTACTGGATACAGTGTCTTGTTCTGCTGTCTATTTGCCAAAGAATGATATTAAACTTGGGGATTCAGGACAGAGCCATGAGAGAGATTTTTCCAGACCTCAAAACTACTTAGCGAGAGACTAAATAAACTTTATTTAGTTTATCCAAGAGAATGGTAAGAGGTGACCCGATCATGGTATACAAGTATGATAGAACCTCAGAGTTAGGAACACCTCAGGAATGGAGGTTGTTCGTAAGGCTGAACATTATGGTGGGTTCTTTCAAAAATTTAAAACTGAACATTGACTCAAACCCTAATATAGCTTTGAAGCTTTACTATGCAGAAGAAAAATGCTGTTTTCCCTGTACTTATTTATTTATTTGTTTGTTTGTTTTTAGTAATTTACATTTAACACAGTACTGTGCTGTATTTGGATTTGTTGTTGTTGTTATTGTCTCTGCTGCTGCCTGATTTCATACTTCCAGTTCCAAATGAGATGTGTGGTTGACTGGTCAGTTTGTAACTCTGAGGTTCTACTGTGCCTACTTGGAAGAAACTTCTGATAGTAGACATCTTATATCTAGCAAAAAAAGGCATAAGAGCCAGTGATTTGAAGCTGGACAAATTCAGAGTAGAAATGAGGCACAGTTTTAATGGGGGTGGGGGAGTGGGGGAGGAAAATAACCATTCGAACAACTTACTAAGGAGAAGATAGATTTTTTCATCACTTGAAGGCTTTAAATCAAGATTAGATTTCTTTCAAAGACCTGCTCTAGATCCAAACAGAAGTTACAGGTTTGACTCAGGAGTTACTGGGGCAGGTTCTCTGGCCAGCATTATGAAGGAGGCCAGACGAGATTCTCATAACGGTCCCTTCTAGCCTAAGCTACTAAAAATTATTATGACAAGCATAACTATGCTTTTCCAAGTAAGATAGCTTTGATTTCCTTCTAATTAGCACAATGCAATAATCTATATTTAGAGACATGAAACATGCATGAGATTTAGAGAACCATTTTAACTAGTTTAGATACTACTGTACCTTTAATTTATTTAGCTTTTGTTAAAAGCATTTAACAATCGATCTAGAGGATATAAAGTATAACTTACAAAAATATAAATCTTGGTTATTTTTAGTATTTAAACATATTACTATATAGTTTGTGTTATTCAGAGAATATATACGTTTAACAATCTGAAATTAACCAGCAAACAAGTGACTGTGGAAAGGAGTTACGTACGTCTTTTGTAAAATATATATTAGGGAAAGGTAACCAAAAGTGGTTATATTAACATACTGTATATATAAAAGCTTATACAGTACACTACATTTGAAACCCAAAGAAAAATGTACATATTAAGCCTTTTATTACAGCATTCTTTTTCAGTATAAATATGTGGATTAAAAGGTATGAGTGAGCGTTTTAGGAAAAAAACCAAAAACCTTACAATTTTTGTACAAAAAATATGATTCTAGAGTAAGCCTGCCTTTGCAGAGTCCATTTTTCACCTTCTTGGTTAGCTGAAGAGATAAAACAGTCAGGAAAATAGCACCTAAGAATGTATCTTAGTCCTCAGTTTATGGCAAACTGTTTTAAGTAGAAGTGATTACACTAAATACCAGATTTCTTAGCTAGACAGGTTAAGAAGAGCAGTTTTGTTTGTTTTTTTAAAGTGGAGGAATTCTGACAGATGAATCTCTGTTAATTTGCAAGACACATGATGACATTAAAGGAGAGATCTTTTGAGGGGAGCTTGTGTATTATGTTAGAGTCTCCTCATTCTTTCTGTGGATGGAGTTGTAGACGTGTATTCATTCATAAGCACAGACCAGTTGATTTCCCATTCACAACTTTCCTGGGGGTAGCTGGGCAGGGGCCGCTGTTTTCCTTAAAGGAGCATTGGTGTAGACTTATCGGCAGGCACAGGTCTCCACAGACATATTGGGGTACACCTTTAAAACGACGTTTTTGTTCTCGTCTAAGAACAGGACGCTGAGGGAGTTCATCTTGTCGGGAACGCAGCAGGGCTCGGGAATGCCTGGAATGATTCCCACGGCTTTTACAATGCTCTGGATTGTGGCATGATTCGATGGCCGGACAATCTGGAACAGAGAAGGAAATAAATTACCCCTTCATTTATGGGAAGTCCCTTTTCCATGTGCTTGGAAAAGAACCACCATTTTTTCCCCCTTCTTTTTTTGAACAAATGAAAATATGAGCCCAGATCATGGCTTCTCCCAGGCCAATGAGCCAGAGGGGTGCAAAGCACAGAGCCCGCCCCTTACCTTGGCTGGATTCTTACCCAAGAGGCAATTTTCAGTTATACAGCAGTGCTCATACTCCCCTAACTTATGCATATAGGCAAGCACTGGCAGTCCAGCTAGCACTCCATGACCTAGGACAGGGGGCATGGCTAGGCTACTACCACTTGCAGCTGGAATGAGGCATTTCCCTCTCCCCACTATGAAGACAGGTCTCACTGCTTCCGTCCCCTGCCTGCTCACAATAGGTTTTCCCTTTTCCTCCACATGCCTCTGACACCCAGAGGCCCAACATAATGTTTGGAAGAAACCATTGGACCAAAAGAATAAGGAGCATAAAGTGAGTTTGCAGTTCAACTGGTGCAATAGTGGTGCCTTAAACAATACATAGTAGGTGTTACTTTTACTACTGATTTTCTAATAACAATAGACCAACGATGTTCAGCAATGGGGAGACTTTTTAAAGGTATGACAGAATGGAAAGAGTTAAGTACAGGGTAATAAAATAAGCCAGGAATAAGTTTTCAGTATTTGGATCCAGGTACTGAAAGCACACTTCATCCAGCACTCTTCGATCCAAAAATGCAGTTCAGCTCCGGCTGCTTGTTCCGTTACTTTATTAGGCATGTAACAGCTCCATGAACAATTGTGAACCAAATCTGTGCATACAGTTTCCACAAACACATGCCTGCAGATCGGAAAATCCAGGGTTGCATATGAAGGAAGTTCCTTCACGCGCTAGTGAAATGCAGCAACCTCTAGGGTGGAACATGGCAGCTATTGAACAGCACACATTAGCATTACCCAGCTATTTAGGATAGAAACAATACCACATACAGTTGAAACTGTAGGATGATTTAAGGAGACAGAGTTCATTTTTCCCTGCCATAACAACAGTGCTACTTTCACTGAAAAGAAATGCCCTTGATGTTTTTTATATACAGGAGAGGGTTTTAGGACAAACAGGTATGATCCTACTTTAACAATCATAACATATCTCTTGCTGCTTTTTAGCTACAGGTGCACATCAGAACAAACTCAGCCATCCTAACATTTTCAAATGGTCTCAAACTAAACCAAGGAACTTGGAGCCACTCTGAGGGTATGGTATGTGCTGGTCCTTCAGGGTTCCAAGCCAGTGTCCCTACAAGAAGGCTTGTCCAGTGCTTTATCCTTATTCAGGCCAGGCTCAGAATTTTGCCAGCTTTGCAGGAAGCCTGGCCCAGGTTTTGAGCAACCATGGGCTAGCTTTTGTTTTATCTTTGTGCCAATGCATGTTCTTAAGGGAAAGCTTGCAAGGCTCAGAGCTGACGGCACAGCAGGGATGGTGCTGAGGCAGTGGTATAGTCATGGTTCAGATGTTACATGGTAGTGAGTTCAAGCTACACACTGCAAGCCAAATTCTGTCCTCATTTACTCGTTTTCCAGTCCCACTTTGGAGCAATTTGGTCCTAAGAGTACAGAGGGCGTGACTGATGCAGGAAAAAATACAGCCAGGAGGTGTAAGATATTAGGTTGGATATTAGGAAAAAACTTTTTCACTAGGAGGATGGTGAAGCACTGGAATGGGTTATCTAGGGAGGTGGGGGAATCTCCTTCCTTAGATGTTTTTAAAGCCAGGCTTGACAAGGCCCTGGGTGGGATGATTTAGTTGGGGTTGGTCTTGCTTTTAGCAGGGGGTTGGACTAGATGATCTCTCGAGGTCCCTTCCAACCCTGAGATTCTATGATTCTAAGATAAAGTAGTCATGTCACACCTTTTATCTTACACCTTCAGACCCTCATTAGTTGCTTTCCTCTTCTACAATCTCACCACGTGAGAAGTTGTACCTACTTATGCCAATTTCCTGACTCACACCACCCTAAGAACTGGGTGTTGTCTCATGGTTTTGACTTCCCCCTCCCCTGGAAAACAGACAAACCAGGCAACACTTAACTAGTTTCAGGAAAGTTTCACTTTTGGCTTTGAGTCTTGGACAAAGTGAAATTCATTGGTTTGAAATCTCACAATGGCTAAAAGTGAAAAAACGCTCACCACCATAGATCTCAGAGACAGGCACTTGTGGCATAAATACAGAGCTCCTGGTCTTCCACAGTTACCAGACAGGACAAGGATGTGTTGCAGCAGAGAGCTTAATAAATATAGGAACGTCCTGGCAGAGGGAGTTCTCTAGCTATTGCTGAAAGCATTAGTCTTGTGTTTAGGTCCTCACCCTAAATCGTGTTAGCACTGGATCCATCTCTCTAAAGGAGTAGCGGAAAGAAAAGAGACTTGGAAAATCAGAGAGGAGACTTATGAAAGCAGCAACAGGAAGGAGGCAGAGCCATATTTCAGCACAGCAATGGAGTCCACAATGCAAATGGCTCCATCAGAGAAATTTGATTTTGTCAGCTCAGGCAGTTGGCCTGGCTGGATCTGGAGATTTCAGCGATTCCAATACATTTCTGGTTTAATAGAGAAAAAACAAGAACACCAGGTAAGTGCCATGGGTGATGCTGATAATATATGTGCCCTATGAGTCACTAATGAGGAAAAAAAAGAATACTCCAAAGTGAAAGAAGCTTTTGATTCCATTTCATAGACAGATAGAAAATTATATATGAAAGGGCAAAATGTAATAAATGGTGCCCAGAACAATGGGAAACAGCTAAGACTTATTACCGGAGTAATAGTTCATAGCTTTGCAGAACATTGCAAATATGGAAGGTTAGAAGAACCAATAAGACACAGAAGAGTTGCTGGTATAAGAAAGACCAATTTATCAGCACAGTTTCAGTTAGATCCTGATCTCACACTAGCAAAAGCTATAGAAAAAGTGAGAATGCAAGAAACCATAAAGAAACAGCAATGTGATTTATATGCTAGCAGCATACGGGAGACTGCATCAGAAAACATTGACACAGAAAACAACGTTTGTGAATCGAGCAGTAAGACCAAATTTACAACATAAGAACAATGCACAACTGTGGTGGGAGAGGCCAAAGAACTGCCGTAGGAGAGAAGCTTGGAAAAGTTGCAGAAGGTGTGGAAAGACACCATGCCACAAATGGCAACAACGTTCAGCAAAAGAGGAAGAATGTGGGAGAAGCACCAAAAGGGGCATTTTGCAATACTGTGCAGGTCACTGAGAGTAGCGGACACAATCCAAGAATGAGTGTTATCAGATGAAAATGAATCCAGTCTTCTAGGGACTTCATCTCCAGTAGAACAGACAACACCTTGGTACATAAGCATAAATAAACAGTCAAAATCTTAAACTGAATATTGATACTGGAGCAACAGTCACAACAATTCCAAATACAAATTGTAATGGATCCCGGGATGGAGATCTGCAAAGAGCAAATGAAATTGTATGTGGGGATATACACTGGATGTTTTCTGGCTAGTTCCTTGGAAAATTGGAGATGGGACAGAAAGTTCTTCAACATATATATATATATATATATATATATATATATATATATATAGAAGAACATATATATATATATCTCTCCAACATATATATATATATATATATATGTTGGAGATTGATCAGATCACCTCCAAGACTTAATCTTTAAAGTACCATTCAGGACTATTTCCATGGAATTGGTAAACGGACATAGTAGAGTAAATAAGCTTATTCTGAATGGTTGGGAGTATGCACATTGGTTTTATAATTTAAGTTTTAATCTTTCAGATGTGGCATGGGTATAGAGTTCCTGGTTCTCCGGATGTGTTGTAGCAGGGAGCTTAATAAGCACAAGAACTTGTTGGCAGAGGGAGTTCTCGAGTTGCTGCTTAAAGCATGACTGTGTTCAGACTCTCACTCTACAGCACTGATTTTTCCACAATGACTCAATGTTCATAGACTGAGAGCCAGATCTACAGCTAGGGTAAGTCAGCATAGCTCCACTGAAGTCAATGCAGCAGTGATGATTTACATCACCTGAAGATCTAGGTGGTTGATATTGACAGGGGAACAGTTCTTGAGATGTTGTTAGCAATATGTCCTCCCTGATTAACCATGCCTCTCTGAAGGGGACTGGATGGCTCAAGAGTTGGTAAGTGGCTACGAAGTTGTTTCCCATTAGTAAGTGAAATAGAATCCAGTAGCGACTAAAAGTCATGAGGCTCATTTGTGAAAGTTTCACCGATGATGGTGAACTCTTATGTGAGTAGTCCTACTGAGAGGTTGCTTGCCAGCATGAGGAAGGGTTCCAGTTATGTGGGGTAAGTCTTATGATTGGAATACTGGTATGGAGGACTACAGCTGGTGCAGGTAGGATAAAAAAGAGATGTTTGTTGCATTATATTTCAAGAATATATTCACTTGTGCTGAGGTCCAGAAGGAGGTGAGAGGAAAACCAGTTGAACACACCCAAACTCCCTCCCAGAGTCCGATCCTGCACTCAATATATTCAAATTGCAAGGGCCAGATGAAATTCAACCTAGAGAATTTAAGGAACTAGCTGAAGCAATCTCAGAACCGTTAGTAATTACCTTAAAGGACTCATGGAAGATGGGCGAGGTCCCAAAGGACAGGAGAAGGGTAAACATAGTTTCTATCTTTAAAAAGTGGAACAAAAAGGACCCTGGGAATTATTGACCAACCAGCCTAATTTTGATACCTGGAAAGATACTGGAACAAATTATTAAGCAATCAGTTTGAAAGCAGGTGGTGGATAATAGGATGATCAGGAATAGCCTGCATGGATTTATTAAGAAAAAATCATGCCAGACCATCCTAATTTCCTTCTTTGACAGGGTTACTGGCCTAGTCAGTGGATAGGATATGTGGGAAGCAGTAGCTGTGATATATCTTTGTTTTAGTAAGGCTTTTGACACAGTCCCACATGACATCCTCATAAGCAAACTAGGGAAATGTAGTCTAGCTGAATTTATTATCAAGTGGGTGCACTTTCAACAACTGGCTGAAAGACCGTACTCAGTGTCAATTGTTCATTGTCACACTGGGTGGGTATATCTAGTGGGGTCCTGCAGGATTCAGTCCTAGGTCTGGGTATTAATATTTTCATTAATGATTTGGATAATGGAGTGGGGAGGATGTTTATACAATTTGCAGACGACACCAGGCTGGAAGAACTTTGGAGGACAGCTTTAGGATTCAAAACAACCTTGACAAATTGGGGAATTAGTCTGAATTGGACAAGATTAAATTCAATAAAGACAAGTGCAAAGAACTTCAATTAGGAAGGAAAATCAAATCCACAACTAAAAAATGGGGAATCACAGGGTAAGTGGTAGTACTGCTGAAGAGAATCTTGGGAGGGTTTAACTTTAGTGGATCATAAATTGAATATGTGTCAACAACATGATGCCCTTGAGAAAAAGGCTAATATAATTCTGGGGTTTATTAAAAAGAGTGTCATATGTAAAACATGGGAACTAATCATCTGCCTCTACTTGACACTGTTGAGGCCTCAACTGGAGTATTCTGTCCAGTTTTGGTGCCACACTTTAGAAAGGATGTAGCGAAAATGAAAGAGCCCAGGAGAGAGTGACAAAAATGAAAAAAGCTTTAGGAAACCTGAGTTGAGGAAAAGTTAAAAAAAACGGATATGTTCAGTCTTGAGAAAAGACTGAGGTGTGACCTGATAGTCTTCTGATATCTTAAGGGCTGTTCTAAAGAGCATGGTGATCAATTGTTCTCCGGGTCCACTGAAGTTAGGACAAGAAGCAATGGGCTTAATCTTCAGCAAGGAAAATTTAGGTTTGATATTAGGAAAAACCTTCTAACTCTAAGGATAGTCAAACTCTGAAATTGGCTTCCAAGGAAGGTTGTGGAATCTCCCTCACTGGAAGTTTTTAAGAACAGGCTGGACAAAGATCTGTCTGGTATGATCTAGGTCAGGGGTGGGCAAACTTTTTGGCCTGAGGGCCGCATTGGGTTTCCGAAATTGTATGGAGGGCTGGTTAGGGGAGGCTGTGCCTCCCCAAACAGCCATGAGTAGCATGGCCCCCACCCCTATCCGACCCCCCCTGCTTCTCACCCCCTGACAGACCCCCCCCCCGAACCTCTGCCCCATCCCCCCCCCCGCTTTATGTCCCCTGACCTCCCCCACTCCTAAACCCCCTGCCACCAACTACCCCCGCCGGCCCATCCAACTTCTCTCCTGGCCACCATCAGAACTGGCACTTGTTTGGCAATCCCAGCAGCCAGGCTAGTGATTGACAGGCCATGGAAACGGGACTTATCCCTTACCACAGAGGTAGCCTCTCCAGGCCAGGGGAGAGGCACTTGAGCAAGGTGTGTCAGGGTGCAGTGCCGATTCCTTTGTTTTGGGCATAGACTGAGGACTTCACTCTCTAGTAAGTTCATTATTAAGATCCCAGCAGAAAGGAAAACACTTCTCTCCTTATTTGTCGATGCTCAGCATCCCAGATGTACCACATGGCTTCAGCCCTATATCCCACAAAGAGAGCACTTAGTTCTTTAGTTACAGCACATCTATCTCCCCTTCCCATGTTGGCTGGTCTAGGACAAGTTTTCCCAGCAGCCTGAACCTGACCTCTAATTTTTATGAGATCCAAAATCACATGCCCACATTCTTGCTGATCTGGTTTTGAGTGACCAGGTTTTTATATGTCCCAATATTTGTATTTGCCCTTGCAAATAGTAATTCCTCCCCCTCCCATGTCCTAGAGATTAAGTAGTTTGCTTGCTTGGAAGTAGATAGCTGAAGACTTTATCCAAGAATTTAGTTTCCCTTCTCTGTGCTCAAATTGTAGATGCTCAAACTTAGAAGCAACAACAGAAAATTTGGCTTTATATCTCGGTATTGCATTTCTTTTCTCTGAAATACAAGTTGTGAGGAGCCAGCAAGCAGAGTTTCCAGAACAGTGGGATGCAACAAGAGACGGGCCCAAACCAAAACCACAGATCTGAACCCACACAGATTTTGAATCTGCATCTATCAGAATTTCAGTTCTGTGGCTCAGATGCATCTACAAGCCTAATACTTCTGAAGGCCAAGTAGTGACAGCATGAAAACTGGATTGGTTTTGACACCTGAATACTTAGAGGGACCTATGTTTATATGTTGCTATTCCTTACTTTAAAAACAACTTAGCTTGTTTATGATATAGTTCAGATTTGAACGTTTTTTGTATTCCGAGTAAGAATTCTTCATTCACTTTTGGCCCTATGCAGCGTGGAACAGCCGGTTTGACACTGAAAAACTGACAGAATCACTTTCTTCACAAGAACCCAGATTTTTTGGAGAAAAGGGGCTTATGGCTGAAGCACAGGAATGAGAGTCTGATGTGGATTCTATGCCACAGACTTCACAGATGGCCTTGGGTGACCTCTGTGCCTCAGTTTCCCCATCTGTAAAAATGGATGACACCTATTTCAGTTTTTGGAGAGTCTCTGATGTTAAGCATTATCTGTTATTTGTGTGCAGGTTGGGTAATTCATGGGCTAAGGTCAGAAGGGTCCACTGTGATCATTTAGTCTGACCTACTGCAAAACACTGACCATAGGACTTTCCTCAATTAATTCATTTTCCAACTAGAGCAGATATTTTCAAATCTAATCTTGATTTTAAAATTGTCAGTGATAGAGAATTCACCACAACTCTTGGTAATTTTTTTCCAATGGTTAATTACCCTCATGGTTAAAATATTGTGCCTTAGTTCTAGTATGAATTTGTCTAGCCTTTGGATCTTGTTTGTTTGCTGGATTGAAGAGCCCTTTATCACCAATTTTTTGCTCCTCATAAAGGTGCTTATAGGCTGTGACTAAGCCACCCCTTAACTGTCTCTTTGTAAACTAAATAGATTGAGCTCCTTCAGTCTCCCACTATAAGGCATGTTTTCCAATCCTTTAATTTATTCTTGTAGCTCTTCTCTGAACCCCCTCCAATCTATCAACATCCTTGTTAAACTGTTGACACAGTATTGCAGTAGTGGTCGCCAAATACAGAGGTAATACAACCTTGCTACTCAAAAGTCCTTGGTATATACATTATGCTTAACTGCTCATCTGAGCACTTTGCATGTACACATGCATTTTCTGTGTAAGAACATAAGAATAGCCATACTGAGTCAGACCAATGGTCCATTTAACCCATTATCTTGTCCTCCCAAGAGTGGTTAATGCCAGGTGCTTCAAGGGGAATGAATAGAAAAGGTAATCATTAAGTGATCGATCCCATGTTAACCATTCGCAGCTTCTGGCAAACAGAGGCTAAGGACACCATCCCTGCTCATCTTGGTTAATAACCACTGATGGACCTATCCCCCACAAACTTATCTGGTTCCTTTTTGAACCCTGTTATAGTCTTGGCCTTCACAACATCCTCTAGCAAGGAGTTCCACAGGTTAGCTGTGTGTTGTGTGAAGAAATACTTCCTTATGTTTGTGTTAAACCTGCCGCTTATTAATTCCATTTGGTGACCTCTAGTGCTTGTGTTATGAGGAGTAAATAACACTTCCTGATTTTCTTTCTCCACACCAGTCATGATTTTATAGACCTCTGTCATATCTCCTCTTAGTTTCTTTTCCAAGCTGAAAAGTCTCAGTTTTATTAATCTCATATGGAAGCTGTTCCATAACCACAATCATTTTTGTTATCCTTTTCTGTACTTTTTCTAATTCCAATATATCTTTTTTGAGATGGGGGGACCAGATCTGCACACAGTATTCAAGATGTGGGCGTACCCTGGATTTATATAGAGGCAACATGATATTTTCTGTCTTATTATCTATCCCTTTCCTAATGATTTCCAACATTCTGTTTGCTTTTTTGACTGCCACTGAGTGGATGTTTTCGAAGAACTACCAACAATGACGCCAAGATCTCTTTCTTGAGTGGTAACAGCTAATGTAGACCCCATCATTTTATAAGTACAGTTGGGATTATGTTTTCCAATGTGCATTACTTTGCATTTATCCACATTGAGTTTCATCTGCCATTTTGTTGCCCAGTCACCCAGTTTTGTGAGATCCATTTGGAACTCTTTGCAGTCTGCTTTGGACTTAACTATCATGAGTAGTTTTGTATCATCTGCAAACTTTGCCATCTCGCTCTTTACCCCTTTTTCCAGATCACTTAAGAATATATTGAATAGGACTGGCCCTAATATAGAACCCTGGGGGACACCAGTATGTACTGCTCTCTATTCTGAAAACTGGCCATTTATTCCTATTCTTTCTTGTCTATCTTTTAACCAGTTACTGATCCAGGAGATGACCTTCTCTCTTATCCCCTGACAGCTAACTTTGCTTAAGAGCCTTTGGTGAAGGACCTTGTCAAAGGCATTCTGAAAATCTAAGATCACCCTTGTCCACATGCTTGTTGACCCCCTCAAAGAGTTCTAGTGGATTGGGGAGGCATGATTTCCCTTTACAAAAATCATGTGGACTCTTCCCCCAACAAATGTACATTTGTCAGGTTCCTGAAGTTGTATAAATTGTGCCCTGCTTTGAAAGTGTGTTATTTAAAAATCCAGGTCTCTACAAAATTAATTATCTCCATATCTTACAAGAACTCCATAGATTATCCTTCCTAGTATTTTCTGATATTTCTTATGGTGCCCCCTGTTGAGGGCACAGATGATATCTACACATTTGAATGTAGAAGGATATCTCCAGTGAGTGTAGAAAACTCATTTGTTTGGTAGTGCTGAATGAGGAGTTAGATAGAAGATTGCTTAGACATATGCAGGTTCTAGCAGCAAAGAGGAAAAGCAGGAAATCGTAATAACCATAATGTACATCTTGCGTCAAATCTAGAAGGCAAAGCTCCCACAGGACTTCAGCTTGGAACTTTATTAGTAAGTTTCATCTACTTCTATCGAAGGGATTTAAAACACTGCAGTAACACTATTGTAAGATGTATTGTTGGGTCCCATTAAAGTAGAATCTTCCCTCCCATCCAAAAGCAGGTTGAAGATTTGCTGCATGAGATAATAATTTAATCCATTGCATATGCCTAGGTGCTGTGGTTTGAGGCTATAAAACTAGAAACTGGGATGAAGTGTAAATTGAAGATCCATATTAAGAAAAATGCCTTAGTGGCAATATCTGTTAGGTTTCAGAATAGGCTCAGACTAATTTGGTGGAAACCTATAGTGGACAGAGCACTGGACTGGAACTCAGGAGACCTGGGTTTATTTCCTGGCTTTGCCACTAGCCTGCTGGGTGACCATGAGCAAGTCGCATCACCTCTCTGTGCCTTAGTTTCCCCAACTGTAAAATGGGTATAGTGATACTGACCTGCTTTAAAAAGGGCTTACAGATCTGTGGATGAAAAGCACCATTTAAGAGCTAGTTCTTTTCATTAAACTAGTTTGGGCAGAGCACTTGAGCATAATGAAGGGGAAAATCCCACTGTAGCAGGAGCAGTTAGATGCCTAAGGAATCGTAAATCAACATATTGCAAATAAAGACAAGTGCATCAGCAGTAGAGACTCATACTACCTTGGGCATTGGAAACTCGCAAGCCCCAGCACAGTAATAGGCATCGAATGACTTGGGAGATATGATCCACTCATTCCAGCCAATATCGGCAAAGTCCACTTTCATGTATCTTCTAGAGCAAATCCTGGGCTCGTTCCATTGTTTTCGTCTGGCTTTCTTCATAGTTTTCTCATCAAAATGTAGCATCTGAGATTTCGAGAGAACCTCTGTGTTTTCTTGCCCTTTCCTCCTCCGGTCCTTGCGTGAGGGTTTGGCTTTTAAGGACTTGTAGGTACTTTCCCATAGGTCATGTTTGTTGTATTTGTTGTTGTTATATTCCACCTCTGGCAGCTCGTTGTTCTGGATAGAGCTGGAAAGAAATATGTCCCTCCTCACCCGGGTGTCCGTGGAAGCATTGGGGGAGAGGCTGGGATCCCCATCGCTGGAAGGGAATGGGTCATATCGCTGTAGAGTCACGGCTACACTGTTGGGTTCTGATATGGCCAGGTCATTAGCATAAACCAGTATGTATGGGAAGTGATTGGTTTGCTGCTCGGGGAAGTCCTGGTATTTCTCTCCAGAGTCCAGCTCCACACAGAGGACGAGCTCACCATCCCGCTTAGACTCCTTTACGATGTGGGAGATGTCCTTCATCTGCCAAGCCCCCCGCCTGTGGAGGAACACCGTGACATTGCCTTTCACCAGCCCATAGGCAGAGTTCTGGAGAATGCTTCGGAAAACGAGACTGAGCCGTGGGATCTGGGGCAAGTGGAGGAGGCGGTAGGACGAGTTCTTGGAGCGTTTGCAGAACACTTCCCGGTGCCGGGGGCACTTGTCCGAGTAAAAGTGGAATGTGGCGGTCAGGATCAACTCTGAGTCCTGCATGGACGTCAGATTGAAGCAGTACAGGGGCTTCTGGTCTAATAGCTCTGCAAGAGAGTAAAGAGAGACCAACAGATCAACGCTCAGGGGGACAATATATAATTAACCATGAATGCTGAATGTTGCTAGATAGTTGGGCTTACAGACCAAATGCTCTTCTCATGTACCCCACTGTAGGCCAAGAGTGACTGGGCTCAATGGAGTTACACCAGCTTAAAACCACACTAAGTGAGAGGAGACTAAAAACACCTAGAGACCCCAACAAGGTCAGTGCCTCAGCGTGCTAGGCTCTGTGTAAACACACGGGACTCCCTGCTCCCAAAGAGTTTATAGTCTAGGCAGCCAAAAGAAAGATGTAACAAAGAGCCCTGTGGCACCTAAAGACTAACTAAAGTATTGAAGCATAAGCTTTCGTGGGCTAATACCCACTTCGTCGGATGCAAGCAGTCTGACGAAGTGGGTATTAGCCCACGAAAGCTTATGCTTCTATACTTTATAGTTAGTCTTTAAGGTGCCACAGGACTCTTTGTTACCTCTGCTATTCCAGACTAACGCGGCTACCTCTCTGATAAAAGAAAGATGATCATCCCTGCTATCTAGGTGGGGAACAGAGTCATAGGGATTTTAAGTGGCTTGCCCAAGGTCACACAGGGAGTGAATCCAGACCTTTAGTATTCTGGCCCACTGCCTTAACCAAAAGATCAGCCTTCCTCCCAGTTCCTTCTGCGCCTCCTCATTCCTGTTCCTTCCCTACCTCGCTCTCTTTCCTATGTCCCTCCCACAGGTCCTCTCCCCCATCCTGAGAGAAGGAACAGCCTCGACATCCAACAAGCCCAGAGCTCAGAAAGCCAGCACCCAGGATTTGCTTTCAGCCTATACACACATGTGCACACCCAGGGGTCATTCTGCTGCTGTGTCACCATCTTCCCATGGGCTGGGACAAAGCAGCCTTGCTACCCCCTGACAGTTACCCCTCCCCATGTGCTGGAGCCAAGCAGGTTCCTCCCAGTCACCAGGGGCTCTGATGCTGGCACTGAAAGCAGGGAGACAGTGTCTCCTGTGCTCACGATGCACCCTCTATGAGTGCCTAGCTTGCATGCAGAAGGAAGAACCGACCTGACTGTTGGGTGCAGAGTGGCATAGTGCAGAGATTCTCAAACCAGAGGGAAAGGAATCTATTCTGGTGGAAACACGAAAAGCGTTATGGAAAAAATGTATTGTGCACATTCAGAGCTGAACAGCTGGAGAGCAGCGGCTGCTGGCCGGGCACTCAGCTCTGAAGGCAATGCAGCCATCAGCAGCAGCAGCAGCAGAGAAGTAAGGGTTCCAATACCATACCAGAATTGGGTGCCCGGCTAGCAGCCGACGCTCTCCACTCTCCTTTGGAGCTGGGCGAACAGAGAGTGGTTGCTGCTGGCTGGGCATCCAAGGAGGGCACGAGCTACTACAGACACAAAGAAGGGGGGCACGATCAAATAAGTTTGAGAACCGCTGGCATAGCGGACAGAGCAGTGGCCTGGGACTCACGTGACCTGGGTTCTACTCCTAGCTCTGCCACTGCCCTGCTGGGTGACCATGGACAAGTCACTTAATCTTTCTGTGCCTCAGTTTAACCAGCTGTAAAATGAGGACAAGGATCCTGCTCTGCTTTGCAAAGTGCTTTGAGATCTATGGGCAAAGAGTGCTAGATAGAGCTGGGTATTGATGCAGTGAGGACAGGGCAGACTAACAGAATGGGGCACAAGGGAGAGGAAGTGCAAAGCAGAGACAGGATGGGGTGGCTGCTTCAGGCTCTCCCATCCCTTCCTTTGACCTTCTTCATGCTCTCCTGCTCCCTCCCCCAGTCTGGCCTTGAGACCCTCTGGTTCCCACTGACTCCCCTCAGACATCCCTGGCTTTGTCCCCACTGCTTCTGCTAGGTGAGAGGTTCCAGTCTCCCCTGACACCCTCCCTCTGCTCTGGGCACCCTGTGCAGAGAAAAAGGGACTATTTGTCTCAGGCAAGGAAAGTCCCATGGAGCACTGAGCCTGAGGCAATAGAGATGCTTCCAACTGGAGATGAGCCAGAGCCAGCCTGGTGAGATTTGAGGATACTTCGATTGGGAGCCAGTTCCAAGCTTTGGGACTTGCCCATGGCTACTAGCTGAGTAGTTCATAGGCCACGTGTACCTTAGAGGATCTCCAGTTATGTGGCACTGAGGAGCCACCAGAGAGTCAAACCTACAGGGAGGGAGGGTTTCTGGTTGCTGGGAAGTGGAGCTAGCGGGGATTTTTCCCTATGTGAGTTCTAGCAACTCTGTCGCCTCTTATTAGGCAACTCACCTGCCTGTCTGCGTCCCCCTTACCCCAATGCCAGTTCCCAAGAGGAACCAAGCAGATACCACTTAGGAGGAATGGGCATAGAGCTCAGTGGGGCAGGGCCACACCAGGTGGGGCAGCAGCACCAGGCTACCAGCATCATTGCAGGAGAGGCCTGTCTGTACTTCAGCTTCTTTGCAGAGGATGGCCAAGGCAGCGAGAGGGAGTCAGAGGTGAGAGATGAAACAGGCCAGTGAGAACAGATCAGAGGAGTGTGTAACCCTAGAACACTCAGTCCTAGGGGTATAAAGAGGTGGAGGTTCTCACCCACCCTTCCATTCCTGCAGAGAAAGTCATCTACTGATCCAGAGCGTAGGATTGGGAATCAGGAGATATGGGTTCTACTCTGACACTGGGTTCAGGGAGGTTTGTAGTCAATGTGGCTAAGCTGTGCTTCCCCAGCAACACTATTTATACACCTAGTAGCTCTCATTGGGCTACCGGGAGTATGTGTACCCAGGCTGGGGAATCACACTCCAATTTGTAGTGTAGACGTAGCCTAAGGCACTCATATTCCTTGCCTCAGCTTCACTAGCTCTGTAATAGAGATTACTGCTTACCTACTTCTCAGGACTTAATACTTAGCTCTTCTCATTCACTAACCAGAAGGCACTTTACCCAAGTGATTGGTAAAATTTCTCCTGTTTGACAGAGGGGAGAATAGAGGCAGAGAGAAGGTAAGTGAGTTGGTCACAGTCACACAGTAGCTCAAGAGCTGAGACTAGTAGCCAGGTTCTGCTCACAGTCCAGTTCAATCTCTGCTAGACTCTGCTGCAAATGTTTACAAAATGCCTTGATAGCCGCAGGTGCACACACAGAACTTCAGTGCAATATAGTTTCATATCCCTTCTCCCCATCACCCCCTTTCTCCACCCCCGCCTCCTCCAACTACTCGGGATATGGACATGAAATCAGGGCTCTGCTAATTCTTCCCCACCAGAAACTAATTCAGAATCACACCAAACCAAGCACACAACTGAAGCTGAAGGGATCTTGGATGTCCTTCTGCAGTGGCCAAGCAGTAACAAGGTGAAATGGATTTGGGAGGTAAAGGCCCCTCAATAGCTTCAGCTGGTACAAAATGAAGCTGCTAGACTTTTAACCAGGCTGGGCTGAGTACAGGGCTGGCTGCCAGTTCATTTCCTATTGAAGTTACCGGGGACCTAGTTATTTTCTGAGGCTATCTTTCCCCTTTCTCCTACTTTTCAGCCCCATCCTAGCAGTTATGATCAGTGGGGAATATTAGTTGTTGATTCCCAGCGGAACTTACTATTGGGGGCAAGGTGCCATCAGCCACAAGCACACAGCATAGTGCTTTTGTCTGCTTTACGTGTGCAAGGTTCTGAATTGGAGTCTCAGTGGCACCAGCTGATCCAAAGAGCCACCAGTTCCAGTACAGAATGGAAGATATACCTTCATCCAGGCCTTCTTGTAAGTATGCAAATCAATTGGTAATTAATATGACTATTTCCAGGGACTAATCAGACAGGAGATTAAGGAAGATGCTATGCAGAATATGGGAGGATGTGGAATATTACTGTCTGTTTTGGGAGGGCAACTGACAACAGAAAACACATCTGAGGTTCCCAGGATACTTTAGATAGGAACTAAGACTAATATTACTATAGTCAGGATAGTATGTTTCCCTGTTTTACAAATACATTCTCTCATTTCTATTTCTCTATTTAAGATCGATGTTTTCAAACTTGGGTGTTTGATTTTCAGAGGCGCTGAGTACCTACAGCTCCTGTTGTCCCCACCTGGGACTGTGGGAACTCATCATATCTGTGAATGAGGTTACTTCTACATTTTAGGTATCTAGAATACATGTAAATCCCTAACCTTTGAAGATTTTCACCAGTAAAGCTTGTCTGAGTTCACCAAGCAAACCTATGGCATGGGGGACTTCTAATCCTATACTTTAACCGGTAGGCCATGCTTCCTCCCTGTATGCAGCATTTGGGGGTCTAGTTCAAAAACAAAGTAAATTTTCCCCCATGTATTGAACACATGTCCAGATTCTGGCCCTACTGTAGTTCTCTTGAACCTATTGACAGAATTGACACGTCCCCACAGAACATTTCAATTCTGTCTGTGATCCTAAGAATCTGTCAAAATGCCACCTGGCAAAAGGGTTCACTGTTCTGTAACAATAGCTCCTGACAGGCCTGATGAACTCAGTACCCCAAACACATTGCTCTTATAGTATTTATCCAAAGAAGCTCCAGTGAGGTATCTAGTAAAAGCTTGTGTCCTACTGAGCCTCGTAATTGCTGAGAGATGTATGTACTGAAGCTATTTAAGAAGTCATGTATATAGTCTGGAAAGTAGGTTATAAAGTCTGAGTCAAAGAGGGGTTGGCAAGCAGGTTTTGACCAGACAAAGGATATCTATTTGCTTCCCTGCCTTGGTTCACATGTAAGTCAACACAACGGAAGCCAGTGTCAACATGAAGATGTGAAGGCAACATGGAAACAGCTCACCAGGGAATTACCATGGGGTCATCCTGACTCTGGGGACAAAGCAATGACTTTGGGGAATATATGGGGAAGGCAAAAAGACACCCCTTCATCCTTCACTGAGGAAGCAAGAAGGACAGTGCTTTCTGCATGTGTGAAAGTGGGAGCCCAACCATGTTGGTTGGAAACACTGGGAGATTGCTTTAGGTGAGATAAACTATTTAGACAAAGGTTTAGTCCCTTCGAATTAAGTTTAGACTCTAGGGAGCATATTCTACTTTGTTTGATATGTAGTCATTCCTCTTGTCACCTCTGTCCTCAGTCGCTTTCCCTTAAACCTTAGCTTTTGATAATAAACTTATGATTGTTTGACCTGTAAATAGAGTTCACTGCTGTGATGTGATATTGGAGCTGATCCTCAGTTGAACCAGACAAGTTGGGGTGAACACCATCCCTTCGGGGACAGCTTAGCTGGTAATTTCTGAGAGTGTCCAGTGGTGAAGGGCGGGAGATTTCAGGGGAATGATCCAACAGGACTAAGCGGTTGGGGTGCACCTACTGTTAACCTGCAAAGCAAAGTAAGGGGTGACCGAGCCCCAAGGAGATTGTTTGGGTGGCTAACAGACTGATGCTGTCAGGGAGATGACACCCAAGTGAGCATCAGCCAGTATTTCTCCTAGAGGAGGGGAAGCTGGGGTGTTTACACGGTGACCTGTACTCCGGGGCACCCCAAGAAAGTGTCACTGTTGAATCAGTGTTTTCCCAGTGGAAAATTTCCAGCCAACTCTAGTCTCTAGTCACACAATCACAAGGTGGAGTCTAATGATGGGCAGCCCTTCAAAGGGTCAAACCTTCAGGTTTGATTTGTGTAGCCCCAGCTTATTCAAGTCTCTGAAGACTGGGAAAGTGGGGCTGGATATCTCAACAAGCTTTCCCCTACTGCCAACCATGAGCAGAATCAGAAACAGCATTTTAGCACTTTGATGTCCTGTAGGACACCAGGTGTGGCCACTGCTCCCCTCAGGAAAGCATGGAAAATAAGTGTCTCTCCATGATGACATAGCCATTGGTTTGGCAATATAGAGGTCCATGATCCAGATTGGGGTGGCCAACCTCTTGCTCCGGCGCCACATTCGACACTTCAGAAGTTAATATATGGCTCCTTGTATAGGCACCAACTCTGGGGCTGGAGCTACAGGTGCCAACTTTCCAATGTGCTGGGGGGTGTCCACTGCTCAACCCTGAGCGGATGCCACAGGCCCTGCCCCCACTCCACCCCTTACCATCCCCTCCCCAGAGCCTCCTGTGCCCTCACTCCTCCCCCCACCCCAAGCTTCCTGCATGCAACAAACAGTTGATCGGGAGGCACAGAGAAGGAATGGAAGGCGTTGATTGGCAGGGCTGCTGGTGGGCGGGGTGCGCTGGGGCAGGGTGGGTGAGCTGATGGGGGACTGCTGACGTATTATTGTGGCTCTTTGGCAATGTACATTGGTAAATTACAGCTCCTTCTCAGGCTCAGGTTGGCCACCCTTGGTCCAGATGAAGGATCCGGCTGTTCAGCGGACACTCCACTAGGGGGCTCCAACGCAGGTGCATGACGTCAGACTAGAGCCAGGCTGCATTTTGCGGAGGATTTCAACATTCCAAAATTTGAGTTCATTCCAGTTCTGAACAAAAAATCAAAAACGTTGATGTTCTCCACAAAATGGAATGGGACCCTGGAAGAGCCAGGGAGGCAAAGTGGCAGGAGACCAAGTTGCCTGTTCAGCCTTAATTAGGCTCTCTTGTGCATGTGTATTATAATGCAATCTTTAAGTACACAGCTGCATTACTATTCCCACTTCTGCATGACCCCTGTCTCATTTAGTGCACAAGATGGAGGTACTCGGGGAATGAATCTGGGTTGTGTAGCAAAGGAGGCTGGTGTCTGTTGGAGCCCTGATTTGTTTGTTCATGAAGTTGGGAAGTGTGTAGCAATAAGACATGACTAGTGGTTTAGACACTTGGTTTAGCCCAGGAGAACTGAATTCTGTCTGCTACAAAAGTGCAGGTGATTCTCAGCGAGTCAGAGATGGTCATAAATTGTGTGTCTGGCTTTTCGGGTGCCCAGTGTGAAACATCTGGGGCCAGATTTGCAGAACTGCAGAGCGTGCATGACTGCAACTGGAGCAGATTGGCACTGTGCATTGAATATATGGAGTTCTGAGTGCTTGGAAACAAAAATTAAGTTTGGAGAGTCTCACATTGGGAGCCTGAAGTGAGTGCATACTGTTGCCAATTTGGGCCTTAATATGGTTGCCTCACATCCCCATTTGGAAAATAGGGTTGGTACCTCCCTATTGTCGGACACCTCTGTGAGGTAACACCATTACTCTTTGTGCAGCACTCTTATTACAGCAAGGAATACTACAGATGAGCCCACGAGGAAGCTAACTTGATATTCAGTGCAAAGTTTAGATGTAGCAAATAGGGCACAGAACTACATTTGAATGAGGAAGATGAGAAATATTGAATCACTACTCAGTCAGTGAGCACCATCCATGCTATCCACTAAATGAGGCAAGGATCATGTGGAGGAAACCAGTATTAAGTGATCTTGTCATTAGACAGTCTCGTAATCCATATGTATTGGGGGACAAATTAAGATCACATGGGCAACCCTAATTCTGGCATTTCTTAACTTCAGAGCGCTTGATCCAATGGTCTTTTAAATATGTAATATAATATATCCTAATGCAAACAGCCTTATGTTACAGAGGACCATATGGATCCTAGGAAGGATGTACCCAACTTTTTTTTTTTTTTTAACCTAGAGCTATCACTGGAAGAGTGAAATTAAACAGATTTTATAGCTGCCACATTGTTTTGCCTGTCACAATAAAGGGTTGCCATAGGTGTTCTCTGTTCAGAAATGTCATGTATGTTGCGAAAAGAAAGTGATGTTTCCCTACCCCCCAAATTTCCCCCTTTCAAGAACTCTAGAATATCATGATCTGATTTTTCCTTCCTTTCTTTCATTTCTCCCATACTCGTCTTTGACTATAAGAGTGTCCATCTCAGAAAATGGCGATCCATATTTTGTAAATTACCAGGGCCAATAATAAGAAAAGAATGTTATAACCTTAATAACTCGAACGCAAGGGGCCTCGTGGAGGGGCTTTCCTCTTTCAAGCTGCTGAAGAAAGAAAGGAGATTTCGTAGAGAGGACACTACTTTGGAAGTCAGAACTCTGGTTTCAGACCTGGCTTTGCAGTTTACTCACTGTGTGAGTTTGGGCAAGTTGCTTCCAATGCCCTGTGCATCAGTTGGACTATCAATAAGATGGAAATAAAAATACCCACCTTTGTGAAGTTATGTTGATCTGTGAGACACTGGGTAAGAAATGCTGCTACTTAAATGCTAAGTACTATTACGTTTCAACAAATGGTTTGTGTGTATGTTTTAAAATAAACACAGCCACTCAAGTCTATTCAAGTTACTTTAAAAACAGATTAACTAGAGTATGAGTAAGATTACATCATAGGACAGAAGGAATTGGCTTACCAGATCAGACCAATGGTCCAGGACCCTCTCTCAGACAGTAGCCAGTATGAACTACTTCACTGGAAAGTGCAAGAAATGCTGTAGTAGGATGATAGGGAATCATCTGCAATTGGGGAAGTTTCTTCTTAGGGCGCATCAGTAAGTGGTTGATTAATGCTCTAATACAAGAGGGTTTATCTCCCTTCCAAATGTCTGGGTTTTTAAATAAAACTCTAGATGTGCACATTAACATTACATGACTTCAGCTGAGCATCAGCTGCATGCAGAAAATGTCGTTCATTTTAAAATACATTTTAAAGGACATTTTACATATACTTAAAATGCTGTAAGTTAATGTGCATTGTCATAGCAATGACTTGCTATAACTGCTTACTATAAAATCTTACATACTGCGTTGCACTTCACAGAATGCATGTGTTTAAAAACCTAATAAATCCTGACACAGATGCAAGTTTTGAATGTGCTTATCTAAAAAGCCTGAATGCACTAAAAATAATAATTAAAAAAGCCTCTTTTGAAGTGAGAGAACTGATACCTGTACTGGAATTCCAAAAGGGAGGCTTTTTTATTTTATTTTGCTAATCTTTTCCAGTTAGTCGAAACAATATCTGGGCCCTGTGCTGGAAAGGGTTTCTCAAAGATGCCCTGGGCTCGGGCATTAATGCCAATGCTGTAACTTTTTTTTTTTTTTTTTTTTTTTTTTTTTTACCAAAGTGCCCAAAAAGCATCAGTCTAAATATTGAACATGGCTTTTGTTCAGTTAAGTGAGGGACGGTTTCCTAGATTGATTTAACAAACGCATTTCAGAAAATAGTGTTTTGGATGCATTAGGTCTCCTATCGTTGCCCTACCTCAAAGAAAGAGATTCCCCCACCCACTCTATTCGTTTTAGAGCTAATTCTAGGTACCACAATATAGGGAGAGAGGGAGACGTTTTAGAAGGTCCGATAGGTGGCGCTGTTTCTAACAGCAGCTTCTGGGCGCCTTTGAAAGACGTGGATGCAAAACAAATGGGTGAAGTTTGCACCGTTGTCATCCTAGTTGGGGACTATTCAATGATCTCAGGAGCGAAGAGACCCTCGACACTCGCGGGAGGCCCCTGGGCAATCGCTTCTCCCGGCTGCCAGCTTTCTGCCGGGCCAAGGGCGGCTTTCGAAAAGGCGGAGGGTAGTTTTGTGTCCTTTGTGGGCACGGCGGGAGCCTGGACGTGGCTCCCAGAGCGAAGGGAGCGGGCAGTGGGTGCGACTACCCGGGCAGCCCCCATCGCCACCACTGCGCACGGCTAGGGACAGGTTCGCAGGAGTCCGCCCGCAGCGAGCCCGCACCCGAGGGGGGGGGGGCTCTGCTCGCGACCCCGGGCGCCCCCATTCCCGCAGTGCCTAACCCCCGCCCCGCTCGCTCCGCAGGGGCTTACCCAGCCTGGCTTTGAAGCTGCGCACCGTGTTGCCGTCCCCGGGCCGGCTGCCCTCCCGGCTGTACTTCTCGTAGAGTTTAAGCATGTGGACAGCTACCGCGTCCCGAGCCAGGCCGCCCAGCGCCTGGGAAGGCGAAGAGTCCCCCGGGGGGGCCCTGCTGGGGGAGGCGACGGCCGGGGGAGCCGCTGGGGGCCTGGGCTTGCGGCTGGCCCCTTCCTCCTCCGCGGGGAGCGTGTGGCAGCCCCCCTGCCCCAGCGCCCAGAGCAGCAGCCAGCACGCCAGGCGGCCGGCCATCGGGGGGATCCTGCGGCACCGGGAGCGGCGGAGCCGCGCGCCGGCTCGGGGATGCTGCAGCCTGGCTAGCGGCGCTCGCTGGCTGGGGCTCCAGGTTCCCCCTGCTGCAGCCGCTCTCCTGGTGCCCCGGGACGCGGGCTGGGCTGGGGAGGTGGGACGGGAGCGACCCCTCCGCGCTGCTGATGCCGAGCCCGGTCGGCCAATCCCCTGGCCCGCGAGGTGAGCGGCGCTGGCACCGGGGCTGGGGGAGGTCGGGCTGGGCTGGGGGCGCGGGGGGAGAGACACACACACCCGACCATGCGCGGCTCTGAAATTGACTCGCCGGGGGGCGAGGGTTTCCGGGGGCTGGGAAAGTTTGCAGGGAGCGCTACAGTTCGTTCCCTCGCCTTCCAGTCCAGCGGCTGCATTCATTCGAGCTCAGCCACGGATGGGAGAAACATGTCACGGCTGGGGCCCCAACCTGAACAGGGGAGACCCTGAGTCCCATAAAGCAAGGGGGAGGAGGGATTAGATAGAACATAATCATCGGAGGAAATCGCTCTAGTGAGCAAGTAGTAGAGAGGGATAGGTAGATAGGAGCGGAAACACACCCAAATCAAGAGGGATCCATTGCTAGCTGACGAAAGACAGAGGGATTGTTAAATCGGATTAAAGCAAAACCTACCGTGCAATCTCAAAAGGCATTACCCCTTTCTGTTTGCTGCAAGAATCTAGGCGAGGTGAATCAATCAGCTAGCAACTGTTACCTGTTCTTGGGAGAGCTAACTTGAGTTGTCCTGCCATGAAACAGGGCTCATTGTTAATTCTGAAGCAGGTATTTAACTTGCAAGGGTTAAAGGGGGAGGAAAGGCTTGGAGTTTGAGCACTGGAAGCATTTCTGATTGTGATCTGAAGGGGGAAGAGGCTTGAGGGATTTCTGAAGGGTTTACTTGGGCTGGGAATTGAATTAGGTGTATGTTGCATCATGGCCAATTTGTCATGTGATGCAGGTTTTTCTGAACTACAGGTCATAGCTGCCCAGTGGATACAAATGTAGTTACAGTGAACTGCAGTTTTCAAGTTGATCTGGGAGGGAGAGGGGTGTATTTGAACTGAATTAGTTCATTCTGCCTCTCTTTTTAAAGCTGTTCCTCCCAAAGCCAAGACAAGTTACTTTTCTTGGAGAGGACACAATGCAATAATTGAAAAAATTGTTGGAAAAGGCTCCTGTTGCTGTGTATAACACAACCTTTTTGTGATTTTCTAACCTCGGAGTGTCAGATTGGAGCAGATATCATTGAAAGCCTCTGAACCACAAGTTTGTCGCTTTTGGGCCGGGGCAAAGAAAGGTTTGATTCATTTTTAAAATTAGCACCAGGCTACAGTTGCTCTGGTCCTCTTCCATGTCTGAAATGAACAATTTGCAAATACAAATTTGTCCAAAGTAGGTTGCTAAAGTATCGAACCTCCCATTAATTAATTGTTGCTTATAAATAATCCAGACCATCCTTTGATGCCTTTTCTATTTCTCCATGGTAGCATGTTCATGACCTCCACTGGGGGCATGAGCAAACCTTTTGTTGTTTGTGGTTTTTGTCTGGAGTGTTTCTATACAATCAAGGTCCTGTGAAAAGGAGGAAGAGGCAGCAGGAGGTAGGAACAAGCTGGGCTATTTTGGACCAATGTCCTATTAAAATGTTCTCTCTCCCCTTAACTCACTCCAAACTCCTATTCAAGCCTGCACTTTGTATCCGTCTTTAACCTGCACTAAAACCTGTAGGACACTGATACTTTGACATTGTTGGGAAAGAATTAAAGAATCAACCAGGGATGGCTAAATATTTCTTGCCTTATTTTATTGCAGAACAGCAGGAATTCAGAGTCTTTAAAGCTCTAGTACTTTGACTCTTTTATGCAGCTGAGATGATGAAATAAAAATGTGTTTGGTAAAGGAATTCAAATTAGCACTGGGTCACATAATTCCCCTGTTCTGAATATGGCCAATCAATGGCATCTCTAAGGCATCTACAGGCAAGAGCTATGCAATTTCTGCTCATGCAGAATAATATTCCTAGCGTGGAAATTTCTGCTAATTAAAGCCCTTGCCAAGTAAAGAGCCCCTTTTTAAATAGCTCAAGTCACAGCTTTGTGAGCAAGGACATGGGGAAATCTCACTACAGTTAGAACACACATTCAAGATTTTAAACTGCAGATCGCTTCCTGGGACAACCACTATGCTGTAAATAATGTTGCACACCATTTAATAACATTCATATATGAAACAGCAAACAATGTTTCTTATGGAACCAGAGACATCTGTACAAAGGAACTATTGTAACCTGGACATGTGCTTTGTCACAGTACATAAATGCAGGAAATATAGTGTGAATCTCCTTTGGGGGGGGGAGGGCTTCTGAAATAAAGCAGCATACAGTAAAACCTCCATTTAACGGACTAATTCGGGCGAGGGGGTGTCCGTTAAATCAAAAAGTCCGTTATTTAATAATAATAATAATAAAAAAAAAATGAGCTGTCTGAGCAGCAGCCCGCCCGCCACAGGGTCGGGGCGACAGCTCCGCAGCCCGCCCGCTGCCGGGACCCGGGCGGGAGCCGGCAGCCCGCCCGCCCGCTGCCTGGACCCGGGCGGCAGCCGGGAGCCGGCAGCCAGTCCGCCCGCCCACCAGAAATGGATCAGGAATGCATCAGACTTGCTCAGAAATTTTGTCCGTTGCATCCGAAGTCCGTTAAATCGAGGGTTTACTGTATTAGTCTTGTTCTTAAGCGTCTAAAAATCTGTTTTGAAATTTTTTTTCTTTTCTTATAATGCCAGTAGCCAGGATAACGAAGGTTAAAACTCCAGGGAAGCTGTTAAAACATGAGTTATTACGAAGTTTGAGCTTTAGCCCAAATTTGTGGTTATGATTTAGCATGGGTCATTCATTTCTCACTTGCAAAAGTATCTTGCTCTGTGTAATGCTACGTGATTAGCCAGCATTACCCAAGACCATTCCTTACATCCATAATATGGTAACTGCAAATTGATTGAATGAAACACTGTGGACAACGAGTTTTAGAATGAGTGCTGGTTCTCAGAGGCATGAACAGTGGAACGTCTACAAACCTCTTTGCATGCAATCCAATGTCATGAGGGGCAACAAACGGAGCAATGTATGGTGAACAAGAGGGATTTTTTTGTTCTGGGCAAGAGTTAAAGTATTGATACTTGCATATGAAGCAGACAAAGCAGAGGCAGAGTGTTCTAGGGTTCTAGCCCCTAGCACAATGTGGCCCAGTTTGATTGTGGTGGTACCATAATATTAGTGTTGTTCAATAACAAATAGGGGACTGGGAGCCAGGATTGCTGGTTCTGTTCCCACGTGCTACTGCTTTGCTGTGTGGCCTTGGGAAAATGTTAGGTTATGCATGAGGACAGACTAGATGGTCAGAGTGGTTCCTTCTGGGTGTGACTGAAAAATGTTCTGAGCTTTATCACATCCAGCTGTAACAGGGTGTTCTGGCCCCCTAAGGCCACAGGAGGAAAGCAGAGAAGCCAGGCTGTCCGGTTCCAGGAACTCTGGAGTAGACATAATAGGCTTAGGAAATGACAAAGGCGGGTGCTAGGGGAGAGGAAGTGGTCCCAGGGTGATGATATCATCTGTGAAAACTCAGGCTACTGTTTCTTTAAGGGGGTGGGACCCTTTGTAGTGTAGGTGGAACAAGACTCCCTTTTCAGCCAACCAGAATAAGCTCTGGTGAAGAGGGCTGCATATAAAATGGCCTCCTTCCATACAGGGAAAAACTGCTTCTGTTGATCAGCTCTAGCCCAGGAGAGAAAGGGCTGTCCTGGTGAGAGCTGGCCTCCAAGTCAGGGAGGAGGACTAAAGACTGAGCCCCAGCACAGACAGCTGGTGGGAAGGGGCTTCAGTTGGGAAGGTTTTGTTCTGTTTGGTTTTGAAAGACTTTGTTGCCAGCCTGGGTGGAAGCCCATCTCTACTCCAGAGTTCCTGGAACAGGACAGCCTGGCCTCTCAGCTTTCCTCCTGTGGCCTTAGGGGGCCAGTACACCCTGTTACAGCTGGGTGTAATAAATGCTCAGAACATTTTTCAGTCACACCCAGAAGGAACCACTCTGACCATCTAGTCTGTCCTCATGCATAACCTAACACTTTCCCAAGGCCACACAGCAAAGCAGTAGCACGTGGGAACAGAACCAGCAATCCTGGCTCCCAGTCCCCTATTTGTTATTGAACAACACTAATATTATGGTACCACCACAATCAAACTGGGCCACATTGTGCTAGGGGCTAGAACCCTAGAACACTCTGCCTCTGCTTTGTCTGCTTCATAGGTTAGTTTAAAGTGTCCCACTGGGAGAAGGGCTGCAGCCTGCTATATAACTAGAAAATGGCTCTGATAGTCCCTGCCTATGTGTGGCTTAACTAACATTTGTGCACTGCTGTGATCTCCACAAAAGAAGGCGCTAGGTAGTTGTGGATTGTTTGTTCAGTGTGATTTTTTTTTAAAGCACCTGTCGCAAGTCCTAGGTGCTCACGTGTTAAAACAGCACTATAAATCAGTGGTAAAAGCAATGGGTGTGTCCTCTCAGCACTTCCAGGAAACCAGCCATCCTAAAATAATAACCAGCTCCCCCTAGGCCTGAGAGAATCAATGGGCCTTGTAGCATATACCCATAGCTGGCTGACTGAGATACTGAGCACCTTCATTTCCCGTTAGTTTCAATGGAGAGGAGGGCACTTAGCACCGTTCATCTCAGTGTCTTGTAGGATTGGGCTCCAAATATCGCCTCCACTAGATCAATGGAATGTCAAGGGTATGGCCCAGATGATGGGAGGGAGGGGGTTCCTTTGAAGGAAATGTCCACCAAGATCTCATTACAGAGCTTTCCCACATTGTCTCACCCTAGGGCCAGAGTTTGCTCCACCTCACAGAAAAGGCCAAAGGGTCTGCCTCAAACGTGGATGGCCTGGATCTGTGTGTCTGCCCCGCAGTCCTCTCTTTATGCACAGGATAGGAACAGCACAGGCACTGATTCCCTCATGCTGCCACCACCCACAAGCCTCCATCTTCTTCTGGTGGAACCTATCCATGGGTTTGGTCACTGGGTTCCTTCAGTCCCTGGCTTCTCAGCTATGCTCTCTAGTCGGGATCCCAGTTAGTGCCAGCTGTAGTAGTGGTTCTGGGAGCTGGACTGAGATGTAAACTCAGTTCACTTTGGACAAAAAATAGCCATCAGACTGTAACAGTCACGTTACCACCAGTTAGAGCTTGTTGAAAAATATTATTGTGCTCTGTGGAAAATACTGATTTTTCCCTCCCCCCCCCACCTCCCGCCCAGTGGAAATTCAAATATTGAAAAATGTTGGCCAAACTCCAAAATATTGTGCTATGGAACTGCTGTCATAATCCTCATGGGAACTGTAGTTTGGTCCCTCATGGTTCCATTTTCTGCAGGTCAGAGGTGGTGCATCATAGAAGTCCCTGTCCGGGGTGCATGATGGGGGATGTAGTCCAGCTCAGGAGCTCAGCCCATAGAGGAGAATGGGGACATGAGGCAACTGAACTATTGTGTTTTTGACTGAAATATTTTGGATTTCAGATATTGGGGGGGGGGGGGTTAGTGAAAAATCAACCTGGAAAACATGAATTTCTTGTGAAACACTGTTTTGCAACAGAAAATTAGGTCTTCAGCTAAACAGTTTTTATGAAAAGATTGCAACCAGTCCTACCTCCCAATCTAGCTAGATACCAGCCAGCAGCCTATAGCAGAAAATCCCTACACCCCATTGCCAGTCTCTTGTTCTCTAGTCAGCAAAGACTTTATTGAGGTCAGTGTTCAGTGTAAGTTCAGAGCACAGCCTGACGCAGTTAACAGGCCAGATCAATACCTGCTGAGCAACAGTCGCCAATGTAAACACTGGTGCTTTTCATGAGAGCAAGCAGGGTTTAGGGTGGGTGGGTGAATGCTTTGGCGTGGTCTGAGGCATTATGTACTTAATGGCCAGCTGCGATATGCATCTTCTGACTCCTGCTCAGAAATGGAATTTCAAGGGGGGAAAAATTACACAGCAGCAGCTGGGAGCCACAGTCCCATTGCAGACAGGCCTAGGGTCTCTCCAGCAGTTTGCTGCTTTTTGGTTGTACCAAAGATGAAAGGGACAAGTTCCACTTGTATGGGGATGGTGCACTCATTGGTGACTGGAATAGAAAAAGCATATGGGAGCATCTAGAGACATGGTGAGTGTTAAGGCACAGATCCTCACAGGCATCTAGGTGCCTATCTCCCACTCGTTTTAATAGGAGCTAGGTGCCTAAATCCCTTTGAGGATGTGTGTGACACTCTTATCTCTGAGTCAATACTCCCCCAATGCTCCAGCCATGTATTTCAGGGCCCCAGGCCGTGGTTAAAGACGAAAGTTTTGTGATCATTCAAGTAGATTCCATAGTACTTCCCTCCCCCCTCCTCCGCACCCCGACCCGAAAGACCAGCTCTGTTATGGAAGCCTCCATTTGGGGCTATTCATAGATATTTAAGGCCCGAAGGAACTATTCCAATCATCTATTTGACTCCCTGCCAGAGAACATCACTCCCTAACATCCAAATAAAGGCTATAACTTCTGCCTGATCGCTAGCAGGTTTCCTAGAAAGCACATCCGATCTTGGCTTAAAGACTGCAGGGGGCTGGAGAACCCACTCCATCTTTGTAAATTGTTCCGGGGGGTTAATTATTCTCACTGGTCACCATTTTCCCCTTAATTCTGGTCTGAATTCATCTATTTTCAGTCCAGTTCCATTACTGTCTGCATCCCTAAATTCCTCCTGCAGTTTCAGTTCTAGTCCTTTACTTCCTACCCTATACTGCTGTACCGGGTTTCCATGTAGTATTAAGCTGCTGTTTGTGTTCTATCCAGAGGCAGGTGACCACATCATAGCAGGGCATAAAGGGAATGTAGGTATAAAGGACCTGATTAAATGTCATTGACTTCAATAGGGACATCTTTTCATTGGCTTCAGTGAGTCTGGGATCAAATTAAAGATGTGTAAACTACTATGGGATTAAAGGTCCTATATGAATGGAGGGGATTACAATCTATTCACACAAAAAAACAATTTTTACCTTAGGCGGCTTGGGTCCACATGGGTATTTTCCTTGTTGCCAAATGTTTCTATGGGGACTTGTGAGTTTTCTTTCTTACTATGACTTTTTTGTGGGCCAAACTAATTTCACTCCTTACACCGCTGATTTTGGTGGAGTTACATGTGAGAAAAATCTGGCCCTGTGTCTTTACACACTTTTGCTAGATTGATCACAGTCTTTCCCGAAAGTAGAATGATAACCACAGAAATAATCATTTGAAACTCCGCAGTAGTCCTCATTCCCTGCAAACTGAAAAATGAGGCTTTGAACTAGAATGTTTTGTTCTCCAACCTCACACTAACACTTCATTAACATTCTATAACTCGCAAGCTGATAGGAAGGCACCTATTACAAAACAGAATAGATGGGATTATTTGACTAGAGAAAACCAAAGCATCACACTAAATGAAGGACCAAACTCATAGCTGTCATCTTCCCCTGGTACCCATTATCTGCCACTGAAGCATTGGTTTGTAAATTTCAGTCATAATTTATGTTAAACTGAGCTTCACCTTTAGCCCCACACAAACCTGCTGTTATCATGTCTGTTGTAGATTGGGAAAGGCAGTTCCTCCATAAGAATGACACTCAAACACTGACACCCAAAAAACCATTGGTACCCCAACCCCTTTCCCCCAGCCAACTCTGGAACCAATTAACTTTAAAAACCAAACAACCCTCCCCCAACACAATACAATAAAATTTAGAAACAAACAAAAATCCCCTATGCTATGCAGAATATTTAGTACCAAAAGGGAGATTCCCTGAAGTTCACTAGAGGGTTTCATGATTACTGTTGATTTTTATGTGGAAGGCAGTCCAATATGCTGATAGGTGGTAGTATTGAGGGCAGAGTATAGAGGGCAGAAATGCAGAATCATGAAACTGAGATTATAGGTGCTAAAGAATTGAATCCCGTGTGATTTTAAAATGAGCATCTAGTCTGAAAAATCCCTTTACTACGGCTCCTCTTAGAGCATAGAAAAAACCCCAAAGGATAAAAGGGAACTAATGTTATGGAAGCATCTGCACCTGGCCACTGTCAGAGATAGGATACTGGATTAAATGTGCCATTTGTGTGGCAATTACTCTGGTCTCTGAAAATGGCATTGTGTGGTGCAACATTTTATTGTGGGACAAAGATTTTCGGATCAAACGTTTTCACTTTGTGATGGTTTTATTTAGCTCCCGACTCTGAAAACTCACCCTGGTGTTTGAAAATCAAGCAGGGCTGTTTCCTCCTTGTGCATCAGCACCGGTGATAGAAATTCTGCAGCCTGTGCTGGGCTCTTGGGAAAAACCTGTGCCACCCCATTGGTATCTGTGGATTTTCACAGCTGTCTTTTACTGACTCCTTAGCAGGACTAGAGTCCCGCTTGCTCTCTTGGCTCTTCAGGGCAAACAGGAGACTGTGCTTATTTTTGTCACTAAAGTCAGAAGATAGTAAAAGCAGGTAGCACGGACCTGATCCAAAGTCACTGCCTTTAATGGAAAGACTCCTGTTGACTTCAGTGAGTATTAGACCAGGTTGGAAGAAAACACCATTTTAACATAGCCACTTTTCAGAGTAGAACTCTAGTTTGATGCCTTTTCTCTTTTCTTCACTTTGATTTTGTTTTGAGGCTGACCCTGGGACTAGGATTAGCCCCAGCACTGGGGAAAAGCATCCTCAAACTTGCCTTGCGCGAAATATTTGGAAATTAAACCCGGCTGCATTTGAAGGCAACGTGGAAGTCAGTGATAAGAATCAACTTGGGCAGTGTGTCCTTTGGTTCTTATTAAAATGATCCCAACACCCTCTTTTAGTCAGTAAAATGGGCATTCATTCAAGGCTGTACTTTGTTCAATAATTGTTCATGTGCTTTAAAAGCAGTGTCACAAAGAAGGCGAGAATTCACCCTTTTTTTGCTTCCTGTTATTCCAGTTCCATGCTGGATTAGCATGTGAAGACCGTGTACGTATGTTGTGTGCGTGCACTAAGTGTGGTATGGTACACTATGACCCAGCAGGCTTCCCCTGAGCTATAGGTAAGCAAGGCTTCTGCTGCTGTAAACTCTGATCACCCATTTCTTTTGCAAAACTGTTGCTTTTCTGGGTCAACAGTGGCCTGGAAAGTCACATGGAACAAGTGGAATGCTGGGCATCCAGCATCATGGTGCCAATTCCTGTCTGTCTCCCTCCCCACCCTCTTCTGTCTGTGAGCTGAGCTCTCGCTGGGCAGTCGACAACCTGGAACAATTTATTTGCTGCTTTGGGGGTAGACTGAGGGTTTCTGAGGATCTGAGCCAGATTCTGGCTTGTATTGAGTGAGGGGTTCTCAAAACTACTAACACTTCTTTCCCTAGTGATCCTCATAGGGACACCTACCTCCCACCTTCCCATCACCAACCAGCCCATGATGACATGGGACAGTATAGAGCAGAGAAGGTGAAAATAAATTCTTTAATGAATAGAATGCAGCTGTTTGGTCTCTCCCCCTTTAATATTTGTGCTCTTTATTTCTCCTCCCTGGCTGCGGGACACAACCCAAAAGTAAGACCGAACTTTCCCTTGTTGCCTGAAGCCCATTTTGTTGTTGTCCCTTGGAGTCACTTTGCATTTTGGCTTTGGTGGTCTTTGCATTTGCTGCCCCTTCCATTTTGGTGGTGTCTGCAAATCTGATTACGATTCTGTTTATACCCCAGGAAAGCCTCAAGCAGCCAGTTAGCGTAGAATGAGAGCCACGGTCACTGTGCTGCTTGATCCTTTTAAACCCGCAGCCAGTGAGTCTTACAAGAGAAGCCATGTAGGCACAGACAACTGAGCAGCCCATTTGGGTTTACTAAAATCGATTATGGTGACTGACTGGTCCTCGTAAGAAGCCGTTCGCTAGGAAACCCCCCATCATTCTTCTAGTTAGGCAGAAATAGGACCAAGCTCTCAGTGACAGGAGTGTAACAGGCAACTTTCTGAGGATGCCCTTAGTAGCGCTGGCTGGGAATTTTCCATTGGAATGACTTTCTAACAGAAAATGCTGTTTCTCCAAAATCAACATTTTCTGTGAGGAAAATTTTTAAACTATGCCAAAAAAAATATGTTTTTCCATTGGGAAAAATGGAATAAAATATTTTGTTTTAAGGCAATTTGACCAGAATAAAATATTTCACTTTTTAAGAGACCCAGAATATTGTTTTGAATTGATTTATCAAAACATTAAACTGCATTTCTCTCAGTACATTGCCTTATGGGTATTCAGGCCCCCATTCTCTCCTATGGGTTGGGCTCCCTGGAGGATTATCTGTCTCTAATGTAATGTGCACAGCTCTTTGAGCTGTGTGGTGCATTATGGGAGTCATACAATCATAGAAATGTAGGGCTAGAAAGGACCTCAAGAGGTCACCAAGTCCAGCCCCCAGCCCGAGGCAAGACCAAGTACACCTAGGCTATCCCTGGCACATGGTTATCTAACCTGTTCTTAAAACCGTTCAGTGACAGGGATTCCACTACTTCCCTTGGAAGGTAGTGATCGCTCTATTGGGGATCGATTAACATGTCTAGTATAGATGGGATAAATCGATTTCCCCAAGCACTCTCCCTGTCAACTCCAGAACTCCACCACCACGAGAGGCGGCAGGGGAGTGGCAGCGGTCAATTTGCCGCCATGAGGACGCTGAGGTAAGTTGACCTAAGATACGTCAACTTCAGCTACCCTATTTGAGTAGCTGAAGTTGTATATCTTAGGTCGACCTCCCTCTGTGTAGATCTGGCCTTAGAGTTAGGAAGTTTTCTCTAATCACTAACCTAAATCTCCCTTGCTGCAGATTAAGGCCATTACATGTCCTACCTTCATGGACATGGAAAACAATTTGATCACCATCCCCTTTAACATATTTAAAGACTACCATCAGGTCTCCCCTCAGTCGTCTTTTCTCAAGACTAAATATGCTCTGATTTTTTTAACATTTCCTCATAGGTCAGGTTTTCTAAACCCTTTATCATTTTGGTTGCTCTCCTCTGAGCACTCTGCAATTTGTCCACATCTTTCCTAAAGTGTCTGCCCAGAAGTGAATGCAATATTCCAGCTAAGACCTTACCAGTGCCATATCAAGCAGGACTGCAATACCCCACTATAGCAAAATGCAGTTCAATATTAAACTGGCTCAAAATGAAGTGTTTAGAGAAAATCCAATGAACCAAAACAAAGTATTTTTATTTTGGGCATGTAGAAATGGTTTGTTTCCATTTAAAATGTCACAATGTTTGGGTATTTCATCATAAAACATTTTCAGATTTTTTGGTCTGCACAAATATTTGTAAAATAAACTTTTGTCCCAGTTTGGGACAAATTTGAAATGATGGTAATTCTGAATTTCATTCAGCTCTAAGCGGGATATGAATACCCTCTTGAGTGCTGGCTCTGAGCTTTTCGAGGTCAGGAAGGTGGGGGTGTGGAGGTGGGAGAAATCCCCTTACAGTTGGAATGTGCTCCTGATTCTTTATCTTTGGAGTAGTCCGTTCAGAAATCTAAACTATTTTTAAAATATGCTTTTACATACATGATGCAACTGAATCTATAGACATGTAATCTCTTTCACACAACTTCTGCCCCTCTTAGAAGAGCAGTAGCTCCTAAAAGTGAGCCTTACCCCTTCCTACAGTACTAGCAGCTCCTTCAGCTATAGGTGGATCTACTAAGGACAGTAATAATTCCATTGGGGATACCCTGCCCCTTATAGGATAGGAACAGCTTGTTCTCCTTTGTGGACACCATCCTTGTGTCATAGAAACCCGGGATGGCCTAGCTAAGGTATTTACATGACCCCAGTACCAGACTATTGTATTTATCCTCACACCATCCTGCGAGGTAGGGAAGTGCTTCATTTTTGAGTGGGAACCAAGATACAGAGAAGCTAAGTGACTTTCCCAAGGTGAGACAGGACATTTATGAGAGACCAGAGAATTGAACCCTACTTCAAGCTAGTGTCCTCACCAATGGGCCCTCTCTTTCAGGGCCTGTTTACAATGGTTCTTTGGTGGAAGGATATAGGATGACCAGACAGCAAGTGTGAAAAATCGGGACCAGGGTGGGAGGAGTAATAGGAGCCTATATAAGAAAAAGACCCCAAAATTGGGACTGTCCCTATAAAATTGGGACATCTGGTCACCCTAGAAGGATAGGAGATATTGACGTGGACTCAATGCAACCGTAGTAGAGACAGCCATGCACAACATGCAAAGTTTTATGATCTTGCCATTATATCATACCTTTCATGCTGAAGCTCTTTGCAAACTATGCAGAGGGATCACTTCACCCAGCTGTTTAGCAGAACACAGCAACTCTGAACTGTCAGGTAAGAACAGGAAGTGAAGAGGCACACTCTGTCCAAATAAAACCACAGAGGGCTTAAGAAGTCAGAACATAATTAGCAGAGTTGGAATTTGGGTAGCGCACTAATGCATTGTGACAGACCGCTCTCTCACCCCTCTCAGGAACAGGCAGGAAAAACCTTCTTTGCTTCAAACAGTGCTCTTTAATTAACAGTGCAGGACCCCACCACCAATATATACAGCTTTGTACAGTTCCCAGCTCTACAGACTCTATATAGTCCAGCTTACAACTCCAAACACTCAGCTCTGAATAGCTCAAACCACCACCTCACTCTATACCATCCCCACCACCCTGGGCTTGCTTCCTGGCAGGCCTTTTATCCCCCTGAGGAGGCTGCCAGGTGCAACTCATCCCTGTTGATTGCCCTGCAAGCCAGGTGGCTGATTAGCCTTCCTGCAAGGGAGGTTTGCAGAGGGCTTTTCTCCCTCTTAAAGGGGCGGCAGGCTGGGTCAGGCCCACCCTGCCACAGCATTTAAAACTGAAATGCTTCACAGATCAGTTTTTGCTTTGGAAGAAAACTAAGGACAAATGTTCCAATCAGGCTGAAACATCTTGGTTTGATGATTTCAGAATTAATTAAAAAAAATTATTTACTTTTTTTAAAAAACGTTTTTACATTATCATACAAAATAAGAATGGTTTTGAGTGGCCTGAACAGACTCTTTTTTCAGGATTTTCTTTTGCTGAGATCTTTGTCGTTTTTGTTCTGATTCAGAACAAAGTCAGATCTTGATATTGTTTGCAAAACGGAACTTCTGCCCACAGCACAGCTCTAGTGAGGACTGTAGTTTTGCATCCTATTCAGAACATGGTTCTCCGGCAGCTCAGTGCTGTTGATACCAGACTGGGAGCAGTCTCTGGGGGAAGAGTGCCAACTCCTCAATTACCAGTCTTGACAGATGTAGGTGTCCTTCAGAGGCCTTCCAGCCAACTTGCGGCCAGCCCATCTTGACCTGACTAGTTAGATCTGAGAAGTCTGTGGCCCATGGCCACGGGGCCATCTGCAGAGGTTCTCCACGCACACCAGGTTTTTGTAGCCTATACTTCAATACCCCCAGTATCCTGCTAGAGAAGCAAGCCTGTCCTAGTAAAATGGTCCAAGTGAGCTGGACAAAGACCATCTACCGTCTAGTGCTCCAGTTCCTGTGAAGGTTTGACAAAGCCCTGGCTGGGATGACTAGTTGGGGTTGGTCCTGCTTTGAGCAGGGGGTTGGACTAGATGATCTCCTGAGATCTCTTCCAACCCTGATATTCTATGATTCTAAGCCTGTACCCCCAGCCGGTTCTGTTGAGGGAGGTGGCAGCAGGAGGCATGAAACAAGGTGTTTGGCAATTGGGAAGGGCAGCAGAGCGAACAGTAAAACATTCAATCAAACGAAGCTCCAAAGCTTTCCCTCTTTTGTGTCCTTCGGTGGGGCAGGCTCCTTCCCTGGGAGCTGAAAGCAGCCGTGGTGCCGCCGTGTCCTGGAGCCAGCGAGCTAGTAAAGCGCCCCAGCAAAGCTGCGAGAGCAAAAGCAACTTCCAGCTGCCCTGTCGTTAGCAAGCAGTGTCGGATTTTTATGGGCATCGTTATGTTTTTATGATTTAATGAGTTTGACTATTAAAGCAGAACAAAGCACGTTAAAATCTTGCCATGGCTCATTTCCACACTCAGTAGCAGGGCTTTGCTATGTGCAGTGTGAGTCCCTAGAAAATACTAAAGAACAAAGACCAGCTCTGGCCGCTGCTTCTCACATTTTCCCTGTCAACTTTTCTCTTTTTGGACTTTCTGTTTTTAAAAATAATCTTGGGCTGGGTGTGCGAGTTACTTGGCTTCAGAGCTCTTGGAACGAGCTGGTTTGGAATTCATGCCCCCTCATTAACCCCTTCAGGGAGTGAGATGGTCCCTCTGGATAAACGCTGCAGATAAGGGGGGAGATCAGAGCGGACATGTTTGTAAGACTTGGCATGTAATAGACCAAGTGGTGCTGGTTCCGGGTAGAAGGATTGAGAGCCTCAGACCAGGGAGTCAAGCAAGGAGCAGAATTTCTGATCAGTAGCACTAGGAAGGTCAGGGGGCTAGGAAATAGCTGCCCTGGGATCTTCAGTCATAAGAACATGCTGCTGGATCCAGACAGCAGCCCAAGGGAGCTTGAGAGTGATAGGAATTCAGGATTCATTCTGGCTCGGGGAGGCCTTGAGGTCCTCAGGCCACTAGTGAAATGGGGTTGGACAGCAGGCCCAAGGCAATGGAGGGGTGGATGTGGGTCTGATCAGTGTCACTGTGTGATACAGTTGTAGCACTGGGACTCTGAGGGAATGGATAATGTGGTGTTGGGCCTGGATAGTGGTATGTGTAGGACAGCACTGGCGCCTGGAAGTGTGCCCTGAAGGCCTGTTTACAAAGGCTTTTTGGTGGGAGGATATAAGCTGTTGAAGCTATCATAATAAGTTGGTCCACTAAACGATATTTCCTCACGCACCTTGTCTCTCTAGTATCTTGGGACCAACATGGCTACAACAACACTGCACACTATTAGGGCATGTTCATCTTTCCCATCCTCCTTGACCTAGGCCCAGTCTGCACTAGGAAATTATGGGGGTGTAACTGCAATTCTAGTCGACTTGACAGCACTAGGTAAATGGGTGAATTCTCCTGCTGATGCAGCTACCGCCTTATGGGGAAGTGGAGAACCTATGCTAATGGGAGAACCCCGTCCTGTCAGTGTATGTAGCATCTTCATGGAAGCACTATAGTGATGCCGCTGTAGTGGTTTATGTGAAGACAAGCCCGCAGTCTTCTCATCTAATCCATCTGTCTAGCAAGCTATTCTCTGGGGCCCAGATCCCCAAAGATAGTTAAGCTTCTATTGTGGAGGTTAGGAGCCTAAATGCTTTTGAGGATCTGGCCCTAGATACTAAATACAGATATGGGCTCTGCAGCTTTACCAAGATGTTTTGGGGGACGAACCATGTTGCCTCGGACTGAGTCTCTTTACTAATTGTGATTTGATTAGATAGTGTGGGAAGAGCAAGAGGTTAGCCCTACAACTCCCCCCACCAGAGTGAGGGGACTGAGTGAGGGGAGAGTAGATGTTGAGGAGAGACTTGATCTGTTAGTGCAAGCAGGCTAAACGAGCAGTGGGGGAGGGAGGAAAGGGGGGATGGTAGAAAAGGGCAGAGGAAGGATGGGGAGGGTGTGGAGGTGGAGGGCTGAAGGACCTTTAAGGGGCTGGTGATTTAGTGAAAGGCAGTGCGGCAGTCCCGTGACGGGAGTTCATTGGAAGTCCATGTGGTAATTCGGTGAGGTAAGTCAAATGACCTGTCAGGGGATGGGAGTGGGTGCCTGCATTGCGGTCCCAAATAAAGCAAGAGTGGAGAAATGGGGATGATTTCCCAGTAGTATGAAGCTGTGGTGGTCCTGGGTGTGGCCACTGGCAGTTGCATTTCTAGTCAGCTCTCAGCAGCACGCTCTTCTCCAGGGAAAAGGCCGGGGTTGCCCTAGAGGAATCAACCTGCTCTGGGTTTCATGCAGCCCCCTGAAGAGTCCACTCCAGATTTTTCACAAACTGTGGAGCTTTCTGGGAGCCTTTTGGAGGAGATGTTGGGTCTTCCATTAATGTCCAGTACGGGACTGGTCAGCCAGAGGGATCTAATGCTCCTGCTTATGTCTAAAACATGCTCTTTTTTGCATCTTTCTCCTTGGCTCCCCCAGCCCATGCAGTGTGTGTTCTCCAGGGCCTTTTCAGTTCAGCTTTCAATGACTCATGCCATGGGGCTTGGGTTACTTTCCTTAGGGGGCTGTTTTATCCTCTCTCACCCTGCTTCCTCCCGGGATGATCTTGTCTGATTGCTCTAGCAGTGCTTGGTTGGCTCTGGACTTGGACAGGTTTCTCATGTGCTGTGGGAAGGGACTCTGCAGATTTGGAAAGAGGTGCTCTTCTCTGGAGGCTCCTAGGTCCCATTTTCAAAAATGACTTGGACACTTAGAGGGCTCATTGAAAGCCAGTGGGACATAGGCTCCCAAGGGCAAGATTTGTAAAGGTTTTGAAATGAATGGGAGTTAGGCACTTTTGAAAATTCCACTAGGCACCAACCTGCATCTTTGAGCCTAAAGACCTCTACAAACCTGGGCCTTAATGCTTAAGTCACTTGAAAAGAGAGCATAGGCTCCTAAGTCACTTAGGGTAACATTTCAGAAGTGCCTAAGTGCTGAGAGCTCTGAACAGTAAAGGCCTCTGCCTTCTCTGCAAGGCATGAGTAGCATGGGCAGCATAGACCTGAGGACCAGAGTTTTGTCACAGTTCTAGCTATGGGCCAGGACTTTAAGATTCACAAAGGATCTCAACTTCTGGTAGTAGAGAAAGATCTGCTTTTTGTAGACACTAGCTCCAGATGGATTATGATCATTCTTTGGGGGAAGCTATTTATTACAACCCATCTCTGGAAGGTTGTTTGGGTGTTCTGACCTGTTCTCCCCAGGGAAGATTCCCAAAGCGTAGATGGCGCTCTCCAAAGTGGAGGCAATGGCTTCCCAGGGTAAAGAGAGGGAAGTAGTTCCGATTTGAAGGAGCAGTCAACTTCTCGTCACAAATACAGATCAGCCTAGGCTAGTGTTACAACAATGCTAACAATCAATGGCAACCTACAAGCTACTCCCCAGAGCTGTGACGCAGGCTGCGGGATATTTGTGGATGTCATGGTAGTGAGAAATGTGTGGCCTTCACCATCTCAAGGGACTGGCAAAATCAATGTGACATTCTGCACAGTAGTTCAGGAAGGATTTAGTCCCATTGCATAAAACAAGAGCATATTGGGTCAGACCAAAAGTCCACCTAGCCCAGTATCCTGCCTTTCATCAGTGGCCAATTCCAGGTGCCTCAGAGGGAATGAACAGAACAGGTAATCATCGAGTGATCCATCCCCTGTTGTCCATTCTCAGCTTTTGGTAAACACAGGCTAGGGACACCATCCCTGCCAACCCTGGCTAATAGCCATTGATCGACCTATCCTCCATGAATTTATCTAGTTCTTTTTTGAATCCTATTATAGTCTTGGCCTTCACAACATCCTCTTGCAAGGAGTTCCACAGGTTGACTGTGTGTAGTGTGGAGAAATGCTTTAAACCTGTTGCCTATTAATTTCATTTGGTGACCTCTACTTCTTGTGTTATGAAAAGGAGTAAATAACACTCATTTACTTACTCCACACCAGTCATGATACCAGTCTATCATACCACACCAGTCTATCATATCTCCCCTTAGTAGTCTCTTTTACAAAGCAGAGGCAATGGCTTCCCAGGGAAAAGGAGTGAAAAGTCCCAGTCTTTTTAATCTCTCCTCATATGGAAGCTGTTCCATACTGTTCCATAACCTTTGCCATGCTTTTTCATGCTTTCTTATGAAACATATGGAGTTTGGGTTTTTTAGATTCTCTCCGGGGAATACTAGGTCCATCTTCTCTTGAGGTGCATGCAATTGGGAGCTGAAGAAATTATTTAAATGGGCAACCTTTAATGTATGTATGTATGTATTGGTCTGATCTAATGCTTACTGACGACAATGAGTCTTTTGGTTGACTTCACTGGGCATTGGATCAGAGCCAATATTTCCTTTTGATATTAATTATAATCTGTTTATTAACCAGGAAGCCACCAGTAGTATGGAGACAACTTCAATTATTACCAAGTCTGCCATTTTGGAGGAATGCTTGGATTCAACCATTGCATTTTTTTCATCGATTCCAAGGCCAGAATGGATCACTCTGCTCATCTAGTCTGATCTAATTTCTGAAGAGCTTCATTGCTTCTTGTAACCTAAGTGGTTGTTATAAAGGTGATCAGCTGCCCATTCAGATGTTTTACGGAGAGAACAATCAGATATTGAGTTCTGTTGGCAGGAACATCTAGATTTCAGGCAGGATAGTCCAATGATTTAATGGGTAAAGCACTGGCCTAGGACTCAAAAGACCTGGGTTCTATTCCCAGCTTTGTCACTGGACTGATGGGTGACCTAGAACAGTTCATCCCCCCCCCCATGCCTCAGTTTCCCCAGATCTGACTGATCATCTTTGTACGGTGCTTTGAGATCTGGTTGAAAGCATGACCAAAGAGCTAGATATTAATTATTTTTTAACATTAATATTGACGTGTGATCCACATTTACCTCCAGGATTAACACAGCTTGAAGTTTACCCAAATCATTTACCCAAAAGTAAACACGCTCTCTACAGTGAATATCTAAGGCTACAAATCAGTCATGGATTCTGTGATTTTACATGCTCTCCATGACTTTAAGCCCAGGTGTCGGGGCTCATTCTTCCGTGATATATTCTTTATTGCCTGTGTCCTGCCCATGACTTTTACTAAAAATACCCATGACAAAATCTTAGCCTTATGAATACAATACCCATATCTGGCCAGCTCCCCATCATGACCATGAATTTTACAAGTCTAACAGTTTTCCCTTTAAACTTTCCAGAGAGGAGTTAGAGGCAGAAGTCCTGGGAACAAAATGGAGGCCCGGAGGTTTTTCACCTTCCTCTGCAGTGTGGGGGCATGGGTCACTTGCTGGAGGATTCTCTGCACCTTTAAACCATGATTGGTGGACTTCAGTAGCTCAGATATAGGTGAGAGGTTTACTACATGAGTGGGTGGGTGAGATTCTGTGGCCTGCATTGTGCAGGAGGTTGGACTAGATGATCATAGTGGTCCCTTCTGACCTTTAAAGTCTATGAGTCTATGATATTGACCCCTGGTAAACTAATCTGGTAGCAGAGATTTTCATATGTGATGTGACTATCCCTTGAATTAATTCAGGGAAAACTCTTACTGATTTTGCCAATCATTATACAGATATTTGGATATACAATCTAATAGGCTACCCTGGTTCAATATCCTTGATCTCTGATGAGGTCAGCAATAGAAACACATTGCCTCATCAGCACCTCTGTTTTTTTTCAACCAATGGTAGGACAGCAGGATTTACTTGTGTGTAACAAGCAAAGGGCTAAGTGTGTGGGTTGGGGGAGAGGGGAATGCTTTCAGAGGGTTGTGAAACGAATTCCTAAGGAACTGGGGCAGACCAGTGCTCTGAGTTGGAATCCTCTGTTTTAGATTCCTGGCTGTTGAGTCTTGCTAATGTGCACAGAGTTATACTGATGGCAAGATTTTGGGTTGAGGAGGATTTTCCGCAGGTCAGATTGGCAGGGACATTGGAGGTTCTTCTGCAGAATGAGGCGTGGATCGCTGGCTAACATCACCTGGGTATTTCTGACCTAATTAGTTCCCTGCCATCAGCCTTGAGCACTGATGACACTTCAGTCTCTCCTGTTCCTTGCCTGCAGCACATAAGTTTCATTTTCTGAGGGCCGACATGCTTTAGTTTAACTGAAGTAATTGGGCTCAACATAAAAGTGGGGTGAAATTCATGGCCTGTGATACGCAGGAGGACAGACTTGATGATTAAATGGTCCCTTCTGGCCTTAAACTCTATGAAACAATCATTTGGATGTAGTGGGTGATGACTGCATAGATGTTGGGCTGCATACTGAGTCCAGGCAGTCATTTATATCGCATGAAGTGTTTTGTAGACTGTTGGCATGAGTACATTAATAGAACTCTCTAGTTATCGGTGCTTCATAAAGCTATGGTTTTCCTGCAACAACATCTTAAATGCAGCCAGGCTTTGGACATCCCAAGAAGCCCAGCAGTAAGGACCTGGTCTGATTCCCCCCCCCCCCCCCGAAGGTGAGTGTTTCCATATGTTGAGGCGGAGAATTTGCAATGTAGGCTAAAAAACGAGACTGTGGACTAAGACCAGCTGGTGGAAAGGGCCGCATGGTGGAAGGGGTCCCATTGAATCTTTTATTTATTTTGCAGCTCTGATTCATATTTTTCTTTTTGCTCCACAAAATGCAACACCGTTTCTCGGAGATTTCAATTGCCTATTGTGTTCATGACCACCCAACTTACACTTTCACAATATAAATGGCAGTGCAGAAAATGGAACAGAGACCGCATCTGCTGAATCTCACATGCTATCTACAAAATCAATGCAAATTCCATCATCCGTTTTATGTGCATTGTAAGCTCTAATTCACAAGATCAACCACCTTTCCCCCAAGAGCTTAGAGTCTAGATCAGGCAAATACAACCTAAGAGAGGCTGCCTCTTACCATAACTTTGAACAGCCCCAGCAAACCAGGCCTTCATATTGGTTTGGCGCTCCAAAGTGATGCAGTCTGAACAATAATAATAATAAGTGATTTCCTAAAAATATTAAGTGTAACAGATCCACTCCATGAGTAGAATTAATTTATATATAAAAGAATTCATGTAAATTATTTATACAGACTGTTCCCATCTCACAGTCGGGGAACGCCACTCACATAACTTTCATATATAGAAAGTGATTTGCCATTTTTGCTGGGTGAAAGCTCCCTTTCAAAACAGAAAGTAGCCCCAGATACACATACACAAAAATACTTTCATACCTGGATCATGCATTTAACATAGCAATGTTTATAGGGGGGAAAAAGATTCTGTATGTGTTTCTTTTCATATTCACTTTAAAATGAAATGGAAAAAGCTGCATTTGCAAGGCATTTTTATTGGCGAAGCATATCATTTACTTTGGCTCCATAAATCAAAGCGCAGTCATGCTGCAAAATATGGGTAGCCCCCTCAGAAATATTCCGTCAGGAGGTAGAGAGGTGCAGTATATTATACTTTCTGTTTCAAATAAATAGCTTTCTCGATCCCTGTTCATCTGTATATAATATCTTTTATTGCAATGTGGTGCTTTCCATCAACTTGCTTAATTTTGTTCCTGGGATTTAAGATGTAATTGATCACTACAGTCCTTGCTCTTGGGACAAGGTATCTTTTATCTGGCATGTCATTTTAACTTTTCACCCACTTTTTTATTTTTATATATATATATATATATATATATATATTCCTATATTAAACATACCAGACCATACTACAAGGAGTCCAAACAGCCATGTGCCCGGTTTTGTATTTTACAGTTCCGTTCTTTTCCATTTTATTTTCTCATCATTGCATATATTTTCTGATCTTGGCTACACACATCCCTAGATTCAGCAATTGCAAAAAGGTGCAAGGTGACTTGTGGGCCTGTTCAGTGGAAAGACCGCCATTGATTTCAGAGGGCTTTTGATCAAGTCCCAAGGCCCCAATTCTGCAACGTGACTAAGCATGTGCCTATGTGAGCACTCCCCTGCTTTTAGACCCATTCTTCGATACCTTGTTGGACTGGGACCTAGATGCATAGAACTTGTGCATCACAATGGCGGTTTGTGCCCCTGCTTTGCTAAGCCAATTGCAACCCAGTGAGTGGTAAGGCCATGTGATCGATGAAGAGCAGGTGGAGCGAAGGAGGTACACAGCCATGCCTGTCGTGCACCTATGCAATCCATTACAAGCCCCCCGCCATTGCTGTTGCTGCCGGTGTGGGCTGAGACAGAATTGATTTCCTGAGTGTTGAACTTTTGGCTCTGAAAGGGTTTGTCCCCATTAGAACATACCACCACCTATTGTGCCAGTCTGTAAATGGGTTGGCTTGGATACTATTGTATGTCCACTTAAGACGCCCGTCCTGAGCCTAGCACCGCTTCTGAGTAGCTGGGTTGGCTGCTGGGCAGTGGAGTGGAGTCTTTGTTTCAGGCCATCTGGCTGTGGAGCAGCTCTGTCTACCCCTGTCATCCTGAGGCTCAAGAGCCCTGTGATGGGAGGACAATCCACATAGCAACAAATTGTCCAACCCTGCCATCAACCTGCTCTTTCTGCCCCCTCCTGCCAGCGCTCAGGGAGTTGCTTCATGCCATGCAGGGCTCACTGAGCAGTATGTACAAGCCTTCCTAGTGCATGGTACCCCTGAATATAACCTGAATGATTCACCTGAATTCTGTGCCCACCCCTCACTGCTTTTAGTTCCAACCATTCATTAACATCATACAATATGTTCCCCCAAAGATCCTGCCTGTGGTTGCAATATCCATCACAAACAGACATACTGTAATCAATCAGTGGGCATCTCATAAATCTGGGGCAGAGAATGAATGGGTAACACTGCTAGTACAGATGGTGGATAAAGTAAAATGGCCCATTATGGAGTCATATGAGACTCAAGTAGTGTGTAAGGGGGGGGGGGGGGGAAGCTGCTACAAAGCCTTCCCGAGTAGATCAGCTGGAATGTTTCTTCAGATGGCACTGGCTTGGCCCAGCCAGGAACTCTTCACCCTACTTTCTGAGCACTGACACTGTGATGCCAGTTATAATGTATTGGTCAGTGTGCACGAGTCACTGCCGTGCCCTGTGCCGGATGGATGAGCAGAGCCAATCCCTGAAATAGGCACACTCCCCTGGGCCAGTGAGTGCTGGTGGGCATCCAGACCTAGCCTAACACTTCTTGTCTTGCACACTCAAAACGCCACTTGATTTGGGTGCAAGTTTTGGGTGTTCAAGGCACATAGGACTGAACTGTGGCGTGTGTGTATTCGGTACAAAAATTATGGGCCTGGTCCAACACTGGGAGCTTTTGCTTTTATTTCAGTGGGTGTTGGATATGAAGAGCTCTTTGATGGCATGGCTCAGCACTCCAACGTTAGGAATGGCCATCGGGAAGGTTGGCCCTGTGTGTGTCCAATGCCAGGTAATGACACCTGCACATCCTTCAGCATCATCCCTTACCACTTGATCAGGAGTGTAACTCCCTGGGGGGGTGAGTCCCGGATTTTTACGCTCTACGAGGTAGGTCCTTTCTCTTTACTGCTCCAAGGATTTGGCTGGTGTATAGTGACCCTGACCACCGTGTCCCCAGAGAGATCCAACATGGGGGTTTTGCTTTCTCTGATGCTCCAAGACCTCATATTCCCATTGAACATCACAGGGCGTGCATCTAAATACATCCCTCACTGACTCAGTATTGCTGCACCACTTACCCCTACTGCTCTGTGAGCATCCAGCACCCCATGGCATCATTTCCGTAGGAACCAGCCAGAATCACACTGACATTAAAGGCAGTAAAACTACCCACTTGCTGGGCCAGTAGCATAATACTTGATTGTCTAATAAAACACGTCCCAAATAATTCCTTACTATTCTCTGCCAAGCTCTAGTTCATAAGCATTCTCTGCAGGTTGAATATGCCATCTCCGGGCTGGCGCATTGCTTGTCACCCTCTCCACTGAGTCCTCCTCCTTCTGAGCTTGTACTGGATCTTTACGGATTCACTCCAAAGTAGAGGAGCTCTGTTAGCCCTGCTAGGCATCATCTGAAAACCCCACCAGGCATTATATGAATTATGGGCCTGCTCCCTCAGTTATGAGCCGGTAACGATAGAAAGCAAATCACTCTATTATTAGAAGGGATCCTACAGCCATGAGTCTTTCACTACGCAGCCCAGATTCATTCCCGGAGCACTCTCCAGTCTTTGCACTGAATGAGGCAGGGCCCCTGTGATTAATTACATCATCACATTCTATTTTTAAGATTGTTTCATAATGCATAGGCACAAGCGGGTTGAATTAAGGTTGCACAGGCATCCTTAATAGTGGTATTTCCTTATCTTTGGGTGCTTGACTTTGCAACAATGTTGCATGCACAGAAATCTATAGTAAAGTAATATTTATGTACCATGCATAAGTATCAGCCACAGCCACACACTCAGAAGTGTGGATACATATACAAAGGTTCATGAATAGACATTGATGCATGCATGCAGAGAGATGCATTGACAAACCTCCACATCCAAGCCCTAGTGTGCACACAGGAAGAAAGTACACCACCGTACGTACTCCTGTGCATGTAATACACCTCCACCAGCACACAGAGACTGGGGCAAAAAGCTAAACAACCATGCGCACGTACTTACCTGCATCCACATCCAGAACCCCACACACATAGAAAAAGGACACAGAGAGACATCCATCAGTGATGGAGTGGGATAGTCACTCCTCCTGAAAAAGCACTTGGAGGAAAAGCATGTCCAGGAGGACAAAACAGTGAAATCAATCCATCAAGCAGCTGGAACTAAAAATAATGCCAGAGACCGTTCACCCCAGCCAGAAGTGTTGCCAGCAGCCAAGTCAGTCACACAGCAAGAACAGTCATCCACACATCCATACTCTGCAAGAAAAATATCCACCACCTGCCAACTGGCTACTAGCAACCATGACTTGGGGGGGAGGGAGGATCAGGGGTGGCCAGTGTGTTGGCATGAGCATTCAGAGAGGAGTGGAGAGCAAGGGAATAGCAAGAGGAAATCAAAAACAATGGAGGTGAGGTGGAATCGGTGCTCCCAGTGAAACAGAATGCAAAGTCTGGAATGGTTAATGCAACCAGAAATGGTATACAGTGAAAAGTCCTGGTCATGTGTGACGCTGCAGCCATTCCCTAGTAGCAGGAGGTGGGATTACATGTGTACCTCATGGCTTCACTTAGCACGCATGGGATGCCTTGAAAACATTAGACAATGAAACAGGTGGCTAATTGGCTTCCGTCCTTTCAATCCGGACAACAAGAAGGAGTTTGGTCTTGTGGGTCGAGTGGAGGCATGGATGCCAGGCGCTGCTGCTGACTTGCTGTGAGATCTTGGGTGACTCAGTCTCTCTGTGTCTGTCTGCCCATGTGTAAAATGGGAATGATAATGCTTCCCTGCTTCGGGGTCGGGGGCAGGGAGGCTGAATGAATGGACTGAAAGTGCTTTGAGATCTTTGCATGAAAAGTGCCAAGTAGAGACAGGGCTGAGCAGCCACATTCAAACCTAAACTTCTCCAAAGTTAGATTCAGACTTTTGGTTTGGCCCATTGTAGCCACAGAGTTTAGAGGAATTCAGATTCCATATTTAGGTTTGATTCAGACTCGTCTCTTGGGTTTGATTATGATGAATAGAGGAGGTGATGTGACAAATGACTTTCAGCCTCCACGCATTGCTGGATTCGGTGTTGATATGATGCGTCCACACCAAACTCTTCATTTTAAAAGTAGCAAATCTGGCCTTTCGATTTTACTGCATCAAATGGTTTCAGGCTCGCTCTGGAATATCAGCCACTTGTGTGGGGGTGGGGGAATGTGTGTTTGTAAGTGTGAGAGAGAGATGGAGTGGGTGTGGGTGAGAGAGAGAGAGAGAGAGAGAGAGAGAGAGTGTAAAATTGGCTTTTTGGCTAAATAGAAAATTTTGTGAGGAAAATATCTGTTTTGGCAAAACTTCTGGGGTTTTCATTGAATGTTTGAAAATGTTCAATGTTTGACCACCGAGGAAAATGTTGGCTTGGGGGTACTGAAATCAAAATCATTTTTTGTTGCCCGACTTACTGTTTTTTCAACAAAATTCCACAGTTTTTAAAAAAATTGATTTGATTGTTTTTGGAAATGGAAAAACCTGAAATTTTTCAGGGACAATAAAATATATAAAATACATGTTTCGACCAGCTGTATGCACCATATCCACTGTTTCTTGGTTGATAGAGTTGAGTTGCCTCAGTATCTCACAGGAGTCACCCCCAAGTTTGGGGTTTTAAATGACAGCTCAGGGAGGGAAGCACTGAGATATGAAAAAGAGGCTTTGAGGTCTGAATTGAGAGGGGCACTTGACGAGGCCGGGGGCACAGGGAGTTTATTCCCAATGGCAGGTGGTGCAGCGGAGCATGTTCTTGGCCCATCTGTGGTGAGGCTGTGCAATGAGGGAGAGCCGAGGCTGGAGAAGCAGAAAGGGCAGCAGAGTGGGAGCAGGCTAGGGCAGCCATATTGTGGAAGGCTTTAAGCACAAGGAGGAGGATTTTGACCTTGCTCCAGGAATGAACAGGGAGCAAGTGGAGCTGTCTGAGATGGGAGGGGGCTACATGACTCCAGCAGGAACCTGCTCTCCAGATTCCTGGTGGAGCTGGGGAACGGGGGCTCAGCATGGCCAAAGGGAAGGGAATTACAAGTTGAGGCATCTCCCATCTCTTCTTGTCTTTCTCTTTGTGCTTCAAATAAACCAAGCAACCCACTTCTGGTTCAAGGAGAGGTATGTCTCCTGCAAAGAGGTTTGGGGGAATGTGGCTGGCAGCAGGGTGATTACCGGGGCCTCCCCCTTCCATTTGCTTGATCCCTCTGTGGAGGTGCAGAGAGCTGTGGGCATCGCTGCTGCTCTCCCACTACAACTGGCTGGGCCCTCTGCTGCTGGCGGCAGTGGCCGCGTGCCAGAGAAATCACACCCAGTGCCAAAGAGTTAAACTCTGCAAGGAGCGAGCCCAACCTCTCGTTTCCAGCTCCTCTTTCTTTGTTTTCCAAAAGCCAGCCAGCCAGGCAGACACTCATCCACCCACACACAGAGAAAAGGACACACACGTTCCTGCACACAGACACTCACACACATGCCGGCAGATGGGCTCAAGCTGTATTTATGCTGGTACCCACTCCGGTAAGCAAACACATGCAAACGGGCTGCAGCGACTTGGATGGACGCAGACTTCTCGGAACTGGAGACAGGCTCCGACAGTCAGATCTCCCCCTCACTGGGGGTGTATTTATTGAGGCTGGTGCTTTCTAAGGGGCTTCTGGGGTTTAGGCACTCAAATCCCATTGGATTTAAGTGTGAGGTGGGAGCCCAATTCCTTTGGCTACTTTGCAGATCCCAAACCTTGCTCTTCAGATGACTGTATTAGCACTATTCACTATTCTACTAAGTGTATTCCAGGGACATTGGCAGCCTGAACTCCCATACACTGAAACCACCATTGGCTTTCCTTGCCACTGTACTCAGTGTGTGCCAACAGCGGAAAGCTGCTGACTTAGAGCTAGGAGAACAGATCTCACTGTCCCCCACTGTAACACTGCCTGGCATAGATGGTAATAACCCACCATGTGGAATGGACCATCCGTTACAACACTTCTCGCTTCGCAGATAGTGGTAGCAGCTGAAAATCAGACTGCACCAAACAGCCATAGAGTTTAAGGCCAGAAGGATCCACCAGACCATCTGGCTTGACCTGTATAGTGCAGGCCACAGCTAATTTAAACCCCATCATGTTATATGTATAGTTGGGATTATGTTTCCCAATATAATTACTTCGCATTTATTAACATTGAGTTTCATCTGCCATTTTGTTGCCCAGACACTCAGTTTTGTGAGATGCCTTTGTAATTCTTCATAGACTGTTTTGTACTTAACTGTCTTGAATAATTTTGTATCATCTGCAAATTTGTAACCTCTCTGTTTTAACCCTTCTTCGGGTCATTATGTTGGACAATACGGTCCCAGGATAGATCCTAGGCAGACCTCTCAATTCACTTCCCTCCACTGTGAAAACTGACCATTTATTCCTATTCTTTAGTTCTTATCTTTTTTTTAACCAGTTACCAAGCCACAAGAGGACTTTCACTCTTTTCCTAGAACTCCTTACTTAGCTTAACAGCCCTTGGTGAGGGACCTCATCAAAGGCTTTCTGAAAGTCCAAGCAAGTATCCTATATCCACCGGATCAGCCTGGACCATATATTTGTTGACCCCCTCAAAGAATTGTAATAGAATGATGAGGTATGATTTCCCTTTGCAAAAGCCGTGCTGATTTTTTCCCAACATATTGTGCTCATCTATGTGTCTGATAATTCTGTTCAGTATCAGGCAAACTGATTGAAACTATAGTAAAGAAGTTAGGCTTACTGGCCTGTAATTGCCAGGATCGCCTCTGGAGCCTTAACAAATAATGGTTACATTAGCTATCCTACAGTCATCTGGTACGGAGGCTAATTTAAGCGGTAGGTTACACACCATATTTAGTAGCTTGGGAATTTCATATTTAAGTTCCTTCAGAACTGTTAATGTGCTTTAGCAAGATCCACACAGACAGTCCATAGCAGAGTAGATTCACACCCCACCTTTCCATAAACTAACAAGGTCTGTCTACACTAACAAAGGTGGTAAACACAAATCTGTCAGTAAAGCATCTAAGTTATTGGTGGCTCTCTGTAAATAAATATAAACACTAGAACTATTGAACTCTTACTTTTTTAAATGTCTTTTCTACTAAAATGTAATAGAAATAGTTCATTTCAGTTGAAATATTTTAGTTTTATACTGAAAAAACTAGAAACCAAAACCAACATTTTTATAGTAATATTTTTGTTATTTGGTAAAAGTTTTTGTTAACAAATTTTGATTTCTGACAATGAATTTTTTAAAACATTTTTTTTAAAACCAATAGTGGATTTTGAAATCTGTACATTTCATTTTTGGGGTTTGGCTTTTCACCAAATAACAAACTAAAACAAAATTATGGAATTTTAAAATAAAAATAATTTTTAAAAATCCCACAAAAATAATCAGGATTTTTGACCATCTCAAATAATATTTCAGGGAGCCTTTGTGGCACCTTAGAGACTAAATTTATTTGGGCATAAGCTTTCATGGGCTAGAACCCACTTCATCAGCTGCATGGAGTGGAAAACACCGGAGCAGGTATAAATACATGAAAGGATGGGAGTTGCCTTACTGAGTATGAGGTCAAGTCTAATGAGACCATTCACTTAACTGAAGGATACCAAGGGAGGAAAAATAACTTCTGAAGTGGTAATGAGTGGCCCATTTCAGACAGTTGACAAGAAGGTGTGAGTAACAGTAGGGGAAAATTCGTACTGGGGAAATTCAAATTAGATTTTGTAATGACCCAACCACTCCCAGTCTTTATTCAGGTCTAATATTATGGTGTCCAGTTTGAAAATTAATTTCAGTTCTGCAGTTTCACTTTGGAGTCTGTTTTTGAAATTTTTTGTGTGGAAGAATTGCCACTTTTAGGTCTGCTATTGAGTGTCCAGAAAGATTGAAACAGTGTTCTGAATAATACTTATGAAAATCTTAGAGAAATGACAAACTGTAGTGATCTGATCATTTTTAGACTCTTGATCCATTTACAGTCCTTGCCGAATTCAGGGGTGCTGTGTAACAAGGGTCTAGCTACAGGTTGGTAAGTAACTGTGAATAAGCAAGAAAATCAAGGGGATTTTTTAAGTGAGTGAAGGAGTCTAAGCTGCCGTAACATACGTGTCATGGGCAATAGGAAGGTGTACATTATTCTAAGTGCCAATCTTGCAATGATCTTTGCATGGTTTGGCGCCTGCCCTTGTGCGGAAGCCGATTCATAGAGTTTCAGGTGAGTAGGGACCATTCAGTCATGTAGTCTGACCTCCTGTGTACCATGGATCATGAAATTTTGTCCAGTTACTCCTGTATTGAGCCCATGTATTGACTTGTGTGTGAGCCCATGAAGTCAGCGCCCATGGAGAGCTCATTGCAGGCTTGGAGTCTTAGACTCCCTCTGAGCCTCGATGCTTAGTTTTAAATCTGAGCATGTGATGGGTGTGAAATTGAAGGACATATAGCACTGGAAAGAGGCAGCCCTAATGAGGCTGTGTTACCCGGGTCACCAAGGAGCGGGAGATCTACACAGCCCAGCTGACGGGAGTTGAAGACTCTCCTCTTAGTCTTTCTCAAGGGCTCCGCGCGTGGTAAAGGCAGTTTCCAATCAAAGCTGCTTTTATTTCCCCCTTGGCTGCAAAGCTGCTTGCCGCTGAGGACGCCAGACATAGTTGCATCTGAGTGGAACTGGTGAGCAGCGAAGGATTTGCCAGTTTCATTTTGGGCGTGAACACAGTCCTGCTTCTCCTGACTTTGTCATGGCCAGTTCCCAACTGGATACTCTCCCGGCCATCAATTCAGTGCTTGTTTATTAGAGGACAGTTTACAGGCATAAGCTCAGTGCCCCTTTCTCTCCCAAGGGCTTGATTCTGGCTCCCATTCTGCATGAGGGAAGAAGGTAGATGCAGGGCTTGTGCGGAATGCCAGTGGGATCTAGTGTTGTTGCTTTCTCCCAGAGCCTCTCTGATCCTAGGTGCCAGGGGTGGGCATGGAGGAGTGGGGCAGGGGACGGGATTGAAGGGGAAAGCATATTATACAGCACCTAGCAGACATGGCCCACGTCCATTAGCGGGGCTCCTTGGCTCTACCACAATAGAAAGAATTGATAATAGTGGTGCACTGGGCATGACCCCAAGTGGAATTCTGTCTGAGTCATCGAGAATCCCGGTTGGGATCTCCAGCTTTGGTGCAGCCCCTCTACACCTGCTCCGAAGTGCCCATGCTGCTTAAGACAGGACCTAGCCCCACCGGCTTTCCCCTCCTAACGGCACACCAGTTCCAACTCTGGGTTCTCGCTCTGCCTCTTGGCCATTGCACCATCTGCAGGGATGTATGTGAGAGGCAGTAGGTTCGCCATGGGAACGAGCAGCCATGGGGAATGCTGGAGAGGTTTGGAAAGGAATCGGCCCCGGGAGGAGATGTGCAAGAATGATTGTGCCTCCCCCGGGCACCTATGGGGAGGTGAGCGCCGTCTGTCCAGCCCCCACGAACCCACACTGTGCCGGGTGGGCGAACCAGGCAGGGTGAGCTAAGGAATCCTTCCCCCACACTCTGAACCGAACCCCGTCAGCAGGTTTCATGTACAAAGACGTTCCATTTGTTTCCCTCCCTGATTGGTTCTCTTTCTCTTGTGCAGATGAGGCCCTAGCAGCCATGGTGGCACCTAACCACTATGCCCGTTCGAGCTTACCATGGCCCTCCGCCCTTCTCTGCTGGTGTCAGCAAGCTGGGAAAGAGCAGTTAATTGAAGTCACTGGCATTACTCACATGTTTCAAGTTTGGTGGGGGCTTATGTAGCTTGCTGTATCGGGGTGTTAGAAGGGGCTCTAGGAGCTGCATCTAGAGAACAAGAACATGGGCAAACACCCAAAGCCAGAAGAGTGAAGAGTATTTGCTTTGGGTCAGGCCATCCCACCCTCCTCCCTTTGCGCCATGGTAGTATATCCCAAGCTCTTTGGATGCCATTTGGTTATTTAAAGTAGTCCATATGCTATGTGCAGTCATCTAGCGCCCATAATTCCCAAAAGATTGTGCTATGAAGTCTCCCGGTTAGCTCTGCAAGGATCTGTCTCTCCCGTGAATTCATTCCCAGCTTACCCATGATCAGTCACTGCCCACCTCTATCTGAGTTTTGTAGGGCCACGACCGCCTTCCTGGCCTAGACCACCCACTCATCCAGGGCAGTGTAAAACAAACAGAAAAGCCTCCCACGTCTTCATTCTCCCCTTCTTCGCTGATATTCTTTTACAAGCCCAATCTTATTTAATACCTGACAATTAGTGTTAAAAGCCTTTTTAGCGTCTGCAGCTGTCCAAACCCCGTGGCTTTTGCGAAGGCATGACGAATATTAGGGAACCATTCGGCTATATTTTGTGTCAACGAAGAAAAATCTCTGTGGTGTAACTGATGTAGCTTTCGTTCCAGTAACTGATCAAATTCGCCTTGGAAATCTCAAATGATCTCGGTCCGCGACGCGTCTCACAATGGCGCCACAGCAGGCAGCTTCCCAAGGAGAAAAGAGGTTTGTTTGCTTTGCGCCTTTCCTTTTAAATAGGATATAGGGAGGACAGAAGAAGCTATGACCCAGCCCTTCCTAAAAATGTAGCACTTAGCATTGACTTTACTGTGGTATTTGTCACATGCCAATACTCAGAATGTGAGATGTAGTCAAGAGTCTGGTAATAGTGCTGCAAACATTATGGTCGCTGTCTGGTTTTTAATCTCCCAACACACAACTGCCCAATCAAACATAATACACTAAAGGTCCTGGCCACATATCCATTACTTGTGCAGCTGTGTTCTCACAACCCGGTCAGGAGGGGGCACGGTCCAGGGGCTAGCACGTTGGATGGGGACTCAGGTGACCATGGAACCGAACTGGATTGAATAACTAGATGTACAGCAAGGCTTCTCCTGAGTGCAGTAAATGGGACTGTGCTTGGTTATAGACCAATTTGGGGCAAATCTCAGCATGGCCAAAGTTGAGCTCAGCATTCCAAAATTTTTGCTCTGCACTATGCACTCCTAGGATGGGTTTCTGATGGAACACAGCCTCAATCTGGATTTGATATCTCCTGGGAAATTTTCAGCTACTCAGATCTGGAACCCCAGAATTGTATCACATGCCTTCATGCCTGTAGTCACATGACTATCACCTGTTGCCATGTCAAGGCACCTACCCTGATTGGTCAGTCAAGAATTAAAACCAACCAATCTGAGACCATTTGGTGGGAGGACTTCATACTGAATCTGAGAAGGAGACAAATGAGAAACAAATGGATTTGTTGTATCCTAAGGTTCTGTGCCTATCTGAGCGGTTCTGCCATTCATCTGATTCGGACAAGAGGACAGCTTTCCCACATACAGCAGAGAGACTGAATGACTACATTTAGAGGCTGTATGTAAAGCAGATGCTGGAATCCTTAAATAATGCTGTACATTTACGTATCACCTGCATGAGGAGCTCAAAGCGTTGCACAAACATGAAGCCTGTGCTGCCTGCTACCCTGTGCCATGAAATCACCCGGATTGACATGTTCTAAAGAGTACATATTAGTAGATGGGTAAATCAAGGCACAGATGGTGCATTTCGTCCAACCCAGCATGATTTGCGCCCACATCCACCAATCGCGGAGCTGCCTTAACTGGGGCCCAGCTACTCACGACTTCTGCACAGGATCACCCTGGCCACACACCCTCTTGCCCTTGGGTTGGCAAAGCTCAGAATGCCCCCTCCATCCAAGGCTCCTGCAGAGAAGATGCTTTGTGCCAGGATATTCCCTGCGGGGTCATATGCCTTCTTTGTGGTCGCTGCATGGTCAGGGCCCAGAGTTGCCAATTTTGGTTGGATGCATTCCTGGAGGTTTCATCACATGACATAATCTTTAATTAAAGATAAACCTTTAATTCCTGGAGACTCCAGGGAAATCCAGGAGAGTTGGCAACCCTAGCATGACTGCCACAATGTGAATGCAGGACAGCCATGAATTGAGCCCAGAGAGGTTAAGTGATTTGCCAAAGGTCACCCACTGAGTCAGTGGTAGAGCTGGGAAGAAAACCTTGGAGTCCTAATCTCCTGTCCTTTCCTTTAGCCTCTAGTCTCCCCTTCTCCCCATGCACTTCAGATGAGAAGCATACTGCTCTTGGTTAGATTTCACAATAGCCTTCAATTAGAAAAACCTGTTTTCTGGGAGCATAAAGAGAGCGTTGAGTCTGAAAGCTGGTTTGAAATGTCAGATTTCCGGGAGTTTGGAGAGTTTTTGGTTCTGAATCAGCCATCTTTCGGGAAGCCTCCCTCCTGTTCTGACCCTGGCAGCTCTCACTTCAGTGCCACGGTGGTGCCAGCGGGGCGCAGGCGTGTGTGTGTTTGTGGTGGGGAGCAGCAAACTGACAGCACACCGGCGGGATTCAGCTTTTGAAAAATTATTTTCCTTTAATGAAAAGCCTCTTAGGAAGTGATGTCTCTTGCGGCCAATGTAAATACTCCCCTTAACAGCCAGCCATGAAAAAAAACCTTTCCAGGACAAGCATGGTGCTGAAAAATGTGTCAAGAGCGTGGCTTGCAGGGGAAGCATGAAGGGCACAAAGGTTAGCCACGATCAAAAGGTTACTGATGGAACTGCAAAAACACAGAGAAACTTCGTACCTGTAGCCTAATCTACTATCTCTGTTGTGTATTGCAATAGGGCCTAGCAGTCCAGCTGAGTTCAGCATCCCACTTTGCTAGGGGGCTGTACGAACTCATAGTTAGAAACCACTCCTGGCCTGAAGAGCTTGTGATCTAATTAGACAACACAGACAAAGACGCGTCCTGGGTCACAGGGCAAGTCCGTGGCAGAATCCAGGGGTGGAATCTTGGAGTCAGTGAGAGTTTTGCCATGAGTCAAGGAGAGTTTTTCCTCCATGTCACTTGACCCCGGTCCTGTCCCCTAATCACAAGATCACACAGCCTCAGTAGCAGATTTTCAGGGTGCATTGGGAAGGCGGTACAAATCTTCTCATTGCCGGTTCCTGTGTGTCCCAGTTGGGGCTCATCGCTCGAGCTGCTCAAAGAACTGCCAAATTATCTGGTGATAAAAGAGCCTCTCTTTTTGCAAACATTTTCATGAAAACTCATCCCACTGTCCAAGGGGCTATAGAGCTCGGTGAGAAATTTCCAATCCATATTTTTTCAGTGGATACTTGGACATATTTTTTTTGCAAACAGCTGTGAACAAGGCCCCATTTTTGACCAGCTCTGCCAATCATCTGCTGACTGGCCAGTGACTTACATGAGACTAGAGGGGTGTTGGTGGTGTTGAACTTCCATTCCCAGAAGGTTACAGTCTTCAGTACATAACCCCCCCACAGGGTACGCCATGTTAATAGGCTTTGTTGCAGTTCCAGGGCTAGCTGCACTTCTATCCCCATTCTGGTCTCTCTGCGCACACCCCTTTGGGTGTCAGGACTTGTGTTACCTCTCTTTGGTGGAATTATGCGATTCTCCTGCTCTGAGACTGAGCTGTGGGATACAGCACCATGTGTATTGACAGTGCTTCTGCGGACTCAGACCGAGTTCTGGACACGGCTGTTCTTTCCTTCTGCATCAGTAATGAATAGAGGGACCAGACAGCCTTCTTGCACCACAGCCATTGTTTAGTTAACTGTAAGAACAAAGGATTTCAAGAAAAAGAATTTTACAACAAACATGTCTTGTGTGCCAGTCTGGTTGCCCTCCACAAGTCCCCCTCGCTAGAGAGAAGGTCCCTGTTTAAACTCTGCTATAGTTCTTTTGATCTCGTGTATTTCTGGCAAGGTTGATATTGTGGGCAAAGCACTGGCCAGACCCACAGACGCCCCGAGTTCTGTTCCCAGATCGGCCACAGACTGTCTTTTGGTAGATGTGTATACAGTTGATCTCATCTGGGGCCTATGGTGCTTCTGGAATATAAATAATGTACATAGAGCTGTCCTCAAGGTTTTGAGGTGGATTAGCGAGAAGATTTCTGGGATATGCTTCCAGAGTTAACTGAGTCGTTATCCTACATTAAAAGTGTGTGTGTGTGTGTGTGTGTGTGAGAGAGAGAGAGTATACCTACCCCACTTCACTCAGCTTCCTTCTGTGGAAAGGGAGCCCAGATGCTTGTGTTTGGATCTCTTTGTCCCCCTCTCGTGGCTAGACTCACTAGAGCATGAGCTGCTGCCCTTGAGCTGAAGGGGTTTGTTCTTGAATTCAGGCAGGAGAGAGAGCCATGCTTTACATCTAGTACAGGTTCAGATATCACAGACAATCACTCCAGTGATGCCATTATACTTGCATGTAAAGTAGTACAGAATTATTAGTTTGAAATATGGCTATTTGCCTAGGGAGGGGGTGGAATCCCATCACTTGGAGCCTTTACATCAAGATAGGATGTCTCCTAAAAAATAAACTCTAGCTCAACTTCAAGATGTGGGCAGGGTGCAGGAATAAGGGGGTGAAATTCTGTGATGAGTGTTATGAGGGAGGTCAGACTCCACGGTGATCTTTCTGGCCTTTCAAAATTGATTAGTTTAATAAACCAGGGGAAGTGAACTGATAAACACAGTGAAATCTGTGCAAAAAAATTAAACTGTCACACCCATGAATTGCGAAGTACAGCCAATGAGAACTGGAGTCTCTCCTGGTTATAAGTCGCTCCCACTCAAACAGCTGCTTCAATGATGCTTCAGGCCCATTAACTCCCTGAGGTGTCTCGAGAAGGGACTCAAAGCAGCTCTGTTTTGGAGCCAGCTGCTCTGGCTGCAGCTTGGAGAGGGGGAGGAATGGAGACAGACATTGGAACATAATCCATGTATAAAACTGAAACTCGGCAGTGAATTACGGGGCAATAATTTTATCTGGAGGTTCTGGTGACTTCAACTTTGCTCTCAGGGTTTATGTTGCAGGGTTTATTCTCAGAGAACATCTCTGTGGAATTATGATCCCATCATTCACAACTGCCTGTTCGTTATTCAACATGAACTTCACTTCTGTAATCTTTTCAATGTTCTGTATTATGATTGGCTGGTCATTTCATTTCCCCCTGCAAGGAACAGCTTTATAATCCCTGAAGGAAAATGTGACGCGAGTAGGTGCAACTAGGTCTTTATGTCTATGCAGGGAAGTCTGTTCTGCAGTGCTTACTGTGCAGCCCACAGAAGAGGCTCTACCACTGTAAGCTCCATTCTGAAGTTAGAAAGAAATCCATTTGTAAGTCTAATCATACTCATCATAATCCTCAATAGATCTTACCCATGACAGGCAACCTGGTCCAGTGGATAGCAAACCAGACTCAATAAATCCAGGTTCTGTGCCTGGCTCAGCCAGTGGTCTGTGGAATGACCTTGGACAAGCCTTTGCCTTTGTGTGCCTCAGTTTCCCCACCCATAAAATGAAGGCAGTGATATTTACTTCATTGATAAAGTGCTTTGCAGTCTGTGAATGAAAAGTGTTTTATCAGCACTAATTGTTATTCCTAATGGCTAAATCACAAATGACTTGCATTGCGGATTTTGGAAAACTGCTGGGGACTGGATTGTTGACTGTTCTTAGTTAACATTTGTTCTACAGGAGTGCTATGCAGTCAAGCAGGTCTGGGTCCCATTGCACTAGGCTATGCACCCCTCCCTCACACTGGTGAACAGTGACCTCAAGGGGACCACTCCTAGCAATGACTGCACGTGGCCCCACATTGTCGAGAGCTCATTGATAAAATGTTTGCCCAGATGCTGCATGTGGTTCACTCTATGGACTGTTCCTAAAATGAACAGCATGGGGTGGGGGGAGCTTATTACATAGACTTTTAGACTTGAGGTCCGAAGGAAGCATCGCGATCATCTAGTCTGACCTCCTGCAAGTTGCAGGCCACAGCCCCTCACCACCCACTCCTGTAATAGACCCTAACCTCTGGCTAAGTTCCTGAAGGCCTCAAGTCATGGTTTAGAGACTTCAAGTTACAGAGAATCCACCATTTACACAAGTTTAAACCTGCAATTTCCCCTTGCCCAAGGTAAAAAACTCCCCGGGTCTCTATCAATCTGACCTGGGGGGAAATTCCTTCCTGACCCCAAATATGGTGATCAGTTAAACCCTGAGCATGTGGGCAAGACCCATCCGCCAGACACCCAGGAGAGAATTCTTCATGGGAACTCAGAACCCTCCCCATCTAGTGTCCTATCTCCAGCAGTTGGGGATTTTTGCTACTGGCAGTCGCCAATGGGCCACATGCCATTGTAGGCTGCCTCATCATAGCATCCCCTCCATAAACTTATCAAGCTCAGTCTTGAAATCAGTTAGGTTTATTGCTCCCACTGCTACCCTTGGAAGGATGATCCAGAGCATCACTCCTTTGATGGTTAGCAACCTTCATCTAATTTCGAGCCTAAACTTGTTGATGGCCAGTTTGTATCTATTTGTTCTTGTGTCCACAGTGGCACTTAACTCCTCTCCCTCCCTTGTCTTTATCCCCCTAAATGATTAGGGGGGAGATTAAAAAGACTGGCACTATTTGGTTTGTAAAATATCTGACTAAAGGAAGATATGATGGAGGTCAGTAAAATCATGACTGGTGTAGAGAAAGTGAATAAGGAAGTATTATTTAGTCCTTCACGTAACACAAGAACTAGGGTCACCCAATGAAATGAAGAGTCTGCAGGTTTAAAACAAACAAGAGGAAGTACTTCACACAACACACAGAAAACCTGTGGAACTCCTTGCCAGGAGATGTTGTGAAGGCCAAAACTCTAACCTGATTACAAAAATAATGAGAGAGGTTCATGGAGGATAGGTCCATCAGTGGCTACTAGCCAAGATGGTCAGAGCTGCAACCCCATGCTCTGGAAATCCCTAGCCTCTGACTGCCAGATCCTGGGACTGAATGACATGGGATGGATCACTTGATGATTACCTGTTCTATTCATTCTTTTTGAGGAACCTGGCATTGGCCACTGTCAGAAGACAGTACACTGGAGTAGATGGACCTTTGGTCTGACCTGGTATGGCCGTTCTTATGTTTTCTTCAGGGTGCAATGTTCAGGGAAGGGGGGGGGGGTGGAGGGATCAGGCCCGGGTGTACCCAGGCTCTGTGCTGTAAGAGTTAAATGGGGTGGCCATTTAGCTGAGGGTCCCATAAATAGATTCTGCTGTCTCTGTTAAATATTTTGGCATGAATTAGAAGGAGTTGCTTAAAAAATAATATAAGGTCTAATTCACTTTAAAAAATCCAGCGTGGAAAGTATGAAGCTTTTCCATTTAACTTCAACACCTCTGTGTGGAGCAGGGGCTGGGCATGGAACAGTCTGCAAATACAGACATGGGGACACACTAGTTGTTGGCTAAGCGAGTGCTATAGAAATCATGCTATATGCAAGTTGAGGAGGAGAAAAAGAACATGGCACTTTATTGCAGAGCTTCTAAAACAAGCTGAACAAAGCCATCTTGGATTTCCCTGGTGCAGATGGCTCTCAGCCTGCTCCATGTTATGGTAGATAATAATTATACCATTGCTCCAGGTCAGATGACAGCTTAGACATGCCTCTGCTGGAGCTTCTACAGGGATCTGCTTTTCTCAGAGGGTTGAGACAGTATGGCGGAGATGCTGTGGGCAAACAGGCAGAAATGTTGGTGTCTTCCAACAAATGGGATTTCCCAGCTCATGCTTGTTGTTTGTTTGTAGCATCTAGAGGTCAACTCAGCTCAGGTTCCCACTGTGCTAGGTGCTGCATACGCCCATGGTGAGACACGGGCCCTGTCCCAAACAGCGTACGGTCTAGATAGACAAGAAAGTGGATAGAACCATATGTGTTCAATATTTCCCATTTATTTCCATGTGCACCCCCAGCTCTCATGACCAACAAGCTTCTTTGCATGCACCCCACATTTTAGGAATGGAATATACCAAGTGTTTGCCTCCAGCTGGGCTGCAGAAATGGGCCTGAGCTGCAAGGTTTGCATCTGCCTCCAAACTTTGAGAAAATTTAGCAGTGTTAAGATGGAGGAATTCCTCCCTGTCCAACTGGGAGGTCAAGTCCAGTGGGGTGTCTCGGGTCTGTGCTGGGTCTAGGACTAGTCAACATTTTCATTGACGGGGTGGAGGAGTGGAGAGTGTGCTTATAAAATCTGCAGATGACCCCAAGCTGGGAGGGCTGCAAGCCCTTTGGAGGACAGGAGTAGAATTCAGAATAACCTTGACAAATTGGAGACTTGGTCTGAAATCAACAAGATGAAATTCAATAAAGATAAGTGCCAAAGTACTTCACTTAGAAAGGAAAAATCAAATGTACAGCTACAAAACAGGGAATAACTGGCTAGGCGGCAATACTGCTGAAAAGGAGCTGGGGTTATAGTGGATCACAAGTTAAATAGAGACAACAATGTGATGCAGTTACAAAAAAAGGCTAATCTCATTCTGGGGCATATTAACAGGAGTGTCCTAGTAGGAGGTAATTGTCCCACTCTACTCTACACTGGTGAGACCTCAGGAGAAGTACTGTGTCCAGTCCTGCGCAAAGGGTTACCAACTCTCCAGGATTGTCCTGGAGTCTCCAGGAATTAAAGATGACTCTTTAAGTAATGAAAGTTCCAGAAATACGTCCAACCAAAATTAGCAACTCTGTCTGGATACTGCACTTTAAGAAAGATGTGGACAAATTGGAGAGAGGCCAGAGGAGAGTGATAAAAGCTTTAGAAACTCTGACCTATGAGGAAAGCCTAAAGAAACTGGACATGTCTAGCCTTGAGAAAAGAAGACTGAGTGAGGACTTGGGAACAGTCTTCCAATATCTTAAGGGCTGTTCTAAAGAGGATGGTGATCAATTGTTCTTCATGTCCACTGAAGGTAGAACAGAAAGTAATGGGCTTAATCTGCAGCAAAGCAGCTTTAAGTTAGGTATTAGGAAAAAACCTTTCTAACTCTAAGGTTAGTTGAGCTCTGAAAAACGGTTCCAAAGGAGGTTGTAGTAGCCCCTTCATTGGAGGTTGTTGAGAAGAGTTTGGACGAATACGTGTCAGGGATGATCCAGGTTTACTTGGTCCTGCCTCAGTGTGGGGGGCAGCACCAGATGACCTCTCCAGGTCCCTTCCAACCCTATATTTCTATGATTCTGTGATTGTGGATTTTCAAATGGATATGGGATTTTCAAAGGGGCCTGAATTTCACAGACTATAAAACTAGAAATAACCATTACATCATCTAGCCTGACCTGTGTAATGCAGTGCAGAGAAATTCATTCAATTACTCCTGTACTGAGCCCAATTTCAATGGGATTTAGGTGTCTAACTCCCTTAGGCTCCTTTGTGGCCAGCCACAAAATTCAGTGCTGAGTCTTAAACTTCCCCAGAACTTGGGCAGATGGTGGGATAAGAAGATCTGATCTGACCCCATCTCTGGTGGGGTATCCGAGTATACATGAGGGCTACTTGGCATTTTCCAGAACCCTCTCTATTTACTTCCTTTACAACAAATAAAAACATGGCTTCCTTCAGTCCTGAGCACCGGCTTGCTCCAGCCATAACAATTTGAAACGTGACAAACGTAAGCATTTGTGAAAACTAAAAGCCGGTAGGAAAATGTGTCTTGTCTACTGCCCATCATGTTTTGTTTAAAATCTGAATTTTTGGATGAAAACACGTCTCGCTATGGTCGTGCAATGACAAGCCATCAATATTTATTTAGAAGTGGCATCAAAAAGACAAGGAGAACCAAATGTCACAGTGGATTTGTCACAGATAGCAAGGAACTCAAGGGAAGATGATTATTATTATTGTGTCTCTCCCTTCCCTGAAACGAACGCCTTAGGGGGCAAAACATGAAATATTTTTGTGAGCTAAAGAATCCAACTGTCGCCACTTAAAGAAACAAAGTCTAACAAACAACAATGGGGTGGTATCTGGGTTTCAGGAGACGCTCTCTTATGGAACACATTTCTCTGGATTTTTTCCATACATGTAGGCATGTTACCGGAGTGGATGGAGCAAGGTCTTCCAGCTGATTACAATTTTTTGAAGGGCAGATGTGATGGCTGGTGGATTCAGCACAAAGCTGGGCATGAGGATTTCTTTGTTGTTTTTCAATATTGATATAAAAATAGTGCCAAGTGACCTGAAACTGGATGAGAAGCTATTGTGCTCAGTGCTGTACAGATGTATCGTCAGTTATAGTCTCTGCCCCAATGTGCTTACGCAGTCTAAGGGACAAGGCATAGAAGATGGATGAGGGAGAAACAAGAAGGTTCGGAAAAGGAAGGACATAAAAGTAATAGAATGTGGAAAATTCTTAGCCAGTCGGGAGCCGTAATTGCAACTAGCCGCTTGCCTAGCAGCTGTCAGCGGGCAGTTTCCTGTGTGTACCTGGGCAGAGGTGAGTTTTGAGAAGTGACTGTAAGGAGAAGGAGCAGTAGACTTTGCCTGGAAGTATGTTTCTGGGTCCACCACTGTCTCGCTTCGTAGTCACCACTCTGGTCTGCAGTTTCTCTATCTGTAAAGTAGGGGTCATAATTCTATTAGAAGAGGACCTTAGCTAAGTCACAGGGTAATGCTCATCAGGTTGTTTGAGATTGTGGGAGGAAAGGTGCGATATAGTTCTGTTATGAAAGAAGTTAGCTGCTAGGCCTGCAGCTAGCAAGATTTTTCTGAAATCAGTACTGAATTGCCTTTTAATTTTCCCAATTGTGGTAATTCTTATACCCCTGACCATCCTGAAAAAGAGATTTTTCCCTCTGCATGAAGGAGTTAAATAAAGGTGAGAGACAAAGATAAAAAGCACTAGTTACTTTACTCTAGCAGGCGGGACAGCAAAAGTGTATTACACCCAGCAAACCCTGGCAAAGCCCCTCTTGGGTTGTTTCCTCTTCATCGGTGACTCTAGTGAGGAAATCAAAACAAAGAAACCCGCTTGCTGTGAAACTGGATCCCAAATGATAAGGGATGGATTTATCCACCATGATTTAAACCAATGCGTTTGGCTCCTCAACCTGCAGCTGACACTCAGCAGATTTAACATGACGTACGCAGTTTTACGTAGGAAATGGAAACCATCGTAAACGCCGCACAAAGGCGCTGCTCAAATAAAGCAGATTTCCAAAGGGATTAGAGCTGACTGTTCCCTTCAGTAGAGCAGACAGTGTGAGCTTCCTAATGCTAATACAGCCGTCCCAGCAATGGAGTCTAACAAACCCTGCCATTCCTGTCACTAAGCTGTCCTCTGCCTCAGTGCCCCAGGGCCCCATCCACAAAGCTTGTGGTCTGTCCTAGCACCCCTGGGTTATAGCTTAGCATACGTAGCGCAAGCACTGAAGATGCCTCAACCTGACACATGGGAATCGAAAGATTCGGAATCCAAAACCCAGTGATGCTAACACAGGCTCTGCAAAAATGTGCACGTCAAATTGGCCATGGTGAAAACAGATACAATCAGGATGGGGCAGTAACATTCAGGACAGAATCTGAGCCATTCCTGCTGCATCTGGCCAACAGCGTGTCACATCTGTATCCAATAACCCAAATCACCCTGTTTGTAACTTAAATCAATCTGCATTACTATGTAAATGAATTACCATTAAAAACATGACCTGGCCATAAATCTCCCATAGAAGAGACTTTCCCATGGTGATTGCCATTCATTCTTAATAATTCCCTCTAATTGCTCTCAGGGATCGTAATTAACATCTTCTGTTTTGTTTTTGCCTGGCGATTATCAAGTAACTAGCAGCCTTAGCGGGGAGCCGTTCTGGGTAAGAGGAACCTGGTCTTGGTAGCATTAGTTACTCAGCATCCAGAGAGGGCATGCTCAGATAAAAGTGCTGTTAGGGTGATCAGATAGCAAGTGTGAAAAACCAGGACAGGGGGTGGAGGGTAATAGGAGCCTATATGAAAAAATGTAAGCAAGAAAAAACAGCCACAAGGTATAGGACTCCAGGCAGGAATCACTGGGTGGGTTTGTGTTATGCAGGAGGTCAGGGTAGATGATCAGAGTGGGCCCTTGGGGCTTGAATCAGATCCAGATTTTGGTCCAAGATTTACTGGGTAGGATTCCCCAGTTTTTAAAATAAAAGCAAGTGTGGTGTTACAGAGCCCAAAGAGTTTGGGCTTGGTTCTGCACAGCTCAGCTGTGTGGGTACATCTGCATTGCAGAGTTAGTCCCCCATGTGTGGCGCTAGAACACATCCCAGCGCTCTGAGCAGTAGGCAGATGCAGTAAACTGAGCTGCTTTACGATCTCATCTCAGTGAATTGTGGAAGACCTCATCCGTCCTTCTGGGTGCAAGGCACTGGAGGACTATTAGCACAGAATGGTTTAGCCTCACCACAAATTGGAGGAGTTACGAGTTTGAGTGAAAGTTTGATGCACATTTTAGCCTTTAGGGCTGGTCTACGGGGGGGGGGGGGGGAGCGGAGCCCGGAGCGGCGGTGGGCCCGGAGCGGCGGCGGGGCGGCGGGCCCGGAGCGGCGGCGGGGCGGCGGGCCCGGAGCGGCGGCGGGGCGGCGGGCCCGGAGCGGCGGTGGGGCGGCGGGCCCGGAGGGGCGGCGGGGCGGCGGGCCCGGCGGGGCGGCGGGCCCGGAGGGGCGGCGGGCCCGGAGCCCGGCGGGGCGGCGGGCCCGGGGCGGCAGCGGGGCGGCGGGCCCGGGGCGGCGGCGGGCCCGGAGCCCGGCGGGGCGGCGGCGGGCCCGGGGCGGCGGCGGGCCCGGAGCTGCGGCGGGGCGGCGGGCCCGGAGTGGCGGCGGGGCGGCGGGCCCGGAGTGGTGGCGGGGCGGCGGGCCCCAAGCCTGGAGCGGCGGCGGGGCGGCGAGCCCCAATTGAGTGCGGCGGGCACCAGGCCCCACTGGGCATGGCGGGGTGGCGAGCCCCCACCCCGGAGCAGCAGCACGGCGGCGAGCGTCGAGCCCTGGCTCCGCTGGGCAGCGAACCCAGACCCCCTGGTTGAGCAGAGAGCCCTCAGCCAGAGCTGCAGTTTTGTGAGCCTGGAACAGTGTAGCTGCGAGCCCAAAGTCCGGACCGCAGCGCAGAGGAGCAGTGGGAGTGCGAGCCCTGACCCCGGGGCGGGGCTGTTAGCTGGGATCCTCAATCTCCAGACTCCAGTGCCCGCAGGTGTCTGTGAGCCTGAGCCCCAAGCTGAGTGTAAGCTGCCCTGACCACAAGCCCTGCATTGGGCTGAGGGCCCCTGTACCTCACCAAGTCCCGATTCCTGCACCAGGCTATGAACCCTGACCACGGATTGCTTCGGGTCATTAATTACTGTCAAGTATTAAAATAAAATTTTGCTTACAAATAACTTTTCCACTTATATTTAATTCCATAAAAATGTTTCACTCTTGCTTTAAAAGCAGTGAGAAAAGCAGTGACAAAATTCATTTTAAGCAATAGGGTTTAAATCTAGTATTTAACATAGTGTTAAATATCAAAAATGTGTTTTTAATTTCTAATGGGGGGTCGCACTCAGAGGCTTGGTGTTCAAAAGGGGTCGCCAATACAAAAAGTTTGAGAGCCACTGTGCTAGGGCCTGGAGACCTACTGTCACTTGGAAGGGAGGTCTGTGCCTAGTGCTTAACCTGGCACTCATGTCATCTCCACTAACAAGGGCTGGAGTGCAGCAATATTGCCCCCAGCTGTGCATCACACCAGGACTTAGAGGAATCTAGGTGCTTCTAAATAAAATGATGTGTGGGTGGGTGGGAGATATAAGGACACTGTGAGACACACTAGCTTTTACTATATGAGCTGCTGCATTTAGGATACCTGCTCCAAAACCAGGAGCCTTTGAACCAGGAGTTCAAATTCCACATCTGAACATTGCTGTCTGGACTTATGGCTATTGGATGGGTCTGAACCAGAACTTCAGAACCAGATCGCCTTGGAGGAAGAACAGAACCAGCTGCTGATGCAAATTTCATGGCTCAGGTGGATCCTTGTGACATCACAATCACTCTAAGTTTGGTTTCTGTTGTGGAACATCACTGAAAATGCCCTGGGGGCCTGCTTGTGATCTCCCTTACACCAGTGTGACATCATACTTCAGTGTAAATGCGAACCACATCCAGCGTGAGCACAGCTGGGTAAAATGTGTAGAGAACAAGCCCACAGACTCCACAGATGATGCTCTGAACCGGAGCCAGCTTCTCTGGGGCTCGGGAACTAGTCTAGCCCTCCTAAGTCAAGGTTCAAAACAACCTGGGGAATTTGCGGGTTTAGATGGAAATCAGGCAAAAATCAGCAGTTTCATTCCAGTTTCACTGTGTGTTTTGGGGTCTAAGTGAACCTGAAACTCAAGGAAATTTCAGGCTGCAGAGCAGTTCAGAACCAAAAAACAAATACTGAATTACCTCCCCTTCTGTCTTTCTGCCGGTGCAGACTGAGCAGTTTAGAAACATGTCCACTAGGGGCTGCCTGCACAGATAAAAGGGGCCACCACAAGGCCCCAGGCAAGACGAAGGCCCCATGGTGTTGTGCTCGATGTTGTACATGATAAGGAACAGCCCTTGTTCCCAAAACTTTACATTCTAAAGAGACCCGACTAAGGAAGGATAGTGTGCCCCATTTTACAGCTAAGGAGCAGAGACACAAAAATCCCATAGGGAATCTAGAGCAGGGCTGGGAACCGAAACCAGATCTCTTTAGTAGTTTCAGACCAGTGCCTTAACCACCCTTCTTTTCTTTTCTTTTTTAACCATTGGGCCCAGGCTGCAAAATTTGGATCCAGATCCATGCTTCCCTACACTTCAGGAGGTTTGGGCTTTGGCGTTAGTTTGGTCAGTTAAAGAGACAAGGGGCCAGCTCCCAAGTCTGGATGTGGCTCTTCATTAGGATCTGAATTTCCCCAAAGATGAAGGGGGTTTGGTTCCTATGTTTCAGGTTGTGGCCCGTCTCTCGTCTTCCCGCACACCAAGTACTGGATCTTCTTCCTCTGTATTTTACACAACACACCCTGGTTCTCATTCTCCCCGACTAGCCAGCCCTAAGCCATCTCAAAAGCTTTCTTTGGACCCCCACTCTCTCCACACAGGAAGCCAGTCAAAAGGAAAGTAATAACTGAGCAGATTTGCTGTAGCTGGACTAACTCATGCTATTGCTTTAAACCTGGGTGGTTCCCAGGGAAGAGAAGCATTTCTATAATAAGGAGTTTGCGTGAGCTAATAGACAGACACTACGGCAGTTTGGCCTTGGTAAGGAATATGGGCTCAGACTCTATGTATTGGCACACATAGCTCATGCATAGCCAGGCACCCCTTCTTGACTTTCTCAGATTCATTCGTGGCACACACAGAGTTTTCTCTTCTTTCTTCAGGGTGATGAAATCCAGTTTCCAGAACTTTTAAGTCTGTTCCAGTTAAAGATTTTTAATTTCATTCCACTGGCTGTGCTGGCACTCCCAGCCTGGAGACGGCACTGGCGGATTTAAAACCAGCTGGCATGTCTCACTGGGGAGATCTCAAAGAACGTCTGAGACATTCATTCGTTCTCACGTTGCCTTTGTGGCAGTCACTGTCCTTACTCTCACCTACGCTAACTCCGAGGCCTAGAAAGGTTAAGGATTTGGCCAAGTCTGAGGCACAGGCAGGAATAGAATCAAGGGGACACATTCTCAGATGGTGTAAATTGGTGTAGCTCCACTGAGTGAGCCCCATAGGCTGCACTAACTCAGAGCAGGGGGGGCGACCATCCATAGGGACAGCATCAGGACTGGAGGAGGTTTCCGCTATCTCCCAGGGACCTGCGCTCTGTGCAGATCTGCCATGCCCCAGGATCTGGCCCAGAGCAGGTTTAGTTAGACAAAATGAAGTTATACTTGAAATATTCATGGCTGAGCTCTTTGCTACTGAATGCCAAATGCACCCCTCATATGTCTCATGGGATTGAGAGGCTAAGGGTCTGATCTAAAAAATCCCTTTGACTTCCCTTGGACTTTGGATCAGGGTCTAAATGGTGAGTGCAGCTGAACATAGGATCCTGAGGTGCAGGAATGCAAGTTGAGCTTGAACTTGCAAGGAGAAATGTGAAATCAGATGTCTGCCGTTTGGGTCTCAGGGGAGCTTCAAGGAATAATAATTTATCAGCTTCCGATATAGCCCATTGCACAGTCAGGAGAATCACATTTCCTGCAGGAATGCCATGCAGGCGCATTGGTTTGTTTTCTGCCTTTGATACCCTCTAACATCATCATTCAATGTACAGTCTTTTCCTGTTTCCTTTTCCTTTTAGCTCATTAACATCTCCACCTCAGACTCGCTCAGTCTGGGTAGCTTTAACGCAATCCAAATGCTGTCTTGTGTACAAGATCCTAAAGTAACCAACCTATACACACAGAAATATCCTAACATATACACACCCACTAAAGTAACTGATGAGTAGCAATAGCTGTAGAACCTAGCAAATGAAGGCAAAGTGCTGTTTTTCCTGAATCATTGAACTGGAGAGAACATTTCAGAGCCTAATTTCAAATCTAAATCTTATTTAGACACAGAAGTACAAATTTAGGTGAAGAAATACAGGGTTAAGTTAGAGCTAGGTGCATTTTTTCCACAATATAATGTATTCAATGAAAAATGCAGTTTCCATCAACCCGAACTGATTCGTGAACTTGATATGAATAGTTTTGCCAGTCACAAACTGGCCAGCAGAAGGTACTACTGTTATCAACTTCCCCTTTGGTCCGGGTGCTCAGCTGAGATGTTGAAGACTATCCTGCTTTAAATCTTAGTTCTGGAACCGCTACAAAATGGACTAAAAACTTCAAATTTGGTTCAACCTGAGCCATTTTTTTTTCTTTTTCAATTTTTCTGAACTGCCACCAAACCCAAAAACTGGCTATTCCCCGGCTCCAGATTCAGTGCGTATCTTTTGTCACTCCGGTGTGAAAATTGGGCCCAATGCATTTCTGAAGAACAATAATTTTTCTCCCATACCCACTGCAAAGCAGAGCTGGTGGCTTAGTTCTGTTGGTGAGGAGAACCTATCGTTCTTTCATGGGTTCAACAGAGCAGTGCTAATGGTCACTCGTACTTGGTAATTGATGAAGTCAGAAGAAAGCTTTCTTTAAAGAGAACAAAGTAGTTGCTGAGCCAAAGACTCCCAAGTATACCAAGTGCCCTACACACCACTTGGGGTACGTCTACAGTCCAAAAACCACCCCAACAGCAGTGACTCTGGGCCCTGGACAACAGGGCCACCCAGAGGATTCAGGGGGCCTGGGGCAAAGCAATTTCGCGCCTTTTTAATTTTTACTCACCTGGCAGCGCTCTGGGTCTTCTGTGGCTGTGGCACTGAAGGACCCGCTGCCAAAGTGCCGCTGAAAGCGCCGCCCTGTCCGTAAAAGTTTCGCTGGATACTATATTCTCATGGGGGTCACTGCACGGCCCAGGACCTGGGGCAAATTGCCCCACTTCCCCCACTCCTGCCCCCCAGGCGGCCCTGCTGGATAATTGAGTCAGGCCCCCGGGACTCACAATGCAAGTTTAAAAATATCAATGGAGATGTTCCTGCTTGGGTTGGAGGCTGGGCTCTGAAACTCAGAGCCAGGGATGGGTCTCAGAGCCCCGGATCCAACCTGAAAGTCTACACTGCTCTTTTTAGCCCTGTAAGACAGGCCCTGTGAGACCGAGTCAATTTGCCCAGGCACTGAGACTCACTGCGGTGGGGGTTTTCTTTGTAGACAAACTCTTAGATAAAGCAGATTGCACTATTCAGGGGAAGAACATCCTTGGACCAGCGTTCCCTTCTGGGGAGGCTAAACAGTCTATGTTACATTCTGATCCGGGTAATTCACAGAAGGGCTTGATTGTGAAACACTTATCCATGCTGGTAAACACATGCTCACCCATGTAGCCCTAATGGCCTGCTCCCATGAAAAAGAATCGCCCAGACTGCGTCTCAGTGATAGCACTTCCTCTCAGCCCCCTTCTCAGAATTCCTAATGCATAGTGATGAGAATGGGAGAGGAAGAGAGAGCATTTCCTGTCAGGAGAGCCCAAATCTGGGATACTGGTCTCTAGCATTCTATTCCCAGCTCCACCAGTGACTCATTCTGGGGTCTTGGGGGAAATTACTGCAGCTCGCTGTGCCTCTGAAGTTAAGTACTGTTGTACAAGGGACGTAATAGCATAGCCCTACCTTGCAGGGACATTGTGAGAATGAGTGACTGTGAATCTTAGGCCATATATAGTTTTTCTAGACACGTATAATATGTGTGGAAAGAATAGCAATTCAGGACCTGAATCTCATTCTGATTCTGCTCTCTTTAGTCTCTTATGCCATGAGTTGCTTTTTTTTCTTGTGGCGTAAAGGACTATGCCATGTGATTAAGGGCAGTGCAATAAAGCCAAACCACAAATGTTTAGAATGTATGCGAGATCTTGAGTGGGAGGCTCTAGAAAAGTGTAGTGTATTATCAACAGTCTTATAATACCTGCACTTACAAGGAATGGCATTATATACATGCATTGGTGCATTTTTGCTACAGTGGCAGTATGGTCTAGTGGTTCGGCAGGGCACCAGGCTAGCAGCCGAAAAAGGTGGGTTCTGTTCCCAACTCTCTGGGTGCCCTTGCTCAAGTCACTTCACCAATCTGGGGCTCAGTTTCCCCATTGATAGAACATGGGTGATGATGTTCGCAAACCGTGCTGAGATCCACAAATGACAAGCCCTAGTTCAGTGCTATGCGTTATTAGCTATGGTGAATGACTGGAGCATGCTCACTTTGCCTCTCCAATGACCATCTTGGGATGCGAGAGAAATGACTGAAGGGTGGATGAAAAGGGACTAAGAGAAAATGCATCACTCATAGCTATGGGCATTTGTTCGGTTTTGTGCGATTAGAAAGTTGACAACCCTGGCACTAGAATATGATCAGCAAGGGAAGCGCTGCCAGGTACTATATGGTACTGTTCCCTAGCAGGGTTAGTGTATGCATTGTCATGTTGAATCTGGTTAAATAAGTGGTTCTTCATACCCAGCAGTCAGAGGTATGGTCAGTGGGTGGGTTTAAAAGAGATCTGCAGGGCCCTCAAAACAGATTATAGAAAAAGCAGCCAGGATCACCCATTCAGGGGTCAGTGTCCTGAAAGGAAGTTTGGGGGGTCAAAGGGCAGCCCTGGTGAGCCAGAGACATGGTGTGGAATGAAGCCTGCACCCAGGAAGGGACAGTGTGTTTCTACGAAATCTCCCATGTGCTGCCATTCCATCTCCACTTCTTCAGTGCGCACAGTGTGTCTGTTCTCAGCGGGCTTGATTCTGGTCTCCCGCGATTGTGGATTGGGAGCAACTTGAATGAAGTCAGGGGACTAGAGCCTCGGCTGGTATGAATTGGCCCAGTTCTGTTGCAGGCGGTGCTGTGCCAATTTTCACCCCACTGATGCTCTGATCTATGGGTTTACACTAGTGTAAATCTGGGGTGGGATCAGAATTGGGTCCTTAGCGTGTCGTGTCGGAAATGGTTCAGGAGCGGAAGCTGGGGAGCAGGTGATGCTGTAAGAGCTCCCTGCCAATTTAGACTGAGCTCACAGAGAGCAATTCATGTGAAGGGTCAGTTAGTTTTGTTTAAGTGAAATTTGTGCCGGTCTGACAGCTCTGGAGAGGAGAGCTCTGTTTATCCACAGAAGAGCTACAACTAGGGCAGCGACTGCCTCCAACCCACATACCCTCCTGCCCCCCACTGACACTTCTGTGACTCGCATTATGCTCTGAAAGTGATCATGGAGTTCAGTCTGATTAAAAAGAGGCTTTTGGTGAGGGGCAGTGTGTCCTGATGAGTAGGGCAGGAGACTAGAAGTCAGGACACCTGGGTTTGGCTCTGATCTGTGGAAGGTCCTGCACATATTAGAAGCTGCGTCTCGTGTCCTGTCCCTGAAGCTGGGATGCTTGCATATCCAGCCTTTAATGCGTTTATCTGTGATCCCGGGCAGAACATGGTTGGTGAAGGGCCCTTATCTCTGGAACTGGCTCTGAGAGAGCCACGTTTGCTGAGTTCCAGGGCGCATTGCATAGTTGCATGAGGGCTCTTTGGAAAACAGATTTTCCAATATTTTGACATTTGTTTTCATCGCGAAGCAGGGATGAAATATCCAACATGTGGACAGAAAGAACATTCCCAAAAGATTGGATTTTTGGAAATGTCACAAGGAAAATTTTCAATCAAAACAAAACACTTCCTTTCCAATTCCCCCCTTGAAAAACCAGAAAATTCTGTCCAAATCAACGTGTCTTGCAAAAATGTTCAATTTATACCAAACTCTGTATTTTTACTGGGAGCATTTTTCATTCAAAAACTTTTGACCACGTCCAGTCACTGTATCTCCCCAGGCTTTGCCTGAGTGGGAGTGCCCGGGCTGGAGAGGTGTTGAATCAGTGTTATAGATAGAACACACACACATCTTTTTGGGTTGACAGGGTAGTTTGGGCCTGACTTGCTTCTGAGACAAAAGATGGTCTAGTGGTTAGAGCACTAGCTTAGGCCATCTGGGTTCATGTCCTGCTATACCCCAGAATTCCTGTGTGACCGTGAGTAAGTCTCTGTGCCTGGTCAAGGTCACGGAGGAGAACTCATGTCTCAGTCCACTGGACCACACTGCCTCTAATCACTGATGTGTAACTAACGATTAAATAGGTTTTTTTACACACAGTTTCTAATTACCCTGTGGACTTGACTACTACAGGAAACCTCTAAGTCAAATGTAGTAGCTGAGCAAGCTTCAGAAGAAGGATTACACATTTATATAAGAAGAATATTTGTCACTGTTAGCTACAGTAGGTCAAAAAGTTACAAGGAATATCAAATCTCATGCTCGAGGGTGTAAACTGATCGCCTATGGGGATGAAGAAAGAATTTACTTCCCTGCCCCCAAACCATGTACAGTACTGTAAATGTGACTGTAACCAAGACTTTCTGCCTTCCTCAGAAGCACGTGGCATAGGCCAGAACTAAAGGTGGAATTCTTGATCAGGCGATCAGCTCCATTACACCAGTCCCTGCATTGTGTATGGAACCTGAGTGGTGGTGTTGGCCATGGCTGGACGATTGGGCTAACAGCTGTAGCTCCATTCTGGTGGTGCTCTTCCTAGCCTGGGGCTTGGAATGTAAATCAGCAGTGGTAGAAGCCTGCTCAGTGTGTGTGAGCCTTTGAAACGAGCGGTCGGAAGTGCTGCTCCAAGGTAAATGTTGATTAGAAGATCGACATCAGCAGGTTTCCAGTCCCCCGTCTAAAAAAGAAAACAAAAGCAAGAGTCCATCAGTCCAGCTTGGAGGGAGCATGCAAGACAGAAATTAAAACTATCTCAAGACTCGGTGCAAGCGTTCGGGAGAGAGAGAAGTGGGAACACACTGCACCAGCCAAAGAAAGAATCCAAGTATTTGAGAGTGAGGAGCACAACAATTCCCCAACTCTACTTTTCAAGATGGGCTGGATCCAGAACTGCTCGAAGTTCAGAGATGCTCAGATCGGATCACGATCTGGGCTCTGATCCTAACCACCATTACATTCTGGTGCAGCATTCTGGACCTGTCTCAAATAGTGATTGGAGAAGGGCCCCTCTTCTCTTCCAGTTGCAGGGAATCGAAGCAGGGCTACTGACCTGTAAACCCCTGCCTGGGCTGGAAACCCCCTCTCCCTCTTTGCTCGGCAGAGATCGGCTTCCGCATGAAGTCCTGGGAGCTGCTGACCAGATGCTTTCCACTATGGGTCCTCCTTGCTTCCCTGCTAGTCTGACAGAGCCCTGGTCTAAATGCAAAACCCCTGTGGAGCACATTTAGGTTCATGTCTGAAGCTGAACTCTAGGGTCCAAGAGGAAATTCCTATGTCTCCATGTAGCAGGCAGCTGAATCAGCGCCTGCTGAGTCAGTCCCTGCTCCCTCCAAGCCCGGCAACAGGCTAATCAGCCACCTGGGGGTAACCCTGGGCTTCAGAGGGCTTAATGTGCTCCACCTGGCAGCCTCCAGAGGATATAAGGCCTGCCAGGGAGGAAGCCAGGGGGGAAGAGGTAGAGGAGGAGGAAGGAGACGGAGAGAGAAGGTGCAGGGAAGTAAGTAGCTGCTGAGGAAGCTAGCTGAGGCTGAAAAGCCTGCAAGGTCTAGCTATTCCTGGGGCCAGCCAAGCTGAGGGTTGAGCCTGAGCTCTACTTGTAGAAAGCTGTGTATAGGTGGTGGGGTTTTTGCACTGTGTGTGAACAAATAAAAGACACTGGTGAAGCCAAAAAGGAGTCTCCTGCCTGTGGTTTGAAGAGGGCGGTCAGAGGCCCGCTTACACTCCAGTTCTTACCTGCCTCCCTTTACCTTAATACCTAAGCACCTCCCATGTACTGAACCTGTCCTCACACCCACCCCTCCTCCCCGTGGGATAGGAAAGTATCCCCATTTTACAGAGGGAAAACCGAGGCATGGCAAGATTAAATTACTTGCCCCTGGTCACACAGGGAGTCTGTGGCAAAGCTGGTACTTGAAGGCCAGTCTCCTGAGTTCCAGTCCGATAGCTTTGCCACCAGGCTAATTCATCTGGGTCTTAAGAACTTGGTATGCATGAGCCCGGGGCCTAGTGATGGATGCAACGTGAAAATTCACTCAAAGAATTAAGAGTCAGAACTAGAACAAAAGCTGAGGGTTTTTCCTCAGCCGCCCCACATAAGAGGGCAGCTGTCCAGCTGTTTTCAGAGATGCAGCCTGTGGCTTCCATTGACTTAAAACACTTGGTGGTTGCACTTTGAGCCCAGGCCTGGTGGGAGCTGCTCCTACCAGCATGGAGACTGGGATACCCAGCTGTGGGACATACCACCTGGGGAACTGGCTTATCCTTTTGAGGGAGGGCGCTAAACTGAGCTCTGGTGTACGTGGGTGTCATTGCATCGCAGTCAATGGAGTTCTACCCACTTATGGAAAATCTAAGGCCTGAGAATGGCTCTAGCTCCATCTAAGTAATAATTAACTGGGCAATTGAAATCATGGCGCCCAATATCGCTGTCCCCGGGGACCATTATCTCTAACTGATGAAATTCAGCATAGGAAAGAAAAACAAAGGAGCTACGTTTTCCTGGTGATTTGGGGGGTTGCAATTTTTTGGTTCCAGCTTGAGATACCTTAAAGGGGCCTGGATTGCAGGAGGACAGCTCTTCGGCTGCCTCGAGGGGGACACCCAGAATTGAGGCCCTAGTCATTTTCAGCAACGTGGGCCTAAGTAACTTGCCACACAGGGAAATCATAGCACAGTTGGGAATTGAACCAAGGTCATCTGTATCCAAGGTCATCTGTAGCTTGCCTGGAAAACCATCCTCCCATTCTCAACTGCTGTGTAAAACAGTGACAATGCTTACCTACCCCAAATGCACGGTAATAGTTGCAAAGAGTTTGGATATCTCTGACTAGAAGGCAAAGTAGTAAATTAATTCTCAAGCTAGCTTTCTGAAGAAGCAACAGATGGCCATTGGCACCAGGGCCAGACTGTTCTCCATGTTTATGGCTAAATTTTAGGGCCCAGAAACATGGACCTGGCAAACTCAGTGTTATTAGCTGGGCAAAAGACACTCCTGAAACTGGTTCCAGCTTTCAAGGAGTGTTGGAGAAAACCCTGTAAATACACAGGGCTTGTCCGTCGGTAGGAGATTTCATGGGATCTGACATTCTATTCTGTGGAAGTTCTGTCGAGTGGCTGGGGAACATCATTCAAGTGTAACTTTCTGGCTTTGTAAAAAATCCATTGTGGAGGCTGAACTAAAGAGAAAGATGAGCCCGTCAAACCCATCTGTGCCCCCTGCTTCCCTACATATTACAGAAGTTGGGGTAACAGCACTCAGCTTTACTGAGAAGAGGCTTACACAGAGCACCACCCAGGGTACCGCTGCTTAGAACAGTCTCCAGAGAATTACCCTTCAGACTGAAACTTCTCAAGCATGATCATCCGTGAGTGAGTCTCCTAAGGAGTGGTATTAAAAAAGAGTTTTTAAATAAAAAGTCAAATGTTCCAATTCTCATGTTTACAGAGTATTTGTTTCCCAGCTGCTGAACAATATTTTGGGACCTTGTGCTCAGACATCTGAGAGACAGACTTTGTTTGAAACTCCTATATTGGGACGCATAGGCTGTGGTCAAACCCACACCGAAATCAATGGGAAGATTCACACTGAGGGTTCACAATGGGTGAGGGAGTCCTTCTGCTGCCTTCGAAGGCCATTGGGTCCAGCCTATTGGGCTGTGTATGAGAAAAGGAATTTGGTGATGAAATAAATATGCAGACATGGGAGCAATCTGCAGCAAGTTGTTTAGTTCTTCTAGGGTCTATCATGATCCCTGGTCTTTGTCTTTCAACAGTTCCCTCAGTGGGGGGGACATGAGGTGGGAATTATGAAATGTCAATTGGATACTACATCCTTCTCCACTTCCTTCTCTAAGGAAAAGCTGATCAGAAAAAGATAAGCGCATTTCATGGAAAAGCGAGAAAGAAATGACTGTCTTTTTTTTGTTTCATTTGGAACGCTCCATGATTTTTTGTTTTGTTGATGGAACGTTTTGTTTTAGTGGAGGGAAAAAAACCGAAGCACTCTTCCAAAACTTGTTTCCAGGAGGAAAAGGAACATGGTATTTTTCCCACCAAACTAAAACCAGGTGATTCGGAAATGCAGGCCTAGAGCCTTATAATTGTAGATTGGCTGCATGAGAGCTGTTGCCTACAGCGATATGCCGAGGGACATTTCGTTAACACGAGGCCATCAAATACATCAAGGGGTGTAGAGACTGTAGTCATGAGGCTGTTTGATGGCTTTAGCCTGCTTGTAGGCTAAGCTGCATGAAGTTAAATGTGTTGTGATGCACTGAAATGGAATTGGTGCCCAATGTGTCTAGGCAGTGATGGTAGAGGCCTTTCACCAAAAAACAAAGACCCCCTCCACAGTCCTATCCCTTTTTCCCAGCGTGTGTTAAGGGTGTTATGCGCTGACCTGGTGAAATCCACCTAGAAGGTTTGCAAAGGGTATAGGGAATGGAAAATCCCAAACCTACCAGCACACAGAGAGAACTGAGCAATTCTTCGTTTGCTGCTCTTTGCTGTTTCACAATGGACTTTGGATGCATCCAGAAAAGCCAGGGATCTGTGAAATTCCTAGAGGGAGGGGAGAAACCCCAGAGGTGCCTGCTGTGGACTGAGGGGAGCATTATGTCCTGCAGTAATACACTGGCAAAGGAGAGTGCTGGCTACTGAAAAATATAGCAAGGGGAGGGGAAGGAGAAAAACACATTCCCTGCTTGGGAGCTGACCATGATCAGAGAGCTGGTATGTTTTCCTGGCTTCCTTCTGGTACAAATAAATCATCCATCGAGCTTAGGATTCTCTGACCATATAAAGGAAAGTGGATGCATGGGGTTGTAGGGAACGGGCTTTCTTCCTTTCTCCAAAACACGCTCCCTATCCTACAGCTGGCACTGCTCTGTGCAGCCTCTTTCCCTGCTCTTGAGTTCTCCGTAGAGATGGGCACCAACCAAAATCCTAGAAATGTCGGGCTGGAAGAGACCTGAGAAGTGGTCAAGTCCAGCCTCCTGCACTGAGGCAGGACCAAGTTTAAACCTAGACCAGCCCTGACAGGGGGTTGTCCAGCCTGTTCTTAAGAACCTCCTGTGGTGGGGATTCCACAACCTCCCTTGGAAGCCTCTTCCAGAGCTTAACTGTTCTTCTAGTTAGAAAGGTTTTTCCCTTGCTGCAGATTAAGCCTATTACTCCTTGTCCTATCTTTAGGGGAGAAGGAGAACAATTGATCATGGCCCTCTTTAGAACAGCCTGAGCCTTTAGCACGTTGGAAGACTGTTCTCAGGTCCCCCTCAGTTGTCTTTTCTGAAGACTAAATAAGCTGTGATACTATTATCTGCTTTGTACAGAGGGGGAAACCGAGGCATGGCAAGGTGAAGGCCCAGATTTATAAAGGAATTTAGGCATTGCTGCGCTCAGTGTCATGATGCCTGACCTCATTTGAAAATGAGATGTTGTCTCCTAAAAGGGATTTAGGCCCTTAGGAGTGTTCATTCTGTCGGCTGAGTGCAGTAACACCTAAAGAATCTGGGCCTATGTGATTGACCCAAGGTCAGGCAGGGAGTATGTAGCAGAGTAAAGAACGGAACGTACCTGATTAGGGTGACCAGACAGCAAGTGTGAAAAATTGAGACGGGGTGGGGAGTAATAGGAGTCTATAGAAGAAAAAGAGTTCAGTGAGCATGACAGAATCTCGTATAGCTGAAATATAAAAGGAAGTTCCCAGCTCTCCTGGTTGTAGGGAAAGCTGAAAGTTGTGACCTGATGCACCCTAAAGGTTTAGAAACTGGAAGGCAGGGCTGCTCGCACATTTTTTGCATTGAAATTTGGCCCCTGGGTATGGGACTCCCAGCAGACACAGAGTTGTGATACCAGCTTCTCCGCTAAGCCAGCCCCTGCAGCAGCAGTGCCGAGTGCATGTCTGAAACGGAGCGGGGCAGATGGGGGATCTCTGCAGAGCTCCATGCTCCAACATTCCCAAGCCAGTAGGTGGACCCTTAGGGTGAGATTCACATGTACTGGGCGAGATGGACCTTGGGTCTGAGCCAGTCTGGCAATTCCTGTGGTCCTATGTTAGAAGTAATCAGGGAAGAGAACAGGGAAAGGGTTGAGGCAGCATGGTCGAATGGATAGTGCACTGGACTGGGAATCAGGAAACCAGGCCTCACCCCTGGCTCTGCCACTGACCTCCTGTCTGACCTTGGGCAAGTCCCTTCCCTTTCCTGGGCCTATGTCTCCCCCCTCACTCTTCATCTCTGGGCTATCTAGACTTTGGGACAGGACTCTCTCTTGCTGTGCCTGTAGTGTTCTTCGCATGCTGGGCCCCCAATTTTAGTTTGTGCTACCACAACATAAGGAATAAATATTGATTTCCAACCTGCCATTGTCCTTTCCTCAAGCAGTCCATTCCCAGCTCTTTTGACTGCAATGAGTTTCAGCCAAGAAATAAGAGAATATAACTTAAAATAACGGAATCAGTCAATAAATAAAAAGGGACGTTATGGATCCAAGAACAACTTGCAAGACTTCATAAAAATATTTACCCTGTAATCAAAATTCAAGTAACAAAACAGCCTCCTCGCTATCCCACACCACCAAAGCTGATTCTAATAACTCACTCATTTAAAAAAAGAATTCAAAAGACCTGCTGGGTTAACATACCTCAGCTCTTTGCCAAAAAGGAAACTATGGACTATATTAAACAAAAAAACCCAAAGCACTTCACCAATCTGCAAACTTTCTCTCTCTCTCTTTCTGTGGTTCTGGATTAAACAAAAGTGTGGAAACATTACAAAGCCCTTTTCTACTGCGGTCAGCACGTTCTATGTGGTCACACATTCTGGATTGTCTGAAATCTCCTTTCCAGCTAAGTGGCCTATTCTTTCCCATTTACTAGGCTGTTTACTTGGGGGAAAACAAACACTGCACTGGTAACAGCAACAAAAACCAAACCTTCAGCAGCTTGCCACAAGCCCCGAAGCAGGTGGCAGAATAGGACCAGCTATTTTAGCTGATCAAATCTAACCTGTTTGAATCATTCCCCTTCTCCGCCCCCCCAAATGGCCCAGGGTTTTCCATTCTACATTGCGAGTGAATTCCTGGTCAGTGGGAGTTTCCCCATTGATTTCAATAGAGACAGGACATCACCCTAAGATTTTACTCATTTTAACTCAACAGTATGTATTAATTTTGAGGAAGCTAAACAATTCTCAGTACCTTGCTGGAAGGAGCTAGGTCAAGTTGAAAGTTAAGGATTGAGAAGAAGGTCAAATATGAAGAAGAACCCAGAAGAACTTTTGCCCCAGTTGATAATCCTGGAAATAACTAAATATGGCTGTATGGAACCTACAACTTTTCAGAACGCTGGTCCCAAAAGCCCAATAATGACATTCAACATTTAATGCTTCAAAAGGAATCAATGCCATGCAATGCTGGATATGACGCAAACATGGCAAATGCCTTTGTATGATATATTTTATTTTAGAGCATTTCTATGTGGGATTTCCCAAAGCATTGAAATGATGTAAGATCACAAGTCCCATTGAGAGTAAATGGAAGTTAAATGCCTAATTTTGTGAGGTGCCTTTGAAATTTTCAAGCTAGAAGTCTACAAGGTACTTCAGCAGGATCTGGTCTAGTGGTGGATTTTTCCATAGGGTTAGAGAGCATTATTCAAATATAAACCCATTTGTCTGATCGTAATAGTCCAGTAAGAGAAGTGAAGAGAGAGGGCTCATATCTTTCAGGTAGAATTTCATTGGTTGCTTTCCCACTGCAATAGTGAAGAGATCCTGGTGAGCCTGCATACTGTAGGTGTAATGAAATCCGATTGCTGGAAGCTCAGGTTAGATGAATTCAGACTAGAAATAAGCTGTATATTTTTAAGTAGAGTAATTAACAATTGGAAGAAATTCCCTAGGATTGGAGTAGGTTCACCCTCACTTGAAGACTTTAAGACCTGAAGCCCCATAGGTCAGGTACAACAAGTGTGGGCGGCAGCGGCGGCGGGGGGGGGGGAGGGGGGAGGAAGGGATGTCTGTTTTTCATCAAAAATTTAAAGGAGTCAGAATTCAGACACCTTTCCTCCAAAAAATAATAATAATTAGTTGACAAAAATAACACATGCGGTGTTTCCATTTACATTTTTCCCAGGACAACAAATCCTTTCCTGAGTAGCTCTGGTCAGAAATATCAGGTAAGGTTGTGGGCCCTACTCCTGCAAATGCTGAGGCGTGTGCTTAACGTCACACATGTGAGTAACCCCATTCACTTCAACCATGCTACTCACATATGCAGTTCCTAGTTATGCATGTTTAAGGCCCTGACTCAGTGAAGCACATGCTTAAACCCCATTGACCTCAATGGGCCTGAAGCGTGAACGTGGCTGGATAGATGTGGCCTTACTCAGGTGCTTGATGTTAAACATGTACTTTGCTGAATCAGTGCCAAAATAAGGATGAACAAATCTAAAACTCCAAGGTATGAAACTACTGCCTCCAGCTGCCAGGAGGGATCTATTGCCTCCATGTACCACCACATTTGGTTAGGAGAATATTATCCAATTGTTTTTCCCCCTTTCGAAAAGCATTTGGTATTGTCCAGACACTGGAATTCTGATACATTGGAACCCATCCAGTAGTCAAGAAAATGTTTGCAGAACATTGAGAGGCTCCGATGAAAGCGGCCGCACATGTGCAAAGTATCATGTTTATTACGGCAACGCTAAAACTAAACCTTCACCAAATGCTTCAGCTTTGCCATAAAAATTCTCTTGATCAAAAAGCACCCTTTCCGAGCAGTGCTACTGGCTGGCTAGTTGCCTAATGACTGTAGCAAAGTATTCTGTAGCAATTTTGCATTGTCACACTACCACGCCACAAATCCCAATTATAAAAATAGACACTTGAGCAGGAATGTGATTGTCTAGTGGTTTAAGCACAGGCATGGGAGCCAGAAACTCCTGTGGTCTAATCCCTCATTGCAACATTGGGGAAGTCATTTAACTACTCCATTTGTTTCCCCACAGCTAAAACAAGGAAGATAATACTTAATTAACAGGGATGTGAGGAATGATGTCTGCAAAGATGTAAAATAACTGAGCTGTAACATTAAGATCTGGCTTTTTAAATACAGTCTCTCACTACACAAAGTTCAGATTGGAGATTATAGTTCAAAACCTTTATAGAGAAATTAGGGTAAAATTGCCTGATCCCAACAGAGCTTGGAGGCATGTTGATTCAGTGTTCCAATTGGGAGAACTCTACCATAGTGCCAAGAAAGCAAAAAAAAAAAAAAAAAAAAAAAAACCAGTCTGAAATTTGCCTTCACAAATCATTTGTCCAGCAATTGCGACTAATGAATAAATTCAGAAAGGTTACCATCTGTTTGTGGACAACTCCAAAACAGAAGAAAAAAGGGTAAAATTTGCCAAATCTGTTTTCTTCCAGCTTCAATCTTTTGGTAGTTAAGGCGTTATCTGCTAGCACTTTAGAAATGGGATTTAACCTTTTACAAAGGCAGCAGTGTCATTGTTCCATAAGTAACATATGTAACATCTGTTGCAAATCGTGATCAGGACTGGTCAGTGTTCAGTTCTACTCCATCCTCTCCAGGCCATGCTTGTGCGATCTTACTGCTATTGGGTGATGTCAGTTTCTTTTGGCACCATCATGCAAGTTAACCTCAAGTGGAGAAATGATAGAAACTGGAGCTATGCTGGTATGGTCTCTTCAGCAGTGACTGACATCCACAGTTTCAGACAAAAGTAGCCTATTAATGCACACACCCTTTTGTATAGTACTGTATGGGGACTGGGGAATGGAAGGGAGAGAACGCTCCTGTTTGGAAAGAAATCATAGAGCAGATGCTCCCCACAGGCAACCAGTTTATGCCTTGAAGCATGAAGTTTGATTAGTGGCATCATTGCCTCAGCTAGGGATGGAAATGGCCGTAAAATGGTTCAGTCCTTTCATTAACATCCCGTTGCATTATCTGACTCTCAAGAATCAGAGAGGTAGCCGTGTTAGTCTGGAATTGCAGAAGTGACAAAGAGTCCTGTGGCATCTAAAGTATTGAAGCATAAGCTTTCGTGGGCTAATACCCATCCAACAAAGTGGGTACGGCATCGGGGGAATTCCAACTGATTGGCTTCATGCCACCTAGAAGTCTCTCCTTTTTCTTGCTTCTAAATTTACTGCCCCATAATGTCTTCGACTGTCCTCTTATTCAGGGATACAAGGAAAGATAATCACCCCCCTGAGAAGCAGTCAGTTATATGACAGCAAATCTCTCTATGGGCATGGTTAGACTGGCACTTTGCACCGCCAAAACCCTCCTTTAGCGCTATAATTTTCCTACCGAACACACTTCAAAGGGAGATTTAGCGCAATGACTCCCCTTTTACAGTGCAAGTGTTAAACCTCCTTTTCGAGAGGGATAAGCCTTTTTGCGCTAACGTTGTAGCGCAAGGGTGGGAATGTGGACACCCATCGGATCTCTTGCATGCCTCCAAGCCATGGAAAGCTATCAGCAACCCATTGAGGGCCATCAGCAAGCCATTAAAGACAATGAACTTGCCATGTAAGGCAAATGACGTGCGGTTTTGTTTTTATAAAGGCGGAAGTAGCTTTGCAGTTTCTCTCTAACAACTAACACAGCAAATACCCAGTGAAAATGCTTGCAGACGGAGCTGTGTGTCTGAAATAGACAGCCTGTCAGTTTTCACTAAGGAAAAGTAACTGACAGCCAGATCTCATCTCCCTGTGAACAACTTCCCAGTTCCCCCTCGCCCCCCTCACACGTTGCACCCAGCTGAATGCTGGGATACCTGCCCTATCCTGCAACTGCTACTGCCGGCAGAAGCACCACAAATGGAGCCATTATTTTGCGCTACAAAGTTTCAATTTGTACAGTCTCTAGCAGGATACAAATTGCGCTACATTGGGAAGTGCTACAAATAAACACGCTACAATCTTCAGTCTAGCCATACCCTATGTGGAGGATCATGCAACTGCTGCTTCCTGGTGTTATTCGAGATGGTTACATTTCTAGAAGACGAATCAACAACTGTGGTATGACTATGGAACCCCGTGGCCTTTGTTTTTCTTTGCACTTCACCTTTGAGTTTGAGTACTCTGCCATTTTGTTCTTAGAGCTGGCGCAACATATTACAGAGGAGATACGCACACTGTGCTCTCATCTGGAGACTTTACTTTTGCTCGCTCTTGTTGCTTTCGTTAACCTAAAATTAAAAGTTTAGACTGAAAATATAAAGTTGTTCTTTGCATATGGAGAAACACGAGTAAAACATATTTTAAAGCAGGTCCTCTTAGTACTTAATTTGTTTCTGAGGAGTGTGAGAAAGATAGAAGGCATGATCATTACTCATGGCACAGATCAGTCCTTTCATTTCTCCACCATGCATTTAGATTTAGCTCTGGCAAGGGGAGAAGAGCGGGAGCAGTGCAGAGGTTCTACACGGCATTCTGCCTACACCGGGTAGACAGGGAAGGATCAGCATTGCCTGCAAGGAGTGCATGTGTAATGTAAAACCCCAGGTGGGTCACTGGGAGCAGGGAGCTCTGGCTGTACAAGCATGAGGCTGCTTCTGCCTGAGATAAAAGACTGTAGCTGAAGCTATAGCAGGCTCATCCAGGTCTATATGTGCCATATAGAGAGACAGCGCTTGACACTGAGTGGTGGTGAGTCATACGCAGCAGCAGTCATTATTGTCACTTAAGATTTGAGCAGCAGATGATTTTCCCCTGACTGCAGCTGGAAGCTGTGGCCGTTCCACAACTCAGCTGACAACTCTCCACTAGAAACGCAGGGTCCCGTGGCCTCCTCTCCATGTGCTTGTAGAGTGCTGGAAGTCTCATTCTGCTTAGATCCTCTGTGGGCAGGGCCGGTGACAGGAATTTTGGGGCCCCGTATGGCAGACCGTACAGGGCCCCCCCCCGGTCTCCCGCCGCCTGCGGCCCCCCCCGCCAGTCTCCCGCCGCCCGCGGGGCCCCCCCTGCCAGTCTCCCACCGCCCGCGGCCCCCCCCCGCCCCTGGCCAGTCTCCCGCCGCCTGCGCTCCCCCCCCCCCTGCCTCCCGCGCCCCCCCGGCTGATCTCCCACCGCCCGAGGGCCCCCCTCTGCCGGTCTCCTACCTCCCCCGCCCCCCCCCCCCCGCCGATCTCCCCCGGCCCCCTCCCCGGCCGATCTCCCGCCACCCGAGGCCCCCCCCCCGCCGGTCTCCTACTTCCCGCGGCCCCCCCCGGCTGGTCTCCCGCGGCCCCCCCCCGCCGGTCTCCTGCCTCCCGCCCCCCCCGCCCCCCCGCCGGTCTCCTGCCTCCCGCCCCCCCGCCGGTCTCCTGCCTCCCGCGGCCCCCCCCGGCCGATCTCCAGCGCCCCCCCGGCCCGGTCTCCTACCTCCCGCGGCCCCCCCAGCCGGTCTCCTGCGCCCCCCCCCGGCCGGTCTCCTGCCTCCCGCCCCCCCACCGGTCTCCTGCCTCCTGCGGCCCCCCCCGGCCGATCTCCAGCGCCCCCCCCCGGCCGGTCTCCTGCCTCCCGCCCCCCCACCGGTCTCCTGCCTCCCGTGGCCCCCCCCCGGCCGATCTCCAGCGCCCCCCCCCAGCCGGTCTCCTACCTCCCGCGGCCCCCCCCGGCCGGTCTCCCTCCTCCCCCCCCCCCGCCGGTCTCCTGCCTCCCGCGGCCCCCCCGGCCAATCTCCAGCACCCCCCCCCGGCCGGTCTCCTGCCTCCCGCGGCACCCCCCGGCCAATCTCCAGCGCCCCCCACCGGCCGGTCTCCTGCCTCCCGCCCCCCCGCCCCCCCCGCCGGTCTCCTGCCTCCCGCGGCCCCCCCCGGCCGATCTCCAGTGCCCCCCCCAGCCGGTCTCCTGCCTCCCGCGGCCCCCCACGGCCGATCTCCCATGGCCCCCCCAGCCGGTCTCCTGCCTCCCGCGCCCCCCCGCCGATCTCCTGCCTCCCGCGGGGCCCCCCCCGCCCTGCTGATCTCCCGCGCCCCCCCCGGCCGGTCTCCTGCCTCCCGCGCCCCCCCGCCGATCTCCTGCCTCCCGCCCCGCCCCCCCCCCCCGCCGATCTCCTGCCTCCCGCGGGCCCCAACTCCCGGCCGGTCTCCTACCTCCAGTGTGCCCCAACCCCGGCATGTGCTGTGGCCGCGTGGCCGGCCGGGAGAAGCAAAGGGGGGCAGGGCTGGCTGCCGGGAGAAGCAAAGGGGGGCGGGGCTGGCTGCTGGGTGCCGGGGGAGGAGGCTGGTGAGCGCGCCTCGCTCACAGCCCCAGCAACAACGGTTACAGCTGTACCGGCCCCAGACTTCAGGGCCCCCCCCCTGAAGTCCGGGGCCCGGTACAGCTGTAACCGTTGTACCCCCCTGTCGCCGGCCCTGTCTGTGGGAAGGCAAGGAAGAAGTGAACCCAGGTAGACCTGGCCAGAAGTCAGCCGTAGGCCATCCCCTGTTCCGTCACGTATTGTGTCAGAGGCAGGTGGAGGCTGTAAGACGTACTACAGAAAATAAAACTGGCCTGGAGAATAGAGAGAGAGAACATTGATTTAAGCAGTCTCTGGTCCTGCCTCTATCTCCTGTTCTATGCAAAGTGGGTAAAATCAATCACTTAGATTTATATAGCTTCTCCATCCCAAAGAACTTCACAAACTGCTGCCACCATGGGGCTACAACGCGAGTTTAGGACAGGAAGTGACTATCTATGTCCAATAGACCTTGCAGGGGGAAATTTAGGCAGACAGTCTGATTAATTATTATTTCTTTATCTACAAGCTCCAGCCACAGACCAGGTCCCCATTGTGCAGGGGCAAACACAGAACAGAAGGTTGTCTTTCCTCCAAAGAGCTCACAGTCCAAGGGCTTGTCTATGTGGCGATGTTATTCTGGAATAACAGGAAGTGTGAAGTTACAGGAGAATAGCTATTCTGGACACTAATCCTGGAATAACAGTTCCTCTTTCCTCTTTCAGTCAATCCCTTCCAAATAACTATTCTGGTCAATTGCCCCATGTAGACAAGCTCAGAGTAGAGCATTGCCTGGCCAAAGCATTCAAAAATCAAATGTCAAACCACAAAAAGAATTTAAAAAAAATAAAAAAAAAAAAAATGGAGATATACCAATCTCCTAGAACTGGAAAGACCTTGAAGGTCATCGAGTCCAGTCCCCTGCCTACACTAGCAGGATCCCCCTGCCTACACTAGCAGGATTTTTGCCCCAGATCCCTAAATGGCCCCCTCAAGGATTGAAGTCACAACCCTGGGTTTAGCAGGCCAACGCTCAAACCACTGAGCTATCCCCCCACCCCCTAATTATGAGTCGGTTTTATCTTAAAGAGCTTGTGATTTTTAAAGCCAAGTAACCAATGTTGGGCTCTTTTCATTCGTCTAAATGGCTCCTGAGCCTTTAGGGTGCACTACAGCAGGAGTTCTCAATTTTTTTCTGTTTGATGCCCCACCAATATGCTATAAAAACTTCATAGCCCACCTGAGCCACAACAGTTGTTTATCTGCATATCAAGTAGATTAAAAGCAAGAGCTGACGTTAGGGTGTAGCAAGCAGGGCAATTGCCTGGGGCCCCACTTCAGAGGGTGCCCCACAAAGCTAAGTTGCTCAGGCTTCAGCATCAGCCCCAGGTGGCAGGGCTCAGGTTTTGGCTTTCTGCTCTGGGCCCTAGCAAGTCTAATGCCAGCCTGGTTCCCTGGTTTATTTTGATAGACCCCCCCCCCGCCCCCCAAACCTGCTCACAGGGTTGAGAACTGCTGCACTAGGGTCACGTTTTCAACAGAGCTGTGCAGAGGATGGAAATTCCTTTCGGCAAAAGTTTTGTGGTTTCAAAATTTGTTTTCATTCCTCATTGGAACAAAACCGCAAAACTTTTAAATGTTTTTGCAAAACACAATTGTGTTGAAACATCTGTTTTCTGATCAAAAAGATCATTTCATCTCTTGCTCTGGTCTGATGAGCCCTAGACTTCAGAAACCTTCTAGTCAAAAATGATTGTCATAACTGGTATGACTCCATGACGTGTATCCACTTCAATGCAACCGCATATTTCAGTGAAATCACAGCTCATTGAAAATGTTCTGACCAGCTTTTCAAGAGTTTTCTCCTCAACCATAAGAACTAGAAACTTCCTTTTTACTAAAAAAATGTCACTTGAGGTTGTTCTTCAAGTAGCGTCCCCATAGGTGCTCCACTTCAGGAGTGCATGCGCTTCTCAAGTCCTTGATCAGAGATTTTTCCATTAGCAGTGTCTGGCTTGTGCATGCACCATACATCTTCTCATGCTATATAGGGATACATGGGAAAACTGCCTTCAGTTCCTTCTCAACCCTCTCCGCCATAGGTGGAGCCTCAGCTCAGGCATGCTCAAGGTGATTGTATTCTACTTTACTAAAGTTCTTTAAGATTAGTTAGAGACAAGGTGATATCTTTTATTGGGTCAACTTCTGTTGGTGAATGAGACAAGCTTTTGAGCTACACAGAGCTCTTTCTCAAGCTGGGAAAGGTACTCAGAGTCACAGCTAAATACAAGATCAAACAGATAGAATATTTGCTAACTACTTACACTAAACTAAGGCCCCATTCAAGGTAAAGGGGCCCGTTAACATCCCTGTAGTCACAGGACAAAAAGGGGGGTTAGTGGGTTACAGATTGTTGTAATAAACCATAAATCCAGTGTCTTTATTAAAACCATGATTTTTAGTGTCTAGCAAAGGTATGATTTCAAGCTCCCCGACTTGTCTTTTGAAAGCGTGCAGTCCAGAGGACGAGGACTGAGAGGTCAGATATAGAGTGGTCGTTCTGTGAGAAGTGTTCACTAACAGGTGATGGGGTGTTTTTGTCTTTTATAATTTGCCTCTGTAAGTTCATTCAAGAGTGTTGTGATTGCCAGGTTTCATCCATATGGTTGTTGTTGGGGCATGTAATGCACCGGGTAGGGTACACCATGTCATGATAGGCATGTGTAGGATCCACGGATCTTGAAAGGTGTGTTTGGTGATTGTTGATCGTTGTAGCAGTGGAGATATGTTTACAGGTTTTGCATCTGTTGTTCTGACAGGGTGTGGTGCTGCTTTGAGTTGGTGTGTCCTGGTCTGTTTCCTGGAGCTTGCATCTGATGATGAGGCTGGGGGGTTGTTTGAAGGCCAGAAGAAGGAGTTCAGGAAATATTTCTTTCAGGATGGGGTCCCCATCGAGTGTGAGTTGTAGCTGTTTGATGATATCCCCATGTGAGTTCCAGAGTGAGGTGGAGGCGACATCAGCCTGCCCAACATCAATGATACCATTGATGGTACTACAGCCTCTGGCTACCACAGCCTTGGCAGCCATAACAGTACAGATCCCCTACTTGGTGCCACAAGAGGCCCATGTGTACTGTACAAACCAGAGTCCTCACTCCTCTTGGGTATCAAGTATCTCTTAGTACTGAGACCCCAAACCCAGACCACCATCATCCTCTGGGACTGCAGAACTATTCACCCTTTTCTGCAGGTACTCCTCCATCGGACAATATTGAGGAGGATGAAAGGGACTTCGGGACAGACTGTTCTATTTCTGTTCAAGGTTCTCCGACGTGTCCCTTCAGGACAGGGAAGATCACACTCATCATCAAGGGGGGTGGACCCAACTCTACGTGCCACCCTCCACTTCTCCGTGCAGCCTTCCCAATAGCTATACTGGGACCCTTGGGCTGCTCATTAGTACCAGTGGTCTGGTGAATTGCAAACCAGTCTCCACATCAATCTGTTGGAGCTCAGGGCTGTCAGGAACGCTTGCCTTCATTTCCAACTCCTCATTGGGGCAAATCAAACAGGGTCATGACGGACAATCTATCCTGCATATTCTATAACAACAAGCAGGGAGAAGCAAAATTCCCCTCCCTGGGTGCCAAAGCCATGAAACTATGAAACTGGTGCAAAGCTTATCAGATCCAAGTTTCAGCCATCTACTTCCCAGGTATTCAGAACACCACAGCCAATGTCCTCGGCAGACACTTCACACAGGACTATTAACATCTAGCTCCCATTCGAGTTTATCTCTACCTCTTGCCTCAATTGGTGCCACTTTGTCACGCTGGGTTACCTCTTCAGGCTTGTTATCAATTAGTTCACTTAAGGTCCCTTTGGTCACAATATTGGCCTTTCATTCTCCGTATTTTTTAGATTTAGTAAGTGTTCGAAGAATCTCCATCCCCAGATTAGAGACCACCCCAACCTGGGACCTGGACTTGGTACTTAGTTACCTTATGAGACCTCCATTTAAACCTACGACAACATATCCTCTGTGCCAATTAGCCAGGAAGATGGCCTTTTTAGTAGCCTTCATGCTGGATAGACAGTAGGATCGGGGAGATTGGAGCCTGGATGACGGATATACCCTTCACGGTATTCTTCAAAGACAAAGTCTTCACCATAAATTCTTTCCTAAAGTTCTATCGGAGTTTCACCTTAATCAGTCCATTCATCTGCCGGAGTCCATCCATTTCCCTGCAGGAGTTCTATTTTCATATCCTGTGTGTTCAAAGAGTGTTGGCTTTCTACTTAGATAGGACCAAGGCATTTTGTAACCCACTTAGGCTCTTCATCTCCTTTGCAGATGGATCCAGAGACTATCCAGATGGATAGCTGGCTGTATTATCCCTTGTTAGGATACTGTAGGCATTCTGCCCTCCCCCACCCGCAAGGGTGATAGCACATTGGCTCAGATCACAGGCAACATCTACAGCATTGCTTACAAATGTGTAAGTACCTGAGATGGGTGGGGCCTGTATGTGAAGACAAGGAGGTTACTCACTTTGGACAGGAATGGCACTTTGTCGAGATGGTAGCCGTGTTAGTCTGGATCCTCAAAAAGAATGAGGAGTACTTGTGGCACCTTAGTGACTAACACATTTATTTGGGCATAAGCTGTGTGTCCCTCTGCACGCTCCGCTACCCGCCCTCCTTCCCTTTCATTTTGGGCTGCTATGGGATGAAGGCAATGAGGGCAGTTTGCACACATGTCGCTATATAGCCTTGGTATCTGGTATGAGGCGCGCAGGCAGAAAATCTCCCCTCAAGGGCTGGAGAGACACATGCGCACCTGAAGTGGAGCACCTGTTGGGGGAAACATCTCAAAGATCTGCAGTTAGTGCTCAAAGTGAGTGCCTGAGAAGAGGTGAATCTCTCAATTCCAGCAGTGGATGCTTTAGGAAAAATACTGACCTAGACCTGTGACAAAACCATAAGAGTTGGCAACGCTGTGAGACGAGATGGAAACAGACAGATAGGGGAGCACAAGGAAACATGGCAAGCAGTGGCTTTAGCACACCAGCAGCCTGATGATTGTTGAGTTTTTTGGAGGCATCAGAGCAGAGGCGAGTTTTAAGGAGGGGGGCTGAATTCAGGTAGGAGAGGGAGGTTAATTCCCTGACTGTTGCAAAAGAACCACACCACGCTCCCGATGAGAGGTGAGAATCTCGGGTCAACGCTTCTGAAATTCAGCCCCACCTAGCAGCAGAGCATCAGTCAAGGACTGACTCCAAGGGAGCAACGCCAAGGACTGGAAAGCCAACAGCCCATGGACATTTCCTACTCAAAGGCTAACCAGCCGCAGACCTCTTTCGCTCCTGAAATCTGAGTCAGCCCCAGCCTGCTGCAGTGTGGAGGACGAGGCTTTTGTAAGCATTGCTGTGTGTATGCTGCAGTTCGGCACATGGAAGGCAGGCAAGAGTGGGAAATAGGATTGAAGTGATCAGTTCAGTCTTCCACCCACCTGGGAGCTCTGCTGATGACTTATTTCAATGGGAGCTGCCCTGAGGTCATGCTAGCCGTATTTGTTGCGGTGACTGCATCTGATGGCAGTGAGTACCAGAAGTACGCTCACCCATCCCTTGCTAGAAAGAAGCTGCTCTTCAATTATCGCTGGCATGTCCCCTTCAGGAAGGGCTATTGTAATTCTCTCTGCCTAGCTCTAGCAGCAGCCCATCTCCTTAGCATCATGAGCCATTGGGAGAATATTACACCAGTGATCTTCAGCCTCTGCTGGCTCCCCCTCACTACAGGGTCCATGTCAGGGTTCTGATTTGGATCATCAAAGCCCACAATGGGATAGGCCCAAATGTTCTCAAAAACCACCTCTCTGCCTGGAACCTGCCAGAGCAACGCTGGGCCTCCAACACGCTGGCAGCCCAGGTATCGCCTGAAGGGAGCCAGCGCAGGTGCTTTCCTCCCTGCAAGCCCAGCAATCAGAAATGATCTCATAAAGGGGGATCAGGAGCCACCCTCCCCTCTCACCACCTTTGGATCATGCAGTGGGAGTCCCCTCTTCTCGGCAAAGCACTAGCATACTAGGAAACCCGGCAGCGCGTTTAGGGTAGAAATCACAATCCACTCAGAGCGGGACAGAAAATTGACTCTCTCCTGTGGAGCCACCCTACTGTTTTTCTGTAGCACATGTTCAGAGCTGAGGTAATTAGAGGGTCAAAGAGATTACCTCAGCAGGTAAATCAGTGCAGCTCGCTGGACTTCAGAGGGGTTGTGATGATTTACATCAGCTAAGGATCTGGACCTGTAGTTTTAAAAGTGGACCATACCATTCAAATGAGCAGCGAGGCAGAGTGTGGGTGCATCCAAAGAACGGTACCTTCACCAGGGACTCCACGTGAAGGCTGTTAGACGGAATTAGACTTACAGGCCACAGTGGATCAGGTTTCAGGTTTGAATTCCCACCCCCAGGCTCCCCCACAAATCCTGGCCAAAAAAATGAGCAAAAATATGAACGGGTGCTTTCAGTGGGTGACTTCCATGTTTTCCTCTGGTTTCCCATAATTTGTGGTATTGTAACTCCCACAAAAACAACAGAGCGAGGCTGCAAATCTTTCTGCGCTTTTGAGCCTTTGCTTGCCTGGAAGCACGTAGAGCTGCATTTGGGTTCTGATGGACGGACATTTTATGGCTCACACGGAGCCATTCATGCCTACCATGAAACTACCCCTCCCCCAATGTTCACCATGAAACTCTTCAAGGAACTCATTCTAGTTCATACGGGCTGAGTCTGAGTCTTCAATTTTGAAAGATAAAAAGAACTGCATTGGAGCGAGAGAGAAAGACCAAGGTTGAAATTGCTTTCCCTCAGCTTGGTGAAAATCAGGACTAAGGCCTAGGTCCTCCAAGGTACTTAAACCTTAACTCCACTGCATTTACACAATGGTTCAAATTCGATGCATGTGGGATCAGGATCAGGACCTTAAGGTTTTACATAAAGAACGCCTTTATTATCGGCTTTTGTTATATTTTCTAGGCTGCTGCATTAGCCCAGGGCACTTGGCCTTGTGCAATGTTTCAAATTTTAAGCGCTCTGCTTTCAACAAAAAGGCAAATCAGAAGGTGTTTTTCCATTTTCCAGTGTCTGAGAGGAGCAGCAAATACACCTCTTGCCTGTGGAAAGGCAGACAGGCTTATCTTATAATGAACTAAAAATATGAATAATGAACTAGAGGAGGATACTGTAATTAATGCAAATCAAGATGGGTTTATGCAAAGTAGACCCTCTGAAACTAACTTGATGATATCTTTTTATTTTTTTATGAGATTGCAAGTTTGGTTGACTAAGATAATAGTGCTGATATATCTACACTTCTGTAAGGCATTTGACTGTGTGGCAGATTGCCTTCTCGCCCCCACGTCACAAACAGGCAGGAGACTCTTCCGTGGCTTCCAACAGTGCTCTTTATTCACAGTGCAAGCCCCACCACCACGATACAGCTTTACAGTTCAGCTGGGCCCCAGCCCTCAATCTGGCTGGTGCCTGGAAGTGGGCAGCTCTGCAGGCTCCTAGCCTCAGCTCTACTTCCCAGCTCTATACCTCTCTGTACCTTTCTCTGTCTCTCCCTCTCACTCCCATACCACCACCACCCTGGGCTTCCTGTCCGGCAGGCTTTTATCCCCCCGGGGGAGGCTGCCAGGTGCAACCCATCCAGGCTGATTGCTCTGCAGCCCAGGTGGCTGATTAGGCTTCTCTGCAGGGAGGTTTTGCAGAGGGTTTTTCTCCCTCTTAAAGGGGCTGCAGGCTGGGTCAGGCCCACCCTGCCACAACTGGTGCCACACGATATTTTGATTAAAAAACTAGAATAATACAAAATTAACAAGGCAACACATTAAACGGATTAAAAAATGGCTAACTGATAGTTCTCAAAATGTAATTGTAAATGGGGAATCCTCATTGAGAAGGTCTGTTTCCAGTGGGGTCCTGCGGGGATCAGTTCGGGGCTCTGTTATTTAACAGGACTAGAAGGGACCTTGAAAGGTCATCTAGTCAAGTCCCCTACAGTCAAGCCAGGACTAAGTATTTTCTACCAGTGGTTCTCAAACTTTTTTATTTTTTTGTGGACCACTTAAAAATTGCTAAAGGTCTGGGCAGACCACTTAATGATCTTTCCAAATGTTGTTTGTACCATTAACTAATTATTGTAAAGTGCTTTGAATAAAAGCGCTATATTAAAAAACCCTTAATAATAATTACCTTTTTTTTTTGGTTCCACATCTAAAAGCACACAGTCTTACCTTTCTAATGGGATAGATGTGCCATCTCTCCCTTGCCCCGGAAACCCCTGAGCTGTGGGTGGGAAGGAGGGGGGATCTCTCCCTCTCTCCCCTTCAGAAACAATTCCCAAGCTGGGGCTGGAAAGGAGGGGGGAATCTCTCCCTCGCAGAAACAGCTGTCTCTCCCTGGCAGCCGCAGCCCTGCACCTCCCAAATTCCCCCCACCCCTCCTCACCAATTCCCCCCTCCCGCCTACTCCCTACTCCCCTTAAGGCCACCGCCTCACCTTACACATGTGTGTTCTCCAGGGCCTAGGCACCTAATTAGTGGAGCCACACCTGCATGGCTCCACTAATTAGGTGGGTGGCCCTTCATTCTCTTGTGTGCGACCATCCAGGCGCCCACCTTAGAGGGAACTATCCATTGACCACCTGAATGGAGCTAGTCCACAGAGCACAGTTTGAGAACCTCTGTTCTAGACTTTCCCTGGCCGGTGTTTGTCTAACCTGCTCTTAAAAATCTTCAGTGATGGAGGTTCCACAGCCTCCCTAGGCAATTTATTCCAGTGTTTAACCATCCTCAGAGGTTAAGAAGAGCAATTTTTCTCCTTCCTCCTTGCAACAACCTTTTATATACTTGAAAACTGTTATCATGGCCCCTCTCAGCCTCAGGCCTCTTCTCCAGACTAAACAAGCCCATTTTTTCCCCAACTTCCCTCATACATCTTGTTTTCTAGACCTTTCATCATTTTTGTCGCTCTTCCCTGGCTTTTCTCCGATTTGTCCACATCATTCCTGAAACGTGGTGCCCAGAACTGGACACAATACACAGTCATTTCCCATTTTGCGTGTGTGCTTAACTCTCATTTCAGTGTGGGGCGAAGTGATGAGCCTAGGCCCTGCTGTGAATCAGTGTAGGGCTGGGAAGAGAACCCAGCTGTCCTAAGTCCCAGTCCAGTGCTCTGACTCTGCTCTGTTCATGCTCTTTCCCAGCCTGCACGTGCAATAGTGCTGGTGTGACAGTGGGGGCTCTGCCTGGGCATAGGTGTCCTTTCGTACCTATCACAGAGCAGGGGCAAGTCATACAGCACCGTGCTTATGGATCTAGTCACAAGGCTCTTCCCAGGGCCTGATTTCATCCCCAGGTGCCATCCGTATTGACTCATTCCATTGCCCTGTACCCCCGTGGCACTCTGGCCTGCCCACCTTCAGTGTTTCTTGAAACCTTAGCACTGGAGCCTGAAATTCCCATTGATTTCAATGGAAGTTGTGGCCTAAATACCTTTGTGGCTCTGGGCCGTACTCCGAGTAATAAATACTATGCCAGGCACTAATGATCTGCGGGATGGAGCCCTTCATTTAGCTCACCTTCACAACATGTGGTGCAGGGACTCCTGGGTTCCAGTTACATCTTTCAGACCTACGTTCCTGGATTTCCCTTTCCCCTTCCCCAAGCCCAGCTTTCGTTGAACCGTGCATGTTTTAAGTGTGTTAAACTGCACCGCTTGCCACGCTCGCAGAAGAGATTATTTCCACCTCCCCTTGTCCTTTTTTATTGCCTGATGCTGGCCCTTGTTTGTATTAAAACAAACATCTTGGCACCCAGCGCAGTCTCCCGGATCCCTGTTTTTTGTTAGCCACTGTTTGAAAATGTTGTTAGCTTAACATCAGGGCCCTCATTAAACTTTCAACGTACACGCATCGCCTACCGGCCCTGACGGATTGTCTGTGCCGCAGCGAGCGTGTGACTCGCTGACCTGTTCACATGGCCAATAAAACAGTAAAGGAACCACAAAAAGAAATTCCAAGCTCTCGTTCCCCACCCCCTTCCATCTGTGATGTATAGAATCCAGCAGCGATCCCACACAGGGCTTCCTTCTCCTTCTCAAACAATGGGCCGCTGTTCGGGTCATATTATCATGTGCTGCATCAACAGTGGAAACTGCTCATTACTGAGTTAATCAAATATTTTGCTTCCTTCCCCCCCTCCGAATTTGTCACAATAAATAGATGCACGGCTTTGGGGCGATCGATATCGCAGCCTGTACGCGCAGGTGGTCCTGGGCGCTTTGTTTGAAAGCGGGGCTCTCAGCGGTACAGGAGACGAAGGGGGATCCTGTTTTTCCTAAGGTCGGGAATGCCAGTGATCGCCTGGCTGGCATATGTGGAAAAACGTCGTCAAACAGCACAGCGGCTCTGGATTTTTTAATTGCTATGTGACATTTTAATGTTGGACTTTAACTACGTCCCCCCCCCCCCGTCCAATAAAGCAAAGAAGGACACTTTTGTGTCAGAACAAATGGGAGAGCTGAACGTGTGTTTTGCACCAGGGGTCCACGCTGAACCAGAGTCCATTTTAACAAAAGAAAAGGCTGAGGAATTTGAACTATTTGCACACCAGGCGTCAGCTGTCGTGACTGGGCACCCAAGTCACTGGAGTTACACGGAGTTCCCAGGATCTGGTTCACTGACTTCCATAGCGCTATGGTTGATTTGCACAGCCTGGGATACAGCCCCCATCCTGTATGTGAGCGATCTGGAGTATTAGGGCAGTGCTAGCGCTTGACTCTGCTCTCCCTAACCCTGGTGTGAGGCTGGAGTCACCACGCTGAGGTCAGGCAGTTTGCCACAGTTTAAGGGAGAGGAGACTGAGCCCCCGAGGTGTCTAGTCACGTGACTGGCAGCGCGATCTGTTCCCCTTGGTCGTCATCTCTCAATAGCTACTCTATGCACCTAAAAGTGTCAATATTGACATTGGGACGAGCTGCATGTGCTGCCTTGAAGCCCAATGGCTGATTATTTTTTGTGGTTGGTGCTTGGGGTGAGAGTTAAGGTACCTCAGGCGCTGCTCCTTCTCACTCACTGTCCTCCCTGGTGCCCCTTCCAGATGGTGTCAGTGGCAGAAAAACCTGACTGGCCCATGGTGGACCAGAGGAAGGAGATTAGCACAGGGTCCAGGGAGTGTGTGAGGCTCAGTCTGCCCTGCCCCCTCCCAGGGAAACATTGGCTTGGAGGCTAATGGAAAGTGCCAGGGGAGCAGGCAACCCACAAGCAGGGAGGCCTCATTGAGCCCCAGAATGGACACAGGCCAGGAGTTAAACATTCGCCCTTCACGGCTACCGCTAACTAGTGGAGCTGCTTCTGTGGCTCCAAGTGCCCCATGGCTGCCGAGGGAACAGGAGCTAAGTGATGTGGTCAAGGTGACACAGGGAGTCTGTGGCAGAGCAGAGAATTGAACCCAGGTCTTCAAGCACCAGGCTAGTACCCTAATCATGGCACTGCCTTCCTAGGGCAAGTAACCGGGGCTTCCAGCCCCAGGCTGTCAGTGCCCAGCCCCTCTGCTGAGCTAATAGCTCTGGGAAGCAGCGCGCTATGTCAGGCTGTGTGGTAGGCACATCAGCCGGGGGGGAGAAGGCTCTTCCTGGAGCCTGGCAGCTCTGGTGACACCAGTACCAGCTCAGGCAGTAGCCTCATTCCCCCTCCACCCTTGGATGTTCCTTTTGCCCGTTTCCCCTGCCACTGGCTCCTCAAACAGCTCAGCATCCTCCACATCAAGTGGTGGCCCCTGTAGACTGCAGGAGACGGAGGAACCACACATGGGCGGAGGCCAGGGGCCAAAGCTCCCCCTTTTAACATGGGCATAATGGGGGGGGGGGCGCGCAACACTGCCACGAAGTGCAGCCCCTGACAGTGTTGCTCCATGGCTGCCCCAGGCTTGCCCCCCCTTAACCCACAAACTCCACTCGTGTTAAAAAGAGGGGGCATGTCCCTCCCCGTTCCAGCACCGGTAGTTCCCCCATTTCTACAGAGGTTCCGACACCCTTGTCCCAGGCCAGGCCCAGACTCCCGAGCGGAGCTCAGAGGACGAGAAGAGGGACCAAAGCTGGGAAGGGGGCTGGGGAGGCATCTGCCCTGGGCTTGGTGTGGTGGCCCAAGCAGTGAAACAGGGTCTGTTCATGGCTCTGCCACTGACTTCTCTGTGCCTTCAGGGACCTCCTTTTCCCTGCGGTTTCCTCTCCCCGCTTTTTCAGAGCTATAGGCTCCTTCAGGCCGGAGTTGTCTCTGCTTTTGTGTGCGTGCTGCACCTAAGGCAATGGGGCCCTAATCGAGGTTGGCGTCTCCAGCTATCACTGCCAGTAACCGTGAGTGGAGGACCCAGTCTTTCAGGCTCTAGAAGAGGCGCACAGTGCTTGGGAAGTCGGGAGACGAGGCGTGAGAATGAAAAGGCCCTGAGCTGAATGCTTGTCCCGGTGGCGGATCCTCCTGGTGTAGAGGATGGGGCTGTGGCATGTTTGACGTCTACATAGCAAAAAATAGCCCATGGCTGTGGGGCTCAGCGTGCAGGTCAACTGAGGCTTGCCAGTCTACAAATAGCAGTGCTGGCATTCAGACTTGGGCTGGGGGCCTATGCGCTAAGACCCTCCCCCCTTGGCGGGTTTCAGAGCCTGGATTCCAGCCCGAGGCCAAACTTCTCCACTGCTGGTTTTAGCCCTGGACCCAGCCCAGGCCAGCTGCCCTTGGCGCTGAGGTTTACTGCTGCAGGGTTTGGGGGAGAGGGGGGTTGCTCCTTCTTGTCCCTTTCACAGCTGCCCAGCACTGAGTAGCATCATGAAACGGCCAAGTCTCTCCTTGCCTGGGGCTCCTGGGACTCAGAGCACCCCTCCCAGGAACGCCCTTCTCCCAGGATCATCAGGCCATTGCTCAGAAACATGGGCTCAGACTTTCTGCTTGCAGCTTCTCATCTTTTAAGGCCAGTGCTTAAAAGCTGTGCATCCCCCGGTGTGAGTACAGCTCCTCCTCCTCCTGCAACTCACCAGCCGTATAGTGGGTAGCTGCACAGCGAGAGGAGCAGCTTCTCCAACTGACCCCTGCCCTGCCCGCCCTGAAATCAGTGGGTGCTTTGCCATTGACGTCAATGGTACCTGAATGGAACCAGCCACATGCGTGCGCTTCGTTATCTGCATTATCCACTTGTTATGCCAGCACAAATTGTTCCATTGCTTCGTGCCCCAACAGGAAAGGGCCAGGTTCCATAGTTGTGCAGGCTTGTTTTGTGTGTGTGAGAGAGAGAACAAAGAAAGAATAGGATGGGCTGGGGATTTCCTGTTTCCTGGGTTTAGCGACAGCATGGAACTGAAAGGAATCAGCCATCACTCCGGCTTTGGTACAAATGCATCTCATCACTCGAGAACCAAGAGCACATAGGGTGCCACCCGGCTGGTCTGCCCTGGCCACAGCACCCCGCCTCAGAGGGATGGGAGTCGTTTATGGAATGCTCACATACATCTGAACTGGGGTTAATGTACCAAACGCCCCTCCCCCAGCCATTGGAACTGGGGTGCAGCAAGGACTGGGGAGAGGGGGGAAGGAGAGAGCCCTGGTGAGCAATCAGTGGCAGCTGAAGATGCTCAACCTCTTCAGCATGTGCCCTCTCTAATTAATCCCGGTGGAGCAGGTGAGTATTGCCACACCCATTTTACACATGGGGAAACTGAGGCACCAAGTGACTAAGGCCAACACTCTCAAAAGGGGACTTGCATTTTGGATGCCTCAGTTTTGAGTGTCCAGGGTGGGACTCTGGGGCCTGATTTCCAGAGATGCTGGGCACCCATGTCGCCTTCCTGCTCGAAATTGGAAAGAGTTCTCTGGTCTCTGAGCACTGATTTTATACCCCTTCCCCTCATGTCAACAAAACCCTCTCCACCCTTGGCTAAGAGTAGGAGGAGACTGTCCCTAACCAGTGGCAGTCTAGGCATCACCGCTGTCACTGCATGGTACACCACACTCCCACGGAACTGCACAATAGCAGTTGGGAGAGAAGTTACAGCCTCATCATCTACCACTTGAGCTAAAGCAGGGGTCTCAAACATGCGGCCCGCGGGCCACATGTGGCCCGCCAAGCCCTTCCCTGTGGCCCGCGAAGTCCCCGCCCGCCCACCTCGTGCATTGCAAATGCAGCGCCGCTTTCTGAAGCGGCTGCCAGCACTGTCCCTTCCGAGGGGAAGGAAGGGGGAGGAGACAGAGGGCTCCTATTTGCCTCCCTCCAAGCATTGCACCCCCACAGCTCCCATTGGCTGGGAACAGGGAACTGCGGCCAATGGGAGCTTCGTGGGAGTTGTCTGGAGGAAGCAAGAGCAGCACATGCAGGGGAACCCTCCGGGTGACTCCCTCTCTCCCCCAGGCTGCAGAGACTGGTTGCAGCAGCTTCCTGGAGTGGAGCTGTATGGGGCCGGAGCCGCTCTAGGTAAGTGGCACCAGGCTGGAGTTCGTACCCAGAACCCCTCCTGCACCCCAACTCCCTGCCCTGAGCCCCCTGCCCTGACCCACCTGCTGCACCCATCCCCCTGCCGCATCCCTCACCTCTCTTACACCCCACACACCAAATCTCTGCCCTGAGCCCCCTTCCACACCCTGCACACCTGCACCTCAACTCCCTGTCCTGAGCCCCTGCTGCATCCTGCATCCTTTCTGCACCCCCTGGGGGCAGGGAGGGGGCAGTGTTGGGGTGGGGACTTCGGGGAAGGGGTTGGAATGGGGCAGGGAAGGCATGGGAAGAGGCGAGGCAGGGGCAGGGCCTCATGGAAGGGGTGGAGTAGGGGCGGGGCCAGGGTCAGTGTCAGTGATGCGGCCCTCCGGTTAATGCACTAGTCCTCATGTGGCCCTCGTGTTCATTTGAGTTTGAGACCCCTGAGCTAAAGCATGATCTTCGGTTACTGTTAGCAAGGAGTTCACACTGCGCTCATAATACCAACCAACAAATCTGTAGCCACTTAGGACTTCACAGTCACTGCTGTGCTCCATCCTGTGGCCTTTCGGCATGTCACAGCCACAACAGGGATATAACTCATATCCTGACGCTCCAAAACCACAGCCCTGACCTTTAACTGCTAGAGGAGACTCTCCCCGGGGGCTGTAGCAGTATAGGACATATGACACACAATGAAGGAATTCTGATTCCATTCAGTAGAGGGCAGTCGTATATACCAGCCCACAACCCCACAAGTACATTACAAATCAACTAAGGTGAACTCTGGACAATGCATTAGAGTTCTGCAGGAAGTGACCTAAATAGCCCAGTAAATCTTTTCCATCCCGAATGGAGATGTTTCTGTGGTGCTGTGGCTATTCCCAGAAATCCTGTAGAAGGACTTGAAAAGTCCCTCTCAGTGGGCCTGGGGTAAATTCCTGCCTTACCGCTTGGTTTCAGGAAGTAACTGGGACAGACAGGTGTTATCATCTTTCTCTTATGACATCCCTATAGCACATCTTAATGCAGTAAATCACTGTTGATACAGAATTTGTAGCATCTGCTTCCAGAAATGCCACACTGGTTCACCACAATCTGCATTTCTGCCCAAAGACTGGAGTTATAGGAACTTGCTACCCGCACTCATGGCTTTGCCCTGCAACCTGGATCCCCACAGTAGCTTCTGTTCTCACCATGTCAGATTGAATAAAGCAAGTCTATTTCATGGGAAAGTAGCAATGGCCAACATGATCCCTGCAGCTCGTCGATATGGCTCTCACTGTCAGGTCTCGGTGCCATTATTTAAGGAGCTCCCCTGTAAGCCAAGATACACTCTCCTTTCTCCATCAACAGCTGCTGCTTCTCCCTCTCTCCTGCTCCTCTCAGAGATGTTAAGGCCGGAAGGAGCCATTATAATCAGCCAGTCCAGAGCTCTTCACTTAAGTGTGTCACTTTGTTCATGCCATACGGTTCAAGGAGCATCCTCTGAATAGCAAGAGGCTCTATGGCTAGTGCTCCTTGGGCAGAGCATTGTTTGCTACCCAGCCCAGCTTTAGAGACCGTCCTACCAGCCCAGCACAGAAGGTCAGCATCAGTTCTAAACACATCGGTACAGCCAGCTCCTCAACTGCAAAAATACAGCCGAACAATTTGGTGTTGTAAAATAATTGTTTGCATGCTTTGCATCCACTAAACTATGGGCCAAGCCATGACTGTAATGAGGAGGAGGAGGATCTATTATTTGTATCGTGATAGCACCTAGGAGCTGGAGTAAATTAGGTTTCCCGAGAATGAGCACAAGCAATGCCCAGGATCACCTGAGAACGTTCTCCTTGCTGGCTAGATTAGAAAAAGACAAAAGGCTGGTCCTCCCAGGGTCTGGTCAGCCTGGAGTGTCTTGTGAGCATAGGGAAAGCCAGCAGCTTTACACATGCTTAGCTGCTCAATGGTGTGAAAGCAGTGCTCGTGAGCCATTCTCATCTGGTTTCAATCAGCCCCTGCTCTCTTGCCCTTGAATGTTCCTATTTTCATGGAATATTTTTCCGACTGCCAAGCGTGGTCCTCTGGCTTCACCTTGCAGGCCTGCGCCAGACGGGCCTTGTGAAAAAAAAAATTCAGCGTCGAGGCGTCGGTTTGAATCAATACAGCGTTATCTGACTCAGTGTTGCTTTTCAGCTCCCCTGGCAGCAAACACGTCCTCCTTCTATAGCAGGGCAACGCTTCTTAACCTTTCCCAGCTCCGGTCCTTGGTGAAATTGAACGCGATCTGATCAGTATCTCCACAGTCCTTAGCTAGCCAATGTGATGCTATCTTGCTAGGGAGGGGGTTTGAGCAAAGAATGGAGCAGTGTTTCTCCAAGATATCACAGTATGGGGGAAGGTTGTTTTTTTTTTTAAAAGCAGGGGGCCAGGATAGCGGGAAAGCGCCTTCTCCTTTATCGCTGTTGTTGTCAACAGGCGTTTAAGGAAAGCTGTTCTTTAGCCCATCCAGATAAAGTCACAAGCAGATTTCAGAATTGCTGCATGTGTCACTAATCAAATGATGTAGGGGCCCAGGGGCTGGTTTGACTTTGGTGCATGTGTGGCGATGTGTGTCACAAGGAGAATTACCAAAGTGCTCCCTCTTTTATGTGGAGGAAGCGACTGCACATGTGAGCACCCTCTTACAGAGAATGACGCTCTAAAGGGAAACATTTCCCAACCTAACGGCAGTTCAACCAGCATGTCCCTGCCCCGGCTCCATGGCTGGCCCCAGGAAGTGAGGGTGCTGAGCAGCTCCCTGTGAGCTCAGAAACAGAAGAAACAGAAACATGGGCCTGGATCTTCAGGCCACTCCAGAAGGAAACCTCATGTCAGGCTGCTTGGTTGTGGGAAGGGGCTGAACCTAGGACTTCCTGCTCTAAAAGCATGTGACTCTGTTGATTGAACTAAGTGTAAGGGAACTGTTATCCCCTTACTAACACTCAGTGGGGTATTTTGATTATTAGCTCCCAGGACCTAAAGGGGGAGGGTCAATGGGCAATCAGGACCCTGAGACTGACGGTCCCCAGGGGCAATGGGGAGAGGCCAGCACTCCAGGTCAGCCTGACTGACAAGGCCGGGGGACTAATCAAGGAGTCAGGAGGGCAGGATGGGTCCCGTCCTCCGTGTGTGAGCTGGAATTGCCTGGGCCAGAGGAAGAGGAGCCAGAACTGAGCTGGAGATTAGAGCTGGGCCAGATCCGGAGGGGCCAGGGAAGCAGCCCAGAGAGACAGACCCTGTGCTGGGAGCAGAGCTGCAGCCCAGTGTTGCCAGTTGGGCGGGTTTCCAGCCAAATTGAGCTAGTTCTGAAGGGCGGTGGCGAGAAATTTTATGAGTTGGCGGTTGGCTAGTTTTAGGGCTATTTTCAGATGGTGTGTGCTAGTTTTTGTCAGGCCCTGACCCTTTCCCGCGCGGCCTCAACGGATCGCGCTGGGGAGGCTGCTCCGGCTCTGGCCCCGCCCCCGCTGACCCCCTCCCGGGCGGCCTCAGAGGGCCCCATGAGCAGCGCTGAGGGGAAGAGGGGCGGGGCTGCGCGAGAGCGTGTTTGGCGCCCCACCCCACAACGCTGCGCGCTCCGGGAGATCAGCGTGGTCATGTGGCTGGGTCCGGGTCGGGCGTGCTGGTCTGAGCGGGGGCGGGGTGAGCGGGGGTTGGCTCTCGGGAGCGGTCAGGGGACGGAGAACGTGGCGGGGGGAGGTTGGATGGTGCGTGGGAGTCCCAGGGGGCCTGTCGGGGGGTGGAGGGGTGGACAGGGATCAGGACAGTCAGGGGCCGGGGATCACAGCGGTTGGTTGGAGGTGGGGTCCTGGGGGGTGATTAGGGGGAGGGGGATCTGTGCAGGGAATGCCAGGGGCCAAGGAGCAGTGGGGCTTAGATGGAGGTGGGGTCTTGGGGTGTGGTGGTTAGTGCGGGGGGGGGTCTTGGGAGGAGGCAGTTGTGACAGGGAGCAGGGGAGCTTAGATGGGAGTGGGGTTCTGGAGGACAGTTAGACTGGGGGGGTCTCCCAAAGGGGCAATTAAGGGACAAGGAACGGGGAGGGGGTTGGATGGGTTTGGGGTTTGGGGGGGCAGTCGGTGGGAAGTGGGTGGGGGTTGGATGGGGGCAGGGCCAGGCTGTTTGAGGAGGCACAGTCTTCCCTGCCCAGCCCTCCACACAATTTTGAACCCCGATGTGGCCCTGGGGCCAAAAGGTTTGCCCACCCCTGTTCTAAAAGATCTGCTCTACATCAAACAGGAATGAACTGAGGACAGTCCTATGTCTTGTGTTATACAGAAAGTCAGCCTAGATCAGTGGTTTTCAACTGTATGTCATTTGTGGACTCCTAAAAAAAATTTGGATGGAGATGTAGGACCCCTTTAGAAATCCTAGACATAGTCTATGGACCCCCAGGCATTTGCAGATCACAGGTTAAAAATCACTTCTAAATTATCATAATTTTCTCTTCTAGCCTTAGAAATCTGTCAGTCTCCTCATTTTTGGTCTATAGGGTAGGTACTTTAAGAGGAGAGTGACACTCAGAGACTGGCTCAAAGGATCCCTGTGACGGACCGCCTTCTCACCCCTCTTTAGGAACAGGCAGGAAACCCTTTTTTGCTCCAAACAGTGCTCTTTAATTCACAGTGCAGGACCCACCACCAATATATACAGTTTTATACAGTTCACCCTTTCAGTTTACAACTGTATCAAACTCTACAGTTTACAGCTCTAAGTAGCTCTACAGTTTCCAGCTTTACAAACTCTATATAGTTCAGCTCTAATACCAACACAGCTCTGAATAGCTCTTAACATGCAGCTCTGAAATAGCTCTTAACATGCAGCTCTGAAATAGCTCAACATACAGCTCTGAATAGCTCAACATACAGCTCTGAATAGCTCAACATACAGCTCTGAATAGCTCAAACCACCACCCTGGGCTTCCTTCCTGGCAGCCTTATATCCCCCAGAGGAGGCTGCCAGGTGCAACCCATCCAATTGATGGCTCTGCAGCCCAGGTGGCTTATTAGCCTTCCTGCAAGGGAGCTTTGCAGAGGGCTTTTCTCCCTCTTAAAGGGGCGGCAGGCTGGGTCAAGCCCACCCTGCCACAATCCCCCAAAGAACCTTCAGTGAGTGTTATTCGAGCACAAGTACAATGGATTTAGAGGGCAACTATGGTAAGTGTTTCTTTGTTGGCATGTAACATTCATGCAGGGGACTGGACTAGATGATCTCTTGAGGTCCCTTCAAGTACTACAGTCCCTGTAACTGGTTCCTGCAAAGATACAGTGAGAGGCCACTTATATCTTTTCGGGTTCTCTCCCCAGCTCTGGGAGGGGAGTGGGGGCTGGTGGCTGAGAGCAGTGGGGGCTGGGAGCCAGGATGCCTGGATTCTCTCTCCCCGGCTCTGGGAGGGGAGTGAGGGCTGGTGGTGAAAGCAGTGGGGGCTGGGAGCCAGGATGCCTGGGTTCTCTCTCCCTGGCTCTGGGAGGGGAGTGGGGGCTGGTGGTGAGAGCAGTGGGGGCTGGGAGCCAGGACGCCTGGGTTCTCTCTCCCCGGCTCTGGGAGGGAAGTGGGGGCTGGTGGTTAGAGCAGTGGGGGGCTGGGAGCCAGGACAATTTTGGGTTGATGTCATGAATCACACAGATGCAGCTGGCGAGCGTGATTTCAGCGAAATTGGCAAGTTTGCTTTATCGGTTTTGGCTTTACCATTTAGCAACGCAGCAGTCGAACGTACGTTTTCTCAAATGAACCTCATCAAGTCGAAGCTCAGGAACAGAATGCAGCAAGAATTACTGGAGGCAATACTCAACATTCCTGCATTCATGTCGAGAAACAATGTGTGCTGCAATAATTTCATGCCTTCCGCATCAATGTTATCCCGACTTACCACTGACATCTACAGAACTGATGATACTGAATCTGAAGCAGAATGCTTAGACTTTTAGTTATATGTATGTTATTTGGTGAAATTTTTACTTTTAGACTAAAATATTATTTGGCTATTTTTGGGCTACTTTTGGCTGACATCTTGGCTAGAAAAATTTTGACCATATGGCAACCCTGCTGCAGCCCCAAAGCCAGAGCTCAGCCCAGAGAGACAGACCTGCCCTAGGAGCAACTGCAGGAATCAGAGGCTGAGAGGTCAGTGCTGGGGGTAGAGACATAGGGGCTGCCTGCAGAGAAGCTGTGTGCTGGGCTCAGAGCTGGAACAGCCAGAGGGACCAGAGGGGCTGTTCTGGAGGCAGAGCAGCAGCAGTCGTCATGCTGAGGCAGCATGGAGCTGACACAGAGGGTGGAACTGGGCTGGAGCCGTCCAGAGGCTGGGAGCGGGTGTGGACCCCACCAGAGGAAGTGTCCAAGTCACAGCAACCCTGCAGCACAGCTGAGAAGGAGGCCTGGGCCCTACAAGGAACAGACTGAAAACTGTCCTGACACTCCAGAGACATTGTGTGTGATGCTCCCTGCCATGGAGCAGGGTGATGTGTTTTCCCTAACAGTTCTATTTCTTCCTTGTTCATTTTTAAGATAAATTGTTCATTAAATAATTTGCATTTGCTTTAAGTTTTATGAAATGATCAGTGGGTCAGGGAAGTGCCCAGTGCAGAGGGAGCACCCCGGAGTGGGGACACCCTAGCCTCTGACCTAGGTAACCACAGCACGGTTTGGGGTTGAGCCCCCCAGAAATCCTGGGCCTAGCCTTGTTGGGGTTACGAGGACTCCACCAGACAGGAGAGTGGAAGGGGAGCCCCTCAAGGTCAGGGAGGCCTCTGGGTAAAGGAAGTGGGAGCGAGGACTCAGATCCTTCCGCTAGCCCATTTCACCAGGGTAGTGCAGAAGCCAGGAGAGTTCCCCACAACAACGGGACTATTCCCTCGCTTACATAAGCAATTAGCCTGTCAAGTGTGAGGAAGTAGCACTCACACACAGCCATCTAGATGTAGTCCAGCCACTAGAAAGGGACAGAGCACATCGTATCAGCCTAGGTTCCACCAGCAAGATTTAAAGGGACTAGCTGCTTTCTCCATATCTATATTGCCCACACAAGGCCCCTCCACAATCTCATGCCCTACACATGGGTCACTCAGTAAGTTTCAGAGAACTGGTAACTCACCCTCTGTGGCAGAAATCCATGCCAGAGTCCAAAATACAACCCAGGAGATTCATCTGATCCAATTTTTTTTCCAGATTTTTGATTAATGAAAATTTGAGATTTCAGAGAAAAATGTTCAAAATCTCAACGATTCTTTGGAGCTGGGAAAATCGCTTGCAGCCCAGCTCTAGTGAATGGGTCTGGAGGTCAAGTGGGGATTAAAATACATCAGCTGTAAGTGCAGGCATGCGGCAGCGCCAGAACAGGCCTCCTCCGGCCATCAAACAGCTGTACTGCCTGCCTGCAAACAGGGCCATGTGGAGAGCAGCAACAGATGGAATCAAGCAGAACTGCTCCTTCCTTCCAGTGAAACGCAGGTGACAAAAGCATCGTTCAGAGCGTGTTGGGCCCTCACTGTCTGTGCAACTGGAAGTGCCCGGTGACCTGTGGAATAGACATTAGAGCCCAGCTGGGCAGAAAGCAGCTCTGCGCAGAGCACCAGCACAAATTCCTTGCACCACTGCAGGGCTGACGTCAACTGGAATATTGTGTCCAGTTCTGGGCACCACATTTCAGTCAAGATGTGGACAAACTGGAGAAAGTCCAGAGAAGTGCAACAAAAATATGGAGAAGAGAAGACAGAGGGGCAGGGGTTAAAGTAGGCCGCTACGGGCCAGTACAGCGCACCGGTAAGAAGCTGGTACCGGCCCACAAGCAGCCAATGATAAAATGCCACTATGGTAGCGCTTTAACATTGCTGCCCCTTTTGCCCCCCATCGGCAGCCCTGCTGGTAGGAACCCTACCACCAGGGTCGCCGATAGGCAGGGACAGCAAAAGGGGCTACTGCCCTGGGGCCAGCAATTTATAAGGGCCCAGGGCTCCCGTCCGCTGCCACTGCTACTGCAGCAGCAGTCAGAACCCCAGGTCCTTTTAAATCACCACTGGAGTGGTGCGGGCCAGGGGGAGGCTGAGATTCTGCCACTTCTGGCTCTGGGCCCCCTGTACTGGTAAGTGTTCCATATTACTTTCACCCCTGGAGCGGGGACATGATAACAGTTTTCAAGTACATGGCCGGTTGTTACAAGGAGGAGGGAGAAAAACCATTCTCTGAGGACAGGAAAAGAAGCAATTGGCTTAAATTGCAGCAAGTGAGGTTTAGGTTGGACATCAGGAAAAACTTCCTGTCACAGTGGTTAAGCCTGGGAATACGTTACCTAGGGAGGTTGTGGAATCTCTCTTACTGGAGATCTTTAAGAGCAGGTCAGACAAACACCTGTCAGGAATGGTCTAGATAACACTTAGTCCAGTCCCCTGAACTCATAGCAGGACTAGATGACCTCGCGAGGTCCCTTCCAGTCCTACAATTCTCTGATTCTATGTGTCCTCACTGGTGCTGCACTCCCCCAGTGTGTGGCCGTAATCTGCCTCCATACCAATAAAGGAGTCTCCCATACCCAGAGATGCCTATTTAGGGCCACTTGATTGCAGACACTGAGCAAAAGTGGCTTGAGCATGGAGCTAGACCTGACCCATTTAGACCTGTGTAGCAGAGTGGTTCATGGGCCTCTGTCAGTAGGGCATGCACCTCTCCAGCCTGCCCTCTTGTGGTCCTAGAGGTGCAGTGCACACCATGCATTACCTGCATTACCCAGAGCAGGTTAGTTGAACCTCTCTGTGCAGAGTCTGGCTTATTCCTGGGGCCATGTCTCCTCTAGGTCTGTCCCCTTTAGGAGTCTATAGATCTTGCTATTGGACCCTTTAGAGGGCCATGCCACATGGGTACAACTGAGTCTAAGATAACCTCTCTGACTTTGGTCCTGTGTCTATAGCAGCCATTTCCCATTCTCACAAGGGAAGGAATAGCTTCCTCCTTTCACTCCAGAGCAAGGACATCCAGTTGAAATCTCACCCAGGAGGAGCTCTTTAGATACCAAGACCTGAGGGGGCCTTATAAATGCCTCAAGCCAGGGTTAATTTTTAACCTGCTGCAGTGACAGTCCCTGCCAGTTTAAAACCATTGGCCAAAGCCTGAACCAGGAGTAATTAAGAGTGCAATCAACCAAAATGGCCCCTGAAACTACTGCTGCAATAGATCATTAGAGGCCTTCCCCTATACAATGGGAGAAGACAGGCGCGAGCCAATGCTTTCATCTAGCCATCAATCATCATTACATCGTAAATTGCCAGGGTGAAAGAGGGCAATGCTTTGAGTCCAGGGCTGATGGAAGCTCTGTGACCTGGGGGCCTTTCTTTAGCTAACGGCTAATTAACCATAAAAGAGTCAAAGGTCTGCAACTCTAACATGTTAATACGTCAGGGCTGCCTCTTTAGGTTCCATTGTGTTGGCGAACATTAAGTGTGAATACAGCAAAAGCAACTTTCCTCCCCTTTCATGTTGATACCTTGCAAGAGTTTCCCTCTGAGCACCATTACGTCAAGCCTGGGAATCCGCACAAGTCACCGATCTGGCAAGCTACATCTGAAAGAGGAATTCTTCACATTCTTCCGTCCTAATCAACTCTGCCCAGCTAATCACATTAGCCACAGAGAGTATGTTTGATTATAATAGTCCAGAATAAACATGCTCACAGTGAAAACAGCTGTTTGACTGTTTCACTGCGTGCGTGGATTAGTCGTAAAACTGTTTGAATCTATGTAGTAAATCTATGGACAGCAGCGTAAAACAGCTAGCTAGTAGATAGAGCTGATTTAAAGATAAACATTCCATCTCTACTGATAAATATAATAACTGCTAGACAAGTACAAAGGCTGGTCAGTCAGAACACATTCTAAATAGTTTTTAAAAGATTAATTTGTCTAGTTTGGGATAAAATTCTGATAATGAAATAAATGACACTGCTTGTATGCGGCGTGATCCAAAATCTAGTGAAATCAATGGGCTTTCTCTCACTGACTTCTACAGGCTTTGGTTCAGGCCTCTAATATAGTAGTTAAAGTGCTGGAGAGCTGTATTGAATTTCTAACATTGGACCAGTTTTCTTGTTGCCAGGCAAGTCACTTCATCTCACCATGCCTTGGGTCTCCATCTGGAACACAAATGATAAATAAGGCATTACTGATCTTGTTTACTTGGCCTGTAAGCTCTTTGGAGCAGGGACTGTAGCTTATGATAGGTTTATATAGCACCGTAATGTTATGATCTTGGTCTAGCCCATAGGCACTTCCATAATACAAATTCTAACAATAAAGATAAAGCACTTAGGTGTATCTTAGAGATAGGGAACCTGTGGCAGGTAGAATACAAGCTGACCTGAACTTTTTATGCTATTTCATTCTCTTCCATTGTTTTTCATTGTCACAGACTTCTGCACCTCTCAGGTTTGGTCTGGGCCAGTAGCACAGACACTAGAAATACCCTGGATAGGGCTGTTTTCCTGAGATTTCCAGCCTGGTTTTGAAGCATCGAGAAATTTGGAGACTCACCTGAACTCCTGGATTTTTTGCACAGCCTGAGCCTCCAAACCTGTCAGCAAGATTCACCAACTCTTACAGCCAGTGGGCCTCATTCTCCAATCACTTCCATTGACTTCACACCAGTGTAAAGGTGCCAGCTTCATGGGAATTACCCGAGTTACACACGGGGAGAGTGAGAGAAGCATTTCAATGTTACTTGGCAAAGGGCTTCATAGAATCATAGATTTTAAGGCCCGAGGGACCATGGTCTGACTTCCCGTATAACACAGGCAGAAGAATTTCACCCTTAGGATCCTGTATTGTCGGCAGTGTGTGGGTTTTGTCATAAGGGTAAGAGGCTGTTGAATGAGCTCTGTGAGACAAGAGTAAATGTATTGTTTGTTAGTGGGCACGCCCTCCATGTCTGTCTTCTTGTATCTTCGGATTATGGGGAACACTCCCCACCCATGAACCACAGAGTCTATCAGGGGATAGGCACAGTGTATAGTACACAGTAATGCACCCTGTATGCCATGCAGCCAGGCTGTATTGCACTATGATCTTCTCAAATCTCACAAACTAAGAAGCACCAGTGTGGGTCAGGGTGTCAGTTCATGTGTATGCCACTTCTATGGTCCACCAAGGGCACCAATTCTCTAGATTCTGGCTCCTCAGCCATCATATCTCTTAGGCAGAGACACACCTCTCTCTCCCCCCAATCAGGGTTTTTCCAGGCGACAGAGTTCCCTGCCCATGTTGTGATATTCCCAGCAAGCCAGACTGCTTGACAGGCCAGCCTCTTCATTTGGCTCTCTCTCCAGAGGCTACAAACAGTGTAATTGCCCACCCAACTCTTTCTAAGCAAGCACATTTATTCTTAAAATGAAAGCATGCCTGAGAAAACATAAAAGATATTCTAAAACAATAAAAGAACTGCACAAGGATGTGAAGAGTAACAAGAAGGGGTTCTACAGGTATGTTAGCAACTGTAAGAAGGTCAGGGAAAGTGTGGGACCCTTACTGAATGGGGGATGGAACCTAGTGACAGATGAGGTGGAAAAAGCTGAAGTACTCAATGGTTTTTTTTGCCTGGGTCTTCACAGACAAGGTCAGCTCCAATACTGCTGCACTGGACAGCACTGTATGAGGAGGAGGTGAGCAGTGGTGAAAGCACAGGTTAAGGACTCTTTAGAAAAGCTAGACATGCACAAGTCCATGGGGCTGGATCTAATGCATCCCATCGTGCTGAGGGAGTTGGCTGATGTGATTGCAGAATCATTGGCCATTATCTTTGAAAACCTGTGGTGATCAGGGGAGGTCCCAGATGTCTGGAAAAAGGAAAATATGGTACCCATCTTTTTAAAAGGGTTGGAGAATCCAGGGAACTACAGACCAGGCAGCCTCACCTCAGTCCCTGGAAAAAGCATGAAGCAGGTCCTCAAGGAATCCATTCTGAAGCACTTAGAGGAGAGGAAGGTGATCAGGAACAGTCAACATGGATTCACCAATGGCAAGTAATGCCCGACCAACCTGAGTGCCTTCTATGATAAAATAACCATCTCTGTAGATATGGGGAAAGTGGTGGATGTGATATACCTTGACTTTAGCAAAGCTTTTGATAGCAAAGCATTATTCTTGCCAGCAAGTTAAAAAAGTATGGATTGGATGAATGGACTCTAAGGTGGATAGAAAGCTGGCTAGATCGTCAGCTTCAACGGGTAGTGATCAATGGCCCGCTGTCTAATTGGCAGCCAGTATCAAACGGAGTACTCTAGAGGTTGGTCCTGGGACTGGTTTTGTTCAACATCTTCATTAATGATCTGGATGATGGGATGGATTGCACCATTAGCAAGTTCACAGATGACACTAAGCTGGGGGGAGAGATAGATATGTTGAAGGGTAGGAATAGTGTCCAGAGTGACCTTGACAAATTGAGGATTGGGAGAAAAGAAATCTGACAAGGTTCAACAAGGAGAAGTGCAAAGTCCTGCACTTAGGACGGAAGAATCCCATGGACTGCTACAGACTAGGGACCGAATGGCTAGGCAGCAGATCTTCAAAAAAGGACCTACGGGCTATAGTGGCTGAGAAGCTGGATATAAGTCAGTAGTGTGCCCTTGTTGCCAAGAAGGCTAATGGCATATTAGGCTGCATTAGTAGGAGTATTGCCAGCAGATCGAGGGAAGTGATTATTTCCCTCTATTCGGCACTCATGAGGCCACATCTGGAGTATTGCATCCAGATGTGGAGCCTCCACTACAGAAAGGATATGGACAAATTGGAGGGAGTTTAGCAGAGGGAGTGTAAGAGAGGGCAACGAAAATGATCAGGGGGCTGGGGCACATGACCTATGAGGAGCAATGGTCTCAAGTTGCTGTGGGGGAGATCTAGGTTGGATATTAGGAAAAAATGATTTCAATAGAAGGATGGTAAAGCACTGGAATGGGTTACCATCTTTAGAGGTTTTTGAGGCGTGGCTTGACAAAGCCCTGGCTGGGATGATTTAGTTGGGGTTGGTCCTGCTTTGAGCAAGAGCTTGGACTATATGACCTCCTGTGGTGTCTTCCAACCCTAATCTTCCATGATTGTATCATTCTAATAAGCTCACCAGAAACTCCCCAAATGACAACCTCAGGTTTCAGTCCTTCCAACCCTTCCCTATGAATCAGGATCCCCCCCATTGGACAGAAGGTCCTGTTAGTTTGTTGGATCAGAAAGAAGGCCCCTGCTCAGTTTAAACTTATGTTTATCCCAAAGTCCTCTCTTTGTCTGCTGGCCTCTGGAGAATCCAGTCTGAACTGGTGTTTGCGTGCCTGTCCAGGTAGTGCTACCTCTCTGGAGGTACTACAACCTGACTGATATCTCTGTGGTCTATTGGACAGTGGTCACCTTCTTCTCATGTGGAATTACAATCTCTGGCCCACTCTGATACTGAAAGGTAACACAGTAAGATTTCCCACCCTGCGATATTGCAGGAAATTGCCATGTCTGTCACAGTAAGTACTTGGATGGGAGACCTCCAAAGAAAATCCTCATGCTATAGGAAATAATGCTGATGATTCAATAGCCAGTGGTGAGTCTGAGTCCGCCAAGCATGGCACTAGGGAGTAGGCACTAGGGAGACGTAAGATCATCTCCTTTCCTGACCACTACTTGTCATTAAAGACACCCTCATGCCATTTGCAAGAGTGTTAGCCCCAGAGTTCTTGCCCCGATTGCAGTGTGTCCTACAGAAATGCCCACTATTGCATTGAGGGGAGGAATTACCCCTTGATTCTGCTCCAAAACATCACTGCGTAGCTTTGCAAGCACAGAATGCCTTCTGCACGGCCCCTGGATGTCCCTATACACGCAGCCCTGATTCTCCACTCGACAGCACTGCAATGCACTCCATGTCCACGGGCTCACACCAGCGTCGGACTGGAGGAACGCAACGGCTACGGCGGGCCCGCGGCCTGTACGGCATTTTTGAGATATTTCAGGACAAAAGGCGCTACATAAATGTAGGTCACTTTGATTAAATGCCTTGCAAATGGTTTATAATGCCTTTAAACCATCCAAACAGCCATACCACATCAATAGCCACTGCACATGTGTTTACTTTAGTTTAGGGGTTGCCACAGTTCACTATAAATGGCTTTATATTCAGTAATTCAGTTATAATGAAACGTGCGAGCCTTCAATAAACGCATATGTTACAACTGGTCTGCGATGTAAATGCTTTGCCAATTGTATGTGCGCTAGTGATGACTGTAGAGAACTGATAAATACCCTGTGTAACTATTTAGCGCCCTATCCTCCTTTCACTTACAGATGTTTTGCACTGGTGTGTAACTCATAGATTTCAAGGGCAGAAGGAACCATCTAGCCTAATTTTTTATATAACACAGGCCAGAGGATTTCATCTATTTTCTCCTGCATCGAGCCCAATAACTTGTGTTTGACTAACGAATAGCTTCCATAAAGGCACTCAGTCTTGCTGGGAAGACCTAAAGAGATGGAGAACCTGCCACATTCTATGATCGGTCCACTGGATAATCACCCTCACTGTTCAATGTTTTTGCCTGATTCCACTCCATTGACTTGCATGGGGTTACTTTTGTGAACACCAATAGATAAGCAGACCCAGTTTGACCAGAACTGGATGAGCCATATTATTGCTTATAAGACCAGAAGGGAACCACAGTGACCATCTAGTCTGAGTTCCTGCATAAAACAGGCCCTGAATTTATTTCTGTTTGGACGGGGAAAGATATTTTAGAAAAACTGGAAGAAAAATATTGGAAGAGCTAAAACTCACTATAGCTCAGTTCTGACCAAACCTGAGCTATTAGGTTTGGGAAAAAAGGATGGTTGATTTCCCACTTTTCTTCAACAGGTCTCCATGTTCCTCTGCCTTTCTCCAGCCATCCTCCTCACACTGGGTGGAATTGACCCCTATGCAGATAACCTAGATATTACCTGTGTGTCACTTAGGGCCCACCCATGGGCCACATTTTCTAAAGAGCTCAGGCTCCACTATAGGCTTGGACTCAAGCTGCTAACCCAAGCTAGGAGCACATCTGCTTCTGCACTGAAGACATCCTCTCTACCCCAGCGGCTCTCAACCTTTTTGAGCGCAGGACCCATTTGTAAACTTCACTGGACTGTCGTGACGCAGTAAGCAACTTTAGTGCAAAAAACATGGGACTTACCCATTATATCTTCCCCATGATATACAACATACACGTTAATGTAACAAATACGATTAAGTACATTCTGGGCACCATCGTGGCAGTGCCTGTCCTGCAGAGCTGGCTGGGTTCAGTTCCTTGCTCCGGGCACTTTAACCTCTAGGATCACAGCACCCTTCACTCCAGTTTGGCCTGCCAGGGCCCTTCCCTACCCTATTATGACCGAGAGTGGCTGGTCCAAACCTCAGCTGTGCTGTGACTCTGCGGCCCAAGTTGCAATGCCTGGAGCTCAGGTCAGCCAGCCCCACAGGACTGAAGCCAGAGGAGCTGCTGCTGCATCCACATCCCACCCCCGCTCTCCGGGCTTCCCATGCGATCCTTTGTCATATTCTGGCATCCCAAGTGTGGGGTTGAGACACCCGGCTCTACCCCACCGGTAGAAGGAGGATGGTGTTGGTCATCTCAGGGAGTTGTGAGGGGTGCACTCACCGCAGGAGAACCTCCCCATGGAGAGGCGTGATATAGCAGCTGCCTTTTGTTCTGGCGCTGCTCCATCTCCTCTCTCTTCCATAACTCCAGCCAGGTGATGAGATCTACGTCTGCAAATGACAAAAGTCCAACAGATTATTCCAGGACCTTGTGCCAGGTTTCTGGCCCCTGACTCTGGGCCCAGTGGTCATGGCGTCCCTCCGGGCTCTGAAGTATCCTTAGCTCTTCATGTCAGGGGGCTTAGGGTCACCTTCCCAAGGGCTGGCACTGGAATTCAGGCCCTCTTTCTACACTGGGTTCTAGTCCAGGACCCTATAACTAGCAGTCACGGGCTGCACAATCTCACTCCTGGTGGCTGTGTCCCTGGGCTTCTTCGTACCCAGCCTTTCTTCCCCACAATTTCTCAGGGCTCACCCACCTTTCAGGACTAGAATCCCTGGGTTTATTCTCCCACTAGGTTTTCTCCCCACCTCCTCTCCATTCCCAGACAGTGACTGCAGCCTCTCTCCCTGCAGTCCCCTCAGATACAGACTTCCTCTCTTTATGCTAATCAGCCAGCCCCTGCCTAGATGGCCTTCATGAGCATTCAAGCCTGGCTGTCCCTCCAGGACCGGTTCATCCAGGTAACATAACTGCCATCTGAGGCCCACACTAACCACTTCATGGCCTGTGCGGGGTACAAACCCTCCCTCCCCATTATTAGCTATTTCCAGTCTCTACCGTACATTCAACATATAAATAAATATATTGGGGAAAATCTTCCCTGCTCCACACCCTTAGCTGAGCAGAGACTGGCTGCAAGACCCCTGCTGGGGATTCTCCTAGGGTGAGAAAGTTCCCACAGCTCATAGAGTCACCAGGCCTGCTCCTGTCTCCCCTGTCCCCCAAAACCTCACTTCAGGGGCTGGGGACAGGTCTAGAGGCCGGGAGTAGCATAGAGGCAGTTAGAAGAGATCTGACTGCAATTCAGCTATCCTCAGCTGGCAGATGGGTCTTTGGTGGCCATTGCCAGCTGATGCACGTTAGATGCCAGGGCCGGGCACAGAACTAGGGAGCTGTGACTCCATCACAGCTCTAGACACAGCAGAGAACCCGACCCATCGGCACGAATTAATTTTTGCATTAATGACTGCACGAAAGCAAGCGACGGGGTGAATGGTACGGACGTGCTCATGCGCAGTTCAGAATGGGATCTCCCCAAAAAACCACCGGTACCCTTCCCAGGGCGAATGCGCCAATGGGAGCTGGTGAGCCCTTTTAATTGCTCTATTAGCACAAAATAAAAATGCACATAAATGTTAGTGCTTTTCATACAACACTTAGGGCTGTTTGCTGGCTGAAGGTAAAGTGCTTTGAGAAGGAAAGCACACTTCCTCGCCGGGGCTGCTTCCCATAATTACTTGGAGTATGACTGCTTAAATTGTAACTGGGCAGAAGTGTTTTGATTCAGTGAGGCACCAGCAGCTCCGCAACAGAGCGGCCTTTCACGTCCACTTCGTAAGCGTAACAGATCATTTAGGGCCGGGAGTAGCCAGGCTCACATAAACTGGGTTTACAAAAAGAGTTATAAAAAGGTTGGGGGATGGGCTCGTTCTGTCTCTCTGGCGCTTATTCCAGCTTTTCTCCCTGTATAATTAATTTCACCGCAAGGCGATGCAGTCCAGCTTTTCTTGGATGGGGTGAATCTAGATCAATAAATATCAGGCACAGAATATTAATCTATTCGCCACTGTGTGCTGGAAGAGAGACACCCCGGTTGTGTTAGTCTAAAGGAACCTCAGTGTTTGTTTTGCTCTCTGTTGGTGGGGCACAATGCCTGTGTTATGCAGGCACTGCTGGAAAAGGAAAGAGCCAAAATGTGCTATGAAAAATGAATCGGCTCAGGATCTGGGCCATCGGAGAAACGGCGTCTCCTCCGGGTGGGCAGGAGAACTCCACCCCATGAAACCACCGCTGTCGGATCAGCTGAGATTTGCAAAGCTGCCTACGGGTGATGCGTGTCCAGTTGGGGAGCTGGGGCGCTAAATCCCTAAGGCAGCTTTGTACATTTCAGCCAATGCTCTGCTCAAGAGACTGTCATGCCCAGGGAACTATTTCCTCTCCTTATGGGAGACAGGTAACTCCCATGGACTCCACTCCACTCCAAGGGACAATGCAAGGCATAAGTGCCACTTAATAGACCTGAAGCGGGACTTACGTGGTGCGTAGTTCTTGTGCTGGCCTGTTGCACATGAGCAAATTGTATCCTCAGGTCCTGATCTAAAGCTCTTTGAAGTCAATGAGAGTTCTGGGGAAAGACGCCCATTGACTTCGGATCAGGCCCAGACTATGTGGGGAGCACATGGCTCTTGGGTTCAAGCCATGGTTCTCCCACTAACTGGAGCATCACCCCACTTCAGGAGAGCGTTGCCAATGTTGATTAGGATTGAACCTTCATGCAGTTGGTTGAGATCCCTGCATGGCAATGGCTGGTCTCCAGAAACAAGCTTTTGTCATCACAAAAAATACCAGCAAGAAGGAGTCCCTCTTCCCCTTTTATTGGTTTCTCTGACAGTTTCTCTGACAGCCTTAGAGTGTGTATTAATTGCATCAATCACTCCAGCTTTCATATATTTATACAAAATTCAGGACATTACACCAGGTAAAACAATCTAGGGTGGCGTTTGTGTGTCTCTGTCACACACACACACACACACACACAAAACTCAGCTTGTTTTACATGGTGTAATGGCCTGAAAAAATCCTCTCCAGTTTCCCGCCTGGGACTGGAATGGGCACATGGAATCTATCCCATGATGCTTTGTGGGAGCCCCATAACATGCTGACACATGACTTCATGTGTTTAAGTTAGTGCTTTGAAGCCACCTGGCCAACGTGGATGTGTTCAATAAAGCTGCTAGTTCTTTTATATTAATAGTGACTCTTAGCCATGTTCATTCCAGTTCCTGACAATCTGGGACACAACACGCTGACGAGGTGCCACGGAGACATTGGCCGTTACATCAGTACAGTCCATCTGGCTTACAGCTCTGGAATCGTTACGGCAATATGTCGTTAATAGAGAAGTCAATAAGTGTACATTGCTGCATCCCAGATGATGGCACTTTGCTTTTTAATTAAGTCTGAAACTAAGATGCCTTTGGTTTGGAAAGCTTCCAAGACAGCATAACTTTATATTTCATTGGCTGTGAACAGATGCAGCGAAGTGTTCTCGTTCTTCTGACGCCAAGTGAAAACACCCATTATCAGGGATGGGTGAGCAAAGGAGAGCCACAAAAAAAGCAGTTTGAGATGAATTCCAAATATAGGACTACATTCTCTCTCCCTCTCCATTCCCTTGATGCTTCTCCGGCAGTGGAGAAGGTGGCTAATTTTCTGCTCTAACTCCTAGCTGCAGATTTCCTCCATCAAAGTCCCCCCAGCAGGCATGGAGGCAATGTGGTGAGCATCTATACCTCCTTCTCCCAGTCCTTGGTTCAAAGGGCATGCCTGGGAGGAGGACCCTACCCGGGGCAGGGCGAGTTGAACAGCAGATGTGGCATTCCCTGGACACCACTTCTAGCTGGTGTATGTTAGAGTAGATCCCATGCTGCTCTCTCTTGCTCCTGGGGCCACGCAGAGCTACATGGAGCTCTAATCAGCTCCCAGACATCACCCCTGCTGCATCCCCACTAGATACAGCCAAATCTGGCACTCAGTATAAAAATAATACACACCTTGATCAAGCCTTTCATACAAGGAGCTCAGCACATTTTCCAAATGTTCATTAGTCGTCAGCCCTGCAAGGCTGGTAAATATTGGTATGAACTAGGTTAAAACTCGTTCAAGCTGTGGGGGGTAACAGCTGCCCCTAACTGACGAAAAGCAATTGAGCTCCTTTATGTACCCTGAAAGCTGAAACATTAGGAGCCTCCACCCCAAAACCAGCAAGTTAAAGAAGTATGGGCTGGATGAATCGACTACAAGGTGGATAGAAATCTGGCTAGATCATTGGGCTCAACGGGTACTGATCAATGGCTCCATGTCTAGTTGGCAGCCGGCATCAAGTGGAGTGCCCCAAGGGTCTGTCCTGGGGCTGGTTTTGTTCAATATCTTCAATAATGTTCTGAAGGATGGTGTGGACTGCACCCTCATCAAGTTTGCAGATGACACTAAGCTGGGAGGAGTGGTAGATACGCTGGAGGGTAAGGATAGGATACAGATAGACAAATTAGAGGATTGGGCCAAAAGAAATCTGACAAGGTTCAACAAGGAGAAGTGCAAAGTCCTGCACTTAGGACGGAAGAATCCCATGCACTGCTACAGACTAGGGACTGAATGGCTAGGCAGCAGTTCTTCAAAAAAGGACCTACGGGCTACAGTGGATGAGAAGCTGGATATGAGACAACAGTGTGCCCTTGTTGCCAAGAAGGCTAATAGCATTTTGGGTTGTATAAATAGGGGCATTGCCAGAAGATTGAGGGATGTGATCATTCCCCTCCATTAGGCAAGGGTGAGGCCTCATTTGTCCAGTTTTGGGTCCCACACCACAAGAACGATGTGGAAAAACTGGAAAGAGTCCAGCGGAGGGCAACAAAAATGATTAAGGGGTGGAGCACATGACATATGAGGAGAGGCTGCGGGAACTGGGATTGTTTAGTCTGCAGAAGAGAAGACTGAGGGGGATTTGATAGCTGCTTTCAACTACCTGAAAGGGGGTTCTAAAGAGGATGGATCTAGACTGTTGTCAGTGATAGCAGATGACAGAACTAGGAGTAATGGTCTCAAGTTGAAGTGGGGGAGGTTTAGGTTGGATATTAGGAAAATCTTTTTCACTAGGAGGGTGGTGAAGCAGTGGAATGGTTTTCCTAGAGAGGTGGTGGAATCTCCTTCCTTAGAGGTTTTTAAAGTCAGGCTTGACAAAGCCCTGGCTGGGATGATTTAATTGGGGTTGGTCCTGCTTTGAGCAGGGAGTTGGACTAGATGACCTCCAGAGGTCCCTTCCAATCCTGATATTCTATGATTCTATGAAAACACATGCATGTCACTGCCCAGAACAAAGGCACATGCAAGATCACAGAAACTGAATTCTGTGGGAGAGTTTTGTTTAGATTTCTAGGTCTCTGAAATTCTGACACCCAGTGAATTATTCTAACCAACACTCTCTGCAGCAGAGACAGCAGAGATCTGAGGGGATTTTCTGTGTGGGTCTGAGCTTAGTGGAGAAGGCTGGTTCTTCCAGCAACGAACTGAATCAAGAAGCGCTGATTAGTTTGCACAAGTGGAGCTATGCACCATTGCCACCATATGGGGAACGCAGACTAGGCAGATTTCTAGTTACCTGGTTGCCTGGTCTGGGCCTGAATGAATTAGATCAATGATTCCCACAGTATGAGGCACGGAGGAACATTCGGGGGAGTGTGTGGAGGGGTCAGGGCCAGATCCTATGGGGGGCAGGGAGGGAGTGCCACACTTCCAGCTCCACTCCCAGACCAGCTCCATTTAGCCCCCGGGCTGCTGCGGAAGCTTTAGCTCTGCAGTCATGGATGGGGCTCATGGACGGATTCCATTGCTGGTAAGGGTGAGCAGGACTGGAAAAGTTTGAGCACCACTGAATTAGATAACACTACTGAGTTAGGGACATACAGGCCAGGGGAGGTGTCGTGTGAGACCTACAAGGTACTTTCAAAGCTGCCGAGTCAGGGCAAGCTTAAATTCAGGTGACAACTAGCAGCCAAGGCACAATTCTCTGCTGTACTCATGGCTCGGGTATGTCGTGGTTTGCAGAGCCCTGCGGAAAGGCCTGGGGATTTCCCCAGTCATGCGAACGCCAATGCTTTCAGCGAGGGGCTCACTCACCGGTCAGGCTCATCACTCACAAGCACCAGGAAAGTGAACGAGCACATCACTTACACAGATTGCACATCTCCCCAGGCCAGAGCCTGGCTCTTTCTGCACATGACTGGCCAGGAGCCCTGCCCCACTTGGCCACCTACATGGGGGCATCGGTGCAAGAACTAGAGAAGTCAGTGGTGCTAGATATCCCGAAGGAGAGGGACAGGCTGGGGTGGGGCATAGCCCCGGCCCCTCCCTCTTCTCCACAGTCTGCCAAGATGGGATGGATGGAGTGCTGGATAGAGCAGTAGAAGCCAATCCTCCGTGCGCTTCCTTTAGCGCCCCCTAGAGGCTTTCAGGATGTCTCGCCAGCTACCCTCCTCATCCAGCCAAACCCGACAATGGTTTAAGTTGTAATCGCACTGTGCCGATGTTGGCTTTGCACACGTCTGCACAGTGTGCACCAGGAAGCGAGTTAGACCCGGGCAGAGATTTCCAAACCCACCTAGAGGATTTAGCCACATGACTCCTGGGAATTACACTGAGAAGGAGGCGTCCAGACCCCTTAGGCAGCTTTGAAAATCTCAAGCCTTAAACCAGACCTGGTTGGAATTTATCCATCCACCCAGAGCACATAAACATTTTCCATCCACTGTACAGTGCATTCCACTAGCTCGCACAGCACAACACTGCGCCCCAGAACAATGAATCTCCTATGGGCAGTGCCAGCCTCCCCGACCTGACCTTTCAACCTCCCTCCTATTCCTCAGCTCTGGCAGCCAAGGTAATGCCGAGTAAGAGACATGGAAAAAAAAATAAGACATCCTGCCCCAGAAAAGCACACTTGGCTCTGACAGTGCAAGTCCTAGCGAAGGGGAAAATATGTATAAAGCGCGGCCTTTGTTTATAGGGCTTAGTAACTGGAACAGCCCCGAGAGGGAAAGCAGCAAGGAGCAGTTCTAACTACAAGAAAAACAAACTGCGTCCCTGTGCCTCGTTCCAATCTGAACGGAGATTTCAGTGAGGAGGACAGACCCGTGCTCACTTCCCTCCTGACGGGGACAGGCTAAAACCTCGACCAGCTAGAAATGTATGTAACAAGCCAGGGGCAAAACTAAATCCAAGGAGCAGAGGAGGGTCAAGGGTTAGAGACTCAGATTTCTACCCTCTGTGAGCCTATTCTGTTCGTCCCGTCACTGTCTGAAGTTGCTACCGCTACTGGATCATAAGGCAGTGAGCTCATCAATGCAGTCAGCGCCAAGGAAGCAGGGTTGTTCCACACTGTTAGAGGGAAATGTGCATGTTGTCATCCATGAGGAGTACTTATCCGCATTCAGTGTTGTTCTGAGAAATGCATATGGATCCCCCCCCCCGAGGCAGTTCCTCCCATACGTGATCACTGTTGCTATGTCAGTACAACTTCCTCACTCCCAGTATGCATGCACACACGCACTCACACACACACACGCACTCACACACACACACACACACTCCTACAATCCCCTACCTGAGTAGATCTTCCTTTGGTGTAAATTGAAGAGTTCTATGGAAGTTGATGCGCTAATTTCCACCAGCTCCACTTACAAGACTGGGGATCCTTCTAAAGACCTGCTCCAGCTCAGTCAGATGTTCTGGGCTTGATTTGGGAATCACTGGATGAGTTTCTATGGCCAAAATGATCAACATAGACTAGAAGTTCATAACAGTCCTTCTGGCCTGAAAATCTATGGGTGAAATCCTGGCTCCAATTGATGTTTTCCCATTTACTTCTCTGGGGCCAGAATTTTATCCTATGAATCCACGAACTTGACGTTAAGGTTGTTAAAATTAGCCCCATCCAAAAACGTTTAAAAATATATCTGTGAAGCAGCATGTGAGTTGCAAAAAGGTAAAGTGCATAAAGGTTTGGAAATGTTTAATTTGGATTAACAATGAATATTGATTCTCACGCCCTGCAAGTTAATTGGTAAATGTCGCAGTAGCAAACGCAGCCTGAGAAATGGCAATGTAGTTCAACCCTTCTGCATTTTGTTTTGTGGAGGGGCTAGCTCAGAGGTTCTCAAACTGGGGGTCGGGACTCCTCATGGGATCACAAGATTATTATTACCTGGAGGGCTTGTGAGCTGTCAGTCTCCACCCTAAACCCCGCTTTGCATCCAGCATTTATAATGGTGTTAATGTGTTTTTAATTTATAAGGGGGGGGGGGTGTCACACTCAGAGGCTTGCTGTGTGAAAGGGGTCACTGGTACAAAAGTTTGAGAACCACTGGCCAGCTGCAGCTCCACAGTTAAAGCCTGAGCTGAGGTTTGGGAACACACTGTTAAGGCACCCAGCCAACCTTAACTCTGCTCTGTAGTACTGCCATGAAGAAAAAGATAAAAAAATCTGCTCTCTCTTTAAAAAACAATTTAATCTAATCTGGGACCACCAACATTAAAATGCCTGAATTGTAACCATATGTTATTGTGTGGCATAACTACAGGGCAGAGTTGAGGTCATTGGGTGCCCTATCTCTGTACTGCCATCCCTTAATATGACTAGCTTCAGTTTCAACTTCCAGCCATTGGATCATGTTACACCTTTTTCTGCTAAACTGAAGAGCCCATTATAAAATATTTGGTCACCACGCAGGTACTTATAGACTGTAATCAAATCTTAATCTTCTCTGTTAAGCTAAACAGACTGAGCTCCTCGAGTCTATGTCTATAAGGCATGTTTCTAATCCTTTACTCATTCTCATGGCTCTTCTCTGAACCATCTCCAATTTATCAACATCCTTCTTGAATTGCGGGCATCAGAACTGGACAAAGGATTCCAGCAGTGGTCACACCAGCACCAAATATAAAGGTAAAATAACCTCTGGATCTGGGCTCTTTGCTTTACTTGAATCTGTTGCTGAGAAATGTTTGGGCATAAAAGTGTTTCTTGACCGACAGAAGGCTTCATTTTAATAAGAGACATTGGTACTTGTAAATTTACCATTTGACTATATATTCATGAGAATTAATATTGATTTTCAGTATCCTTAGCTGGGAATTTCCAAACATTTGCATGCTCAAATTTTGTAATTATTTCAAACCAAAAATATTTCTTTCCAAAGACTAATTAAATATATGAAGTGACACCAATGTAATTCCATCCACCAGTGACTGGGTTATATATTACAGCATTTTAATGGTGACCCTTGCACCTCTAGGAACCTCTCCCACATAGATTTGCAGCAAACAGTCATGAAATCTTTCACCCCCTGCAGCTATTCATCTTGGCCCAATCACTTAGCACAGAAACCACTGATGATTTTCTGGGTTTAGACCAGTTCTGTTCAAAATTGCCCCATGCACTGATTTCTCTTGTAGGAATAGAGCATTAGAAGTTTGAACTTATAAATCCAAGCCATTTGCTAATAATAATACTCAGTGTGTACAGAGTGGAGGAAAGAGTGTTCTTTCACTGCTGAACTGGCTGATCAAGTCCATAAGTTTACCCATATCCAGCTTTTCTCCAATGACAGGCTGAAAAGTTCAGCAAAGAGTCACCCAAGCGCATCTCATAGGAGAGAGAGCAGTGCGACCTTCTAGCCTGAGCGCTGGACCAGTACATAAAAAACCTGGGTTCTATTCCTGCCTCTGCTCCAGGCCTGCTGGGTGGTGTTGGGCAAGTCACTTCACCTATTTGTGCCTCAGTTTCCCCTTCTGGAAAATGGGGATACAGCTCCTGACCTCCTTTGTAAAGCACTTTAAGGTCTATGGATGACAAACGCTGTAAGATCCTGAGATATTATTATTATAACAGCCACTGCTAATTGGTTCACTATGTCTCCACCTCCTCTTTGACCTTGCAAACACTTGGTGTGCTACATTGGGCATATTTACATGCTTCCCAGAGATGGTAGGTGCAGTCAGACAGCTCCTCCCAGCCTGACAGGCTGATTGCCTTTGTGCATTGCTAGTGCTATGGCTATGGCTTCTGCAAAGCTCTGCGCTTTGGGTGCATATAACAGCATCTCCTCTTCCACGTACTGCTGTCCACTGGGCTCCTCTGCTGCTGCGTGGGGAAATGTCATGGAATCCTTCACGTCTCCAAGCACCTGGGACACTGCTGCTCACAGTGCCATCTATAAAGTCAGTGCAGTGCCCCGATACCTTGGGGGGGAGGGGGCATGGGTCCCATTCTGACCCTATCCCCCTTCCCCCTCCACCCTTTCCTTCAGCAATCTGGGATTTCTTGGAGCTGGTGGATACAAGTACTAACCCCCGCTTAGTTTAAGAGATGTGACGACTCTGCAGAGCAGAGACAGAGGCCCAGGGTCTCTGTGCCTGTGAGAGACACTGGCTTGTCTAGTTTGTATTTCAAGAACAGGGGACTCCTCTTATAGACCTGCAGACCTGGGTACTTGCCATTCACTTTACAGCATGGGAATGTGCCCATTTCCTGCCCACTTTTTATCAGGAGGAAACAGGCTTGTAGGCCCACTGAGAACCCAGAGCCAAAGGCCCTATACATTCTTTTCCCTCTTCTTACTCGCTGGTAGGGATGTCTAGTTCATGTCACAATCCAGTCCCCTGAGCACTCACTTTGCCTTCTGACACTCGCTTGGCTGCAAAACCACCCGCTGTGGCGTGGAAATGGAGCCGCAACAACTATGTGACAAGATATTTCGAGCAGGAAATGAAGAGGGAAAAAAGTCTCCAGTTGAAATGAAGGGGCAGGTAGAAGGGCAGCAGGCAATTGCTGGGGTTGGAATTCTTCCAGTTCACAGGAGCTGTAACCAGAGCTGGGTGAAATTTTTTGTCAACGACAACAAAAAATGATGTGCAGATTTGGGTCAATCAAAATGTCTTGTGATTTTGTGTTGAATTTGCTGAATTGTTCAGCCAAGAACACCCTTCCCCACAAATAGAAAATAATCCCCACATCTCAAAATCGTTTGTTTCAACGTTTCTAAATCCAATGTTTCAACTTCTCAATTTGAAATGATTTTTCCCTTCAAATTCTACCTCTGATCTATTCACAGAATGTAAAAGGGGAACACCTCAGAAACTAAACAAAATGTTTCCTTCAAACCGGATGAAATCTTTGTGATGTTTTTGGTTCACCTTAAAATTCCACAAATGTTGGTTCTGGGTCGCCCCAGAGTGACTTCTGTTTTCAGCTCTCCTCAGTAGAAGAATCAGTTACTCCCACAGTAACTGTAACTAGGCAGATGTAATTCAGTTCAGGGTCCATGAGCCAAGTCCTCCCTGGTGTAACTCAGCAGAGCTCCATTGGCTTCAATGGAGCTACAGCACCCTGGTTTACACTGGCCGAGGAACAGGTTCAGTATCTTGGTTTTATGTCTTATCCAAAAGACAGACCTCCCCCCCCCCCCCCCCAAGTAGTACAGTGCCTCCTAACAGCATTGTCAGGAGAGCGCTGGGCCCTGGCGCCTATAAAAGGATAACCCCCCTGCTGGAGAGTTTGTGGAGTGCTCAGATGACCACGTGTCTCTAAAGGAAGGGGCTGAGCTCCCAATGGTTGGGAAGAAAGTGTGGTGGCTTCTTCAGAGCTGGAGCTCAGGCCGTTTTGATTTTCTATGCGTTATTTTAAACCTGAGCTGCTTCCAGGGCCTCAACCCAGCCGGGCTTTGCCACAGAAGCTGGACTAATTCAGAGGGACGAGCGCCACCTATTGAATTACTGACACCATTTCCTGCAGCAAAGTGGGCTTTCCCTGGAGGTCTCCTCTCCACCGATGGACCCAACCGAGGTCATGTTTACAGAGTGCAGATGCAGCCTTGTGCACTTTCATGACGGTTTCTCAACAAAAATATTTCAGAGCCAAGGAGCTGGAGGATGAGGTGGTTAGTATGATCCTTCCCTCAGACAAAGGGGAAATTGAGGCACAGTCAGGTGAAGTAACGTACCCTGCAGTCCCCCAGCAGCCCAGGGACACCGACAGGAATCGACCTCCTGATTCCCAGTGCAGTGCACTACCTACTAGAACATACTACCCTAGAGCATATATTTACTATATACATGAAATAATAATTAGTAATAATAGATGAATAAAGTAATTTCTGTAGCATATACCAAAAAAAGGCAAACAAAACCCCATACCATTCTAACCTGCGGAGAAAGTTTAAAATACAGACCCACAGGCATCCCTCTGCTCTGCTCAAAGGAGTGACTCCAAGGGTGAATTTGGCCCAGTATTTTATTCAATTTGTCCACGATTTGCCAAGCTCATTAATTTCCTCTTGCTTCCCTCCCTGTTAGCCCAGGAACAACAGCTCTTTTGCAACAGACAGTGGAGGCAGGAAATCTCTGAGTATGTTTCTAATTGTCAGACTTTTTTTCTCCCCTTCTGCTGTTCCTCTTCTTAAGGCAGCACAAGGGGGCTGAGTGAGGTGCCCCTGGGGAAGAAGAAAGGAAAATCAAGGGTAAAGGAAAAACCACACAAGAAGCAGGAAGAGAAGCTTGCAGATAGGTTCATGACCTTCACATTTCTTCCGATTGTCCAGGAGAGGGAGGGAGCAAGAGAGAGAAAGTTAATATTAGAGCAGACAAGAATTTCAAGGCTCGAACCATATCCCTCATGTGTGCTGTTGTGGCAGTGGAGCTCTGCAGAATAGCTTGTTCAATCCCATTTGGATACAAGATCACGAAAGACGGTGGCATCTCCGACTGTGATCAGCGGACCCCAAGGTTCAACGGAGCCCTCTCTGGTGGCCGCCAGAATGAAATATTGTACATCAGTGCAGTAGGTCTCTGGGAGGTTGGAAGAGAAGATGGATCTGGGAGTTGATGTCCACCTTCTTGAGTGGACCACCGGATGATAAAAGTTGATATAAGTATTTTCCATCCCTGAGTAACTTCACCCACTGTCCAGTCACCTAGATTGACTCAGGGCAGCAGAATCGGTGCAATTTACAGATCCTCCTTATTCTAGGCAAATACACTAAGAAGCTATGCAGTGCACTTCAACCAAGTCAAAAATTATTCCGGGAGACGTGTTGACTCTGTAAATTATAAGGACTTAATTTTTCCAACCACAACTAGCAGAAAATGACTGTGTGAAATGATAGATGGAAAGAAACATTAATATATTTATGGTCTGGCTACCAGTAGCTGTACATCTTCCAGCTTCTTCTGCATGCAGCAGAGATGCACCAGGATTCAATGAGCCATGCAGGAACCCCATGGGAGAGGTTTCTAGTGCTTGAAAATAATACAGCTCAGCTGTTACCCAAGCCACATACCTGTAACCGGCTCCCCAGTGAAAGAACAGGGTGAAGGGACTCGGGGAGGAGAGGAGAGAGTTCAAAGACATGTGGTTCTGTAAAAGGACCCGTTGGTCATAAGCCAAAAGCAAACATTTTTCCTGGAATTTTTATTTCCCAGTTTTTGAAAAGAACTTGTTTGGAAAATGTTTGTTGATTTTACACTGAAAACTGTTTAAAAAAAAAGTTCATTGGTCAGTGTCTCTTTTTTCCCCCCTTTCCCCTCCCTTTTCTCTGTTTGCTGCTGCAAAGGGGGCCAGGTAGGAGGAGGAGGAGAAAAGGAAAAGGGGGGGGGGGGGAATCAAAGAAGGAAAACCAAAAAGTTAAGATAAAAAATGGAGACCAGAATTTAAAATAGGCACTTTTCAAAGAAAAAGTTTCATTTGAAAATTTTCAATTAGTTCTTTCCATAATGTCTTTCAGTCCATATCTAGCTGTCTTCCACAGTGCTAATCAGCTCACCTTTCTGCTGAGCCCAGACAGCCACAGAGTACAGCTTGTGGGCAAAGCCCTTACTTTTTATGGGTGAAGACCATTGGCTACCTGCTCTCACACTTATTTCATTAACAACTGCTCCAAATGGCTCCTTGGGGGCTCTTCAGGCTTAACTAAAAGGTGAATCACAGAGCTTCCAAACATGGTTTTCCCATAACAACTTCAGATCCCAAATCAGGACTAGAACATAGGGTGTATGGAAGCTCACCCACAGGAATAAAATGTGTGCTTAAAAATAACAGGGCCCGCCTGTGTCATGGCCCACGCAGTCAGCTGGCAATGCCCTTCTCTGGGGAGCAAACAAAGGGGAATCCTAGCTTTCAATGGTGTTCTTCTTTCCTACTTATTCAGAATTCTTTATACTAAAGAGAGATGGAAAAGTAGAGTTCATTATTGCAACCACTGTTGAGTCTGCATCACTTTCATACCCTCTTCATTTATCCCTCGTCCTTCTTTCTCTCCAGGCCTTGTCCCTCTAGACATTGCTCTAAGAAGCCTTCTCATTCTCCATAACCTTCTTATCAGGAATTAACTGATTTTTTAAAAATTCCCCTTCATCTCTTCCCCGCAAGCTTGGACTCACTACATACTCTAGTTTGGCTACCTCTCCATGTTCCCATTGCCATTAGTGGCCACTGAGCGATCCCTTATGAAGCTGCAGGCTCTATGTGCAACCCATGGCTAGCTCATGTTTAAAAGCTTTATGAGTCTGCTTCTGCCTTTAAACTACTAGCTCTGTTCATTTGGCTGACTCGGTAGCAGCACATGCTTTTTAAATCCAGAGGGTCCAGATTCAATCTCCCCAGACAACCTTACCAATCTTACTCCAGTTGGTTGGGAAATGATTTTGCCCCCCAATAGTCAATTGACAAAACAAAAATGTTTTCATTATTGTTAAAAGTTTCCTTTGAAATTTTTGAAAAAACAAAATGTTGAATTGATGATAAACAAAACATCTGCTTTGGGGCAAAACCTGAAGATTTTCAATGAAAACAGATTAATTTTTCCCAGCCAAAAAAAATTATAGAAGCGGTTTTCCATCAAAAAAAATGTTGATGGAAAATTTACAAATATCTCTAATCATTTCATGCCCGCCTGTTTTTCCAAGGAGTTGTGTTGTGTTTTTATTGTAATGTCTTTTTTAGGATTCACCAATTCATCTCCAAGTCACCCTGGTTCAGAATCTCTAGGCCTAAATGAGAAACCAGTCCTCGTGGGAGGTAGACAGTCTCACTGATGTACTTAGTATCTCATAGGAATGTTCACATTGGATCACACCAGGTGCTTCTAGTACAGCATCTCTGCAGCACACAGCTGTTGTAGGCTGAATCTGTGAGCTCCCTGGGTTCATGCTTGATGCCTCCTATCTCAGTGCTAACAATCTGGCTCCTCTCACTGCCTGCCTTTCTTATTTACCCTCAGCAAAGCATCCGGCGTCCCCCCCCCCCTCAAATCTCCTGTGCATCCAGCTTCCCCAGGCAATGTGATCAGTAGTTACCTGGATTCACTTCCAAGTTCACAGCACCTGACCATTCAGACATCAGTTCTGCTGTAGCTGCTGTCATCATTACAGGCTCCGCAGTGCTAAGGAAATAGCCATGTCACAAGCTGTTGCCCAGGAGAACACAAAGCCATGAATTCCACCATTGGTAGGGGCAGGTGGAGGCAGCGTGTGTTGAAAGGAGGAGTATCTAGAAGGGTGAAGGAAAAAGCATTGAGCACAAAAATTGGGCATGGACGTGGGACATAACGAAGGAAGGGAGATAAGGCAGGTTGATTATGATGAAGGCATCAGTCCAGAAGGAAGGAACATGCTGCAGTAGAGAAAGTCCTTATGGCCTCTGGGGCTTCCTCCAGAGGGGGTTGACAGCACAGGAAGAGGAGCAGAGGAATTGCCCCTTGAAATGGGGTGCTGTGTGGGAGGGACTCTGAGGTGGGACAGAGGACCAGGAAGTCACAGGTGGAGGAGGAGGGGACATTGGAACCTGCTAAGGGATCAGAGAGCTGGGGGGGGGGGGTGAGGGGGAAGAATTGGAAATGACGACTGGAAGATCTGGAAGCTGGGAATTGCTTGTGTTGTTCATGCAGCACAGGGCAATATTAACATGCCTTACGCTCTGAATTACTGACGTTTGCTAGCATCTGTTCACTTTCGGTGGTCTGTGTGAAATGAATTGGGGCTGCAGACCAGTTCTGAGTGGTCAGTGTCCAGATCACCCCAAACCCACCCTCCCAACGGGCACTAATTGGTCCCCTGGTTGGCACTCTCACTGGGAAGGCCACAGGCTGAGCTGGCCTGTCACCCCTGGAGGTGGTCCCCGTGGCTCGGGGTGGAGGCTGCATGTGTGGCAGAGACACTTGCTTGTGTTGCGACTATTCTACAGACAGAGGACCTCTGTGTGGAGAGGTGTCAGTCTGGCCTCTTACAACAGCAGCAAATTCACTAAAAGAAACGTGTGAGACAGGGAGAGTCTACTTTACCGTTGTTCTTTATTTTAATCATACAATGAAAATGACCATTTTTATGTAGAAGCCATTAAGGCTGCAGGACACGTCGGCACCCAGCCCTGGGGCTCTTTCTTTTGGCTGGGCTGTGGCAATGCAAACAGGGCCCATCGTGATATTTATACCTTTAGCTCTCCCATTCGGCGCATTACTAACACACTGGTGGGCCCCTTGTTCTTGGTCTGTCTATTTCCTTAAACTTTCTGCCCCCTTTTTTATTATTATTATTTTTTCTGTCATGTGCGCCGTTCCCAAAGGTCAATCAGACTTCACGGATAGAGCCATTCTGTTCAGGGCCTCGCAAGCAGTTTGCTTATGAATGAAGAAGGCTTTGTGAACTTCCAGGGACCTGCTGAGTTTTTCTAAGAAACTACCAGTGGGACAAGAAGCTTGGGAAAGCGAAGGCCTCTTACGGAAACAGAAAACAGAGGCGCGCTGCCAATAAACCTGGGCTGACATTCCGGTTTGTCAGACTCATGTCCAAGTAACAAGCCTCTAGGAAACAAATGGAGTAGCTCTGGGACTGGGATTGAGTCTTCTGTGCGTGTGCACTCAGTACAGTACGTGTAGTGCCACAGCGAGTGGTTACGTCAACAGTCGAGCATAAAGGTGTCATAGGATAAATAGAACAAAGAGATCAGGGCTTCATGGAATAGGAAAATAGAAGGACGTGACTTAAAATGAAGCCATTCTGAGACAATGCCCAGAATGTAGGTTAGAGTGGATACATACCAGCCCTAATTCAGTTTTACAAGGGTGAAACTCCAATTAACCCTCACATACACCAGTGTCAGACAAAAATCAGGAACCACCATGTTTATTACCAGACACTTCCCCCCCCCCCCAAAAAATCTTTGCTACATTACAGATAAGCATGCTAAAAGCAATTCAAGCAATGATGTATCATTAAACACATCCACAAACCTCTCCCATAAACATTAAATGGCATGGAAATCACTAGCTAAAGATAGATTCTTCCACATAGCACTACTGGGGCAGAGTTAAGGTTATTATTCACTTCAATACCTTTCTCATATTACATGTGGAGGATTCAGTCTAATTCTAGATTTTCCAGATGGGGCTGAAAGGGAGGTTTTGTTTGCTATGCCAAGTAATTTTAGACACTCCCACTCTGGTTGAACATGGCAGTTTGAAAGTGACCAAGTGATGAAAGATTTGATTTGGGAATAGTCAGAAGGGCTGGGGGCATCCCTGCTTTTTGTAAATTTGGCTATTCTGCACTGAACATTAGTCACTGCTGCACTATTTTACTTCTAAATTGAATTCACTCAAACCAAATTCGCTGGAGTGGAACGAACAGATAGAATTGAATTAACCCAAGAACCTGGAACTGAAGTTCCCAGTTAGACCCATTCACTTTTCTACCACCCTCATTTTGTTTCAAGAAGATAAGATGCATAACTTATCATTTTCACCTGGTTCCTACTCACCCCAGTGTGGTGGCAACAATGGAGCAAGTGGACATTTAGATCTGTGGAAAGGTTCTACTGGACTCATTTAGGTTCTACTGGCCTCTTTTGGATTCAGATGGTGGACCAGAAGCCATAGAACCCAGTAGCCATGGGAACCAGTCAAATCCTTTAGCTAGTCTGAATTTCCACTGCTCTGTTTTGAAACCTAGCTGCCAACTCAGCTGCTGAAATTTTTGTATTGGCATGGTGGTTACACTGGTCACTGAGCTTTTATGGCTGGTGTCCTGCACGAAAAGAGATGGGTGGGCCAGCAGAAGGTCTGAGCCAGACCCAAGGCTCTCATCTGCAACAGTAGCTGATCCACTCATTCAAAGCTGATTCTTGTACTGTGGTAGGGGTATTAAACCTGTTTAAGCCTGACCTATGTCGTCTGCGGTCTCATCCACACACACACACATTCAGACCTTAATTATAGTCTCTGAAGTGAACAAAATCTGTGGCAAAAATGGAGCACACAAAGCTACTTGAATCCCTCAGGCTAGAAGGAACCTGGCAGAGGCCAGGAGCAGGGAGTCGCACTAATTCCAGATTTTCATGGAAGCATATGGTTGTGCAGAGAAACTGAAGTGAAATCTTCCCCACTGCTACATAGGACAGGAGCAGAGACCTGGGAGATCTTCAATACCTTCCCATGGGAACACAGAGCCATTGGGAAACATGGGTATTTTTATCTATGTAAGGATGTCACTTCAGGAAGGTGCAGATTGACACCTGGAGACAGAGTCTGACCCTCCATCACAGCCAAACAGAATACTGAACAGCTGCTCGTTCCCTGAGCACCATCCACCCTGTTCACTGAATGAGGCAGGGGTCCAGTGGAAATAATAGTGTAAGATTGTGCATAAGAGACAGTATCAACCAAATTCAGGTTGCTTGGGCAGCCTTAATACTGGCATTTCCTAGCTTCTGGGTGCCTGACTTTGCAATCTTAACATTATTTTAACAGGGGTTGTGTGTGTGATTTCCTAGAGGTTTTTACTAAAAATCAAACAAACACCAGAAATTCCATCACGTAGCACCATAGGGTACCAGCAGGACCGAAACCTTTAGATCCACTGCACACAGCTCTGCCACTTGAGTTAATGGAGTAACTGATAGCGGAGTGGGTTGTCATCCTTCCTATGGACCAGCACTAGAAGGTGATGAAACACACTTTGTCAGTGGGTTTCACGGTTAATTGCTGGCAGCAGCAGAGGAATGGCGAGACTTTGGAATTTTGGGTTCCATTCCAGGTTCTGGAGGGGAGCGTGCTCTGGTGGTTATAGACCCTTCTGCCCCGCCCCACATAAGCCTGAGTCCTTCACCTCTGCCCCCTCCAGCCCATCCCTATCCTGTCTCTTCCTTCACACGCACCCAGCTCCTCATCTCAGCCCCCGTCTCCTAGCCTAGGAAGCTCCAGTCTCTCCACAGCTTCTCATCCAATCTCAGCTTTCCCCTAACTCACTGGCTTCTAGCAGTAGTTTCCTTCTCCCACTGAAATTGCCTCCAGTGCTTCCCCTATTGGCTTCTTCGCCTAATGACCTCCTTTCAAAAACCAACCCCCATCGGGTCCTATTCTTGTCCCCTCGGCATCCAAGTCAGGCTGCTTTCTCCTCCATGCTGCCTAGCTTTCAAGTCCTCCTTTAGGGGGGTTACAGCACAGGAGAGAGAGACAGAGAGTTGTGAAGCCCACCGCAACAGCAGCCCCCCACTTCCCTCAGCTGGAACATGCTTGGTGAAGACAATCTTCAGAGAGTTTAGCTGCCAAATGCTAAGAAATCTCTACTGAGCATGTGCAAAATGGTTTGTCAAAGGTCTATAACTTGGCTAAACTTGGATCCCCCCCCCCCCCCCCGAGCTCCGAAAATCAAACAGCACATTCCTGATACTAGGGCCAACCTGCTGCTGAATATCAGTCTCTCTTCCAAAGCTGGGGAATGATAGAACTTCTCAGTGAAATGGTTGCAAGAATTTTTGCACATGGGCAAACCAACCTATATTTGTGAAACAGCTGAAATATTTTTTACTGAAACTTTCCAAAATATTTATTCTAACACAGGCAACAGGCATGGAAAATTTCAGCCCCAGCAGTTTAAGCTTGGTGAAGTAGACTTTGAAGGACTAGATTTTTATCAGTAAATGTCGGTAAACATCAATTTCACTGTACAGTAAACCCTCGATTTAACGGACCTCGATTTAACGGACTTCGGATGCAACGGACAAAATTTCTGAGCAAGTCTGATGCATTCCTGATCCATTTCAGGCGGGCTGGCTGCCGGCTCCCGCCCAGGTCCCAGCAGCCAGGACCCGGGCGGGCTGGCTGACGGCTCCCGCCCGGGTCTCGGCAGCGGGCCAGCTGCGGAGCTGTCGCCCCGACCCTGTGGGCTTCTGCTCCGACAGCTCATTTTTTTTTATTATTAAATAACGGACTTTTTGATTTAACGGACACCCCCTCGCCCGAATTAGTCCGTTAAATGGAGGTTTTACTGTACACAGAAATAAGTGAACAAAATATTTCCATTGATAATACTCAAAATTTAAAAAGAAAAAAAATGCTGCTTGAGAACTTAGGGCTTGATTTAAGGATATTTACTTTGTATATTTTGACATGTGATGTTGGCTATTTGTGTTTTAATGGTTATAAAGCTTTCTGAATCTACTGTCATTGAATAATCATTGTCTGACATCTCTCGAGTTTAATCCCTTCATAATTTCCTGCAATTGTGAAAAATTAAATTGATACAAATAAAAAAATGCTTAAAATAAACATCAATATTATCCATTGAAACTGTAAAAAAAAAATAAATCTAATTCTACCAAGCCTTGTTATAAGCAACTGAAAACAGTCTTATAATGAGCAGCATTGAGTAACTTTAACTATAGATCATTCTAGTAAAGCTTTTCAACCCAAACCTTTTTATTTGCTGAAAAATGCAGATAGGAAACACTGGAGTATTTTGCAAACCCACATTGATTTTGTTCAGTTGAAAAGATTTAAAGGAAATTCCAAAAATTTTGAAATGTTTTGTTTTGACATTGTAAAAATGAAACATTTTTGATTTTTTTGTTTGAAATGCCTTTTTTCCCCAAAAAATTCCTTTATTTAAAAAAATTAAAAGGTTAAAAATGCTCGAAAGCAAAAGAAAGCATTTACTTCCATCCAAAGCATTTTTTTTAAAACTTTTCAATTTGCCAAACATTTTAAAAAAGGTTGTTTGCAGGTCAGCCTGAAATGATTTCCCCCCAATTTTTTGGCATTTCCAGGGAACTGATAAATCTGCTATTTGCCCAGCCGCAATTGCTATCTTTGCCACCTTTAACATATCAGTAGATGCTCATTATTGATCACCTTGCATTGCTGTAGGAGTACCAGCATTATGATAAAATTTGGTCTTTTCTCTGAGGATCTCACAGCACATTAGAAACATGAATTAAGCCTCACTCCCTCCTTGCAATGTAGGTAAAAGTTTCCATCTACATAGTACACACTGTAGCCCATAGTACAAAAATGAGGAAGCACAAAGAAGTTAAACTTACACAAAGGCACTTACTAAGTGGAAAAGCCAGGACTAGAATTCAGGACCCAGGACTCCATGCCCTGTGCCTAACCACCAATCCACCCTTCCTCCTGTTTATCAGAACAAACCTGTATTGTAAAAGTCCAGACAGATGGCTTTGCTGCTAAGAATTCCCTCTGCACTGAAGTTTGCCATATAAGGGCTCAATAAAGGGAGCAGATTTTGAGTTGTGCCAACATCTATTTTGCTGTGTGGAAGTTATTTGAAATGTTACAGGCACTAATTGATTCAATATTTTGACTGAGGATGTCAGAGTAGATGAGGCCTTTTCAAAATGGCTTAATCAAACAAAGGCCACAGCAGGGTTTGTTCTGTGCATTCAACTTCTGGCTTTGTAACACATTGGCTTGGCATTCGCCATGCAAATGACTCCTTCCTCCTCTGCTTACCTTCCGGGAACATGCACGCATCTGGAGGGAGTTGCTCCTAACAGTCACCCCTACAAATTGCACCTTCTCCTCAGGATGCCTGTAGCTGCCCCTCAAGCCCTGGGATCACTTTAGCTTTCAAGATCTCTTGATTAGTGAGCTGTGGTTATCCCAAGGCTCACCCTTACAGTTGCCAGAGCAGAAAACCCAATTCTACTATAGCTACCGGCCTGCATTGCAGTAATTAAGGAAACCTGGGCTCTCCCTAGCTACAGGCACCAGGCGTCTGAAAGCCAAAATGTGTTACTGGTGTGTGTTGTGAGTAAGAGGCAGTACTCCAGGTAGCTGAGGCAATGCCTTGTGACAAGGATACCTGGCTCTGAGCCCAAACCCTGCAGCATAGCTGATCAGGCCATTAAAAGTCCAGTTGACGGGGCTGGCAGGTTCCCTACCTGACACTGTGTGGCTCCCCAGAAGAAGCAACAGGTCCCTTGGGTCTTAGGCAGAGGGGCAGCCAGGGGGCTCCATGCGCAGCCCCAACCCTGAGCGCCAGCTCCACAGCTCCCATTGGCCAGGAACCACACACAGTGTATGGGAAGCTGAGGGGGTGGTGTCTGCAGATGGAGGTAGCATGCAGAGCCCCCTGGCTGCATCTCTGTGTAGGAGCTGGAGGGACTTTCTTGCATATGTTACCATAAGCAACACTGGAAAAATCTGTGAGGTGCTTTAGCTCAGGTTTCACAAATTTATAGATTCTAAGACTAGAAGGGACAATTATGATCATCTTTCTAGACTGACTTCTTATGTAACACAGGACAGAGCATCTCCCCCAGCAATACCTTTCTCAAGCTCATAACTTTTTTATAATAACATTTTTGCCTAACCATTTTTGTAGTCCTCTAGTCCAGTATTTCCAGATTTTTTTAACGTCAGCATTAATGCTTCAGACTTCCTCGGCCAATTCATTTGATGCTCTTGGGTCCTGCACATTTTAAAAGGCTTAACTTCAATAGCTGCTGCTTACCAGCCTCTCTAGTTACTGATATAGTGGAAAGTGGTTTGTTATCATGTCAAGATATGAATACCCCATCCTGCTTCTTTCTGAATGCAGAACAGAACTATGTATTGAATACTACTGCCTTTTCGACATCACAATTGACAATTTTACCATCCTCATCTGGTAGCAGACCTGTACCATGGCAAGGCTTTCGTTTGTTCCTGACATGTTTAAAGAGTTCCTTTTTATTGTTCGTAACACTACCAGGGCCAGCGACAGAAATTTTGGGGCCCCCTACTCTGAGCATTTGTGCCCCCCTCCCCCCGCCAAGGGCTGGCCCAGCTCTTACAGGTGGGCGGGGGAAGCGCTGCAGCCGGGGGTGCCTCGGGAGCGGCGCGCCCGGCCAGTCCTCTGAAGCCGCCAGCATCCTGTGGCGCCGGGGGGCCTCCCCCCCCCCCGCCAAGCGCTGGCCCGGCTCTTGATGCGGGTGGGCGGGGGAAGCGCTGCAGCCGGGGGTGCCTCGGGGCGGCTCCTGGGGGGGCGCGGGACGAGCAGCGGCTGAAGGGCTTGGGAGGCAGCCGGCTGCGGCGCCGGACACAGCCGGGGAAATGCGGTGCGGTGCCCAGGGGGGACGACTATGAGTAGAGCTGTGTACCGGTCCCCGGACTTCAGGGGGGCCCCCTGAAGTCCAGGGCCCGGTACAGCTCTACCCGTTGTACCCCCCTGTCGTTGGCCCTGAACACTACTAGTCGTGGGCTTCTTGTTACCTAGTAAACTCAGTGATGGCCTTGGTGGCCTTGGGCATGACTAGCTTGGCTAGCAACCCCGACAGCAGCAGCAGATGCACGGTTGTGTGGTTCTCCCAGGGACGCAGTTGTCGAGCACTTGTTGAAATGCATCGGAGGGAAGGTCTCCTGGGTGATGTGCTCGAAACCATCCCTGACAAAAGCAGTCATGATGCCCGTGATGTTGGTGGAGGTGCCGGTGTCGGAGAAACCTGCTTCAGCACTTTGCATGTGGCGATGGAGTAACTCTCCTTCCTGCTCCTGCTTCTTATCCCCCCTTCTTCTGCGTCTTGGACACCACTTCCTTGGAGCCCTGCTTGAGGGCAGAAGTGGACTTGGATGGCTCAGGTCTCCTGGAAGCTGGTTAATCCCTGCTGCCCAGAACTGGTCCTTTCAGCTGCACTCTCATTGGCTCTCTCTGACTCCCAGATTCAGGCCCGGCATGGGCGTTCCCTCTGATGCCTCTGTGTTTTCAGCTGGGATTTTCAAAGGAGACCATGGGTGATAAGCACCCAAATCCCACTGAAACTGAAGGGGAGTTCAGTGCCCAAAGTCTCAAAGGTATTTCGGCACCTACATTGATTTCTATGGGGGTTAGGCACCTAAATACCTTCCAAGCTTATAAAGCGTGTCCCACATCCAGTCTGTGACTTCCCTGCCATGGTCAGGGACCTCAAGGAAGCAGAAGATTGTATTGCTTATGGCAATCATATCCTAGTCCCACCATTCCTATAGGACACTATATGGGACAGCAGAGGTAACAAAGAGTCCTGTGTCACCTTAAAGACTAACTAAAGTATTGAAGCATAAGTTTTCATGGGCTAAAACCCACTTCGTCAGATGCAAGGTGCCACAGGACTCTTTGTTACCCCTGCTATTCCAGACTAACACAGCTACCTCTCTGATATATGGGGCAGGAAACACTAAGGATGCCAAGTAGGGTGGCCAGACAGCAAATGCGAAAAATCAGGACGGGGGTGGGAGGTAATAGGAGCCTATATAAGAAAAAGACCCCAAAATTAGAACTGTCCCTATAAAATTGGGACATTTGGTCACCCTAACGCCAAGGCCTCACAAAATCGTGGGAGTGGGCCTTAATTCTGATACATCTGAAAGCTTCTCTAGTTTGAAGGTCCTCTTCAGTGCCTTTTTCCTCAGCAAAACTCCCGTTGACTTCAGGCCAACTGACTGGGAGATTTGCTCGGTTAAGACATTAGCAGAGGGCTCGGAGAAAGCTGGGGTTGCTGCTCTTCTATCTACGCTGGCTCAAGTACTATTTTCAGCAGTGACTCTTTGGCACCCCCATAAGCACCAAGCATTGTTATTTTATTTCGCCTGTTTGGCGTTGATTAAAGAGCCACTGCTGGCATCAGCCAGGCGTGGGATTAAAGTTTATGGGATTCAGCTGGTTATTAATAGAAAAAATACGAAGCCTCAAGAAATGATTTGGGCTTTTTCTGACAGGAGAAACACCCAGAAGCGGAGCCCCTCGGTGGATGAAACATTCCCTTCTTGTTGCCTACACAACGTTCCTATAATTGACAGAACTGACTGTCATTGTTTGAGCGTGTTTGGCTCTCTGGCGGTGGGTTTTATATGTTTGAGAATTGACTGGAAAGAAAAACGGTGACTTTCCCAAGTCACTGTTTCATTCACACACCCCGAGCCGATGGTATGAGATTACCAGGAGCTGACATGAATGGGGCTCCTTCTCTCTCAGACCTGCTGGAAAACAAAACACATACCAGCATATATTTGAGCAACTGAGAGTTGACTTTGGAGAGGGCTGGTATTTTTACACGATAACAGTCCATTGGATTCCCTCATAAGTCTTTCAGTTCTTCATTACATAAGGACTTTTCCTGAGCTGCAGGGCAATGAGCAGCATGTATGTAATCCCTGTTTCACATTAATGCATCACATGTGCTTCGGATTTCAAATGTCAATATTTTCAAGAGCATACAGTAGGGTTCTTTTCTGGAAGTGGGGTTTGGATTATGGCTCTGACTACCCTACACAGAATCTCTATAACTCACTGAGTGCAGGGTTTGCTTTGCTTTCTGTACATTTTTATGTTTGAAAAATGTTACCTGGATATTTAAAAAAAAGTATTGCAGCGTTCTCCAGTACCAATCCAAAGCATGGCTGCTTGCCACAGGGATACTGCAGCATTGGCAGCTAGGAGTTGTAGTATTTTTTTAAAAAATGCACCACTAGGCAATCTTAACTGTCTTTTCCTATTGCTGTTTTGATTGAACCAGACGGCCAAGTCCTCATCTATTGTAAATCCACACCACTCCGTTGGCTTCAATGGAGCCACTCATCTACACCAGTTAAGGACCTGCCTGCTGATGAATGCTGTTCTATCTTCTTTTAGGGAAGCCTATAACTTGGTAACTGTAGTTATGTCTTTTCATCAGGACTGGTTAAGTGCCATCGTTCTCATTTCACAGAGTCTAAAGCCATGATCATCTAGTGACTAGACTGTCCTCCTGTATAACACAGGCCATAGAACTTGCCTACTATAATTCCTAGAGCAGATCTTTTAGAAAAACATCCAACCTCGATTTAAAAATCATCAGTGATGGCGAATCCACCATGACCTTTGGTAAGTTGTTCCCATGATTAATTATGCTCAGTGTTAAAAAGTTCCACCTTATTTACAGTCTGATGTGTCTAACTTCAACTTCCAGCCTTTGGATCATGCTAGACACTTCTCTGCTAGAAGAGACTGAAGAGAGATGACTGAAAATCCAGGCACAGAGAGATGAAGTGATTTATGTCAAAGAGCATGTCGGGGCAGTGCTAGCAGTAAGATCCAGGTCTTCTGACTCAGAGTCCAGTGCCCTGGCCTAAGTGCTTCACAAATGTGAGTAGATTTGCAACTGAACAGACCCCCTGCTGGTTTGCTCTGCTGCTATTTCTAGGCTTGTATCCTCCGCTATTCAGGAGTAGCTGAGGTATTTGTATTTGATGATGGATCCTGAAAGGCGTAACACATTTTTGCTAGTCCTCATCGGTTTGAACACTTTAGCTCTCCAACTTCTGTCCCACCACGAAGAGGAGAAGGCTAGTCTTGTGGTGAAGGGAGTGAGCTGGGATCCCAGCCAGGGGGCTCAGTTCCAGAGTCTCCCCAAGATGTCCTGTGTGAGCTTGGCCCAGCCACTTCATCTCTTTGTGCCTCCGTCCCCAGCTGCAAAGTGTGGATAACTTGCCACAGCTGCTAGACTGCCTTGACACAATCAGCAATGTCTAGGGCAGGGGTCTGCAAACTTTTTCCCCCGCGGCCCCTTTCTGCAGAGGTAAAAGTCTGGCGGCCCCCGGGGCGGGTATATCCGCCGAAATGCCGCCGCAAAAACTGGAAGCTGCCGGCGGCGGCGGCAGCATTTCGGCAGTACCAAAATAGCCAGCCCGGGAGTTCGGCGGACTCCCGGGCGGGCTCGGCAGCGGGGGCTCATACACCCCCTGGGCTGGGCTCACACACACCCGGGAGGGTGCACACCCTAGTTTGAAGACCACTGAAGGGCACTGAGATGCTTGTTGATTTCACAGAGTTTGAGACCAGAAGGGACCATTAGATCATCCAGTCTGACCTCCTGCATAACAGGCCATTACACTTAGGGTGACCAGACAGTAAGTGTGAAAAATCGGGACCGGGTGGTGGGGGTAATAGGATCCTATATAAGAAAAAGACCCCAAAAGCGGGACTGTCCCTATAAAATCGGGACATCTGGTCACCCTACACACTTCATCCAGACACCCCTATGCTGAGCCAAATGACAAAGCATTTCAGCCCTCAAGAGACTAAACTGTGAGCCTTAGGTAGAGAGCGAGGTGCCCTCAGTGCCTGAAGCCCCTAAGATGGCAGGAAATCAGTCGGGCAGGACACGCCCACATGATCTGCACCCCCTGCTGCAGAGGAAGGGATGTAATGTGAATTTGATCTATGTTGCTCAGTTTGTATTATGCCAAAGGTATTCTCATCCCCCAGGGCTCCATGAGGCAGGGGCTGGGGTGCAGATTTCAGGGCTGACCCATGGGCCGGGCTGCTTAGTTTCTCATGCTGCAATGAGGGAAGGCTATCCCATCACACTGGGAGGGAATGGTTTTGGGTGCTCTGTATCGATGTGTGTGTCAAACGCTCATGTGCCTGGGCGTCCCCCTCGCCCCAACTCCCCCTTTCTCCTCGGAGCAGTGTGGCAATAGGGTTGTGGGAGGGCGCTACTCTTGGGAAGAGGAGCGGGATGGAGACCCGTTTGCCCTTTTTTCCTCTTTCCTAGTGCCAGTAGCGTGCTAGGCCCATTGCAGACAAGCACAGCAGAGTCAATGGCTGGAGCTAAGCATGCTCCTGTTAACTGAGTTGGGGAGAGTGGGGTGACATGAGCTGTTAGCCATACATAACCCGTACTGGGATTGCATGGCCTTCATCCCCGTCTAGTGACTGCTCCAGTTAAGCTGTTTGCAAGTCTCTTACATCTTCCACCTAGGGGAATCAGCATGTCATCCTCCCACCTTTAGCTCATTTTATAGCACACACAATCCTGCATTCAAACCTCCCTGATATCCCAAGTGGGCTCAGTTACATACACATGGGCTAATTTCTGCCCTCAGCTACGCCCATGCACACCAAACGACATTTACAAGATCGGAGGGCAGATTTTGGCCCTATTCATCTCAATTATTTCACCTTCCGCGGCGCCAGACCTCAAGGAGCTCAGCGTAAAAAGCATCGCGTTTCTAAAGACACTTCCCCACAATTCCTGTGCAAGGAAATAATCTGACACAGAAGGTTGTATTTTCTGAGCAAGCCACCCTCCTTTTTCTGTTGTGCACTCACAATGAAATCCTTGTGAGTGCTCAGCACAGCAGAAGGCTTCTGTTAGCTGCATTTCACCCGTGGAGCTCAACAAAGGAAAATGTTAATGGTCAGAGCTTGTCAGCAGTGCACTGCCATTCACAGTTAGTCACACTTCACTATTGTTTTGTGTAGTTGTTAGGATACGGATATTTCCACTGCACAGAAGATATTTCCCGGGCCGAGACACCCTGCTGAAAACGGTGATATTCCATCTCAGGCAAACAAACCAACCAACCCCAGCACCTCAACAGAGCAACTTCCAAACAAATAAATCCAAGGACGATGTGAGAAATGCCTGTCACTTACCATCTCAGTGTAAAAGCTGCAGTGCCTTTTATAAATGCACATGGTTTATGTGCTTGCACGGTAGTGAAAAATAACAATACCACATACTTTCCTTGAATCTACTTTCCATCTTGGGAGCTAAACTGGATTGATGTAGGAAGAAGGATGGCTTTGTGGGGAAGGAGGCCCAGGACTGGGACTCAAGCAATCTGGGTTTAATTCCTGGTGCTATAGCAGAGTTCTGTGATTTTGGTTAATCCATTCAGCCTCTTTGAGTCTCCATCCTCCTCTATTGCGATTGTAAGACCCCTGGAGCAGAGACTGTCTCTTGCTATGTGCAGGACTGAGCCTAGCACAATGGGACTCTGATCTCAGTTGGAACCACTAGACACCACTGTATTATATCTCTGTGTGTGTATATATATATATATATAGTGACAAAGATCTGTCCTTGTCTCCGTGGATCCTGCATTTCCTAGCGGATTTCACTAGCCTCAGAGGCTCACTGTGACCCTCCACATAGCCCTTCTTTCTCTAGAGACAAGATTACCACCAGTTTCTCCTCTCAGGCTCCTCAAAGACTCCACCACAAGTCCTCCTGGAGTCTAATATTACCCCTACCCGGGGTCAGTTTATTATCCCACAAAGTGAAAATTGTCCTTAAAAGCCCCAAACCCCCTCCGGGTATTCCCCCCACACAGGGCACAGGGTAGAAATACCAAATACAGTCCAGTGACACGCCTTATACCCCAGCTAAATATAAATAAATAAATAAAGATATACCAATCTCCTAGAACTGGAAAGACCTTGAAGGTCCTCGAGTCCAGTCCCCTGCCTACACTAGCAGGATCGAGTACTGTCCCCTGACAGATTTTTTGCCCCAGATCCCTAAATGGCCCCCTCAAGGATTGAACTCACAACCCTGGGTTTAGCAGGCCAATGCTCAAACCACTGAGCTATCCCTCCCCCCCAGTGGAGGGTGGCTCCGGCGCCTTCTGCCACTCCTAGCTCTCTGTTGATCCCCATCCATTTTTTTTGGTCAAAACAACCATCCCCAGGCCTTCCAGTCGGAGGCTTTTCGAGACTTCCAAGCTTCTGCCTTGGACCACTCAGCAGCTACTCCCACTGCTGGTCCACTAAGCCCTCTTCAGTCTCCCAGCCCTGGCTGTCTGGCTCAGAAAGATCTCCTCCCCTCAGTCTCCTCCAGGGGCCTCCTCCCCATCACAGTTGTCTTCCTCTTATTTATTAGCCCCAGCTGTTGCCCCACCCTCTTAATCAAATCCATTTGGAATGCACCTGTGCCAGCAAGGGGAGCTGGACTCACTTCCCTTAAAGGGGCCAGCCACCCGTGTCCTCCCTCTTCTAGATCCATCTGATTAAAAAAAAAAAAAAGCCCTTTGATACAGGAAAGGTTTCCTTGTCCTTCGTATCAGCAGCAGAGGCCTGTGATGGAGGAGCCCCTTAAAGCCCCAGGGATGCATTGAGTCTCAGGGGCGAATTACTACATTCTAATGGCCTTGGCATGTGTTGGACTACACAGTGATGGTGGGGGCGAGTGGTACCTACACTCAAGCAGTGGTAATGCACCTCCCGGGCCCGGCTTAATGTTTCCCCGATGACATGTGCACACTGGGTACCCTCCATCGCTGTGGCATGGACATACTGTGCTGCTCTGCTGGCGGAATCTAGCCCTACAGCTGGAGTATCTGACCCCAGGAATTCTCCTCCGCCCCCAGGCTCATCCGGTGGTAGAGCAGCTTTTACACCATGCCTCCCTCCCAGCATATGACATGGGACAGAAGCAAATGAAGCATGACCAGGGCTCCCCTATATTCCTCCCATCCCTCACTGTCCTTTCAGTCCCTTGCAGCCATTAGCCAGCAGCTGCATCTACAACAGTCCTCAAGCTGCTCTAATTTATGCCAGGGACCAGCCCACCTTTCCAGGATAGGAGAGGCATAGAGATAGTCTCGCACCATCTCAGTGCAAACACCTCCCCGTATCTGCACTATGGGCTCCTAACCTATGCCATAGCCCAGGATCCGGTCCTTTATCCACACCCCATCCTGACTGGTTCCAAACCGTGTGAAAAGTTTGGCTGTTTCTTTAAAACGTGTCGTTTGTGTCTGTGCCCCTCTGGGTTCCAATGGGGATCCGAATTCGGGCTTGAAATCTTTGCAGAGCCAATAATTTGCAACAAATCAGTGCAGTTGGCTTTGCCTCTTTTTCCCTGCACAAAATAGCCAGGAATTTTGGAGGTGCATTCCCTTCTCAGCCAAGGTTTTGTTCACCTGTTTCAGTCACTCCCTGGCTTGCTACTTATTTGGAATCTGAAACTGGAGAGGAGTTGCTTAGCGGTGACTGGTCACCAAAGTCACATGGTATTGTTTCTCTCCCCGGATTGGATGAATGTAGCTCTTGTATCAAATTACTGGTGAAGCCACAGGCCTCAGTACAAAAGCTTTATGGGATGAGAGCATGTGCCCTCATTGTGTTAGAAAACCCCTTTTTACCGCTTTACTTCTATCTCTTCATCAAGCCTCCAATATCATCCTTCTCTCTCACACTTACAGCCCTGGTATGGCTCACCACTATGGTTGCAATGAATAATGAACAACTCTTACCGGAGTTCCAGCCATGATAAGTGAAAGCAATTCCTATTTTACGGTCTTACCTTTAGTGTTTAAGACTTAGGGCTCATGGCAGAGAGCCAACTGAACTTGAGCTTCCACTGTGATAGTGTAGCTAAAAAGGTGAAGGCACAGATGTATAAACAGTGGAATATCAAGTGAAAGTAAGGAGAGGTTATCACCTCCATAAATGGGATTTTGTGAGGCCATTCCTGGAACAGTGTCCAGTTCTGGCATCCACCCTTCAAAATAGAGGCTGGCAAACTGGAAAGAGTTCAGAAAAGACCTACAAGAGTGACCGGAGGTCTGCAAAACATCCTGCCAACAACAGACTAAGGGATTCTTAGATTTCAATGACAGAAGGGACCATTGTGATCATCTAGTCTGACCTTCTGCCTACCACAGGCTGTAGATCTTCCCCCAAATAATTCTTTGAGTATAAATGAGGGAGCTTAAACTATTTAGTTCATCCCAGAGAAGGTTAAGAGGTGACTTGATCATGGTCTACAAATATCTACATGGGGAAGAGATTTCTGATAGTAGACAGTACTTGAACTTAGCAGACAAAGGCATAAAAAGATCCAGTGGCTGGAAGCTGAAACTGAACAAATTCAGACTATAAATAAGGAGTAATTTTTTTAACGGTGAGGTTATTAACCATTGGAACAACTTAACTAGGGATGTGGTGGATTCGTCGTCCATGGAAGTCTTTCAAACACGACTGGGTGTCTTTCTCAAAGATCTGCTATGGCTCAGACAGGAAGTTCCGAGCCGGATGCAGAATTACTGGGTGAGATTCTCCAGCCTGGGTTATACAGGAGGTCAGGCTAGATGATTGCAATGGTCCTGTGATAGGCAGGGCCTTTCTCAGGGGTCACGCTCAGGCACCTTCAGAGTCCATCCCGCTTTCAGAGGTATTTTGGGGCTCTGGTATGTCTTTGTGGACAACAGAGGCTTGTCAGCTGTTCCCCCTCAGCCGCTCTCCAACGAGAGCTCCTACCAAGGCACAGCAGCTTTCCTCCTAGGTTGTTGTTCCTTCCTGTGACCAGCTCTTCTTTTTAAGTTTGCTTCCTCCAGCAGGCTCTACAGATGGGTCTATTTGGTAGGGACTGAGCCCAGAGATGCTCATTAGCCTTCTCTGATTGGGCTGGGAGCATGCCCCATCGCAGGTCCCCTCTGCCTTTAAAGCCTATTCATCTATTAATGTACTTAGATAACATAGGGCCAGGCACCGTGAAGGGTGCAGGTCTGTGCCTGCATTGGTGGTGGTGAGAGTGCTGACCGTGCCCGAGTACACTCTTAAGAGGGCAGAACAGGCAGAGACTTCTTCACTCAGACCCCATGACTCTAGCACGCTTTTGACATGGATGGATGGATCTTTGCCTGGGCAAAGCTCAAAACTTCTTGCTTTCCGCTTTAGTTTATATTTTAGTTTATTTGTTTAGATTTCTGAAACACACTCAGTTGTGGATGTCAGGATGCACCTACGCTATTTAATAGTACAGGTTCTGAGAAGAGAAGGACTAGTAGGTTTTGCTCATGTGTTGCTTCTGGTGTCGTTTTCTGCATCAAACATGTAGCTTGCTCCACTTGAGCCATAAGTAGGATTTGGCCCTGGGACCTATAGAGCAAAAACCATTCGCGCTGGGTGGGAAATGGTATAGGTGTCCTGGGGACACATATGAGATTAAAAAACCAACAACAAAAATCTTTCCCATCTTAAGGCAAGATGAAAAGTTGAAGTCTCAAAACAGTTAGCAAACCAGCAATCCAAAAATAAATAAATAAAACAGACCAGTTCCAGCAGCATGTTTTGTTTTGACATTTTTGAAATGTTTCATTCATTCATTCTTCAACCTTTTGTATTTTTTACAAAACATTTTTAGTAGAATTAGCTTAAATTTCGTAATTTAAAGTTGTTTTTAACAAAAAATTGATTTTTTGTTGTTGTTTTGAAAATGTCAAATTGGGATGTTTTGACCATTTGGAAACTTTTTCTTCCAAACTTTTCTTTAAAACATAAAATTTGTGAAAACTGACTGTTTCTTTCAGTGAATCATCATTTACTCACCAAAAAAATGTAATAGAAAATTTTCCAAACAGCTCTAAAAACAATGAGCTGTTACTGCTTGAGGAAAAGGACTATTATCTGGAAGCAGTAACAGACTGATAAAGTATATTATATGGCGAGGCCACTAGAGGGAGACAAAGAGCCACATTTTCTTAAAGCAAAACCACAACATTCGGGTCCAGATTCCACATACCCCAGCATATGGGATGATTTAGATCTGGGATTTTGATGCAGCCTTTTAGAAAGAGTCATTTACAAAATGTGGCTCCAGAATCAGGATTTGGATTTTGAACACCCCTGCAGTTTGGAAGTGCTGGAACCAAACTTTTGGGCTAAGTTTGTCTCTCCTTTTTTGGTCCATCTTTTCTTGCTGTGGTTTTTTTATTTTGGGAGTATTTGGTGCTCAATGGAGACTTTGATGTCTGAGCATATAGAAATTAACACTTATTGCTAGTCATATTACGTGTGGTGCCTAGACTCCCTGTTAAATGAAAAACGACTTCCTCCTGCCTTTCTGACAGAGAGTAACTGTGCCAGGCCACAATCTCCAACTCTTTGGCTCCCCTGGGGTATGCGGCCATGTGATCAACTCACCAGCACTGACAGATGAAGGTCAACACTCTGGGACAAGCAAATCTAATGCGCCTTATTTGCACACCTATGAAAAATCAAAGTCCGTCATTCATCTCTTCTGTTGGGTAAACACCGAGACTAGCTAAACGCTATACTCAGTTCTCCAGGGGGTTGTTTTCACAAGACTTCATGTGAGGATTTTTGTTGATGATTTTGAAAATGTTTCAAGGTTGACTTGCCAATGCGATGTCCTCATTTACAGCTTTTCCTGCATCATAAATCAAGGGACCTGTAATTAAACTGAACAGATAGTCAAGCTCTTGACGAAGCTGTTTATTGAGTCCTGGGAGGAGAAGGAGAGTTGTGGTTTCACAAAGGTCTAATATAAAGCTCCACTTAAGACATGGAGCTCTCCAGGTTCAGCCCTGCTAGTATAAATGCATGATAACAACTAGAACAATATGTTAGCTAACGGTGATGGACGCTTTGCTTGGAAGACAATTCCACAGCATTGTGGGGTAGGAACACATTTACCTAACTGAGAAATTGTAAAATACTCCATAGGGAACAATTCTGTGCTGGCAGAGGGATGAACTAGAGAGTCTTTTCCATCTCTTGTTTCTGGGATACTCTGGGTGATGTGGTGTTTCTTTCCCCCCAGTATGACGACTGTCAAGTGTTTTAGTGTGTTTTAGTGTGTACTTTTAACCCATTCATCAGTATGACTGTCTTTTTTAACTACCACTTCTAGGAGGAGCGGAGTCAAACAAATCCAGCTGGGGCACCAGACACCACAGACTAACTGAAGCAGTCCAGGATGACTGGGTGGCCTGACATCCAAACTCCCTCTGGTGATCCCCCCAAGCCCATGCTTACTAGCCTTTCAGGGTCTGTCTACTGCAGTGAAACATCCATGGCTGGCCCAAATCAGCTGACTAGGGCTCTCGGGGGGCAGGCTAGGGGGCTGTTTTAATGCAGTGTAGACATTCAGGGTCAGGCTGGGGGGCGGTGCTCTGGGACCCTCCCTCCTCATTGGGTCCCAGAGGTTGAACACCTTCACCGCAATTAGGCAGCCCCATAGTCCAACCCCATATGCCCAAATCAGCTGCTAGGAGCCAGCTCTGGTGTTTCATTGCAGCGTAGACATACCCTCAGAGCACGTTATATGGCTCATCTCTTTTCTAGCCTACAGTGTCTCTTTCCATATTTGCCCTTGATCTGCTGAGCCGTACTCCATCTAGGTGCCACTGTGATGGGCTCGCTATACATTTATTAAAAGAAAGGTTCCATTCCTGGGTCTGCCACGGACTCTCCATGTGTCACTTCAGCTCCCTAAGCCTTGGCTGCATCTGTGAAGGGTCAAGAGACTGGCATTCTCTTGCAACATGGACATGTTACGAGCACAATCCATTAACCCCCTGGGAACTCATCCCAGGATGGGCACAATCAGTGCCCCCCTGCTGCAGCAAGGTTTGTAAGCAGGTGCTTACATTTCAGCATTCACAGGCTTTGCTGAACAAAGGTGGATTTAAGCCTATGCTTCGTAGATCTGGGCCCTCAGTTCCAGGCTCTGTACTGCCGCCTGAAGGATTGACCAACAGTAAGAACTTCAGGGACCCCCGTGTTCTGCATGTCCCTAAGGCACTGCCTGCCAGACGCTGGGAGTGGATGACAGGAGATGGGTCACTCCATAAATTGCTCTGTTCTGTTCACTCCCTCTGAAGCATCTGCCATTTGACCTCTGTCAGAAGACAGGCTACTGGCCTGGGTGGACCAGAGGACTGACCCAGTGCGGCCGTTCTTATGGAAGGAAGAGCAGCAAATAATCCGGGGGCTGGAGGCTGGTATCCACTTATGGGAACATATTATAAGTGGTAACTAGCTATATGCCACCAGTGTCCCTCTGCTATGTACATCGGCCAAACTGGACAGTCCCTACGAAAAAGGATAAATGCACACAAATCAGATATTAGGAATGGCAATATACACAAACCTGTAGGGGAACACTTCAACCTGCCTGGACACACATTAGCTGATTTAAAAGTCAGCATCCTGCAGCAAAAACACTTCAAGACCAGACTACAAAGGGAAACTGCAGAACTTCAATTCATTTGCAAATTCAGCACACACCTTCTAGGACTGAACAAAGATCTAGAATGGCTGGCTCATTACAGACATTGTTTCTCCTCTCTCCATGTTCACACACCCCATTCAAATGCTAGAAGAATAATCCACACTCCCTGATCGGAGATAACAAACTGGTTCAGCTTATTTGGACTAACCTTTTCACCTCCCACCTGGTTCTTACCTACTTTCCCAGACCTGCCTCTAAACATTTCCACTGCTTGCATCCGACGAAGTGGGTATTAGCCCACGAAAGCTCATGCTTCAAAACTTTATAGTTAGTCTTTAAGGTGCCACAAGATTTTGTTTCCTTAGCTTGGGTAAGTATCAATTGAATCTATACGTACTGAAAGGGTGTCATTTCCAAAGGGCGGGGGAGCCAGCGCTCATGGGCTAACATTAAGAAAGTGAGAACTATTAGGCCATGGAAGAGTTTCTCAAGGGAAGCAAATGGACTTTGGCAAGCGCTCTGCCCAGTCTGGTGTTAAATGGGCCATAGGAAGCGATCTTGCGCAGGCAAAGAAAAAGGGCTGAAGGATCCATTGAATGAGGATTTGCCATCTCAGACCTCGCTGATGTGTGTCAAGTTGATACGTTTCTTGCTTGTGATTTGTTATCTTTGAACAGCATCTTGAGACTTTGGGTAACTGCTTGTGAACTTTGTGCAGCCTGCCCGAATTTCTGTTTTCCTTTGGCTCACAGGAGAGGCGGAGGAGGAGCTGGGCTGTCCAGGGAACCTAGGGAGAATCTTTGGGCTCAGCTCTGATCTCATGTACTCTAGTGAAATGCAACTGACTTCGCTAAGGTAGCTCCTAATTTACACTGGCACAAGAGCAGAATCTGGCTCGTAGATTCTAAGGATTCAGTTCCTTTCGTTGCCCATTTTTCATGCCCTGTTTGAAGCTGTTATGCCAGAAAAGTACTATTAGAAACACTGGAATCAACCTAGTTTAATTTGTGTTAATTGCGAGGGGTTTGGGTTTCTTCTGTTCAACTCTGGTGTTGGGAGGGATCAAGGCTGGGGAAGTCAGGAGAGACATGTTCAAAGGAGGCTGGTGATGTAGGGTGACAGAGAGGGAGAGGGTGTGGCAAGTAGGGTGACCAGACAGCGAGTGTAAAAAAATCAGGGGGGGGGGGAGGAGAATAGAAGCCTATATAAGAAAAAGACACAAAAATCGGCACTGTCCCTATAAATTCGGGACATCTGGTCACCCTTGTGGCAAGTGCTAAGATGGGCCACAAAAAGGAGCTCTAAATAGCCAGTGGCGTGTGGCTCCTATTGAGTTCAGGGCTTGTGGAGACCAGGATCTGGAGTGATGAAGTTTATCTCCAGATTGATTTCTGTTTGTCACAGATCAAAGCATGTTATCTTGGGTCCCTCCACTAGGGACACCCGTTCCCTGTGTCAGCTTTGACGTGCCTGTGGAGTGCAGCTGTGACATGGGGTATGCACAGAGAAGCAGTCAGTGAAATAGCTAGCTTGTTTAGAGCTTTAACGATAAGCCCAGGATCTTGAAGTGGGTCTTCAGCCTGTCAATGTGCAGCATGGAGCACCCACACCATGTCATCTGGAGGAAGCAGATTGTTTTGTATTTTTGACCACCTGGAGCTGCTGGGTGGTCTGTGCAGATAGAGTGTTGCAGTAGCCTAGGTGCAATCCTGGATTATCGTGCTAGGCTGGTGGCCAAGGGGAAAAGGTGTGGCCTTCTGGCCAGCTGAAGAGAGAGAAAAGATATTTCTGGTCACTGCTGCTACTTTGGTGCAGGGGCAAGAGAGGAGTTCAAGAGGACAACACCACATCAATTTGAAGGCAGATATCCTCCAGTGAGGGTGAGGTTATGGCTCCAGCACATTCCCTGAAGTGCTTTCCCTTTTCCCTCTCCCTTATTTTGATCCAACTGCTTTCCATCCAAGCCTTTGTTTTTACCAGACAATGACATAGTGGATTCATCTGTGCTAAATGTTGCAGAGGGGGTACACAGGGCTGGGTGTTCTCAGCAGACTGCTGGAAGCCAATCCTGCCTGTCTTTAGTGGACAAATAAACTCTGGAATATGTCAAATAGGAGAGGGGACAGGAGTGACTTGTCATATCATCAATGAGAAAACCCTACAGTAAGATTTTGCTTTTGTATTCACAAAAAGACCCACCATGGCCGGTGAAACATTTCACCTAAGATCACAGTGCTAAATAAACAGGTCTTTATACTCTTTTCAAAGTGGTCAGATCTAGAGAACGTCATAGGCCAGGGACCAGGGGCAAAGCCCTGGAAGCCAAATCTTCTACTCCAGTGGGCTCTCTGAACCAAAAAGCCCCATTCAGGAGGCTCCCAAAATACCTGAAAATCATATGGTAGGTAGAGCTGAGCAAACTTTTTTTCAGATGAAACTTTTTTCCCAGCAAAAAAATGCCAATTCAGGCCAACAGAAACATTCATAAATTAGTGCTGATTCGGCCATATTGTTTCAGTAAAAAGAACAAACACCCTAAAAAAAATTCCCAACCACCAAAATGTTTCATTTCAAAAATTTTTCAAAATGGCCCATTTTAATTCACTACTTTTTTGTTTACAAATGTCCTCCAATTTTATTTTAAAATTTTTAAAAAGTAACATTTAAAAAGCTCGAACTCTAAGTGAAACCCTTTGTTTTGAGTTGAGCAAAATGTTTAATTCGACCCAAATAAATGTTTTTCAGTGTTTTGATGTGCCAGGTTTATTTAGAAAAAAATCCAGTTCAGGTTGAATGAGGGACAGCACAACGGAAGCACGAACTTGTGATGTTGCACCCCATAAGGCTCTATGGAAATATGCTTATGAATGTATATATGACAGAACTGGAATATGTTTTATGCTACATAAGCCATGAAACATATCTCTGTAAAGGTTATGATCTACTGAATCTATTCCTCCTATTTGTATGCATGTATCGTTTTTGCATTTGATGTTATGGTTATTGGCTGTGTACTGGTTTGATTTTAAGTAGCCTTAGAAAGGCATTTGGGCAGCTTTTTTAGAAAGGAATTTGCAAGCTAAGTGCCCAATCAAGAAACATGTAATGGACAATGGATCTCGGAAGGCTCCAATACACATAAGAAGTCTACTTGCGGACGTTCAAGGTAGCATGTGAGCAATGGCTGCCACCTGTGAAGATCTGAGTCATGCATGGACATGTGACTTGCCCATGTGACTCCAGAACTCCACTTTGTAGCTGGGATTCTACACAAATGGAGGGAGTCCACCCACAAGAGAAAGTCTATTTAAACCCCTGGGAGACCCCCTCCATTTTGTCTTCAGCTGGCTCAAGAGATAGCCTCTCCACCCCCAAAGGATACCTGAAAGAAACTGGGACACAAGACAGTAACTACAGGGGGTGTGAGTGACTGCTGGACCCAGACAATAAGGGGGCTTGTCTGTAAAAGAAGCTTGTTGGAACATCTCTGAGGAGATTTCATCTGTAATCACTTTCTAACTGTATTAGGCATAGGTTTGCATATTTTAGTTTATTTTGTTTGGTAATTTACTTTGTTCTATCTATCATCACTTGGAACCACTTAAATCCTACTTTTTGTATTTATAATAAAGTCACTTTTTACTTAATAATTAACCTAGAGTACATATTGGGGGGGGGGGACAGCTGTGGATCTCTCTCTCTATCAGTGCTACAGAGGGCGAACAGTCTATGAGTTTACCCTGTGTAAGCTTTAAACAGGGTAAAATGGATTTATTTGGGGTTTGGACCCTATTGGGAGTTGGGCATCTAAGTGTTAGAGACAGGAACACTTCTTAAGCTGCTTTCAGTTAAGCCTGCAGTTTGTGGTTCAGACCTGGGTCTGTGTTTGTGGCCAGTAAGTGTGTCTGGCACAAGCAGGATTCTGGAGTCCCAAGCTGGCAGGGAAGGCAGGGGCTGAAGTAGTCTTAGCACATCAGTTGGCAGCCCCAAGGGGGTTTCTGTGATACAACCCATTGCAGGACTAAAGTATGATTTCTATCATGCCACGTGCTATAGCTGTACATGGAGTATTCACAAATAGCTCCCTGCCCCCAAAGACATTTCAGTCATCAGTTCCCGATCCTACAAAGTGATGTATCAACATCCACCCATGTGGAATCTGAATTAAAGTCCATACTGCTTCAGGCCAGGCCTATCCTCGCTCCCTCTGACCCTAAAGGGGTAGATGATTGTGTATAGGGTGCAAGTAGCTCAATAAGGTAATGGGGACCCCGACTGTACAGCTTCCTGCTGTGAATGGGCATGGTACAACAAGACACTGGAATCTCTCCTTCCACACAGGTAGGGCCTCTCAGATACAAAGCCTGAAGTTTAAAGGGTCTCTGGAAGTATTTACAAGGTGTCTTTCATCTCCTCTCATATACTTTCACAAGGTAACAAAGTCCTGTGGCACCTTAAAGACTAACTATAAAGTTTTGAAGCATAAGCTTTCGTGGGCTAATACCCACTTCGTCGGATGCTATTCCAGACTAACACGGCTACCTCTCTGATACTTTCACAAGAGGCTCTCGCGCCCTTACCCCCTCTAGTGTGTCTGTCAGCTCTTGAAGAGGCAGCAAAACCAAACCAAGCAAAGGAAATTAAAACATCAAAGCAACAGGAAGGGCAGGACCCAAAGTCAAACTTTCCCTTGGGAGGTTTTTTCTCTCTCGTCTTTAATTCCAGAGAGTCGCACACTTTGTTGCTTCTGCAAGCCAAGCACATTCCAGACCCCAGTGTCTCCTTGCCTTCCTCCAATCCCCGCACAAGCTCCCTGGGGGCAGCCCTCCCGTCCCTCTCTATTCCAGGCACTCTGCAATCCCCCATCCCCTCATGTTGGGGGCTCTGTGTGTCCCCCTTTCCCGTGTCCCCCATTCCCTTTCCCCCTGTTCCCTCCCAAGCCAGAGGTGTTTGCTGATCACGATTGCAAGGTGAAGGAAGTTCGCTTCAAGCACTTGGCCTTTCACAAAGTTTGTTTGATAGCAGCCTTAGAAAGGCCCTGTTTGTTAAAGTAGAGGCCCCCAGCTTTTCCAGACAGCAACCCCAACCCCACGATACAACAGAAAACAGGTCGGAGCTTCCCCCTCACAAAGCTTCACATTCTGCTCCAGCTCGCCATAACAAAAATATGGGTGGCTGCAATGCCCCTGGAGCTGGGACTGTCTCCCTATGAGGGGAGGGGGGACACTACCCTGAGATTGAGCATCCTGGTCTGGAAACCACCAGTAGGACACAGGCTGTCTCGGCACAACAGTCTGTAGTTTCACCCCATGAGGTGCTGGGCTGCTCCGGGACGGGCTAAGCGCTTTCAGGGCCCACTGAGGCGAGGCCACTAAGGACTTCTAGCAGTTCCACCTCACCTTGTAGGATAGAGCCCTCGGAGCTTAAGCAACGTTTTCTTGCTCCATTCACTGACTGGAGGGTTAAACATCATCAGAAATCGCATGCTAATTTCCACCCTGGAGATATTATTAGTCTAAACCATCTGTGGAGTAGTAGGATTGATGCTTCCCTGTCAAAGAGATTGATTGATAAACTCCATTATATCCACGCAGTTAAATACCTGCACTTCAAGCCATTTGACTTCTATCCTATGCTCAGCTGGTGAAATGGCTCCCCCTACCCAAGCTATTCTGATTGTACCGGCGTGCCTCAAGGCTGTTGGCCAGAGCACAGCTTCGTGGGTAATCTTCAAGCAAGCAAAATGTAGGCCAGATGAGTTGGCGCGCGTGTGTCAGGAGGGCATGTTGTGTACCCGCTTTCACTGCATCCCAGCTGTTGGCCAGAGGATGCCCGGTTTGCAATGCTCACCATCATTAGTCTCTCTCATTAGTTTCATGCTGCCGGTCACAACCGTCATCCAAAAACAAATGTTTTAATTTACAGGCTGAGACGCGGATTGGGTTGTTTTTTTTTCTGTATTATTACTATTTAATAAAACAGTGGTGAAAAGTGCCAGATTACATCTTGGAGACAGACGTCACTCGGGCTAGGAAAGCTGGTGGTCTGGCTTCAATTTCTGGGTCAGTGGCAGATTCCGTGTGTCCCCTTGGGCATGTCTCTCTGTAAAATGGCAAAAATATTTCCTGGCTTCACAGCTGTACAGCGAGGTAATGCCAGTAGTGATAGTGAGCTGCTCAGACACTATAGTGGTAGCTACATCGATAGATCAGGAGCACTCCATCTAATCCCATGTCTCAGTGGGGAAACTGCCATGATTTCAGTAGGGCTGGCACAGGCCCTAAGAGAAGAGTCATCCTGTTACTTCTTTCTCTATCACCACATTCCTATGGGTGGTCAGAGAAGGGTGTGGGAGGGCAGGTGTGTGTTCGCAGTGATTAATGCACTGTATCCTCGGGGATATGCCAATGCTTGAACCGAAGATTGCATATCATGCCCCAGGCCCAACACCCCGTCCACTGGGAACACACACAGGAGAAGAGTTAAAAAAACACACACGGGAGGAGGAAAGGTGTCCTACCTGCTCCCTTCAGCCAAAGGGGCTCATTACAATCTGCTGACTGAGCCTCTTTCGGGTTTGGTTCACAGGCACCCTCGTGGCCTGCTCATTCTTCCTGTTATCCTACAGCAGGTGAGATGAGCTGGGCTGGCAGCCTCCAGGCTTGTACATCAGAGAACTGGTGGCTGGTCTCCAGTTGACTGACCTCCAGGGAATACGGCAAAGCCTTTTGGGGAAGCGAGCGGGGCACTGAGCAGGGAGAGTCGTGGCTTTGCAGGGGAAGAGAGGGAAGCAGTGAATGGGGAGAGCCGTGGCTGTGTGAGGGGAGGAAAGGGGGGCACTGAGCAGGGAGAGTCGTGGCTTTGCAGGGGAAGAGAGGGAAGCAGTGAATGGGGAGAGCCGTGGCTGTGTGAGGGGAGGAAAGGGGGGCACTGAGCAGGGAGAGTCATGGCTTTGGCAGAGTGTGAGAGGGGGCACTGAATGGGGCAAGCTGTGCCTTTGAGGGCATAAGGGGGGCACTGACAGGGTGGATGTTGGGCAGGTGGTGTATTATGGAGACTGACAAAAGAAAATAAATACCGGTAAGAGCCACAAACCAGCCCTTTCCCTACCCCCAGACTAAACCCACATTCCTGTGGGGCTTTCACAGGGACTGGGAAATCATGTGCATAGTGCACTGGACTTGGAACTGGCGCTGGGTGGATTCAGAAGGGAGTTGAAAGCAGAAGCACAACCACCACCACCCCCGCCAGCTTTCAGATCAGAGGGACAACATGGCCTTTTGTGCCACACTTAGGACGGGGGTGGGGGGGCAATCAAGGCTGCCGCTCATCAGAGCCTTCCACCCTAGTTACAGCTCAGATCATCCAGGGCCAAAGACGTGTCACTCCGGCAAAGGAGAGACAGGACCACAGAGAACTGCATGGGGAATTCTGCTGGGGTCACCACCCTCCCGGCCTGGCAATCCATCTGGCAGAGTATCCACCTCCACCACCATGCAGGAGGGAGGGAGACGCCAGCCCCACCAGCTCCCCATCCCCCAGCCTGGAGCAGTAGGACAAGGGAGGCCAACAGCCTTGGCATAGGGGGAGAGCACACAGAGGGGATTGAGGAATCATGGGCAAAGGGGAGCAGACACAGAATGGGTGTGACCAAGGGGCAAAAGGTAGAAGCAGGGAATGCAGGGGGGCAGGGGATAAAGAGGCAACTGGTGGGGTGTCAGGAGGAACAAAGCTGAGTTACCTGTGGGGAGCGGGGAGTGGAAGGGGAGCAAGAGACTGGAGGGGGTGCAGGAGAGAGGGACAGGAGCCAGAGGCTTTGGGGGGGTGGGCAGGGTGAGAGCACAAGGCAGGGGAGATACTAACGGAAGCAGATGTCTGTGGAGAGGAGAAAGATGAAACACAATGGGGAGAGGAGAGTGTGAGTGGAGAGGCAGCATGGTCTAGTGAACAGGGTAGTGGACTGAGACTCAGGATACCTGGGTCTGCTCCAGCAGCTGCTTCTGACCTCGGACAAGTCATTTCCCTTCTGTTTCCCCATTGGCCTTGTCTATTAGACTGTAAGGTCTTTGGGGCAGGTCTTCTGACTATCTTCACTGCAGGGTTAGCCCAGTGATTGGCCCCAGGCCAGCCTTGCCCAAGCGTGAGCAGCCATCCTGCAAAGCCCAAGTGACCACATCCTCACTCATGCTGCCCTGCCCTGTGGATGATGCTAGGACATCTGGGGACACATCCCAGGGATCTTGGTGCTGCCGTGAGTTGAGCCGCTCTGACTCTTTCCCAGTGACATGTGGGAGAACTTGTCTGTGGGCATGGGAGAGAATTGTGGGAAGGCACTGGAGGACTACAAGGAGTCGAATAGTTTAGCCACTGTCCTCACTGCAATGTAGGCAGGTTACCAGCCCCAGTGCAAGCAGCAGCTGGGCTTTAGTCTATAGCCCAGTGAGAGCACATTCACTGCAGCTGTCTCCTCTACCTCCCCAGATCCAGACCTACCCCTGTAGCACACACTATCCAGGGTAAGGGGAGAGATGAATCACGTCATTCGCTGCTTCAGCCTCCACATCCAAACAGCAGTGCCTGAAAGGAGGCGATTTTACCCAGGAGAGTCTTTAAGGGAACCAAACCTAGCTTTGTTACATGTGTATCTCTGGGGACATTTATACAACAATGCAGTTCTTTTAGGGGAAGAGAAATTTACTGACATTTGACACTGCCAGGATCTGGGAACAGCGGGAGGCAGGGTGTATAACAGACGCACCAGGGGGACAGCACACGGGCGGGCGGGGTGTGAGCGACAGTCAGACTGCAGGAATTTTACAAGATGTTCTAGTGTTTTACTAGATTGACTCAGGCAGAGTTAAATTCATGGTGCGAGGCTTTGAAATGGAAACTGTTTTCACAGTCCAGGTTAGCCTGATTTGAGCATGGCTTAGCCCTAGCAAGAGGCGCCGCCTTGGAAGCTCAAAGTGGCTTCAGACACAACGCAAGAAATAGGCAGAACTGTTAAATGCCAACTTTGCTGGTTTCACTAGCACAACGGGACCTGACACCGCAGACATGCCTACCAAGGACCTATAGTGAGACCTGCACAAGTTGCCATTGCATGTGAGTGAGCAACATCTCCTCTCACTTACAGGAGTTCTACACCATTGATTTACAAGGATTTACTCCTGATTTACCTCAGAAGAAATGAGAGGAGAAATCAAGTCATATACATAAATATAAATGTAAAGAGAAGACAGCTGGCCTTGTGGACTGGAACCTGGGAGGTCAGAGTGCAGTTCCTAGTGCTGCCAGAGATTCCCTTTCCGTTGGCTTGGGCAAGTCACAGAGCTCAAGGTTGAAGGGACCGCCAGATCATCCGTCTGAGCTCCTGCACCTCACAGGCCACCAACGCCACCCAGCACCTACACACTAACCCAAGAGTGGAAATGAGACCAAAGACCTCAAATGCCATCTTGTTTCAGTTTTCATCACAAAGGTTAGTAGCAAGTGGACGTCTAACATAGTGAATGCCAGTGAAAATGAGGTAGGAACAGAGGCTATAATAGGGAAAGAACAAGTTAAAAATTACTTAGACAAGTTAGATGTCTTCAAGTCACCAGGGCCTGATGAAATGCATCCTAGAATACTCAAGGAGCTGACTGAGGAGATATCTGAGCCACTAGTGATTATTTTCAAAAAGTCTTGGAAGACGGGAGAGATTCCAGAGAACTGAAAAAGGGCAAATATAGCGCCCATCTATAATAAGGGGAATAAGGACAACCTGGGGAATTACAGATAACTCAGCTTAATTTCTGTACCCGGAAAGATAATGGAGCAAATAATTAAGCAATCAATTTGCTGACCCCTAGAACAAGGGTTCTCAAACTGGGGGTCACGAGGTATTACATGCGGGTTGTAAGCTGTCCATCAACCATGCCTGGGGCTAACAGCCCAAGCCCCCATTAAATTAAAAACCCCTATTTTTAATTTGGGGGGGGGTCACATTCAGAGGTTTGCTGTGTGAAAGGGATCGCCAATAGAAAAAGTTTGAGAACCACCGCCCTAGAAGATAATACAGTGATAGGAAACAGTCAACGTGGATTTGTCAAGAATGAATCATGTCAAACCAACCTGGCAGCTTTCTTTGAGAGGGTAAACAAGCCTTTTGGGTGTGGAGATGGGGAAAGGTAGATGTGGTATATCTCGACTTTAGTAAGGCTTTTAATACTGTCTCCCATGACCTGCTCATAGAAAACGAAGGAAACACAACCTAGATGGAGCTACTATAAGGTGGGTGCATAACTGTTTGAAAAACGATTCCCAGAGAGTAAGTTATCAGTGGCTCACAGTCAAGGTGGAAGGGCATATCCAGTGGGGTCCCACAGGGATCAGTTCTGGATCCAGTTCTGTTCAATATCTTCATTAATGATTTAGATAAAGGCAAAAATGCTGAGAGACAGAATGGCAAGTGACACTGCTTGTTGTAGGGACCCATAACAGGTGGCCTGCCCCTTAAGGCCTACAGTCCTGGGGCCAGCCAACCCTGCTTACTAAGGAAGCAGACCTGAACAGGGCTCCCCTGGCTCCCCTACAAAGAGCAGTAGAAAGCTGTATGGTGTGGTGTGCTGTTAGAGGTAGGTAGGCTCCAGCAGAGAATCCTGGGGCTGAGGCTGCAGGCAGGAAAGGTCTGGGAGGAACCCTGATAAGAGGGTAAATATATGAACTTGAGCAGACTTTAGTTGGAATTTGTTTTGGTGGGAAAGAGAGCCCAGGAGTAGGAAAAGGTTCCAGCCAGGTAGGGCAGAGAGAGGCCTTCTGAGGCAGGGAATTACTGCAGAGAGCAGATTTGGGGACAGGAGAAGCCCGAGTTTTGTTTTCAGTTAATTAGACTGTGGGAGAAGGGGCATCACTGAACAAAAACCGCCAGTGTGGAGTTTATTTGAGGAGGGAAACTGAGGCAAGGGGCTGCTTACAGAGCTACCCTGAGGCTACTTGTTCCCAGGACCCATGAAGATCAGCATTCAGAGGGGAATCTCAGCTGCACCTTGCTCTCCCCCAGGACGGGCAGAGGTGAAGGCAAAGCCTCTAACAGGATTCACATCAGACGCTGTCTGATGGGCTGCCCGGGCAATGAGCCCTGTGCTCCCACAAACACCACACCAGCTGCCATTAAACAGGAAATTGCAGAGAAACTGCAGGGAGCGAGAGCAGCTCTACAGGGAAGACCCCAATACCAGGGGGGTTGAGAATTCACGTGGAATTACACCCAGCTCTGGGAAGGAGGGCTGAGAACTCCCTACCTAAAAGGAATGAGACACTGCACTGGGGTTGGGGCCCACGAGATTAAATAAACTGGACCCAAGGCGGGGAGGGTTATTCAATTACCTTTGAATTATTAAGGGGCCTTGAAGAGGGGGAAACAAAGGCAGGGTGCCACTGAATAACCTATGGCCACTCGGGGGTGCTCAGGAGTCGGCCTGGCCCTGCTACAATGCCACTATATGGGCTTAGGCTCCTAAGGCATTTAGGTGCTTTTGAAAATGTTACCGTAAGTCCCATTTTCAAAAGTGACTAAGGCATTTAGGATCCTAAATCCCATAGAATTTAAGCTTCCATCAGATTTAAGCTCCTTTGCAAATCCCAGCCTAAGGAAGTTGGGCATCCAACTCCCATTAAATGTCAACAGAATCTGGGTACCTAACTCCCTTAGACTTTTGAAAATCTCAACCGTAGGCTCCTAAGGACCTGAAGTCACTTTTGAAAATGGGATTTAGGTGCTTTGGAAAACTGAGCCTTAGGGTCTTGGCTTTAGTAACTCCCAGTTTTAAGAAGACAGCCTACCAGGGTGGAAGATCCAGCTTCGCCACTATAAGACCCTAGAAAGGACAGATTGTGCTTGATAGACACAAGGCCCATAAGAGCCACACTGATCTGGGGGCTGCTCCAGGAATGATTGTGCATCTCAGGAAGCCCAGAGGAAATATGCATGTTCCACCATTCCTAGGATACCAAGGCGTGGGCCCCCTGTATGACAACCTCTCCCTGACAGGTGAGGAGGAGAGGTGAAAAACTTGGTCTCTTGCCCATCTCCTTTGGGTTTTCTGCTCCATGCCACCAGGGTGCTAGGAAGGAGCACTCCTTGCACTCTCCCAAGCACAGAGTTGGATGGTACATAGTTTTCCTGCAAGCTTTCCTTCCCAAGCTTTTGAAAAACATCTGCCCTTCCCGAACTTGGACAAAAGTCAAAATCTGTCCTTTCCCCCCCTCAGCTTGTGAAAAAAATTGAGATCAAGTTAATCATAAAATAAGGATCAACCTTGGGGGGGGGGGGAAATGTGAACTATAAATTAATGGAAATTTCTAAACAAAAAATTGTTTCAATCAGAAAAACAGACCTTCGCATTTAGGAAATGGCCAAATTGACTCTTTCAGGAATAGCCTAGAGTCCGACAAATATGGACCCATGTGTACAAATTCCATACAAACATGCCAGAGCAGAGAAGATGCCACCCTCCTCCTTGTCTCGATCAGTAGCCTGTCTCCAGCAACGGCCAAAAGTGGTGGAAGCCACTTTGCTGCACCCAATCAAAAGGTATAACACTGCACAGGGGGATGAGGATTGCTGTCCGAACCCTGCAGGCTATCCGTTTATATCTTGAAGCATGAAAATTTGATTATCCATCATAATCCCAGGGCACATAGCTACCGATGTGTCTAGCCATTCTAAAACCCAGTCACAAGGCTTAACTTGTCCTGCAGCAGAGAACACCACAGGTCACTATGCTCTGCATATAGTAGCCTCTCCTTCTATATGAACGCCCTTTGAATGTCATTGACAGGCCCCTTCTCTCGTCTTAGGGGATGGAGTGAAAGGAGAGGCTTCATCAGCTTGCCCTCTCTCTTCCTGATTTTGAATTCCTCCACCTCATGGTTTTCCTTTCCAGGCTAAATAAGTCATCCTGGGTTTTTGCCATGCTCATCAGATGTAAATCCAGCCCATGCCTCCCATCTGGTTATGTAAAAAATGGGGAGGGAGGGCAGATGCCCAACTGATGTAAATCAGCATCAGTTCACTGAAGTCAATGGAGTCATGTGGATTTACTCCACCTGAGGATCTAGCCTGTTCCATGTAGAAAGTGACACAGGGTGATGACAACCATGCTGCTCTGGAGAAACTCCAAGAGAGCTTCATGTAGGAGTCAGTCGGCATCTGAGCAACATTAGCAAAGACACGTTCCCAGTCGGGGAAAACATGTGTCAGCCGTAGGCCACAAAGAAATCCCAGATTCCACAAAACAGATTAACACTAGCAAAAGAAAGCTGGGAGGTGAAAAGAACGTGCATACAAAGGAAGCTATGGCAAGACTGCTTTTTACCTGGCAACCTGAATGGCTGGCTGCCTTCAATAACAAACGTGTTGACAAAAATGGAAAGTCCATTTGAACACCAGAATTACAGCAACCACAAATATTTCTAGGCAGATGCAGATGAATTTTGCACCAAAAGTAGAGACTGGAGAGAATGGAAAGATTCAAGATTTGGAGAAAATGAAAGCAGACATTCTGAAATAACAAAGAAAACTGTTTGAAAGAACAAGCTGGCGAATCAGTGTCATTGTTCAGAATCATCATTTAATGTTGCTCAGAAAACAGGAATTATTTTCCTCAATTATTTTTTCCAACAAATTGAAAAATGTTCATTCCGTTCAAAAAATTTTGGTTGATTTTATCAATATTTCATCACAACTATCTGAAATGAAAAAGTTTCACTAGGATTACAAACAAATGGAATGAAAACAGAATGTTTTTGAGGGCTGGTTCCCCCTTGAGTTGGTTTCCCCATTTCTTCTCCTTTCCCTTTGAAAAAAAGGAAAAAAGGAGGAAAAAATGTTTTGATTCAAATTTAAATGAAAATATTTAATTTTGAATGATTTTGTTGACAAATCAGACCATTTTGAACAATAATCAAAATTACACACATACTCCATTTTTTTTCATGAGTATTTCTCTGCTCTCTGTTCTCTGCACCTTTCCTCACTCACTTTGTCGTCAAATTTCCATGCTGGTTTTCCAATGGTTAGTTCTTCTCTATGCCTTTTCTGGTTGAACACAAACCCAATATCCATTTCAGTTCTAGTTGCACTTTGCAAAGCCACAAGTGTTCAAAAATATGGAGAAGTCACTTTTAGAAAGCATGGTGGGAAATATCATTTCTTCAACAATCTTCTGTTCCTATCAATCTTCCTCAGCACCAAAAGGGACTTGGATACCTCATTGAATGACTTAGAGAAAGAACCATCATAGACAAGATGTCCTCTTCTGATGTGCTTATGACATCATCTGCTGCAGCCAGCCAATCGGAGCCCATGCAGTGTGTGGATGATGCTCAGTACTGAAAGTTTTCCCCATGGCTGGCCAAGAACAATCCGTGTTTCAGGGCCCTGAAGGCAAGGTCCCCACGCGTGGAGTTGTATGATCAGTAGCAGGACTCAAAGCAGAGCCAGATTACTCTGTATTTTCTCTTACCAGAATGAGCAGGCCTAGAATTAAACAGAGCTCAAACCTTCTGCCCTGGGAAAGGTTGAAGGGTCTCAGCACCACAGCAGAAACAACACTAGAAAAGAATCTGCATGAGCAGTTCTCCAGCAAGGATTGCCGCTTCCCCCCCACCGCTCCCTAGAGTACTGTGTTTGGCCCTTAGTGTCAGTGTGTTGAGAAACTCGGCTCCTTTTTCTGGTCTTGGCTGCAGCATGGGTGGTTTCCATATGAAAGCGGAGTGATTTGTGTGTGTTAAGAAATAGCTTAGCCACAGAAATATTCCTAAATCATCGTCTATTTCTCTGATTTCACTCCTAATTTGCACCATCCCATTCCAGACATCCTAAAGTCTTTCTCAAGGCCGAATCCTACGGAAATACCCTTGCCTCATTTTGAATCTCCATATGTTGGTGGCCAGATTTTCCATATCACTCCAATTGAGCATGAAGTTTTAATAACATAGGGCAGCAGTGCTGGAACTAGGGGTGCAAGGAACGAGGTAGCTTCCCCTGCCTTGAAGTGGTTTCTATCACATATAGGGTTTACAGTTTGGTTCAATGGCTCTCAGCAACCCCCCCACCCCTCGTATGCTAATTGTTCCAATGCCACTGATGTGGGGTCACCTTGCACTGCTGGGGTCATTAGTATGTGTCACAGTACATTCTTTCAGGGAAAGTGGGGGGGGGGGGAGGGATGTCCTGTTTGAGCTCTGACTTGCCTCCATCTAGTTCCATGGTGCTATCAGCAGTTCTTCTAAGCCACACATGGAGTTCTTTAAAATGCTCTGACCCTTTAGCATTTCCTATGGACATTTCTGGGGTTAAGTGAAAATTAAAGCCTGACTCCCAGGAGGGGGCTAAGCGGGAGGACATCATGGAGACCTCTCCTCCTGCATTTCAATCTGGGGGAAAGAGTTCAATCCACTAGGGAAAAAGGCTTGCAGCCTGCAAACCCCATGGATTTCCTTGGGTTCTGCTTACCAGGAGGCCAGGGCCATCTGTGCGGAGGCCCCGTGCCTCTGCTCTGGGCCCCCAGCACATGCTCTCTGGCACGAGAGCTCCCAGAGCAGTAGTATGACCCTTCCCTGAGCTCTCATGGCATTGCTGGTCCCAGCTCACCTCTTCCTCCCCAGTTTTCCCACTTCATGCTCCCTTCCCATTCACAGATCCCAAAGAACCCTTGGCAAGGGCTAGGGGAAGGGAAGAGATGCTGGTTTGAAAGGGGCTGATTCCCCTTTCCATACAGCACAGGAAGATCTACGTACAGATGAGACCTTTACACATGGATCTTAGTGGCATGCTCAAGGCCAAAGTCATGAGTAGATTAATGTGTTATATGCTAGGACACGGCAGAGATGCAGAGCCCTTCTCTGAGTCATCCTGACAGCCAGACCAGGTGGGTGCTGTTGGCTTCAATCTAGGATATAAAAAGGGTTTGTGTGTGTCTCTAAAGCAGAGGTGAAAGTAAGCTGGTAAGCCCTGGTATGGCGTACCAGCAAGAGCCGGTGCGCCCTACTGGGGCGGATCGGCTTCCCCCGGTGCAGTTTAAAGGGCCCGGGGTGGTAGTGGCAGCCCAGCCCCAGGCTCTTTAAATAGCTGCCTGAGCCCCGACGAAGCCTCCCCAGGACTCCATGGGGATGGGAGCCCTGTTGCCGGAACCCTAGGGAAGTGGGGGCAGGGCTCCGGCAGCGATGTAAAGAGCCCGGAGCTGGGCCACCGTTACCACCCTGGACCCTTTAAACTTCTGCTGGAGCCTCGTAGCCTCCTCGGGGCTCCCGCAGCGGGGGCTCCAGCAGCAGTTTAAAGGGCCCCAGGCGGTAAATAGCTGCCAGATCCCCGCCACAGCCTCCCCAGGACTCTGGCAGCAGGGCTTGGCGGGGATGGGAGCCCTGTTGCCGGAGCCCTAGGGAAGTCTTATCTCCACATCACACAAATCCCTGGTGCCTTAGCTTGTGAAGCCCAATGAGAACCTGACCCAATGTGGAATGAGAGCAAGCAGGCATCACACTTCCAGCTCTTCCTGGAATTGACATGAAAATGCAGCAACCCAGACATCTTGTATGCTTGGAGGGCTTAGAAAAGAGATCTTGCCCAAGAAAGGAAAGAACCAGGACTCTTGAGTGGAGCTGCATTGATGATGGAAGAGGGAACGTTGGAGATCCTTCTGGGCATGTGTAACTAGCAGAGCTCACCATTACCCTGCTGATAACCCAAGCAGACACTGACCTAGCCAGTAACAAAGGCTAATATTTTCCTTCAGATAAACAGTTCCCAAGCTCGTTCTCCAAAATATTGGAACATGGTTTGCATCAATATCAGGTTGGCATGGCTTCTTTTTCCATCAATGCTCCCCCCCCCCCTTCCCTCCTTTGCACAAAGCACACGAGCTACATGGCCAATGGAAAACTTCACTCCACAATAGCGTTTGGCGATTCCGTTTGCTGTGGAGCCTCCCTGGAGATTCCAGCGCCACGCAAGGTCATTCGATGTCCTAGCACTTCTGCCTTCTGCAGCTGGAATCTGATTTCTCCTAATGTGGGTGACCCAAAAAAGACAAGACCTCACTCTCCACTGAAGGGGATGAATTGCTGCCCACCCAGCCGGATGGGGAGAGAGCTGCTGCTCCGAGGACATCAGAAGCAGTAAGGAGAAATGCACTGTGCTCCGCCTGCCCCAGGGCAGTCTCTCCATGCTGCTATAGGCAGAGCATGGTTACACTTAGGGCATGGTTACACTTACAGGATTATAGCACTTTTGGTTATAGCTGTCCCCGTATACAGCAATAGGTATAGCGCTATAGCGTGTCCACACTGAGACCCACCAGCGGTATAGCGTGGCCACATTTGCGGTACTTACAGCGGCACAGGAAGTGGTGCATTATGGGCAGCTATCCCAGCATTCAGCTGGGTGCAACATGCTTTTCAAATGAGGAGGGTGAAGGGGAACATGTGTGTATGCGGAGGGAGAGAACTTCGTGTTGACAGGCTATTAGTGAGTTTTCCTTAGAGAAAACTAACAGGCTCTGAATTTCAGTCACACAGCTCCCTCCGTAAACATTTGCATTGCTTATCCGCCGAGTTAAGAGAGAAACTCTGAACACGTACTTCCGCATTCCTCCAGCCGAGTTCAAAACAAAGGGAAGAGACCTCAATTGCCTTGAATTGCTCAGAGGCATTTCCAGAGATCACTTAAAACATTGTAATCTTAATACCCATTCACACTTGAGATAATACGGAGCAGTGAATACGCAATAGCTGTTAATCCTCGGGGAAGGGAGGATTACCAAAACCGGTAAAACTGTGGGTTTATAGTGCAATTCGTGCCTTGCCAGTGTGGATGTGTAGGGAGTTATAGTGCTCCTAGAGGCTTTATAGTGCTATAAAGTGCCAGTGTAACCAAGGCCTCACATACAAGTTGCTTGTGCCTGCTGCTTCCCCAGTGGATGAACTGCAATATGCAGTGGTGGCACAAATACAATTTCCAGTTGTGGGTACTATCACTCAATATGGAGTCATTAATAAGGCCTACTTCAAACAATGCCGCTGGGGCTTTTTTATTAAATCAAAAGGTCTGTCAGACTGACAGATGCACAACAAATTGAGAGGGAAGAGAGACAGTCTGCCCAGGGACCCAACCACTCCCTTGCTGACAGTTCATTTACAGTTGTCCCTTTTGTTCCTCAGCAAAGGATACAGCCTGTAACAAATAACTGTGAACCCCTTTGCCTCTTCAGTCCACATCTCCAGCAGTGTCACTGGCTTCCCTGGAGGCCATCAGAACAGACAGCTCCATTCTGAATTCCTTAATGAACTCAGAAGATTCCTGACACAAATAGCTTCTCTCCTGCCCCATCCACTTTCCCTAACTTAGCTACCACCTCATCTCTATTCATCAATGAATCTTCACCTTTCCTTCCAAACACCATTCATTATTAAAGGGCCACCCTTTACCTGAAATCAAAGCAGTTTTTAAAAGTGAGTCAATAGCAGTGTCAGGTACTAGGTCAGCCCTCTTAGCAAGGGCTGTGATTTTATAATCACATCTTCCTTTAACAAAAACAAAACGTTGTCTCTGTACTGCTGCTGTGTGAAAAGCCCAAATGGGGAAATGGCTGACTATGCAAAGGAAACACAGACTCAGACTTTAAGGCTAGAAGGGATCATCAAGTCCACTGGTCAGCAACCTTTCAGGAGTGGTGTGTCGAGTCTTCATTTATTCACTCTAATTTAAGGTTTCGCGTGCCAGTAATACATTTTAACATTTTTAGAAGGTCCCTTTCTATGAACCTATAATATAGAACTGAACTATTATTGTATGTAAAGTAAATAAGGTTTAAAATGTTTAAGAAGCTTCATTGAAAATTAAATTAAAATACAGAGCCCCCCGACCGGTGACCAGAACCCAGGCAGTGTGAGTGCCCCTGAAAATCAGCTTGCATGCAGCCTTTGACACTCGTGCCATAGGTTGCCTACCCCTGATCTAGTCTGACCTCCTGCACATCGCAAGCCACAGAACCTCACTCACCCACTCGCTAACCTCTGGCTGAGTTACAGACGTCCTCAAATCATGGTTTAACGACTACAAGTGACAGAGAATCCACTATTTAAACCCACAAGTGACCCGTGCCCCACGTTCCAGAGGAAGGTGAAAAAAAACCCACGGTCTCTGCCACCTGACCTGGGGGAAAATTCCTTCCCAACCTCAAATATGGTGATCAGTTCGACCCTGAGCATGTGGGCAAGACCCAGCAGCCAGACACCCGGGAGAGAATTCTCTGTGGTAACTCAGAGCCCACCCCCCCTCTCCCCCATCTTGTACCCCATCACCAACCACTGGAGCTATTTACTGCTAGCCGTCACAGATCGGCTGCAAGCCATTGTAGGCGGTCTCATCAGACCATCCCCTCACTTATCAAGCTCAGTCTTGAAGCCAGATAGGTTTTTGCCCTCACTGTTCCCCTTGGAAGGCTGTTCCAGAGCTTCACTCCTCTGATGGTTAGAAATCTTCTTCTAATTTCAAGCCTAGACTTGTTGATGGCCAGTTTATATCCATTTGTTCTTGTGTTCACATTGGGCCTTAACTAAAATACCTCCTCTCCATCCTTGGTATTTCAGAGGGAAATTAACTATACACAAAGACCCTGCTTCTCATCTAACTTGCATCAGACTTGCACTCCTGCAATTCTATTGGCAGTCATGCGATATCTGATATTTTTCCCAAAGCATGAACTGTGGGACTTCAGAGATTGCAAGAGAATCTGCACTTTCATTTGCAGGAAAAAAGAAAGTTTTGTAAAGAGGCAATAAGAATGAGTGGTGTTACACCTGATTTATAGCAGTGCAAATGAGAAGAGAATTGGGCCCAAAGCACTGTCATAGCAAAGGAACTGGAAAAAGAAAGGAAAATATTTATTCTGAGATGTGTGTCAATTGGAACAATAGTAAGTGCAACATTTCAACAAGAGATACAGACAGGCCCCTTTAATATCAAGAACCTTATTCAAATTTTCAAGGTAAGTATGCAGAGCTGCTCTGCTCTGTTTACCTAATTACATCTTAATTAGGTAATTAAGCTTAATTAAACTTCCTCTGACTCCGACATAAATCAGGAGTAATTCCACTGAAGTTAATGTGGTTCCAACATGTCCAAGCGAGACAATAAGGCCACTTTGGAATCTAATTTTCAGAAAATCATAATTGTTTTCCCTTATGTTATGTGAGTCAAATTCAGATCTCTATTACAAGCAAGCAAGTCCAGAGTAACTCCATCATTATTGTTTGTATTTATATAACCAAGATCAGGGCCCCATTGTGCAAGGCACCGCACATATACACATTAAGAGACAATCTCTGTCCTGAAGAGCTCACCTACAGAACAAAAGGGAGAGATAGGATGGTTATGCCAATTTTACAGATGAGGAACTAAGGCACACAGAGATTAAGTGACTTGACCTGGACTCTGTGGCAGAGCCACCACTGAAACCTAGATCACGTGTGTCCCTAATCACCAGACCATCTTTCCTCTCCATTAAAGGGCAATGAGGTTATGCACAATTTACACTGATCAGAATTTAGCCCCATGCAATAGCATACAATGTCTATTATGCCTTTGCAGCAGCATGAAGATTGGGAACAGGTGCTATGGACTTGGCCAACTTCTTCATACAATGAAAATATGGTCATAAAGAACGAGAGGGGAAATACTTTCCTCCACAGAAATGTGTGCAAAGAAAACATGGGTATTCTTATCTGCAAACCCACTTTCCTGAATTTGGCCACTTTGCAAAGAAGTGAGAAAGCTCAGAAGGTTTTTCGGGGGGTGTTTTGTTTTCGAAGGAGTGAATCATGACAAGATTCCGGAAACTTGGCACCTTTCTGTCTCCCAGGCCTGGCCCAGTGCCCGATCTGTACATGGAAGGAGTGAAAAGCGTTTCAGTTCCCCCAGCCCATTTGAGGAGGCTGGGGTGCACACGTTGCCACATGTGCACTGTTCGGACGTCTCAGCTGGAAATAGCGCCTGTCACAGACTAAAGGAGCTAATTACTGCTGATGCTGAGCTTCCCAAGGATTAGCTGTCTGCAAGTTTATTTATAAACTGATCAAAGCCATGAAATGGGGCGGACTGGCTAATGCCTGGGTATTCCCTAATGCAGCTCAAAGCGAATGAGGAGGAGTTTGAAAGCCACAAGTAACTTCCAGGCCTGAGGTTTCCAACTCCCCTATTAATCAAGAGTCTTTTCACCATTACATTTTGGTTCCACATGGTGGCTGGACCCCTGTCAGAGATCTGGTCCTTCGACAGGGTTGTAGACTCTCTCTGAATCTGGTCACTCGCGTGGGATGTCAGGAGAGGATGGAATCTCAGCCCTCTGGCCAAGTCCCTCTGGGTACTCACCCTTTCTGGGGAGCTGGGGGGACCACACAGACAACTGGGGAACAGGCCAATAAACAAAGGAAAAGGAAACAGCTACTGAGTTGTGCTTTCCCCCTCTTGAACTCCTCCTCTGTTCTTGACACAAATTGTAGGGGCAGTGGGGCAGGGCCGCTCCAGCCAAAAGCAATTCCTTAACCCCTTCCTGCCGGGTTCATATGCCCCACCACAACTCCCCACAGAGAAAAATACCTCCCCGGTTCTCAGCTGGTATAAACACACGTTGCCACATCGGGCCCCAGGAAACATTCCACCCGGTGCTTCAAAAAATGGCACTAGGCCCCTCTTGAGCCCATGTTCGATAATGTATAAAACACACATGAAAGCTCAGGTAAATGACTCATTTTTCATGGTAATCAAAACAGTGCAAGTCAAGAGAGCTGTTCTCTCTGCAATGACGCAGGCACTGAGCGCCTGCAGCTTCCCTGGAGTTCAATGGGATTTAAGGGGCTCAGGGTTGGGAAGTTTGGCCTGAATTTATGGGAATTGTAATTCTCCCCCCCACACACACACACATACACACACCGCCCACAGTGTGATGTGCTACAGAGACCGATTTGAGTGACTGTCAAACTTCCACCACAACATGACCATAGTGTGGGTCACAGAAGGGCTAGGTGACAATTGCCATGTTATTACCATTTGCTAAATGAAGGGTTAGGAACGGATTCAAACCTTCCCTTAAAATTGTAACCACATTTTCTCCTTCTGAGTTTTATTTTGTTCTTGACCAGAGGAACATCACGGGAGATGTATTCTAACCTAGAGTCTTGGTTTGGAATGATCTCCAAATACATGCTCGCCTTCAAAACCAAATCCCCTACAATGGCATAGACCTTGCAAAGAGTATAAACTCTTGGGTGCAGAGACCGGGTCATTCAGTTGTGTATGTACAACTCCTAACACAGTGGAGCTCCAATCCTGACTGAGGCCTCTGGGCATTGCAGTTAATATTTAAATCCAATAAATCGCTATGAGCAAATGCACAGAACACACCCAGACTAAGGAAACAGAACTCCAGCCGCAAAGACTAAATCCCATAGTGAACCCTCTTCGGACCCTACGAAAATAAGAACGACAGTGAAATCAGATGCTGTAGCATTCATCAGCCTGTCACAGAGCTGGATGCAGACCCCTGGCTTTCCAATTGGATTCTGACTCAAAGGATGTCTGTTGAAACAGGTTCCACAGCTCATTTTTCACTGGACCAAAAAGCCCAGGTAAGAGGGTTTCTCTTTTTAGTAATAATTTTCCTTTTTCACGAATGTCTCTGCAGCCCCTGGCTCCAGCAGGAGTCTGAAGGGGATGTACCGTGCCAGTGCATCACAGGACCAGCTGGGAGCACAGCAGAGTCCTGATAAAATGCTAGCTCCTCTAGAATTCTGTGCGTCCTAAACAGTTACTACCAGCAGCTTTAGATTCGGATGATGACTGAAATCCAGAAAGCCAGTGGGCTAAATTCTGATCTCACTTAACCAGGGTGAATCTGAATCAGCTCTACTCAGGTAAATGGAGCCACTCACAGCTGAGATCAGGATCTGTCCCAATGGGGATACAGAGAAGAGAACAAACCTATCATCGCCATCCACGCAATCAAACTAGTACAAACGCAAACTTGTACAAACGCAATCCACCCGTTTGTACAACTGAATATAAACCAAGTTTTTGGAGCAGCTCCACTATTGGAATGAGCTGTTCTTTCCCTCCCAGTTTCCAGCAGGGTCTCTAGGTAGACATGCTAAAATACCACAAGCTGAGACTCTCACATACTGCATCTCACCATGGCCAGAGATTTGTCATGTCCCCCAGAAAGAGCTGATGTGTCACAAGATCAGTGGGCATCACCCTACAGACTTTTGAGACGATGCCTCAAAATACCCTCCTTTGCTACTGCACATGTCCAGACTTCTCTGACCATACCTCCTGAGCATGTGCCATTGGGCGTGATAAGAAGAATCAGGCCAGGTGGTGGTGGATGCAGAGGGCAGGCAATGAAAGCATTGTAGTGCCCTACAAGAGATGTAAAGAGTTGTCTGGGTCTCAGCGGCTCTTAACTATCTCCCACGTTCCAGCTAGCCCTGGGCGTTGCTGTTAACATCACAACATATCATGCACCCAGAGGCCCTTGTGGGACTTCAAAACAAGCAGAGGGTCCAGTGCAATTCCGTAATTGGCGTGAACTTCGGGAAGTGTGAGGTTGAAGAGCACAAAGGTGTCGTGACATTTGTTACATCTGTTAGCGTAAGAGCATTCTTAGGGCTTCTGTGTGCGGCAGCTAAACTCCCCCTCTGCCCAGCCCCCTTTGCCCCGACAGCTTTCCCTCATTAAAGGATTAAGGATGTTATTGTAATATTGTTCATAATGTATACAATCTGCAGCACCCCATCTGTTTTCTGCACTTGGTATCTAATCAGCAAGACCTCCATTTATGTTTGCCTTGGAGATATCCAGGCAGGATACCAAAGGTTCTTGGACAGAAAGGAAATAACAGAGGACTGGTGTAATGCGCTAATTAAAAACTCCAAGGTCATGCAAGAGGAATCCAAAATGCCGTGGGGAGATGGAGCTCTGGCGATGGACACCCCGGCCCTTCTGTTAATGGGGCAAACGCAATCAAAGACTGGTGATCGTCACATCCCAAGGAGCAAGCCTCCGCGAGCTGGCCTGGCTCCTGACGTTCTCAGCCAAGCATTGAGGAGAGATGACAAGCTTTACTTAGCGCACGAGGGGATGTAAGGAGAGCTAGCAGCTTGCTAGAGCAGGGTGATCATGCCATTAGTCAGTTACTGACAGGTCAGAGCTGACTGAGTCAAACCCTCCCCGCCTTGACCGCTCAGTTGACTAATTGTCTCGGCCTCAAGAGCTCTGACTGGATGTGAAAACATAACATTCGGAGGCGGACTGTATCCACATTCAGTTTTTACTTTGCCTTGACATGCTGGCATGGATTTCCTGTCACCTCACCGACAGTAACCGGAGTGGAGGAAAACAGGAGTTAGCTGTATTGCGGTAGCACCTGGTTGGAAATCAAGGCCCCATTGCACTAGGTGCTGATCACAGATGTAATAAATAGCGGAGCCCCTACCCCAGAAAGTATCGAATCTCTATTAAGAGAAGAGACAATGGTTAAATGAAACAAACACACAAGTAACGGAGGAGATTGGGATCAGTATAAGAAGCAGCTGTTACAGAGTGACCGTCACTAGCTTGGCCAACACACTCACTCTTTGGTTCTCCACAGCTGAAAGCGTGAGCTGGTACAACGCGCACGAGAGAGAGAGAGACACCCAGGCTTGGTAGCTGGGGCTGGGACAGACTTACCCCTGTGCAGATCGGACACAAGGGGGATGTGTAGTGCACAGCCTCCAGGGCATCGCAAACCACTCCAGCTGCCTAGCCATGGTCCAGTGTTTAGTGGGCATCATGGCAGAGGTGAATTTTAAGGCGAGATTTGAAGTAGGATAATGAAGGGCTCCGGCTGCTCCGGAGGCTAATCTGGAGGGTTTAGCAAGTGTGCTGGTGCCAGACAAGCAGCTGTATCAATGTCTATTGGTACGAGAGACAGTCTGAGCCAAGATTTTAGAGTCTAACTGCCCCAAGCTTCAGAGCATTCAAAATACAGACCCAGCACTTGAGTTTACAAGTTACCCCTGGCCCAGGCTTCTCTCTTTCCTGGTGTGAGGGGCCCTGCAGTTCCTGCCTTTATCCTGGGCTGGCTCCAGATCGGACTACACCTGAACCCAGAGGTATTTGAAAACCCAGGAAGTTTAGCAGCTCAAATGCATGTCCAATTGCTAGCCCGCATCTTTGTGAGGATCGGAGACTGGGATCCTGCCGCTTCCCAGGAAAAGGTAACGCTGAAGCTCTTTAAAATCAGAAAGGATTTATTCCGGGCAGAGCTGGAGACTGTCCCAAACCAGCACCCTTCAAACTTTGGGGGGTCCAGGTGAAGCTGGCCTAGGGCTGAACCCTTCTTGTGGTCAGTTTTGTAGAGTCCCACTGCGAGAGATTTCCCAGTGCCTCTCTATTCTTAACCCTCCCCTCCACAGAGACACATACCTCCCCCCATCTGTCCACAGAGGACATGCCAGTTGAGGAAGGGAATACAGGCGAGTGGGTTTAACTTCACGAGCAGAGCAGGGTGAATATGTGCTATTGATTCTAATGCCCCCAGATTGCCTTTCAGAGCAAAAAACGTGACCAGTGGATTTGTGCTGTTCCTAGTGGTTCGAACACTGGACTGGACCCCAGGAGACCTTGGGTCTATTCCTGGCTTGCTGGGTGACCCTGGGCAAACCTCATCCCCTCTCTATGCCTCAGTTTCCTCCATCTGCAAAACAGGGGTAATGCTACTACCCTCCTTTGCAAAGTGCTTGGAGAGCTGCTGATGAAAAGAGAGAGATAAGAGCTAGGTATTACACAACAGTAAGTCCAGGAAGCACTGAAGTACCATTATCTAGACGGCAGAGGCAACACTGGGGAGTTTATCAGGGTGCCCCCCATATCAGTATAGGAGTTTGGGGCCACATCTTCAAAGTATTCAGGTGCCAAACTCCCATTGTTTTAACCGGAAGTTCAGTACCTAATACCTCTGAGGATCTGGGTCTGGGGCCTGATTTAGTGGGGAGATTAGCAAACCCAGGATCATGTCCCTTCCCCGTTCTGCTACGAGGCCTCTTTCTCCGCAGCTTTCTGCTGGGCCCAAGGCCTCCTTGCCGCGCCCGAGGCAGGACACTCTAATCCGATGCAGAGCGCCAAGGAGTTCTGAGCCAGCTAGTCGTTGAGCGTAGTCCAGCTGCCTGTCTCAGTCACATGTTAATCAGGGAAGGGTAATTTGCGTGAGCGCTAATGAATACAAATCACTCCCCAGGTTCAAGCCGGGGACCGCAGTCCATTATTTTATCTCTCCACAATAACAGCCCTGATTATCTCGCCGTGAGAGGCTCCTGTCAGGGCGCTCAAGGATGGCCACGGTTGATGAAGACAAATGATCGCCTTCAAAGGAGCACCGCGCCTTCCCTTGGCTTAATGGCTCGCTGACACCGAGCATGGATTTAATCAGAGCCCCAGCGTGTCTCATGCCTGAGCCTTGAAGTCGGGTAATTGGAGGCAGGTGCTAAGTACAATTTAAATGAAATGTCTAGTTAATAAGGACAGTTTACAACAAGCAACTTCTCCCCCTCCTTGGGGAATGTGGAAGCAGCCAGCTGTGCCAAGGAACAGAATGACTTAATTTCTCAGCCCGGCCCTGTTTCCCCCTAACTCTTTGCTGGCTGCTCTACGTTTTCCTCTGGGACGATGCTGGGGTGCCACAGGAATCTCACAGCTCGGCACACTTCAGTGCTGGAGGGGGAAGCAGAGTTGACATCCAGAGAGAAAGTCAAGCAGGAGGATTTGTGGCGGCATCTGCCTGTTGAACACACCAGCCTCCAGGAGTAGAACTGAACCTGGGAGCAGAGCACAGGGTCTTCCTAAAACGTGTACTAGCCCAGTCACAAGATATGGGTTGGATATGGGCTGGGTGACATTCTCTGGCCTGTGCTATGCGGGAAGTTAGCATAGATAGTCACAATGGTCCCTTCCGATCTTAAAATCTATGCAAATTAACAATTTCAGACTTGATTAACAAATGGGAAATCCATTCACCCATTTTGTCTCCCTAAGGGAGCACGAGGAAAGTGAAGAAAAAGTGATGGAGAGGTATTTTTTCCCCATGTAATAGTGTGTTAACTTGCAGGACTCACTGCCACAGGTAACAGAGAGTCCTGTGGCACCTTAAAGACTAACTAAAATATTGAAGCATAAGCTTTCGTGGGCTAATACCCACTTCGTCGGATGCCTGCTTGCATCCGAGGAAGTGGGTATTAGCCCACGAAAGTTTATGCTTCAATACTTTAGTTAGTCTTTAAGGTGCCACAGGACTCTTTGTTACCTCTGCTATTCCAGACTAACACGGCTACCTCTCTGATTCTTGACATCACTGCCACAGGGAATTACTGGATCAAACTGGTCTGCAAGTTTCCAGTCAATTATATGAACATTAATTGTGTCTGCCACTATGATGCAAGAGGTCTCAATTCTCAAAAAATATATATTAGAATTAGAAATTGTACAGAGAAGGGCAACAACAATAATTAGTTTCTATCTGAGGAGAGATTAAAAAGACTGGGACTGTTCAGCTTAGAAAAGAGGCAACTGAGGCGAGATATGATAGCGATCTGTAAAATCAGGAATGGTGCAGAGAAAATGAATAGGGAAGGGTTATTTACCTACACTAGAACCATGGCTCCCCTGATTAAATGAATAGGCAGCAGGTTTTAAACCAACAAAGTGAAGTTCTACACACAACACACAGTCGACCTGTGGAACTCATTGCCAGGGGATGTTGTGAAGGCCAAAAGTATAACTGTGTTCAAAAAAAGAACTAAAGTTCATGGAGGATAGGTCCATCAATGGTTATGAGCCAGGATGATCAGGGACAGACCCCATGCTCTGGATGTCCCTAAGCCTCTGACTGCCAGAAGCTGGACTGGATGAAAGAAGATGGCTCATTCAAAAATACTCTATTCAGGGTTTGTTCCTCTGCCTCCTCTTGTGAATAGACAGGAGATCACACAGGATTTCTACTAGGTATTGCTGGGGCTGGAGAGTGGGGTACCGGGAGAGGGTATTTTGATTGTAATTACAAAGGCATAACAAGATACAATGGCTCGATGCATTACCTCCATCCCAAAGAGATAAGTTGAAGCTAACAGATTCCAACCGGAAGTAAGACCCACACTTCTAATAGATTAACCCCTAGAGCAGATCCCTAGTCTCCCTCCCTTGATATCTTTTGTGTAGGACCTGAACCACTAATCCTGGCCCTACTGAAGTCGATGAGAGTTTTTCCATCAACTTCCGTGGGGCCGGGTTTCACTCTCTCAGCCATTAAGGAAATACCCTGCCAGGGGATTAAGAGAAAGGCCTGTGTCTCCAGCAGTCTCAAGTTCCCTCCGATAGCGTTAATCTTTTGCTTCCCTTCTTCCAGGCCAAGCTGCAATTCAGTCAGAGAGATAGGGGGGGGGGGGGGGGAGTTATCTCCACCTGACATGAAAATAGCATCCTATGCACTGTGTAGCACCTAACATGTCTTTGTTGAATTGCATTTTGCTGTCTATAGCCCAGTTCTCCAATTTATCAAGATCCTTTCAAATCTTAGTTTTATCCTCCAAAGTATTGGCAAACCTGCCTAGCTGTGTGTCTGAATCCATGTCTCTCCTAACTCATATGGAAGAGAATGGTGACATCTAGTGGATAGGTTTCAAAGTAGTAGCCATGTTAGTCTCTAGCAGCAAAAGGAGCAAGGAGTAGAATCATAGGGTATGTCTTCACTACAGCAGTAGTTTGATTTCCCTTAAGTCGATTTTCTAAAGTCTACTTTAGAAAATCAATTTAGTGTGTCCCCACTACAGCAGCAGGTCGACACTGTCTGTCCTTCAAGTTTTGAAGGGGTCGACATAGCCCGCATTGCACTGTGGGTAGTTATCCCACAGTGCCCGGAGTCCCCAGCTGGCACCACCTTTCGGGGCAGCCAGGCACGCTCCCCAGGGGACCAGCCCCGGTCCGAGCAGCCCCGCGGACCCCCCCCCATCCGCCCGAGCAGCCCCGCGCCGGACCCCCCGCCCGCCCGAGCAGCCCCGTGAACCCCCCGCGCCTGCCTGAGCAGCTCCGCGGACCCCCCGCCCGAGCGGGGGGGGGAGCCAGCGCGGGGCTGCTCGGGCGGGGGGTCCGGCGCGGGGCTGCTCGGGCGGGTGGGGGGGGGTCCGCGGGGCTGCACGGGCAGGCGGATCCAGGGGGCTGCTCAGGCGGGCAGGGGGTCTGGTGCGGGGCTGCTTGGGCGGGCACGGGGGTCCGCGGGGCTGCTCGGGCGGGGGGGGTTTCGCGGGGCTGCTTGGGCGGGCAGGGGGGTCAGCGGGGCTGCTCGGGAGGGCGGGGGGGTCCGCGGAGCTGCTCGGAGGTTGGAGGCTTAAAGTCAGATGCCTCTTCACTACATCACAATCGACCTAGAGAGGTCGATTTTAGCGCTACTTCTCTTGTCAGGCAGGAGTTATAAAGTCGATTTTGAGGGCCCTTTAAATCGACTTTAATGGCATGTATGTGAAGACAGGTACACGTTTATTTCGACTTAACGTCGTTAAAGTCGACGTTAAGTCATAGTGAAGACATGCCCCTAGAATATCAGGGTTGGAAGGGACCTACTTGTGGCACCTTAGACTAACAAATGTATTTGGACATAAGCTTTCATGGGCTAAAACCTGTTTCATCAGATGCATCAAGTGGAACATACAGTAGAAAGATTATTATTAGAAAGATTATATATATATATATACACTAGCAAAAATACCCGGCATTGCTCGGGTCCATCAGGGGGAGGGGGGGAGAGCTGAGCGAGTGCGGGGTCCATTGGAGGGGGGAGAGAGAGCTGAGTGCATGGGGGGGGGGGCGTTGGAGTGGGGGGAGGAGGTGAGATTTAAAAAATTTTCAATTCTTACCTGAGGGGAGAGAGAGTTGAGCGAGTGCGGGGGCCATTGGAGGCGGGAGAGAGCTGAGCGAGTGCGGGGGCCATTGGAGGGGGAGGAGGGAGAGAGCTAAGCGAGTGCGGGGGCCATTGGAGGGTGGAGGGGGGAAGAGAGCTGAGCAAGTGGAGGGGGTGTTGGAGTGGGGGGGAGAGGGGAGAGAGCTGAGTGAGTGCAGGGTCCACTGGAGGGGGGTATTATTACATCATAACTATGTCACAGAGAACAGGAGGTGTTAACCTGCTGCCCAGCTGATGTGAATGGGCTTTAAAGAATTTCACCCCTGGGGGGCATCAGAGGTGAGATTTGAAAAATTTTCGATTCTTACCCTGATTAGGACCCTAAGGCCTATAACTGTACCAAATTTCAAGTCTCTAGCTCATACGGTGTGGAAGGAGTAAGCGCACATACATACATACACGCATACACCATTTGACTTTTATATATATAGATATTGTGACAAAGCTTCAAGTCTGTACTTGTGGGTCCTGCGCTTCCTGGCAGATTTAGGGGCCTCAGAAACTCATCTAGGCCCCAGAGTGACCTCCCTTTCTCAGTATAATTGAGAAGAGTCACCGCCTAGTGAGTTACCTTCATCACAGGCCAGTATGGGAGATGAAAAGCGGGGAATACCCCCACAGTCTTTGTTGCTCCATAGAGTGCAGTAAGCACAATTTGGCCTCCTTAATTAACGGAGTCTTGTTCCTCCTCTCAAGAGGATTTCTGTAGAGTATGGAAGGGGGTGGGGGGAACCTGGGCCCACCGTCTACTCCGGGTTCCAGCCCAGGAACCCTAATGGTAGCAGCTGTTGGTGGCTTTCCCTCCACCACTAATGCTGCTTTGATTCCCTGGGCCTCTTCCCAAAGGTTCTCTCTTCCTAGCTTCACCCTTGCCTCAGGTTACAGCAAAGCTTCCTCTCCTCCAGCTCATTTCTCCTTGGCTCCTCTCAGGGAACGGGAAAGGAGAGCTTTTAAGCAGTCTGAGTGAGACTGTCTCCATTAGCCTAACAGCCTTAACTGCCCTTTTGCCAGTTAAATGGGATCAGGTGCCTGCATTAGCATTAGCCTAACAACCGTAACTGGTTAATTGGTGGCAGGTGTCTTGATTGGCCTGGAGTAGCCTTTGTTTGGCTATCCAGGAAACAGGGACCTGCATATCCTGATGCCTTCCAGCACTCTTATACCCTTCTGGTCTGACTCCATCACTATATATATATATGTGTGTGTGTGTGTGTGTCTAATATATATTATATAGAGAGAGACACACACACACAGAGAACATGAAAATATAGGAGTTGCCATACCAACTCTAAGAGACTAATCAGTTAAGGTGAGCTTTATTCATCAGGAGAAAAAAAAAAAACCCTTTTGTAGTAATCCCTATTTCAAGGATCTGGGAAACACCATCCCCAAGAGCAGTTGAGACACAAGGGCCCCCCTCCCTCCTCCAATCCTCGGTCAGGGCAAAGGCCTGACTATCGGGGCAGTAGATGCACCAGAGCCAAAGGCCAGGAGAGTTGGGGGGGAGGGGAGAGAAAAACCCGGGAAGCCAGTTTGCATGTTTGAGAACCTGCACTAAAAATGCCTCTGCTGGAGGCAGAGCTTAAGCATCAGGCTTGCGAATGGTTCAGCTAAAAACATCCATCAGGAGGAAATAAACGAGTGTCATAAAATCAGCCTGTGACACGCCCAATAGGGATTTTCCATTTGTAATGTCCAATCATTTCTAAACAAGACAAGTGGGGAAAAAAACCTCTCAATTCCAAATGCTGCCAGTGCTCCAGTGTCTAGGCCAGGGGTAGGCAACCCATGGGACAGGTGCCAAAGGTGGCCTGTGAGCTGATTTTCAGTGACACTCACACTGCCCGGGTCCTGGCCACTAGTCTTGGGGACTCTGCATTTTAATTTAATTTTAAATGAAGCTTCTTAAACATTTAAAAGAACCTTACTTATTTTATATACAATAGTTTAGTTCTATATTATAGACTTATAGAGACCGACCTAAAAATGTTAAAATGTATTACTGACACATGAAACCTTAAATTAGAGTGAAGACTCGGCACACCACTTCTGAAAGGTTGCTGACCCCTGGTCTAGGCACTGAATATGACCACAGTTAATGTTATGGGCCAATAGATGGCAGTGTTTACTAGCTCTTATAATCCGACAATATTTACATTGATTTAATTGTTCTGCCATGAGAGACAATCATTAACTCAGGCCCGGCCCCCAAACAGAAGACACTTAAAGAAAAGGGGCTGAACATTGCCCACTGGGTTTTTACATAAGTTCTCATATAGTTTATTCAAGGTGTCACTGCAGGTGGCCCAGGTGTCTAACATGCCAGCCAATATTACCCACTGCACATGCTGCCTTTTAGGGGGACTAAACCAGTCTGGGTTATCCTTTCTCGAGAGGATAAAATTGCCCCCTTCTCGCAGAAGCAGAGCTAAAATCCAGGGTTCCAATATTCGGTTGGTGCTTGGTGAATAGTTGGGTAACCCACTGGGAAAACATGTCCAGTGGCTGGGCTACAGTAGGGTCAGTACTTACTCAGGTAGCATAAGCAGTAGTGCCAAAGGTAGGGCTCTCTGTGGGGGATGGCACTGTTGTGTGTGATTCACACAACAAGACCTTTTTGAACAGCAGTATATAAAGGTGTAAGTCCCCCAAAACCTGTGTGTTTCGCACTTCTGGCATTTGTTACACAATGCTAATGTAACCCTGCTGCCAGGTGTTTTGTGTGAATGAAAACAGCTGGGCTTTAATTAGCTAGGGGTTCCTGCTGAAAAGCTACACAGCATTGGCTTGAGCTCCCCTGCAGAAACCTGGGGAAATTAAATTACCTCCCCTGGGTGCCCTTGATAAGCAACACTTCCCCCTTGCAAACACTGAGTTTAGGGATTTCAAACAAGGGGGAGAAGGGGGGGGACACAGAATAAACGTGGGAGAGCCAGCAATATCTGTGAGGTCTAACTCCCACCACCCAGGGTTTCTAGGCAATAGCCTTAATCCTCCTCTCCTGATCGTGATGACTACTGACCTTCCTCCACTTACCCTTTGTTATCCAGAGTCTAAAGCTCAGGCAGGTCCACCTTCAGTCCCGAAGAGCAGTGCTGTCTCCAGGCACTCTACCATCTATTCCAGCTGAAGCAACAGCAGTTTTGGTGCTCAATATGGAGGCACACACTAGAGTTCCTTAAACAGGCAGCTTCTCTTGGCCAATTCAACCCAAACCACCTTACAACCATCACTTACTTTGAACTGCCTTGAAGCCCTCTGCAAAGGCCCTTCCTGCCCTGGATAGCTGTCTTTATGCTATTAGTCTGCTTCTACAACATCTCTGTTTTTAAAAGTCTTCAGAAAAGTTCAGTAGCATATAGGACTTAGAATAAAATCCTTACCCTTGGGAATGCACTTATACCAGAGACTAGAGGTTTCGTCCAGGCTCTATCACCCAACCAGGACAGACTGTCCCTTTGGTTAGAGAGAGCACTTACCTCACTCACATTTGGTGCAGTTTTCATTGGTCCTCTAGTTTCCTGATCGGGATAATAAGGTTGTGTTACCCGCTAATGTACAACATACCTGCATTTTGACAAAAATGCCCCCAAACTGTCCCATAACGGAACTGCAAATGAGGCCTGGCCAACTCAGTCATTTCCTTTTGCTCATCAGCAGATGGAAGCAGAGAGCTCCCTCCCCTAAGACGTTTTTATCCCCTTGGTGTTCTCAAGCAGCTATAAGCTGCTCTTCTCTTTGTTCACCAACAGGTGTCAGTAGCAAGCTCATGACTTTCCAGGGCTTTTAGCCACAGGGCTTAGGGGCTGGTCTTCACTACCCGCCGGATCGGCAGGTAGCAATTGATCTTTTGGCAATCGATTTCTCATGTCTTGTGAAGACGTGAGAAATCGATCGCCCGCGGCATCCCCATCGACTCTGGAACTCCAGCTTGCTGGGAGGCGCAAGCTGGAGTCGACAGGGGAATGTGCCACCGCCTGCCACGAGGACGGACGGTAAGTCAGCTGCAGAGACGCAAAATTCAGCTATGTGATTCACGTAGCTGAAGTTGCGTATCTGCCGTCGATCCCCCCGCCTCCCCCCCCCCCCCATAGTGGGGACCAGCCCTTAGTGTAACTCGCTGGTCAGTGTGTTTTTTACGTTTCCTTCTGTGCCTAATGGAGGATGTGAGGCTGTGTCAGCTTTGAGTTTGAGGGCCTGGCTCTTCAGCACAAACTGAAAAGACTCCTGGTTCTGGAGGTCATTGCCCAGCCCTTACTGTTGACCACAGGGCAGCTAGCCACCATTTTTTAGTTGTCCTGGTGGGTTTGTACGTAATGATGTGTAAGGCTGTGTGTGTGTCTCTCATGGATTCCATGACTTTCCATGACTTCTGCAGTGGCTGGTCTGGCTGAGCCCCTGGGTCAGCAGCAGCAGTTTGGATGTGTGGGAGGAGACTGGGGGTTGGAGTGCAGGGTGGTGCTTATCTGGAGGGGGCTCCCCTGCTCCCATCGGCATGTTCCTGCAGCTCCTAGACTGAGGGGCCAGAGGGCTCCATGGACTGGCTGCGTCTGTGGCTCTTGGCCAATGGGAGCTGTGGAGCAGGTACTTGTGGCAAGAGCAGTGTGTGGAGACCCCCTGTCCGCCCCTCAGAGCCTAGGAGCTGCAGGGACTCGCCGGTTGGAACCAGGTAGGGAGCCTGCTAGCCCCACCAAAACCCACCCCCAGCACCAGCAGGGGTCCCCACCTGCCCCCCACTCCAGCACCAGTAGGGTCCCTGCCCTCCTGCCCGCAGAGCACCTGCAGTCCTCCCCCCATCCCAAGTTTTAATTGGGGGTAATAGTAAAAGTCATGAATAGGTCATGAGACGTGAATTTTTGTTTACTGCCCGTGTCCTGTCTGTAACTTTTATAAAAATCCTGTGACTAAAGCGTAGCCTTAGTGATGCGATATCCCTCAGATTGGCCGGGATGGGCGTGTGCAGTGAGCAGACTTGCTGTGTGGCCGGCTCCTGGCAATACCCATCTTGCAGAAGACCATGAGAGGCTATGGAAAGTTTTTGGGAGTGATCCTCAGCTCCTCAGAGATATCAAGACATCTAACCCCATTGATTCACCTAGAAGTAAGGTGGCAACATACCTCTGAGGAGCTGGGCCTGAGCGATGACCCAGGTCCCTTCACACTGGTTCCCTCCAGCTGGCAGAGAAGCTGACATGGCTGACCACAGAGGGCTGCTCTGGCTCCACCTACTTTCAGTAACTTGTAAGCAGGGATCAAATGTTACAGCCACCAAGAATTGACTGAGGTCTGTCACAGCGTCTCACGCCTTCATGAGGATCAGCACAGCCAGAAGCAGCGTCAGCAGCATAGCTTCTCCCTCTTATTCCCAGGCTTGGCCTTCTCCCTGACTCTGGGGTCACCAAAGCTGGAGAAGAATTAAGCAGACAACGACTCTGTTTAGTGGCAGTTATGGTGGTGACAGGACTTGGCCGTGCTCCCAAATGTTAAAATCCGGGAAATCAGAAGTTAAGAGGAAAAACTTGCACATTCATGTCCACCTCTGTTTTGCCCGCAACTCTCTTGATATAAACCCCAAAGCCGAATTCAATAGGAATCTTCTCCTCACCTCCCTAGGTTTGGACGTGGGCAGAGTGTGCATTCAGGGCTAAAGAACAATAGCACAGCAATCCCTAGGGGAGGACGACTCCTTAGCTGGTGCTGCATTATGGCAACTGTCACTATTCATGATTCACCATCCATGTATCAACCCGCCATCTGTGTTACTGGGAATGGACTGGGTACAGAACATACGCTTCCCTGTCTCACCACTACCATTCACAGCCAGATACTAGCTATTCCCTAACTCAAGGCCCCAAGTTAGTTTGTCCATGGCAGATGCTTGGGCTGGGTCACAGGTGCCCTGACAGCACCAGTTTCCTGGCACTGCACCGGCTGCAGCACCAGGAGCTTCCAACAGCCTGGGAGCAGCCATCCGTACCTCGCTCTTGCCAGCTCGTTCCATTTTCAGTGCCTGCCACCGGCATGTTTTTTTTAAAGGCTCTGTCACCTAAAATACCCCCCAAGGCACTGTATTGCATGAACAATAATACACTCGAATAGCAGGTCCAGTGGCCCAGCTGTGAGACATCCCCACTTCCCATCTGCTGAACCTTTCCCCGTTCCCCCACAAATCGCTATAAGTAGCTGCCTAGAAAAAGGGAGTGCAAGCTGTGGGTGCTAACTGGTCATGGATATACCGACCCACTTGGGGAGCATTGTGGGCAGTCACAGCGGGACCTGGATGGTCCTGAATGGTCTCAGGGAAGGAGTGCCACAAACCAATACCTTACAGACTGCGTCTCAGCAGGGCAAGCGAGGACACCCCAGCTGAGCTGAGTTGCCTCGTGAGACATAGTGGGGTTTCCACAACCTCCATAGGTCATCTGTTCCACTGCTTGACTATCCTCAGAGCTCGAATGTTTCCTTCTAATCCCCAGGATTTATAAGCTGTTTTATGCCTCAAGGCATGAGGGTGTATATCACTCCCAATATCCTGTTAGTTTAAACTCTACTATTATTATATCTATTTCAGAGCAAGAGCCTGAAATGAAACGCAAGCTGGTTTTGTCAAACACCTCTTACTTTAATATCCCTGTGAAACAGGACGCATTTATATGTTCAAACAGCTGCAAAGATGATGCACATGTAAAAAGTGGATCAACACAGGGTACTACCAGGATTGTCTTTACAAGTCCAATAGGTTTGTTCACAGCCATCTTTGTACAAAGTTCAGAACGTTTCCATTGCGAAACTGGTTTAAATCAGTTTAGTACAAAAAGTGAATTGTGCATTAGGTTGTGCAATTTTATCTTACAAAGCAATTACATCTACAGTGCAGTAAATAAAACCAAAGTGAAAGGCCAAAATCCAATAGAGGTAAGAGATTTATGAACATTTGGCTAACGATGCTTGACAAATCTGTGCAAATAATGGCTTCTCTAGATGCAGCATGCAGAGAGTAAAACAAATTCATAATGCATGGAGAATAATGCTTTCTAGAAGGCTCAAACTCAGTTAATTCAAGATAGTAAGACCAGATTCTGTTCTCATTTACAGCAGTGTCAATCTGGAATTGCTCCAATGATTTAATAGGAGTTCTGGATTTCTATCACTGTAACTGAATTAGCATCTGGCTTATGTTGTAAATTCTACTCCCAGTTACTCTTGGTTTAGCCCACTGTATCTGGGGGCAGAAAGCAGAAATTGAGCTGGAATCTTAGAAAACTTTATAAGGATGCATTTTTCTGAAAGTCAGGCTTTTAAGTTGTATTTAATGCCATATTCATCTTCCGCCATAAATCTATCACTCTGATCCATACTAAAATGAAACAAGAGTATTTGTTATTATCTTGTAGCTTGCAGAGTGGATTTGTATGCAAATACCTCTTAATATTACTAGTGTCTTGAAGTGAAGGAAGCAGTTTTTATACACACATTGCTGTTAATATATTTCACCACTGTGCTGCCTATTTTTAACAGAAGGTAATCTTCTGTTGCATAGCTAATAATTCTACTTCCATAAATATAACCCTCTAGGCAAAGGAGTTACAATATCATGGCAGTAGTTTGCAATTTACAAACATGAACAAATGAACCCCCACAATGCCCCAGGCTGTGAGGTAGCTAAGATATCCCAGAGAGTTTTCCAGTTTAATGAAGATTTCAGTCTCATGGGATGAACTGGAGGTGAGGGAAGGGGAAAACAGGAGAGATTTGCGCAGACTGGAACTCTCAGAAAGTGAACCAGCTTTCACAAAAAAAAAAATTATAGTACAACAGAGCTATTTAATGTTGCTTAAAGACCAAATTCAACCCACCTGCCCCCAACATCAAGTCCATCAACTTGAACTGGAGTTGGATCAGGCCCTAAATGACGGACTATTCGGTAGTAAATCAATGGGAAGGGAAGAATTGCATGTTTAGTGTGACAATTATATATATACACACTCAGCTGGCTTAGTAATACTTTCCCTTTGACATAGGTACAGAATAAAAGGAGCTAATGGTATCTAAATAGCTGATATTGCTAGGGAAAAACAGCCATCCATTCCAAATGTCGGAGCTCTCTGCCTGCTCTGAAAGTAGCTCACTAGAGCTTTGGGCTCATGTCCCGCCATCAGTGTATTTATGAAAATGTCCACCAATGGCAGTGGGAATCCTAAAGCTAGAATGATGGCAGAAAATGGCTCTAAGTTGTTCAAGCAATCAGGAGTAAATGAATTGGCACCCCCACTTGAAAGCATCACTGGGAGCAGCGAATATTGATTCAAAATCCAGGGGCAAAAGTCTAGAGTGACATGGGAGAGACAACCGACCTTGAACTTGAAACAGTCATGCTCTCAGAGCTTCCTAGCTGCCCTTCAGATATTAAAGCTAACTGACTACAGCTGTAGTCCTTGATAGGGTACGTCACTTCCTGGCCACCAGCCAAAGTCATTCTCCTGGCCACCAATTTGCTGTTTTGCGGAGCATCCAAATTTCTTTTTGTGGCAACTTACCAGTGGTGATGATCAATTCTCAAGTCAATGAGCCAGCGTATAAATAATTTACCAACCTACTTTATGCGGATTTAGAAATGCTTTAGAAATCAACATTTCCTAACACAGCGTGACAAGCAAGATAGTACATGCGGTACAGCGCCTGCCCATGCTGGTCTGACTGCCTGTTAGAATAAGTCTCAAGTTAGAGGGGGGACTCCAAGATGAGCGGCAATATCAGAGGTTCTTATTGGAGGACACGGGATTCCATGGCTTCAATGTTCTGCAGTACCTGCAGCACCACTTCATAGCAGAACAGGTACTGGTCCTGGACATGTGGAGAAACCAGCATGGAGTCACCCAATTACATTCCATAGACACATTCATAGGACTGCCTGGCTTGGGAGGACGTATGTAACATGAATATAATCTAGGCCTGCATGAAACTTGGGGAGCTCCTCCGTCCCCTCCCCCACTCACTCTCTTGTTTACTATCCTTTCTAGCCTTAAGACCAGTGCTTATTTTCTAATGAAAGAGGTACTGGGGCTCAAGCAATTTTTTTACATTCATAACTGAGGCAGCAAGCCCAGAGGCGCCGGGGCTCTGAACGGCCGGGCCCAGAGGCGCCGGGGCTCTGAACGGCCGGGCCCAGAGGCGCCGGGGCTCTGAACGGCCGGGCCCAGAGGCGCCGGGGCTCTGAACGGCCGGGCCCAGAGGCGCCGGGGCTCTGAACGGACGGGCCCAGAGGCGCCGGGGCTCTGAACGGCCGGGCCCAGAGGCGCCGGGGCTCTGAACGGCCGGGCCCAGAGGCGCCGGGGCTCTGAACGGCCGGGCCCAGAGGCGCCGGGGCTCTGAACGGCCGGGCCCAGAGGTGCCGGGGCTCTGAACGGCCGGGCCCAGAGGTACCCAAGCTCTGAACGGCCGGGCCCAGAGGTGTCAGTACTATGAACTGCTGGGCCCAGAGGTACCGGGGTTATGAAATCCAGGCCCAGAGGTGCCCAGGCTCTGACCTTCCAAGCTCAGCGGTGCCATGGTTATGAAATGCCAAGCCTAGAGGTGGCGGGACTCAGCCCTCGCAAGCCTTGGCACAAATTAAGCACTGCTTATGGCCTCGATTCAGAAGAGCACTTGAGTACATATTTAAGTCTCTTGAACTTCAATGGAAGAGAAGCCTGTGCCTTGCTGAATCAGGGGACATTAAAAAAAGTTATCCTGGTCTCAAGGTGGGGACCTTACCTTGGTTTGAATCATGCCAAATCGCTGATGTCTCAGGTCTCTCACTATCTGCTTGATGTTGAACTGTCAGGAGAAAACGGTGTTATTTCATTGCAGGCCAAGGTATTAAAAAGAACAGGCTTGATGGGGAAGTGTAAGATTGTTCCTTCGCTGCTTAACTATTAATTATTGTCCCTACAGTCAACAGGAATCAGAACTTACTACCATTTCCTTTTGAAACCCGACTTGAGTTGATTTACATCAAGGCGAATTGGTGTCCCTCCACAGATAAGCCCATAGTAATATTTATAATGATTTGGTTTAGATATACTCACAGAAAGACCTTTTTCAATGCAGCCCAGCAAAATATCAATACAAAGCAGAACCCCACTCCTTCCAATCCCAGCGCTGCAGTGGACCGTTATGGGACCCCTCTGGTGATTTTTTCTCATGTAGCGAATGAATATTATGAGATGCTCTATCAGTCTGGGAGTACCGTGATCTGGCCATGTGGTAAACTGCAGGTGTTTTACGAAGCGTCTCTGTCCTGTCTGGAAGAGAGCGATCAATGTGAATTTCATTGTAGGAGTTACTCTTGTAAAGTCAACCAGAAAACTAAGGATTGTGGCTTCCCATGTGGAATAAGCAATAAAGAAAGAGAGGCCCTGCTTTCAAGACAGGTACTGTATTAGGACTAACCATTCTAAGCAATCAGAGATGTTGTGGTGCTTTAATATTTTTAAGTGCTCTGAGATCCTCAGATAGAAGGGGCTATGGAAGTGCTTCAAGTTATAACCAGCCATATTTGAAGCTTTGTAAGAACTTACGTTATGTTTTTAATCATTTTTCTTCCTGCACAACAGACATTTAACATAAATCTGGCTCATAGTCCACAGGTCCTGAGCTAAACATGTTGATAAAGCATACAAACAACTGCCAGATAGGGATCTCTACTTCAGTGTTTTCCATAGTGCCCATCACTGTTAACCGCCATTGTGGGCCTCTTGGGATACCAAAGGAGTGGATGATGGGGATACTGCTTTGGACAAAAGCCTTTCACCAGAACCTTCACCCAGAACTCAAAATGAACCTTATGGGCTTGAAATTTTCCATTAACTTTTGTCCACCCCATGGGATCCCTAGGGCTGACAGTGAAGTGTCCTGGAAAGATCACCCTAACTGGATGTGTGTGTAAACTGGAAGCAGGAAGGACTGGACATCTTGCCCAAGAGCCTGTTCTCATCTAGCAGATTCAGGAATCTCTGAACATTTGAACATCACTAGGGTCCTTCCAAATTCAGGGTTCATTTTGGTCAATTTGATGGACATAGGATTTTAAAAATAATAAATGTCATGATTTCAGCAACTGAAATCTGAAATGTCACGGTGTTGTAACTGTAGGGGTCTCAACCCAAAAAGGAGTTTTGGGGGATTGCAAAGTTATGGGGGGAGGGGGTGTTGCAGTATTGCTACCCTTACTTCTATGCTGCTGCTGATGGTGGTGCTGCCTTCAGCGCTGGGTGGCCTGAGAGCGGCAGCTGCAGGCTGGAAGCCCAGCTTAGAAGGCAGAGCCGCCCTCAGCAGCAGCACAGAAGTAAGGGTGGCACGCTATGATATTGCCAGCCTTACTTCTGTTCTGCTGCTGGTGGGGCGTTGCCTTCAGAGCTGGGCCCTCAGTCAGCAGTCGCCACTCTCAGGCCACCCAGCGCTGAAGGCAGTGCAGACGTATGGGTGGCAACATCACAACTCCCCTAAAATAACCCTGCAACTCCCTTTGGGTTAGGACCTCCAATTTGAGAAACGCTGGTCTCCTCTGTGAAATCTGTATAGGGTAGAGTAAAAGTACACAGAAGACCAGATTTCACAGCAGGAGACCAGATTTCATGGTCCGTAACCCATTTTTCATAGCTGTGAATTTGGTAGGGCCCTAGACATCACATGTGGCTGCTTCTCTGAACTGCCTGCGGATTGCTCATCAGTGCAGCCAAAGAACCTCCCCCACCAGGGGTGAAAGTAGTTGTATTGACTTACCGGTACGGGGCTGGGCTGGGGCTGGCTCGATTCCTGGAAGGGGCAGAGCCCCAGCCCGCCCTGTACCGGTAAGTGCCTCCTCCTCACCCCAGGGTAGCAGTGGCAGTCTGGGGCTCTGGCAGCTATTTAAAAGGCCTGGGGTTCAGCCGCTGCTACCTCCCTGGCCCTTTAAATCGCCGCAAGAGCCCTGCCCTCCCCAGGGCTCCAGCAGGCTCCGGGGACAATTTAAAGGTCCCGGGGTAGTAGCAGTGACTGAAGTCCCTTCCCTGGAACCCTGCTGCTGGAGTCCTGGGGAAGTGGCGGTGGGGCTCCGGCAGTTATTTAAAGGGCCCGGAGCTCCGTCAGCTGCTGGGAGCCCCAGGCCCTTTAAATTGCACCCAGGGAAGCTGATCCATTGCAGTATGCCTCACCGGCTCTGCCCCCACCCCCCAACACACACACACACACACACACACACACACACACACACACACACACACACACACACACACACAGTCATCCTAACTGAGGACACAGATGTATAAATATCCTAATCTGAGCACACATCCTGCAAGTGCCCTCTACACCCACTGCAGTTAAAGGTCTTCAGTCCCTGTCCTGAAAACTGTGGGGTCAGATCCAGTTTCTGCCCAGAGCTAAGGGAAAATCACCCACTCTATGTGCACTCCTATAATTCAGGTTTTGCTAAAGCTGAAAAATAATCAGAAAACCCTACAGAAGAAACTTACTCTACACTGCTCTAAATACTGCCAGAGGGATACTATATGTAGTGTTGAAGTCTCCCTCTTCAGGCATACAATAAAATATATTTAATTTACCTGCTTGTTAATTATTTCAATTATTCGGATGATAAAATTTTCCAAGATCTGGTAGTTGTCCAGCCTCAGATGGAATTCACGGAGGTCTAGAGACACCTGTGGAGGTTCAGGCCAGTATCTGTGACACTTGACTTTTCCATGCTCCACTTCTTTCGTCATCATGGCAATCACATCTGAGTCATTCTCCCAAATCATTTGCCAGAAATCAGCCACAGTGCAAGGCAGAGGCCCTTGTGTTGAAATATAGAAATGTTCCTCTTCTCCCATATGCATTCGGATGTAACTTGCATTAATATAGCCCCTGGTTGCTCCAAGAGGAACCCGTGTCGCATCATCTAGACGGAAAGAAAAAGGCCCTCTGAAGTTTTCCTATTTCAGCTGGAGATCCAAATTCATTTCTCTATCAAGGATCTAAGGGGAGCTTGAACATCAGGCAGTTGAATGTTGTCTCAGTGATATTCATGGTGCATTTGGCTGGCTAAGCAGCACAAATATCCCTGCTAACAGGCAATTCCTACAATCATATTATATGATTCATCTCTTCCTGCTAAGAACTATATTGTTTCTTTAAGGCACGTGTGTCACAATCTGACAAAGCCTTATAACAGGGTCCTACGGTAATAGTCCAAAACACTGCAGCTCACCCTACTGTTACCTGAACCAGTACCATATGATACTGTAAAGTTTCTGTAACACGGGGAACTTTAAAAACTTGTAATATGTCTCCAATATTACAGAACACTGCAATGCAACATGTCCTCCATATTTATCCCATTGTTAGAGATTACAAAGAGGTCTGTGTGTAAATGAAAATGGCATAATGCTCTTTTAATAGTGAACATTCTGCTGTGGCAATCAAATCTGCATTCCAGAAGCCAGCTGATTAGTAGTGAAACTTTTGTGTCTTGCTTGGATTGATCAATGGGGATTTGGGGTCTTCAGGTTGGATCAGAAAATATTTATGTTCTCAGATGCTTTGGAACATAGGAAAGAATTTTAGCCCTTTTCGGGGGGCCTCAATCATGCTAGGACAGAATTCCAGTCAGTTGACTGGCTTTAAAACACAGCCGTTACAGTTACGGTTAAATCTTCCTGTGCAAAATTTAGGAAGAGGTTCTATGGAGACAGAGAAGGGACTAAACCCCCCATTTCACTTCCCACCTCTCCTGCACCCCTGAGAACAATGTCTGAGGAATCTAGACAGCAGCAAATTCATTGACCTTACCCTTGCCCTACTCCCAGAAACCCACTTTAGAGGGAAAGAGAAGGGACCCCTCGTGGAGCTAGGCTCCGTATCACTGAAAGGGTCCAAATCTCCTGCATGAACCCCACCAATTCTACCCTCTGCCCATGTATCAGATTCCACTGTTTCTGGAGCCCCTCACAAGAGAAGGGGCTGGATTGCCTGCTATAATGCAGCTTATGAGCTGTTTTCCTTGGCTCCCTCTCAAGTGTTTTTAAGCCCCTTTAGTGTACTTGCTTACATGGAAGGATATCTCGGTATCTGTTTTTCTCCCGGTTTTCTGGCACGTTCCCAACTCGGCAGCCATCAAGTGGTTTCATGTGTTCTAAAGCCTAGATCAAAGGTAGACAGTCAAGGCACTTCATTTCCTGCCTTCAGAGAGAAGCTGCAGGGTTAGCATTAGGACTCTCCATCCATGTATGTGACCTATGACTAGGAAACTGAGTTTTGTTTGGAATACACTCATTATGCCCTACTCTATATTTTCAGATAACAGAGGCCCAAAAGTAAGGCACTTTCATTTCCCCTCTTCTAAATACTTTGAGAGCCCCAGTGACATTCTTCAGCCCCCATGAGCACTTCCAGGGATTTCCCATGAGATTTCAAACCAAGGTCTGAGCACAAGTCACTGAAGATCCCATGGCATATATGTTAGTGAAGGGTGTGTTCATTCTGGTGTCTCAGCCACACTCCAGCATGGGTGATGAACAAGCTGCTGACCTAAGAAATGCTTGTAATTGCTAGCATAGAGTGGATGTTGCCTTTCCACCCAGCGGTGGCTGCATTTCAGTGATGGGGAAGTGACATTATAGGGCAGCATTCGTCAATCTTTTTGTGCCGCAGCCCCTTTCCCGGTCCCGCCTCCACTGGCGACCCCCAGGGTACGTCTGCCGAAATGCCGCCGAACAGAAAGCTTCCGCTTTCTTTCAGTGGCATTTCCACTGGACAAAAGTAGACCGCGACTTCGGCGGTTTCCTGGGTGGGATCGGCGGTGGCGCCAGGATCTTGCACGCACCCCACTTTGAAGACCACTGTTATAGGGCACAATTCAAAGGTAGGTAGTGTAAGTTACATGATCATAAGTGTTTGTACGTAGGTATAAGATTTAACTTGATATCACAAACACATCAAAGAACAGGAAGGTGTCAGTTAAAGTAGTTGCACTGACACCTTTTTGCACTTTCTTGTTAGTTCCTTTTCCTGTTGCTCGTCTTTTTCGCCCAGGGATGAATTACACCAAATTGTACTCTCCAATACCTACTTACACCCTATTATCGACTTATATGCTACACTAGGGGTTAGCAAACTTCTTTGCACCACAACTCCCTTCTGACAATAAAAATTACTACACAACCCCAGGAAGGGGGACTGAAGCTTGAGCCTGACTGAGCCCCACCGCCCTGGGTTGGGGGCTAAAGCCCAAGAGCTTCAGCCCTGGGCAGGGGCCCGGAACCTGAGCCCTGCCACCCTGGGCCGAAGCCAAAGCCTGAGCCCTGCTGCCTGTCGCTGAAGCCCTTGGACTTCAGCTTCAGCCCCATGCCCCAGCAAGTCAAGCGCCAGCCCTGGTAACCCCATTAAAACAGGATCGTGACTCACTTTGGGGTGAGTTTGAGAAGTTCTCTCAGTTTGAGAACCGCTGTGCTACACACTCTTGAATCTGGCCCACGGTCTGTAAAGCACTTGGTGATTCCTCAGTGTGAAAGGAGCTCTGGACTAGTAAGGGTACCACGGGCCCAGACATCACTCAGACAAAATACAAACTGGTTTTGAATGAAGGATCAGGGACAAAGAATGACCTTAAAAAGTGACTACATCTTGTGTGACCAGACCCACAGGACTCAGCTGACAGCTGCTGTAGGACACTATGGCCAAGAGTGGCCTAGGGCACCCTCCTGCCTGAATCACGACAGATAGGAACTTCAAAGGCTGTTGGGCTTGTGGGATGGTTAGTAAACACTACACACTTCTGTCAAACACCCTTGTATTGGTGGGGTTGTGTTAGTGGATGGCAAGAGCTGCACAGGAAGTAAAAGGAACAAAGGAACATATAAAATAGGAATTACCATGGAGACTAGGGACAATTACCAGATTCTTCAGAGGAAGGTCCAACCTTGTAACAGACAATTATAGAATAACCTGTCCTTAAGGGAAGCTTACGCTTAGCCCCCATCAGTCAATGGTTGGCTTTTGCTCTGAAGCAGGAGAGTTTATACCTTTTATTGTTTTTATCCCAGCTATTGTAACTTCGCATGTTCTTATTATCCACAGATGTGTCTAATCCTCTTTTAAATTCACAGGACTGGAAGGGACCTTGAGAGGTCTTCAGGTCCAGTCCTTTGCACTCATGGCAGGACTAAGTATTATCTAGACCATTCCTGACAATTGTTTGACTAACCTGCTCATAAAAATCTCCGATGAACATCTTCCACAACCTCCCTAGGCAATTTATTCCAGTGTTTAACCACTATGACAGTTAGGAAGTTTTTCCTAATGTTCAACCTAAACCTCCCTTGCTGCAATTTAAGCTCATTGTTGCTTGTCCAATCTTCAGAGGTTAAGAACAATTCTTTCCCCTTCTTTTTGTAACAACCTTTTATGTACTTGAAAACTGTTATCATGTCCTCTCTCAGTCTTCGCTTTTCCAGACTAAACAAACCCAATTTTTAAAATCTTTCCTCACAGGTCATGTCTTCTAGACCAGTGGTCCCCAACCTTTTTGTCACCACGGACCGGTCAACGCGTGACAATTTTACTGCGGCCCGGGGGGGGGGGGGGGCGTGTTGACTGCTGCCGCCGCCTCACCGCTCCCGCCACCGCTCCCGCCGCTGCCCCGCTGCCCCCGCTGCCCCGCTCCCCCCCCCGCTGCCCTCCCCGCTGCCGCCCCCTCCGCTGCTCCCCCCCGCTGCCCCACTGCCGCCCCCCCCCCGCTGCCCCCGCTGCCCCCACCGCCCCCGCTGCTGCCGCCTCACCGCTCCCGCCACGCCACCGCTCCCGCCGCTGCCCCGCGGACCGGTACCAATTGATCCGCAGACCGGTACCGGTCCGCGGCCCGGGGGTTGGGGACCATTGTTCTAGACCTTTAATAATTTTTGTTGCTCTTCTCTGGACTTTCCAATTTATCCACATCTTTCGGTGAAGCTTTCAGCCTCAATGGTTTCCTGTAGCAACGAGTTCCAGAGGTCAATCGTGCATTGTGTAACGAAGTATTTCCTTTGACCAATTTCCAATCGTGCTCTCTGGAAGCACAGTCAGGGATTATTCAGTCTGATGCCCCCGGCACAACAGCATATCAGATCTGAGAGGGCTCTGCTGGAAAGTTAATACACCTAAGGTGCTTCCCAGTGGTGTTGGTTAGAGATGTACAAATCCCTCCCAGCCCAGCCAATAGGGTCTAGGGACATAGAGAAAGTGCCATCAAAGTGACTGAGCCCTCCCCTGCATGGAAAGGGCGGGAGCAGCATGTGGAAGGTCTTCTCCAAGCACACATTATGGGGCATAGTCTAGCCTGGAGTGATTCCCTGACCCAATGGAGTCAGAAAGGACCACCCGCACCCACAGATCTCTCCTCCAGCCAGTGGAAACATGCTAATTCTTGAGGGATTAGATTTTTCACACACAACTCACTTTCCCAGCTATGCCAAACACTTAGGCCTATGAGAGCAAAGCAACACCTCTCACCACAAACTCTTTCAGGATCTCTTGCTCTTCAATCTGCCTCCGAAGGCTCTGGATGAGAGCTCTGAGATGGGACCTCTGATCTACCCCAGTCGGCAATGGTGTAATGTGAGTCAGTTGAGTCAGTTCTTCATCAGAAACAAGTGTTCTGCCTAGGCATCGACAACAAAGAGAGGTTGAGTTTCATTTGTGTAGCGCAATGCGTACACATTGCTGGCTTTGAAACAGAGGGGATTGCTAGTCTTCAGTGCCTTTTGCCACCTACTTTTTGGAAGCAGAATCCAGAAGCGGTTTCTCAACCTCCTTTATGTTTCCAGCTTACAGAAGCATAAGTCAAAACCCTGGATCTGAACACCCTCAAATTTCATGGAAGATGGATTGTGAGCCAAACACTGAAGCTCACGGCCATGGGCAATTGCTAAACACAGCCTAGACTAAATACAGTATTACTGCAAAACTGTATACTTCAATGCCTGCTTACGCTGGTGCAAAAGACTCCACACACATCTTCACTGTAAATCCTCTACTTTCTACAGGTTAGTGCGTCGCTTTCCTGGTGCTAGGAATAATCACTGTACGTTAACTTTTTCCCCCAAGTCAGGAAACATATCATGTTCTGTTTTTACCTTTCCCTCCCACTCAAGCCCAGGATTTACAATTTTTCAGCATGGTGGCTGCACCAAAGCAAAGATGAATTTTTATTGATTGTAGCCCTACCTGAGGTAGGAACTGTGATCTACTGAGTACATGGGTAAATGATTAAGAAACCTGCAGAATATCAAATATTCTTACATGAAACACTGCTACGTCACTCACATTTGATCTATCTGAACTCTCGTGAGACAATACAGTGGCTCTGTGTTCAGATCGCTGGTGGCACAGGAACCAGAGATGCTAGGCTGAGTTACTCTGTAGTGCTAACAGCAAATGGAGATTCCTCGTTAGCTCAAGTTATAAGGGTCTGTAATGTTAGAGCAGGACAATCTAAGCTCTATTCCTGCAGTTGCCATGAATTTCCAGTTATCCACAGCATGCAGCATAATGATGAAAGTTGTATTCCAAAAAGCCACAGGTGGGATAGATAGAAAGAGCCTCAACTGGTGTCCTATTATTATTTATGTTAGTGTGCCACCTGGGGGGCCTACTTACAGGCCAATAGTGTTAGGTGTTGTACAAACGCAGAACACACAGTCCCAGAATGGGCCTAATTCTGTTGAGCTCATTAAAGCTATACTGGGGATCTGGGCCAATATGTTAAAGAAAAGAGAGAGCCTTTCACACATTTACCTCTGGATAGAACGCAAATCCTTCGGGCCACATCATCTTCCTCACTCATCCAGCTGTCAGTCTCAGACTCCAGACTATCTGCTCTAAGGCTGTTTCCACACCTGGAGTATCTCTGTGCTCTGTAAAGCAACGTTCCGTTAACATTCTAGCTGGGAGTGGGAGCCACCACTACAATGAAGGCTGCATAAGCGTTTGAGTTCTAAGCTCCTTTTTAAACCACTCAGCACTTCATGAACTTTCCGTTTTCAGACACTGGCATGAGTTGTGGATGTCAGAAGTCCCCCCCACAACAAAGGCTCCCTTTGTCTGTAGCAGTGCCTGTAAATACAGCAGCTAACAGTATCCGCTGTTAACTTAATGGAGCTTAATTTTAAAAGGCTGAGGAGACCTTTTATGTAAATCCAAACAACTCTTTCACAACAGTTTAAGCGTGGTAAAGTTATGAGCAACTGAAAATAGGGTCTTATAATAGAAGAAATGTTAACCTACCTTAGCTAATAGGCAGAGCTGGTAGGGCCTCCTAAAATAAATATTCCCCCAGAATGTTTTACAGCATGGAAAAGAGATAGCCCTGAATCGAAAGTCCTAATCCAAACACCACTTAATTTTGGAAAGTCTGGATCGGAATCCGAACTTGGAGGCTACTTTTAACTTTTTGGGCCAAACCAAACCCCAAGATCTAAATCACACTAAACTTTGGGAGTTTGGATCCAGATCCAAACTTTTAGCTGGGATCCACTGTCAGTGTAAATGGTGTATTTTCTGTAAGTTGAAGTCTTTAAATCATTCTGTGAGGACTTCAGTAACTCAGCCAAAGGTTATGAGTCTATTTCAGGAGTGTGTGAGGGTCTGTGGCCTGCAGTGTGCAGGTGGTCAGACTAGATGATCATGATGGTCCCTTCTGGCCTTAAAGTCTATGAGTCTATTATAAAACTAAACATAAGAAACATTAGTTCATCTTAAACTGCAACAGTCCACAATGAAATGGCACTCGCAGGCCACAACAGGGTCACATTCTCACCTCTTAACTAAACAAAGACACAGATACAAATATTTGTCTTCTTTATCATAGTTGTTAATTTCACAAGGGAAAAAACAATTCCTGTGTCTTTAAGTGCAAGTAAATCACACACAATTTCTTCCTCTGCTTGTATGAGGGATGGGCCCCCTAGTGATCTTGTGGAAAACACAACCCACCAAACTTTCTACCAAAATTGCAGCAACATACTTCTGAGGGTTATGAAAACGGCTGAATAACATTTTCTTTTCCAGTTCATGTCCATGTGTGTCTGCTGGAAAGTGGAGCCAAATATTTATTCAACAATTTGAACTCCTTTTCTTGTTTGTGAACTATCCCCAAAGAGGCTTTGATCTTTATGGTTTTGTTTGTCATTTGATGAATGACTTATACAAATGTATTTCAGTCAACAGGCTGCTCAGTTGAACTCATTCATTATTCATGCTGTGAGATGGCTGATCTCTATCATGGGGGACTGTTTCTGATCACAGATTCGATGACTTCTGAGGTAGAGCCAAGCAGAACCAGGGACACCCAGCAATGTCAATGGAAAATCAGACACCTGGTGCTGCACAGACGATATAAATCTTAACACATTTTTTGGTAAGAGTACAATATGACTTGATGTCCTTGTCTAAAATTCCCCCTCCCGTCACTTCTGGGGTGGGGGGCTTGTTGGCGTCCCCATTCCAGAGGTAGCTGCATTTCAATAGTGCTGAATAAATGTAGCTTGGGACTCACTATGGGATGGATGGTGCTGTATAAATCTATGATATTAGGATTGCCCAAAGAAATAGAAGAACAAAGTGGCCATGCTGTACATTGTCGTGAATTTTTATGTGCTGGAAAGACTGACCTCTCTGTATTTGCCTCATATTCCTGTTCAGTTGATTGACTTTGCAGGGGTGAACTGCATTTACTTTCTGAATCCTGTGGAAACAAAATAAAACCATAATGAAAGATCAATCAGAGGAAGCATCGAGAATATTGTTAATTTCATCGATAAATTTACTTCTCATCTGACAAAAACAAGTTAAAGCCAGAATGCAGGACCTACTCAGCATAAAATGTCTCTTCAGCTGTATTTGCAACTCCACAACAATCCAGACATCTCTGTACAAGTGCACATCCTAGCATGCATCATTGAGATCTGGAGGGATCCATATTAATTATTCCTCTCTGCTCTCACAATGAGTACAATGACTTACAGGATTTACGATCCACACCATGCTCTCTATCTCCCATGTATTGTATTGACTGGCAGCAGGAAGCACCGTTGGATGAGCATGAACTACTGCAATAACTTGCTTTTTATCCCAGGCACAACAACGCCAGCTGTTAGTGGCATAGTGCAGCTGGTCTATGGAAGGAACACTTGACTGGTAGAGAAAGCAGACACTTGATTGCCCTCCAGATGGAGGAGAGAGTGTGTGTTTCGGTGGTTGATTGCATAGTTCCAGAGTGATAATTGGATTCTGCATTTAGATTATGATACAGAACATCTGCCTTTATCATATGCAAGTTGCTTCTTCTCAACTGTGACGTTTGAAAGATATTTACTTAGATTTCAGCTCAGGATAGATTTACTCTCATTCTTTCCCTAAACTGTTGAATCCCCAAAAGTCTCTACAAAATTCACCATTTCTGTCTTATTGCCATATATTCAGGTTTACTTTCCCCCATCAGAAATGCAAAAGCAGCATGAATTCAGTAATCCAATTTCTATACCTACTGACCAAATTGAGTGGAGAAAACCATGGGGATTTTTGTTGGTCTCTTAGCAGAGAAAAGATATTTTGCTTTGCGCCTTTGTTCATCCATTTTTCTCATTGCTTTGTCAGTTTTGAAAGCTACCCATTGGGAGAAAATGGCAGCAGTGGTTTTGAAAGTAAAGCATATACACTACCTGCTTGAAGGAGATTGGGCTCAAGAGATGCTGAAAATAACCAAGAATAAGACATGAGTTTTAGGTTCCCATTCAGCAAAGAACTTAAACATGGGTTGAATGCCAAGCATGTGCTTTTCTGAAAAGGGAGGGACTTAACCATGTGCTTAAAATTAAACAAGAATTTTAATATATTGCTAATTGAGGATTTTATTTTATTTTGGGGACATACTGATTTGCTAGATCATGCACACAGCATAGGGGTGATTATGTATTTTAGTGATCTTGGACAGTTAAGTTCCAATCTCCATTCTAATCCCTTGCTCCAAACTTTGTCAAACAAATTCTTCCCACTCTGAAATTTTCTCAGCTTGATTCAACTCAAAGATGCCATTTTTGTTCTGTTTTAAATATGAGTACAATTGGTTGAGCCATTTTGTTTTATCATTTGTGCATGGAAAGAGTTTACATTTTGGTCATATTTTTTATCAGCAATTTTACAGCTGTATAACTAAAATATGGCCAAAGCTACAAAACTTGGCATATTTGGTAGACCTTGCTGAGGCTTAGATCCCAAACTAAGTTTGAGGAAGTTAAGTTTAGTTGTTTCAAAGGCAGCAATTGGAGGTCAGTAAGGTGCAACTTTTTAATCTGTATTTCATTTTAAAATGACGTTAAAAGAATTTAAAAGTTGCAAAGTCAAACATTCAGAAGTTAGGAAATGCCAGAATAAAGGTTGCCTGTGCAATCTGAATTCAGCCCCCTTGTTTGTTTGCGTTTGGAGTCAGTCTTTAATTAAAGGATCATATATTATGTTATTTCCATATGACCCCACCTCAATTCGGAGCTACCAGCTCTACCTATAACAGCACATTCCCTTCAGCATGCTTTATTGCTTAATTAGAATATGATCCTCCCCAGCGGGGTGGCCCATTAACTGATTTCTCTTCATTTCCTGAAACCCATGCCACTGAGACACATATAAACAGGTCACCAGGTAACGTCTAGAAATCCCACTCAGGCTTCACCTTGCTGCACATCTGGCTGGATTCCTCTTCTCCTCCTTTGAAAGTGAATGCGTGCTCAGCTTCTAGGCTTCCCTCACTACCTTGTTCATCTGAACACAAGAGAGTGAGAACAAAGAAAAAGGTCTTTAGAATCTGAGGCAAGCTCCTTCTCTTCTGTGCAGTGTGACACCAGCAGCTGGGCCATGGGCATGGAAAGCCCATCAGCAGAGACCTACAGAAGCAGAGACTAGATGTAACCCCCGCAGGCTCTGGACAAGTGAACTTCTGGCTCTTCCACATATAGGGTGCAGTCCTACTTGCACTGAAGTCAATGGGAGTTTTGCCAGGGACTTTGTGTGAGCAGAATTTCCCCCAGGCTTTATATTTGGTAGCTCTTTCCCACCTGTCCCACTTATCCCTACTCCCACACTGGAGACGAGAGGGGAACAGGTCCCCTCTTCCTCTCAGGCTAGCACCTAATGCAGCTTCTGAGCCCTGTGGAGAAGAGATTTTTAATGTGACTTGTGGGCCGGGCTCGTGCCGTCAGCCTGACGCTGAGAAGGACTGGAAGGGGGAGGGGGGCACGTAAACCAGCCACTTCCTAAATCTGACTCCAATTCACAGGGGTCACCTGGGGGCCATGTCCCTCATGACCAGCCTAGCCTGATGGACCCCCGTCCCCATCCGTCCCGCCTCATTCTTCAACTGCCGCCAACTGTCACACCCTCCGGTAGAACCTTCTCCTTTGATCTCTGTGACATCGCTGGCTGGTACCCCCAGCTCCCAGCCAGGGCGAGAAACCTCCCCCTACACGGCACACCGGCAGTACAGTTTGGGCAGCATTAAGGGAAGGATGGGCCAGCGCTTAGAGTGCAAGCAAGGCTCTCAGGAGACCTAAGTACGATTCCTTGCTCTACCTCAGCCTTCCTATATGACCTTGGTCTTGTCACTGTCTCGCTATGCCTCAGTTCTCCACACTGCCCTACCTGAGCGTGGTGTTGAGAGGTTAAATACACTGAAGATGCTCAGATACCATGGTGACAGAAGCCACGGATAGACTCAAGGAATTAATGGCCATCCAGAGCCAATGGAATGTGGAGATGTCAGAATGAGAAGACTGAGCACAGACATGGTTAACACAAGGGTGATGAGCGAGGGAATAAAGGCCCATGTTGATGAGGATAGCAGTGAAGAAAAGGAAAACTGCCTCCCTCCTTCTGCATAGCAAGATAAAACTGCATCAAGATCCAGGAACTGGGAAATGCTTGCAAGGCTTTCTAGAAAACTGCAGCAACACAAAGTCCCTATCGCATTGGCTCAACCTAAAAGCACCAGTCCCTTGACCCCTGCAGTCATCCACTCCTACCTTCTTTGATGTGCAAGCCAAGAAATGGCCCCCCAAATCAATCCATAGCTCATATCCCACAAATCCTGGGACCTCAAACGGCTTATGGGATATCTAGGGCTATTTTCTGACCGTTTATTGGATCGTGGACCAACAAAGCTTGAGAACCACTGGCTCAGTGATGCCAATTAGATGTTAAATGGCCAGCTATATATGTAAATTATCACAACTTAGTATACAATCAGTGTGTGCAAATTCTACAAGCCATGCTCTCTAGAGCAGCAAAATATTTGTGTATATATATGTAAGCAAGAATTAGGGCCAATCTAACATTCAGGGACTGATTCTTACCCCCATTACCCCTCTCTGCACCATCTGCTGGCTGGCTTAATCAGCTGTCTGGCATTCTCTGGGGCAAGGAAGATTTTGGGTGGTGGACAACAGACACTATGGCTCTACTCCGGCCCCACTGGTAGCCCCTGGCACAGGGAACGTGGCAAGAATGTCTCTGTACTCCAGTTCTGGGAATAGCCCTCTGGGAACAGAAGAAACCAGGGCTAAGTTGGTGCATCCCTGAAGTTGCTATAACTTTGCCCCCAGCCATCCCCAGAATGAGGCTTAAAGCTACCTTTGCCTGTTCTCTGGGGTCCTGTGCCAAGCACTGCTTGGTCAGAGCAGTGAATCAAGGGCAGTGGGCCCAATTTTACTCTCACTTACAGAGGTGTAAAGCAGGAGTGACTCCTTTGAAGTCAATGGAGCTATACTGGTGTAGCCGAGAGGAGAGTCAAGCCATTGCACACCAACTGCCCTCTTTGAGCCTGCAAAGGGTGGATTGCGCTAATGCTTACCAGACTGGGCTGCTGTGCTCTGGAGGGAAGAGGTATCGCACTGGCTGCCTGAATACGCCCAATGCAATGCCACGCTTCGGCAGACAGTGAGCTGAACAGTGCCTTGAGCCTTGCGTAAGAGGTCGATCACAGTATTGCGTGTCAAACCAGACACCAAATCTCTGTTCACCTGGAAAGCACAGAAAGACAAATGCCTTCACAGCCCCGGAGCAGAAGAGTTTCATATCGCACACTGGCACGGAGCACGTGTGCACACCTCCCCACATAGCTCAAATGGCTCTGATTGTCCGCATCCCCTTTACTGTTAATAACTCAGTAGACCCTCTCTCCTAGGTAAGCCTGTGTACAGAGCAGTACCACTAGACAGCCACCCCTCCAGGAAATGATACTTTTTCAGTTTTCCATGTCTCGCCCCTTTATCCAGTGAAAAGAGAGAGAAAGGGAGCTGTGGGAATGAAACAGGAACAAGAACAAATTTGGGGATTTGGGTTTTTTTCAGCTTTTTGTTTAAAATAAGGATAAATGTGGGAAAGAAAAACAAAACAAATTCTGCAAATGTTCGGTCTGGAGCAAGAGGCCATTTTCTACTGGAAGCGTGTGACCAGCTCTTCAGTGACCCACCCCCTGTGCTCCCTGGGGTGCCCTCCTGCATCCTTCCCAACGTTTCTGGCAGCCATCCCAGCCCACACAGGAGTCCCCCTCATCTTTGACTCCTCTGTCCTCCAGATTGCTCCTTCTGTGAAATCCTCACCCTCTCCTCCCTCCTCCCCACACATGCCATCCCCAGCGCTCTCCCCACCCTCAAACCTGGCACTAATGAGGGTGGGAGGAGAAACCACAGCTCCTGCCAGTGTTGCCCCTCCTGGCTTGGCAAGACTCCGACTCTGCAGTTACTCAGCCAAACTTGGGATGTGGGGGGGAGAGGGGAAGAGGCCAAGGCAGGCAGGGAGCCCCAGCAGGGGACAGAGTGACTCCTACAGGCAGCAGGCTGCACTGCAGCTGCCTCCCACCTGCCTGAGCCCAGGGACATGACGTGCCACAGAGCAGCTTCAGACCTTCCTCTTCACCTCACTCCACTGCCTGCCTCCTCTCTCCCTCCACCCCCACCCTGGCGCTTTCCCCGCAGCTAGCTAGAAGTTAGAGAGGACACCAATACCACGGCTGCCTCATGGGCTGGAAATTGTAGAGGGCAATGTATTCCCCCTTCCCCCACAATCCTGCCCATGCCCATCACCCTGGTATCCAGGTCTCTGTCAGCCTGGCTGTTTAATTAGCCATTATCATTACAATGGCTGGCGTGTGCAGACTCTGCAGAGAGTTGCTCAGCATTTCAGTCTCAGGTTTTGCTATCTCAAGCTAACTCACTACAGGGAGGCCAGCTGATCTGAGTCATGTCAGAAGCAGGCCGACCCTTTTCTAGAAACTAGCGGCCTAATGCAGACAGTAGCACAGATATGCCCCCTCTGCAGTAACTGATGCCCGCCTTTACGGGAAGCGCTATGCTCAGGAGTAGGGATCTGCAGGGTTTTGTAAAGTAGGAAGCTCCACTGCAGCTGGGCTAGCACCCCCCTTCCTCCCCGCACACACTCCTGCCCCCGAGAGACTTCCCAAACTTTTGACATTTGCCCAGGTAGGTGCCAAGTCATGGGAACCCCCAGTTATGATCTGATTACAGTGATCATGTTCAGTATTTGGTTATGACACAAACTCTCCCTGAACTTCCCGGGCAAATCTAGACCAAAGCAGTGAAGCCAAAATTTACCTTTAGTAAGATGTCACCCACTTGAAGCCTCCCATCGAGATCAGCGATGCTTCCCGGGCTGATGGCTTTAATTAGGATAGCCCGGCCATTTCTCCCACCTACCAGCGCAAATCCCAGGCTCCCATTGGCTGTTTTCTCCAATTCAATCTTAATGATACAGTCCTGCAATACAGAAGGGCCCTGTTCAAACTGGAGCTAAGTCAGGAGCCAAATGAACTGACAGTGATTGTGACTGGAAATTCCTAATCTGCCCTTCACCCTACAGGATACCAATGCGCTTTACAATCTTCACTCATTGATGGTATAAATCATAGGGCAAGCTCTTCTCTTGCATAGACACTGAAAGGGACTTAAATGGCAGCTGCACACATGTGCCAAAGAGATGGTATGATAGATATTTCCATTCAAAATAAACTTATGAAAACAATAAAAGTGTCTTAAGGGGAAAGGCCACCCACATAAACCTTAAAAGCAAGAAAATGTCTAGTTCAGGTGTCCTCCTTTAACAGGTCAAATATCACTGGTGGGTAAGTCACATATACCTCCAACATGTACAGTAACACAATACACAGCCTCTCCACTGGACTATAATGCAAAACCTTAGCCTCAGCAACACCACTATTCTTGTCTGTTAGGCATTTGTGCACCAATAGATAGTCTGATGAGTTACTTTCACAGGCAGAAGTTTGAGGTCAGAGTTAAGGTTTTGGTAGACAAACTTATATCTAGTGTAATGTCCTGGAAATCTTTAAATTTTGTTCCTGAAAAATGTGTAGAGTACACTGATAATGAGGCACATTCTCTAACACTTGTGACAATCAGTTCCACTCCAAAAGACAAAGAATTGCTCTTCAGAAATATTTTAATGGATAGCAGAAGATGATGATGCAGGAAATGAGACTGAGATGGTGTAGGAGAATCCAGTGATTGGGGGAGGGTAACTTCATCAGAAGTAGGGAAGTCATTCCAATTTCCCCTTGAGTTTGCTGGTTGAATTTTAACAAGAGGCCCTCAGAAGCCCCCTCCCACAAACCACCAGCTGCATAACACTAGCTAATATATTGCCATAAAAATTCCACCCTAAAATGGGCAATTTTAATTCCAAACCATTTTGCAGCCCTGATATTCTTGCAGAAATGAGTATCTGCAGTGAGACATGGGAAATGTTGTCCATTCAGTGGGAAGACTCATTTTCCTGCGAATACACATTTCTAATCTGGAAATTCAAAATTTCAAATACGTCACCTCTTCTGCTGGCAAGTCAGACTATATTTTTAAGGTAAAGCTATTTTGGACAAAAAAAAATTGTAAATTTTCACAGGTTTATCACACACTGGACCAGTTCAACAGTGTTATACTGACATGCAGAAATCTCAGGTTCCAAGAAGTTCTGGGGACTCTCACACTGCGAAGGTGTTTCACGGTGTTACATTCATTTCCACCAACTCCCCAGCTGTACCATTAGATCTCTAGCATCTGTGCCGTTTTCCTTCTCCGTTTGGGCTCGATCCTGTGAGGAGCTGGAAACGCTAAACTCCTTGTGAGCGCTCCCAAGACGGCACCGTGTATGATCAGGGTTTTTTATACTACAAAGCTATGCGATATTACACATAGAAAAATAGCCGTAGAAGGACCCAGTCCTGTGAGTAGCTCAGCACCTTCAAGCCAGAGATCACTCTGCACCTCACAAGCTCTGGCCCTCATGGAATATGTGTACACTTGCAATGGAACAGAATATAAAGCAAATACACTCAGCGTCACTGTAGAAAATCCCACTACCGAAACCTGTATCGAGATCCTTCTGCTCGGCAGGCCGCTTTGCACTTGATGAAACGATGACTTACCTCATAATCTGCTGAGTCAGGTGTGCTTTGCTCAACCCCACCACTTTCTTCCTCCGAGTGCTTTGCTGTGAGAAAGCAGGATGGGTTCTTACAAAGCTGCATTAGTGGTTCACTTTACAGTGTATCACTGGACATCACACTACTATTAGACATAAGGCAAGTTATTTTTGTATTCACAAGCAAAAGACCACCACCAAAAACACACTCTGCACTTACACGGTTTTCTTGTTCAGTTCCACTTCTTGAGCTGTTAACCGAACTCTGTGCCTATCCCCTACTGTCCTTTTACCTCCCACATAGCAGTTTCCCAAGCAACCCTTAAAGCTGCACGTCACAGGGTCAGAAACATCAGCTGGAAAACTGATAATGTATAACTATGTTCTCTGATACTCCAGGGGAGGTCGTTTTGCTTACTAATAATTAATCTTTTCCATTCACAGCCAGAAGCACCTGCAGATTTTCTTTTTCTTTAAAAGAGATGGCATGAAACATTACAAAGACAGATTGAGAAATGCAAAGTAATTTCCTTACTATGTTGACGGGGTAGATGTTGTTCTTGGAGACTCACGTTTTCACTGGAGAGAGATACTTCGACTTCGTCTGGCTCAGCAGATGGCTCTAAAAAACAAGCAGGCAGATTTGCTCTAGCTGATAGGCACCCTGCTAAATTTAATGTATGTGAGAGAGTGCGGACGAGGCTTTAGATTAGGCAACTAGGTGCTAGGACTCCTGCATTCTAATCTTAGCTCCAGTACTGACTCACTGTATGACCCTGGATGAGATACATGGGGTATGTCTATAAGGCAATGAAAAACCCGTGGCTGGCCTGTTCCAACCAACTCGGGCTTGCATGGGGTTTGGGCTGCAGGACTGTTTTCATTGCAGTATAGACTTCCAGGCTCAGGCTGGAACTTGGGCTCTAGGACCCTGCGAGGTGGGAGGGTCCTCATTTGCACAATGGTATAATTAATACTTGCATAACTCATGAGTATGTCATGCTGTTTAATCACCATAATTAATGTTTTTAAAATGCTGACAACAAGCACAGGGCAGACTTAACGTTATCTTTGGTGAGCGCGGTCAAGTTGGGTCAATTTGCTAAGGGAATGAATAGTATGTTTCTGAGTGTAGATGTGAAAAGGCAATGTATGTAGATATATAGCTTTACAGTAAACTATATTTCAGGGGTGGGCAAACTACAGCCCGCAGGCCACATCTGGCCCACAGGACCGTCCTGCCCGGCCCCTGAGCTCCTGGACAGGGAAGCTTCTCACAGACCTTTCCCTGCTGTTCCCCAGCAGCCACGCTGCCATGCAAGCAGCGCTCTGGGGGGTGGGGCTGCATGCTCCAGTGGGGCAGCCTGTCTATCTCCGGCTGCACTGCGCGGCTGCCAGACATGTCGCTCTGAGCGGCATGGTAAGGGGACAGGGAGGCGGGGGGAGTTAGATAAGGGGCAGGGAGAAGTCAGGGGACAGGAAGTATGGGGTGGTTGGATGAGGCAGAGGTTCTGGGGGGCAATCAGGGGATGGGGAACAGGGGGGTTGGATAGGCATGGGAGTCCCAGGGATCTGTCGGGGCAGGGGTGTGGATAGGGCATGTGGTAGTCTGAGGACAGGGAGCGGGGGGCTGGATAAGGGGTGGGGTCCTGGGGGGGCAGTTAGGGTGGAGTGTCTCGGGAGGGGGCGGTCAGGGGACAAGGAGCCGGGGGGTTGGATGGGATGGTGGTTCTGAGGAGGGCAGTCAGAGCATGGGAAGTGGGAAGGGGTTGGGGCAGGCTGTTTTGGGAGGCACAGCCTTCCCTACCCAACCCTCCATACAATTTTGCAACCCTGATGTCACCCATGGGCCAAAAAGTTTGCCCGCCCATGCTATATTTCCTAAAAAAAAAACTAACAAGGAGTTCTTGTGGCACCTTAGAGACTAAGAATCAGAGAGGTAGGTGTGTTAGTCTGGATCTGCAGAAGCGACAAAGAGTTCTGTGGCATTTTAAAGACTAACAAAAGTATTGAAGCATAAGCTTTCGTGGGCTAATACCCACTTTGTCGAATGCATCCTGGACTGGTCTGTGTATTTATACCTGCCTGCTGTACTTTCCACTCCATGCATCTGACAAAGTGAGTATTAGCCCACAAAAGCTTATGCTTCAATACTTTTGTTTGTCTTTAAGGTGCCACAGGACTCTTTGTCATTTTTTAGGGCTGGTCTTCACTGGGTGGGGGGCGGGGGGAGTCGACTGAAGATGTGCAACTTCAGCGACATTAATAACGTAGCTGAAATTGGCGCATCTTCAGCTGACTTACCTGCAGTCCTCATGGCGGCGGTGGTCAGCAGCACACTCCCCCGTCGACTCCAGCCTGCGCCTTGCGACAAGCTGGAGTTACAGGAGTTGACAGGGGTGTTGCAGGCGATCGATTTCTCGTGTCTTAATGAGACATGAGAAATCGATCGCTAAAAGTGCGATTGCTACCCGCAGATCCGGCGGATAGTGAAGACCTACCCTTAGAGACTAAAGAATTTATTTGAGCATAAGCTTTCATAGGCTAAGACCCACTTCATTAGATGCATGGAGTGGAAAATACAGCAGGTAGGTATAAATACACAGGCCAGTCCTTGCTTACAGACAGCCCCCCAACCTGAAGCAAATACTCACCAGCAACTACACACCACACAACAAAAACACTAACCCAGAACCAATCCCTTCAACAAACCCGTTCCCAACTCTGTCTGCATATCTACTGAAGGGACACCATCATAGGCCCTAGCCACATCAGCCACACCATCAGGGGCTCTCGTTCATCTGCACACCTACCAATATGATATATGCCATCATGTGCCAGCAATGCCCCCCTGCCATGTACAATGGCCAAATTGGACAATCTCTAAGCAAAAGAATATATAGCGAGAGAATATAAAATTTATAAATGAAGAAGAAATAGCTGGCATGGATTTGTCAAGAACAAATCATGCCAAGTGAATCTAACTTCTTTCTTTGACAGGGTTACAGGCCAAGTGGATGGGGGGAAAGTGTAGAGATGCTATATCTTGGTTTTAGTAAGGCTTTTGACGGAGTCCCTTTTGACAGTATCATAAGCAAACTAGGGACATGTGGTCTAGAAGAAATTACTATAAGGTGGGTGCAAAATTGGCTAAAAAACCATATCAGAAAGCAATGGTTTCCTGTCAAACCAGGAGTGTGTAGATAGAGAGGTTCCACAGGGGTCTATTTTGTGTCCGGTACTTTTCAATAGTTTCATTAATGACTTGGATAATGGAGTGGAGAGTCCGCTTTTAAAGTCCACAGATGACACTAAGATGGTAGTGGCTGCAAACACTTTGCAGGACAGGTTTAGAATTTAAAACCACCTTCAGACACTGAAGAATTGGTCTGAAATCAACAAGATGCAAATCAGTAAAGAAAAGCGCAAAGTACTGACCTTATGAAGGAAAAATCAAATGCACAATTACAAAATGGGGAATAACCAGGTAGGTGGCAGTACTGCTGAAAAGAATCTTAGGGATATAGTGGATCAAAAATTGAATATGAATCAACAGTGTCATTCGGCTGCAAAAAGTGCTGATATAATTCAGGGTTTATTAACACGAGTGTTGTATGCAAGACACAGGAGTTAATTGTCCCACTCTGCTTGGCACTGGTGAGGCCTCAGCTGGAGTCCAGTTCTGGGTGCCACATTTGAGGAAAGATGAGGACAAATTGGAGAGCGTCCAGAGAGAAGCAACAAAGATAATAAAAGGTTCAGAAAATCTGATTCACTTGGAAAGGTTAAAAAACTGTCATGTTTAGTCTTGAGAAAAGATGATTGAAGGGGGACTTGATAACAATCTTCAAATATGTTAAGTGCTATTCTAAAGAGGATGGTGAACAATTGTTCTCCATGTCCACTAAAGTTAGGACAAGAAGTAATGGGCTTAATCTTCAGCAAAGCAGATTTAGATTAGATATTAGGAAAAACTTTCTAACTCTAAGGGCAGTTAAGCTCTGGAGCAGGCTTCCAAGGGAGGTTGTGGAATCCCCATCACTGGAAGTTTCTAAGAACAGGTTGGACAAACACCTGTCAGGGATGGTCTAGGTACTTGGTGTAGTTGGTCTTGCCTCAGTTCAGGGGACTGGACATGATAATCTCTTGAGGTCCCCTCCAGTTCTTCATTTCTATGAGTCTATGGTTCCCACATTCAGACCTGTATTGTGAACCCAAAAATAAAAATATAACTAGCATGACTTACTATTCTGCTGCTCTGTGGGAACCACTGGATTGCCATTTCTGCCAAAAAAGCAAAAAAAAAAAAAACAAAAGGAAATGTTCTGGATGCTAAGAATGCCAGACTTTGCAATGCAAGTATGAATATTATATATTTAAAAGGCATATAGATTAGTGATATTTTTACATGTGTACTTAAATTATTATGTTATTTTTAAGTTATTTTAAATAAAAACTTACCTTTAATGAATGTATAGATTCTTATTCCATATTTACCCAACAGCAATACTCCTTAATCATATATGTCTGAGAAAGAAAGCACTGCTATATACTGTCTGTCCCAATGTGGGACTCAGCGACAGTGCATTTGGTTGAATCCAACCTCAGTTCCCCATCTGTAACATGTGGATAATAACCCTTCATTTCATTTACCCTTTGTTTGGCTTGCCCATTTACAATGAAGGCTCTTAAGTAAGGGGGTGTCTCTACCTATGTGCATCTGCATCTCAGTTAGGGCCTTTAAGCGGTACTACAATACAAATAGTGGATAATACATTATTCACGCTTCATGGGAATCCTATTGGACATACTGCAACAAACTCACTAGTTAGCTCTTTAAGCAAGGTCATTCTTTTTGGTCTGTTTACATATTTTTTTCCACCTGATAGCTCTAGGAGTTGTTTCGGGGTGTCATCCCATAGCCTGTGTGACACACTTCATTGAATCAGGGACCAAAATAAATTCAAAGAGCAGTCAAGACCTGATGAGAGATGCTACAGCAGGAGTCAGCAACCTTTCAGAAGTTGTGTGCTGAGTCTTCATTTATTCGCTCTAAGTTAAGGTTTTGCATACCAGTGATACATTTTAACATTTTTAGAAGGTCTCTTTCTTAAGTCTATATAATATAGAACTAAACTATTGTTGCATATAAAGTAAATAAGGTTTTTAAAATGTTTAAGAAGTTTCATTTAAAATTAAATTAAAATGCAGAGCCCCCCAGACCAGTGGCCAGGACCTAAGTAGTGAGAGTGCCACTGAAAATCAGCTCACGCGTGCCATAGGTTGCCTACCCCTGTCCTAGAGGGTCATTCCACCAGCTAGCAGTTTCTCCATCATGCTCTCTTTGCTACCAGGATTGGGAGCTGGGTGGCACAAAGCCAGCTATGCCATCTTTTAGCAAAGGGGAGATTTTAGCAAAGTGGAGCTCTCCCCATGCCAAGGGATTCTGGGTCCCATGCCAGTCCTTAAGGGCTAACGCAGAGGCCAGGATCTGATCCAGTGTCCAATAGCATGCCTATCTGTCTTCCATCATGACTGCCCACTAAATCAACAAATTATCTCTGATGCCATAATCCCACCAGACATCAAGGAGCTGCACTGTTCACAGAGCGGCGGAAAAGGGGAGAGAAAGAGATGGAGCGCTCCACCGTGCACTAATCCGTGGAAGTCTCAAAGCATCACAGAGTCAGACATACCTTGTGGCCCTGATGCAGACATTGTGGCTGGCAGCCTCACACACTCGCACTGCATCGTCCAGGCTGAGGCCCTCCGTCCATAGCCCGCAGATGTAGACAATCTGATCCCGTGGCTGCAGACTGCCATCTATACTGGCGGGAGAGCCTGGCACGATCTCAAGCACGTAGATACCCTGCAATTTGCTCCCGGCTCCTCCTGTTAACTTCAGGCCTGGAAGGATACCGATAAGTGTATTGTGTCACAGTGGTTTCTGAAGGTTCCACAGCGCAAGACTAGGACAGTGGAACAGTCTCCCACAGGAGACTTGGCTCCACTGACACCAGGCTGGACAAAGCATTGGATAATAACCTGTGGGGAACAATCCTGCACCAGCTCGACTAGATGTTAGAGCACGGGCTGGGGCAGTGAAGCACAGGGACATGTTACTGAGAGAAAGATCAGAACAAAATGGTGAAGGGCCTACCCATGTCCAACAACACTTGCTATGGGATAGTTATTGAAATCAGAGTCGCCAAGGTACTTATACAGCTCATTATCTCAGCACCACTCTTCAAGTGATTTAACCTCAGCACTTTTGTGAGGCAGGACTATTATTTCCATTGTACAGATGAGGAAACTGAGGCACAGAGCAATGAAGTGACTCACCCATAGTCACACAGGAAGTCTGGGGCAGAGCAGAGAATTGAACCAAAGACCCAGGCTAGCACCCTAACAACCAGGCCACACTTCTTCTCAAACACACACTTGTGGTTTTTTGGTCTAATGTTGCTTCATGTATCTCAGCTGATGATAGACGTCAACATAGAGGCATCTGGCCTAAGCCCCTGACATCCCAAAATCTGATATTATAGAGATGCCCCGGGAAATATATCTAAAGCCAGATCTTACTGCCACAATGGGTGTTTTGCCCCGACTTCAGGAGCAGCAGCGTTCAAGCTTCCTGTGTGATAAACAAAGATCTATAGACCTGGGCCAGCCTGAAGAATGGCACTGGGAAGCGGGCAAGCTACCCCGCCAGTGCACAGATCTAAGATTGTGCCAGTTCTTATGCAGCTTACCACTAGCACCATCCTGGCCTAAAGAACAGGCAAATTTCAGTTTCCACATACCCAGTTGTCCATTGTCGCCTTTTGTGAGGGTGATTTCAGGAATCTCGTCTGGTCTAACAGAGGCATAGGGGACCTCGTTAATCCGGCCAACCACCAGGCTCAGATTGGGAGGAGAGCTGTGCAGCAACGCCAGGGTTTCATCAAAGGAGAATGCTGTGACATCAACTCCGTTCACCTACAAGACAGAGAGAAGCTACAACCATGTCCCGGGTCTTTTATTAACTGACCCCAACTTCCTTCCTTCTACAAAGCTCAGTATATGGGCTTCAGGCAGTTTCCATTCTGGTCTGACTGACTTGTTATAGCATTCACTGCTATAAAATTCTCTTTCCAAATAGACTTTCCATGCATTTTGCCCCGGTTTGTTTCTTCATGATGTATAATGAAAGTGTAAAAGACATATTTTAACGTCTTCCTCTTTTTTTTTTACATTAGAAATATCAGCTCTTGTAGATCTTATTTTTGTTGGAGGCCTTCATGGAAGATGGGAGAACTAGCAGGATGACATCAAGAAACTAGGTATGGAAACCCTAGAAATCCAGAGGGGAGAGAGAATGTAATCAGACTGTTTAAAACTCTTTATGGTCAATTTTTTCTTTGTTTTTTGTTAACATATTTAACTCACACACCTGACATACACTTGCAGGGAAAGCTGTCTTTGTTAAAGATTCAAACATTCCCAACACCCATTAGTTTGAGGACTGAAAAACCTCCTGCTCCACTTCTCTACTCATCCAAAGAGTCCTCTAGCAGCAACAAGGAAGACAAGGCTTAACACAACAAGCTGAGCAAGAACCTTCAAAAAACTAGGCCTTGTGTATACATCAAAGGAAGCAAACTGTTATGTTAATGCAGCTTGTTACATTTAATATAGTGAATGAACTAACATTTCTGGTGTCTTACACCTCTGCTACAAAGCAAGAGGACACTGGTCTACTAGTGTCTGTTCCTCCTTTTTAATTCAAAGGATTTCTGTACCATAATGAGTCTGTCCCCTCTCCTCAACCCTCCATCAGACAGGGCAGGCTCAGCCAGGATTTCCTCCACATACAGACAGTTGTCCAGTTTGTTAGGAACCACCGTGAATCCATAACAATTGTTCTCCGACCTTGTCACAGTGACGAACACCTCCGTTTCCTGTCAAATGCAGCACAAAACGTGATTTAACACCTTCCTTTCTATTGCCTTCTTTCTTCATTTTTTAGATACAAATTAGGAGACAGATCTTCATCTGGGATAAATCAGCATCAGTTGTAGCTATGCCAATTCACAGCAGGCGGGAACCTGGCTGCAGGTCTTTAATGCACCAAGTAATACATAGATTCAGTGTTTGGGACCTGGCCAAATCAGACTGTAATAAAAATAAGCGTCACAATTTAGGATGGGGCTATTACGATAGTTATTACATACCCTGGTGTATTCCTCTTCCTTCTCCTCTCCCTCTAGTTCCTCCAAGTCCTCCCACTCATTGTCACTATTGCCCGGTTCTCTAGCAGGCAAGGGGGCCGAGAAAGGACCACGCGGCTGCGGGGTGGCAATAGTGGTTGAGGCTGTGTCCGAACTCCCGCCACACGAGAGCGAGGTCAGAGACGTGGAGCTGAGCGTGAGATACTGCTCATCGACAGGGGTGGGGGAGAGAACGTCGGGGACGCAATAGGTGCTGGTGAAGTCATTGTCACTTCTCTCAAAGGCAGGGCTGGGAAAGAAAGAAAAATCCATATGATTGCAGAGCAGGAAGGACTTGCCTCCCAGATACTTCATCAGCCGGGCACTGAAACCTCTGTTGGAGGTAAATCACCTCCCTTTTGTCTTATCTAAACACTTATGATACTAAACTTCTCTCCGTGGCCTCTGGGAAGTATATGGCTACACAATACAAGTAATCAGTCATGAGAACAAGTACTTCATTTTGTATACTTACCCAAATCATTCCAGGCTTCAAAATTCGTCTGTAAAACACAGACACATTTTTCACAAAGCATTTTCCACAAAATTTTCCTCATTTTGTGACTAGTTCTAGTTGTTGTTTTTTTTAATTAAATTGGGAAGAAAGAGCCAATAATAAAACCTAGCTCTTATCTAGCACTTTTCATCCCTTGATATGCAAGTGCTTTACCGAGAGCAGTTTCATTATCCCCATTATCAATATGGAGAAACTGAGACACAGGGAAGCAACATGACTTGCCCAAGGTCACCCAGGAGGCCACGGGCAGAACTGGGAACAGCACCTAGCTCCCCTGAGTTGCAGTCCAGTACTCTGTCCCCGAGGCCACATATTCAGTTACCCTGCTAGCATTATAAATTCATTCATCTGACATTAAAAAAAAGAGCAAATAACTTGTCCAATACATGTAATGAATTTGAATTCCAATGTCTTGTCAGTTTTCATCTGCACCTTCACCTTATTTGAAAGGCAATGCCTAACAAATACAATTCAATTGTTCATGAGACCAGTAAGTCCATTATGATGAGGCAGTCATCTCTCTGTAGCTAAGGTCGTAAATAACTTTCCACTACAAGCCCACTCTTAATCCCATTGTGCTTTTTTGATGTAAAAAAAAAAATGATGAAGAAAACCATTTAAATTAAACAATCTCAAAGTGGGCTTTGACGTGTCATTTACAAAGAACCCTGTTTCACAGAGGATAGACATTTTATAATAATAATATCTTTTGGCATTCTCCCCATCTCTTTGATTATAGATTGCACGGTTGCCCGGCATTCAAAAGCAAGTGAATAAATGCAATTAAAAGGAGTGTAAGTCACTCTATCCTTTCCTATTTTAAGCCCGAGGGCCTAAGAGCTAAGTTTTGTTCAAGCTGCTATCTGTGGTTGGCTAGAAAACTGAAAAACACAGAGAACCCTTCTTAGCTCATGTGATCAGGCCCACTGAGCCATCAGCTGTTACCGACAGCTGTTATGTGCAATGCCCCTGTGGAATGAAGACCCGTTCCCATGGGCTCCGGTGGGTTTCCTGGTAAGAGTAAGAGTAGCTGATGTGAATGGGGAAGAATTTGGAGGAGCAGGGTATGAAGAGAGTGATGGCGCTTTATTAACTCATCACTATAGACAGAGAAAAGGGAGAGGAGCTGGCCATCTCAAATAACAGCGCCACACGGGGAATGAAATAGACAGCATGTCAGTGTAGGTGCTTCGATAAGGTGACAGATATTTATGATGTGCTGGAAGAGCACCTCAATCATTTAATGAAATATTTAAGAAGGCCTGGGGAGAAGGAGGAGGTCACAAGTTTAAGAGAGACTTGACCATGAAGCATATGGCAGAGGCTGTGTTACATGACAAGGAGGCACTTGGCCTGGAAGGTATTTGGCAGAGCTACAAATGCTCATGGCAATCAGCCAAGTAATGGCTCATACCACTGCAAGCAAGGGCTGCTTCTAGCCCATCTCTCTGGCAGCAGGGAAGACAATGAGATCCTGGCCCTGCTGTCTCTTAGAATAGCATACATCAGGAATTCTACCGAAACCAATGGGCTGGATTCTGTATAGCCTGTGTATAATGAGCACTACAGCTGCAGTTTCCTTGGTAATTCTGGGCATGTCTACACTAGAGCTGGAAAGTATAATTCCCAGCTCAAGGAGACATACAGACGTTAGCTCCCATTGAGATAGCATGCTAAAAACAGAGGGTAGCAGCGTGAGGGGCCAGCTGCCCATAATATGTATCTAGGGTTTCAGATGGGAGTGTACTTGGGGCAACTCACCCCACTGTGGCTGCACTTCTGTTTCTAGCATGGCAGCTCAATCAGAGCTAGCACAGGTATGTCTCCTCAAGTTGGAATTTATACCCCGTTTGAAGTGTAGATGTAATGCCCACAGGCCCTGCTCATGAGCGGGCAGAATCGAATCTGGGATATCTGAAGTTTAATGCACGAGCCTCTACTGCATGAGCTAAAAGCCACATGGCGCTTAGCCAAAGCTGTAGCAGACTCGTTAGCGCCACATCAAGCAGGCATGGGTTACAGAGACATAATCAAAATTCCATCATCCTGATTCTCTAGACGTATTTACTGGAGTTGATCAAAAAAATCAATTCTTTCCCATGGGAAATTGTGAACAGAAAGTCTCTTTTCCAGTGGGAAGTTTTGAACTGATGGGAAATGAAAATTTTCATCCCATTTCAAATGAATGTGACAATTTGGTTCAGTTTTTTTAAACAGAAGGCTGAAGTTGAAATGAAATGAAAATCGCCCTTTTGAATGGACATTTTGACATAAAGTGTCAATTTTGTTTAGGTTTATTTAAACCCAGAATCTGAAACAAAATGCCTTTTTAAGTTGATACCAAACTAAAATTTCTATTAGACATTTTTCACAGGAAAAAATAAAAAGTTGTCATTGGATATGCCATTTTCCTGCAAAAATTTCCATTTTTGATTAAACTATTTTCCACTAGGAAGACTTCCAGGGCAATAAATGCTGACTGGGTTGAGTTTTCACACTAGATATGCTTGAGTGCATAAATGTACAAGAGCTTTTTGGGGAACGGATGAGCTAAAGATGGTGTGGTGTTGTAGCCACCCCCTGAATTAACCCAGGGCAAGGGTAGAAGAATACCTGAATTTCTGGTACAGTGGTTGCTGCTAAGGGATTCTGGACAGCCACACCGGGACCTCAACTGGCTGTATGTGAGAACAGGCATAAGCAACTCCTAATGCTCATAAATCTGCAGAAGAAGATGGCCCCCTGGAAGAGCTCACTCCTATGCTACAGTCTCAGAGCTCCCCCCACCATCTGCAGCAGAGCACTCATTTCTCTGCATCTCCTCTCTCATTTCTTTTGAGATGGGGAGGATGGCTGGAGAATTTCATCTTGCAGAATGGTACCTGAATGAACTTGGTGTTCTTTCCTCTGTTCTTTTAACAGCCTTTCCTTTCTTTAAAAATTGTACAAAATCTGGAAACAGTCTTATGAACACTTTATGCTTTTAATATTGGTGTGCTTCCCTTTGTACTTAGTACAAAGGGCTTGGAAAAGACCATGGGCCTGATTCTCATTTACTCTGCAGCCCTTTCATACCACTCTGGTAGTACACAGGGACCTTGCACTAGATCTCAATTACTTTAATTCCCAGTTAAGTCATTAGGGGTTCTTCCGCTGAGTTCAATGGAAACTGCATGAGGCCCTGGCTGGACAATGCAGTTTATTTCCATAATTCATTATTCATTCAACTCTCTCACAATGCAGCTTATTGCACAGTTCCACGAAGGAGGCAGGAGAAGGTGGAGACAGCAGGCTAGCACAGGCATGAACAGCTGGTAAGGGGAAATGTTGGTTAATTAACACAGCAGTTAAAAGCACAGAACCTTGTGTTTAACCCCCAGCACTTCACTTGGGTGCAAAATGTAAGGGTCAGTGGAAGCAGCACAGGGTGGAGCTCTGTGCTTCTTACCTTTCCGCCCTTCTGCTCTCACATGGTGAGTAGCAGTTCCGCATCACCTCTTCCTCCAGAGAGAGGAACGTCTCAGAGGCAATGGCTTCCTGACGCCATTTCCAGAGGTGCTTGTAGGGGCGCTCACTTTGGGCTCCAGGCCTGTCATGTGGCTTCTCTTGGGAAAATTCCACGTCCTGCTCCTCAGGAGACAAGTTCTCCTCCTCAGAAGGGTCACCGCAAGAGGCCACAGCTTCAGAATCCATATGGTCTTCCAGTTCTGGAGAGGTACTGTCCCTGTCGCTAGCAGTGTGTGTTGCACCACCGCTGGGCTCTGGGATAGCTGGTATCATGGTCCCAAACTCCTTAACTGGAGAAGGCACCGGGGTCTATCGAAACGACAGAGAGAGGGATTAATCTAGCTTTGCCTCCCTCTCCCATCACTCCTTCATTATCTTCCTCTGTTACAGGCCAAGAGGAACACAGCAGAGCCAATATCAACTGGTGCTCCATCCTGGACACCACACTCCTGTTGGCGTGGTGGAAGAATAACTCTGAGAGACACTATAAAACTCTGAATCTCCGGGGAAGGTGGGATGTGGAAAATACTTTTCTCCAGTAAAAGTGTTGCTAATGGAAGGTACCCGACTCCCCACTCTGAAGACTAGCCTGGAAGTTCTCTTCAGCAAATAGGTGCAGTATGGGCAGCAGCAGGATACATTTTAGGGCCTCACTCTCCTCCCGCCTTCACTGCCCTCTGGTGTGTGGACAATCTCCAGTTAGCAGTTAGCAGTAAGTGGCTGCCAGCCAATTTGACCCCGATATAATAGAGTGCAGAAAGAAGAGCAGAAAGGCCCCAGAAGGACAGTATTGTGGGGGGTCTATTTATCCCATGGGGACTATTCTAACAGCTATCTCCATCCACCCAGGCCCTGCATCAGTGAAGACTGGCATGATGGGGGACCACAGGGTGGTCAGCCTAGCCTAAATCAAGTCTAACCCAAAAGCCTGTGCACCAAGAGAGTGTTTGTGTGTGGACATGAGATGTGGTACAGCGCAGGAAGAGTTTTGCTGATGCACCAAAATTTCTTTAGTGTAGACAAGACCATAGAAGGAAATTAGGTTTAGACTCCTCAGCCCATTTACACTTTGGCCTTTCTGCTGTCCCTGCTAATCAGTACCAGTCATGACAGTGGTTTCTCAGAGGCAGACATCTGCATTCAGGAAACCGGACTGAGACCACTGGTGGCATTTCATGAAGTTCACTAATTGGCAGCCTAGAGGCCAAAGGTTCAATATCTCATGTCCAGTCTCAATAACGGTCCAGTCTACTCAAAGTTCCAGATTAGCACCCAGAAAACTGCTGCTCAGAATGTTTGCAATGTTTGGCCTAGGCTAGAATGCCACAGTTCGGCTCCAGAGCCCAGCAATCACCCTTTGGAATCCACTGGCTCAGTGCTCCAGTGCCACAAGATCAGACTGGAAACACCAGCAGAGCAAATCCGCTCCCCTCTTACTACTTTGGCTAGTCACTGCTGAACTGTGGGAGCAGGGTTTGTTGTTGGGAGAGCGGACCAGAGCAGGCTGAGTCGTGAGCTGGCTCAGCACTCTGCTGCTCAAATCCCCACTCATTTATATTAACTGAGCTTTGAAGGCGGGAAATTGGCAAAACAAGTCAGTTACCTGAGTGGAGAGACAGCTGAGGGGCTCACTAAGTAAAAATATCCCCAGCAGTTAGCACTATGAAAGCACACAGCACGGAAGTGCTGCGCAGAGTGGGGGGCCTAGAGGAAGGCAGAAGTAGGTATGATGGGCTGCTGCTACTGTCCCTTCCCCAGAAGCAAGTGGGGAGGGTGGCTACTGATTGTAAATATAATATATTCTAAAGCACAGCGGTGGTTAAGGAGACTTGGTAGTTTTGATCAGTGGCTGAGGCTGGAAAGTTCTCTCAGGGACCGCCCCAGGACAGAAAGGAAGAGAAAAGAACAGAGCTGCCTGATGGAGGAGGGAGTAATCCATGTCCATCTAGTTTGAAACTCACTAGCAAGTGCCGCAGTGAGCATTTCTAGGCCTATGGATGCAGTACTAAGGCTTGTCTTACCAGTGCACTCTGGTCTATTTCTGGAAGAAGACCTTTCGGAGGCCTGCAGAGAAGAAGCGTGACTTGTCGAGGAGCTCCTCTCAGCAGGTGCAGGACATCCTACACAGAGGGGAAATGCTGTTAGCCTGGTGAGGTAATACACAGCCCCCAAGCTGCAGCACATCCCTCTCTGCTCACCATTGAAGGAGCAAGGTTAATTCTGCCGCTAGTCAGCAGCACTTCAGTGCCCACCATTGCCGCTCTAGGATATGCCTCCAGAGGAAGAATTAGCCCTTTTACACTAGCTCAGGATTTGGCCTTCCAATGGCCACCTGGATTCAATGGCTCTTTGCTTTTTGTTGCAGTGATGGGTGTAAATTACACCCAAGGGGTGTACACCATATAACCTATAACTTAGTTGAAAAAACAAACCCCTTGGGCACAAACACCCGCCTCCCAGGTTTCTCCTGATTTCATACCTATGGGAATTGCAGGACTTGCTGGAGCCCTAGGCATAACTAACTGTGCAAACCAAAGGCTGTGAACCAGAATAGGCCTGGCCTTGGCAAAATAACAACACATCAGGTATTGGCTAACCAAGTAAGCACATCCTTGACCACAGAGGACATCCGGAGTTCTCAAGTAACTACGTAAATGAGTTCCCAAGGGACGGTACAGGAACACACTGGTCTCTTATAAGATAAGGAGGGGATGACAGGGTAATGGTTGAGGATATTTTGTTCAAACTAGCAGGTACAAGCAGAAGAGTGGTAACTAAGGTAAGGTAACTAAGTGTAATGCATAATTTGTTTGTACCCACGTACAAAAGGAGAAATCATAGGAGGGGCAACTTTGCACTCACTGAGGGGACAGTGTCCTGGTACACTGACTGAGTGGGTACCATTGTCGCGCCAGTGGGCTAGCATTGTGCTTCATCAGCAATAAACCTGGCCAGGCGCCTTGGTCTTTCTTTATGAACCACATCAAGGTTCTGCTGAACAGGCCAGCTGCACTCTCTGTGAGGGCAGTGGACATCAGAATAACAACAGCAGCAGCACCGAGCAGCCATTCTCCACAGCACTAACAACAGGAGCAAGCACCTAAATAGCCAATTCCTGATTCCTGTGCACAGACTGAATAAAGGGGTTGCACAGAGACACTATACAGGGAGCTGGAGCAGAGGGAACACTCTTCCTCCAGCCAGGGACAGGGCATCACATACATCTGCAGCCCCCCATACTTGGCTACCATAGCTGCTGCATGTGGGTTTTGGACTTATGTAGTCTCAGGCCCACTGGCCACTACACAGTTTTTTTCCTCTGCAGACCTGCTGCGGAGAATTCTGAGGACTGCTGCGGATTGGTACATGGAGCTGGGGGCAATCCCACTGCCTGGACTCTCTGTACTCTGCCTCTCCACACACAGAGGAACTGTGCTGAATCTGCCTGTGCCCTTACATAGATTAATAAGGTCAGAAGGGACCATTATGATCATCTAGTTTGACCTCCTGCACAACGCAGGCCACAATCTCGCCCACAGATTTCTGCCCCAGATCCCTAAATGGATTGAACTCACAGCCCTGGATTTAGCAGGCCAATGCTCAAACCACTGAGCTATCCCTCCCCTCCCATGCCTGGGACAATCTGTCCCCAGCAGCATACGGAGAGGATGTCTAGCCAGTTATGGGACATCACTGACCAGAGGGGATGTGAATTCAGCACATGGACAGAACGCCTGAACAAGCACAAAACAACTTTGCCCCAGCCTTGCTCACTGCATAGCGGGCACCACCAGAAACCCTTCTCCACAAACACAGCGTGAAGAGCCAGGAGCACTTTTCCTGCCCCCCGCTGCATGTTGAAGGCCTTGCTCTAAAGCTACAGTGCAGGTTACATCATCACACATGATAGATGGGCAAACCTCCCAGGGCTTGGAGTTTGAACAAGGACCCAGACACTAGGAATAGGATGCTCTTTGAAGCTCAGCTGACCAGGCTTCCCTGGGGGATTTCTAGCATGGCCTGCTTCTAACCTCCTGAGGATGCTGCAGGAACAGCCCCTCCCTCAAGCCATTCCCACTTCCTGCCCTGTCTAAAAACTGGAAATGCAGAAAGGAGAAAACCAGCACTTTCCCCCTTTAAATTTGTTCCCTGGGGTTGTAGAGGAATATTTGCCCTAGAAAAAGGGGCCTGTCTGAGCACTGCGAGGATATCAGACAGCCCCCCATACTTACGTTGTCAGCAGCAGCAGCAGGCAGGATGTGCACCTTGGGGGCAGAGGTAAGGGGAACTACAGAAAGTCCCCCTTCCATAGACAAGGCACAATGCCTCCAGATCCCTCAAGCTGTCAGCACTTTGCTCCTCCCTCCCAGCATGCCTCCCTCTCAGGGGGACGAGGACTGGAAAGTCATGGAAGAGGCTTTAAAGTATGATTCTACCATGGAATATGGCAGCTGGGGTTTCATATTCCCTGTGTCTCACTGATTTCCAGGTCAGAGCATTCCCGTTTGCCAGTCAAACTGTGATTTTTCCTACACCAGCTATGCAAACTCAGCTGGGATCTGAGAGACAAGCTGGGCTCTCTCCATCTTGGTCATCAGTAGTAACAGGGAAGATTGGGTAGGCCAGATTACATTCACTACCTTCAGTTTATGCCCTCAGTGACGCCAGCGTTAACCCACTTGGGCCACACAGTTATTTCTGTGGGTATAATCTGAAGAAAATGAGGCTTTGTCAAGTGTCACTGAAGGACTAATTTGCTCTGCAAACCCTTTCTTATTGCGATGATGCAAAAAGTGGAGGGGACCCAGCTTGACTCTCAAATTCAAGGTAGCATTTGCACAGCTGCAGTTTTCAAACCATACTTTTAAAATGTCACCTGAGCAGATCTGAACTTGAAACCAGTGCAACATGGTGAATACGGAACTCTATGATGTCATTTATACAAGGTCATTTTTTAACATAGCACACGAGTAAACCAATAATAAACAGTTATAAAGCCCCCTCCATCAGAGAAGCTCAAGGAAGGTAAATAGTGTAGTATTATCTTCCTTTTACAGATGGGGAAACCACTGCATGGAAAATCTAAGTGACTTGATAATGCTCACATAAAGCATCAATAGCAGAACTGGGTATAGAATGGAAGTACAGTAAAACCTCCATTTAACGGACTAATTCGGGTGAGGGGGTGTCCGTTAAATGAAAAAGTCCGTTATTTAATAATAATTAAAAAAAAGAGCTGTCGGAGCAGCAGCCCAACCGCCACAGGGTCGGGGCGGCAGCTCCTCAGCCAGCCCGCCTGGGTCCCGGCTGCTGGGACCCGGGCGGCAGCCGGGACCCGGCAGCCAGCCCGCCCGCTGCCGGGACCCGGGCGGCAGGCAGGAGCCGGCAGCCAGCCAGCCCGCCCGCAGGCGGGAGCCAGGCAGCAGTGGGGAGCCGGCAGTCAGCCCGCCCGCTGCTGTGACCCGGGCGGCAGCTGGGAGCCGGCAGCCAGCCCGTGACAAATGGATTTCGGATGCATCAGACTTGCTTAGAAATTTTGTCCGTTGCATCCGAAGTCCGTTAAATCGAGGTCCGTTAAATCGAGGGTTTACTGTATTCTAACTTCCCGTCCCTTGCTCTAACCATTCAATAACACTGCTATGCTTTCAATAAGAGAGTTACATGACACTATCCATCACCCCTGTTCAGCAACAGGCATCCTCGTTAACCATGGTTTTATTCATGTAGATCTATCAGGTGATTTCACAAGGAAAGAAAATACTGTATTTTGAAAAATAAACAATAAATATAGAACTGAGATCCAAACCTACTGGTGTAAATCTGGAGTAATGCTCATTCAAGACAAAGGAGTTACTCCAACTTTTTACCATTATAACCTGAGGTCAGAATCTGGCACATGGTATTTAGCATGACATTATAAAACACACATGAACCCGAGGGGAAAGCGTGTCAATTCATGTATCTAAAAGCAACACAGCTTGCAGCTAATTAAGTAACTGGTGTGTTTGACAATAGATTTTGTATGTCAATAGCAGAGAGCAAGGAAATTAAATAGTGAAGGAAATTCCGCATAACGATTTTATATAAACTCAGTAGAGTTCTGCTTGTATTGAGCCCTTTGGGCAAGAATAAAATAGTGGGGTGAAACTTCATTTACACTTAATTAATATGTTACACAGCAGGAGGCCCATTCAGACCTCTGTTTCGTACCTGATACGAGAGTCCTTGAATAGGTTTCCCATTAACAGCTAAAATGACGTCTCCGACTTCAATGTCTCCATTCTCTTCAGCTGGCTGCCCTGGAAACAGCCTTTTGATCCTCACAATCTGTCCTCCGAGGTGTTCGCAAGCCTCTCTCTCCATCTGCAGAAAACTGAAGCCAAGGCCTCCGGAGTTCTTCGTCAGCTTGACTTCAAACGTGTTATCTGTTCAAAGAGGGGACAGGAACCTGAGCGTGCTCCATGGTGCACGCAGCCCATAAAGCGCCCTTCAGCTCTGCAAAGTGCCTCAGCAGATCCGCTCCTGGTTTGCAGCAGAGGCAGCCTGCTGCCGGTAATGACCAAAATAACAGTTTTATTCCTTTCAACCCCTGTGCGCCCTGTAGTGTTGACTCAGTTCAGCGGGTCTGTGCTGCATCCTGTTCCACCATGTGCATCCCCAGTACATAAACCCTAACCTGTGTATGCCCATTGGTTGAGAGGAACGTTGCCTTGGGGCAGATGGGAGCAGAATCTGCACCTGCTCAGGGCTCTCTGCAAATACTTTGCAGACCCCAGTAGTGATTTTAAGTATATTTACTGAGCCCAATTCAACTGTCACTCGCACCAGCATCAGTAAGGGGGGGCACTAGAGTAAATCTAGGATTGTGCACAGCAGAGTCAGACCTGTTGTTTTCTTCCAGTCTAGACAGAGGGACATGCCCTCCTCCCAGACATATAGAGCTAAATCCTGGCTTTTGCCTCGGGGGGGGGGGGGAGAGAGGTGAGGGGGGCTGAGAAGGAGGTGAATGAACCGGAGGATGGGGCCACCCTGCAGACTGAGTGGTTCTGGGGGAACTGAGAGGGGGACCTGCTAGACCAGGGGTGGGCAAACTATGGCCCACGGGCTGGATCTGGCCCACAAGCTGTTTTAAGCCAGCCCACAAGCTTCTCCTGGGGCGCAGGATCGGGGCCACACCACATGGCTCAGCCCCGCTCCGGTGCTTGAGCCGGGGCACCGGGTCAGGGCTGCACCACATGGCTCCTGGAAGCCATGGCATGGCTTTGCTCCCAGGATCAGAGGCCACTCCACGCCTGAGAGCTGGAGAAGGGACATGCCACTGCTTCCAGGGGGCCACTTGAGGTAAGTGTCACTCGGAGCCTGCACCCCTAGGCCTCTCAACACCCTCCAACCCCTGGCCCCAGCACTGATCCCTTTCTCACTCTCCAAACCCCTTGGTCCCAGCATGGAGCACCCTCCTATACCCCAAATGCCTCATCCCTAGCCCCACCCCAGAGCCTACACCCCCACATGCCCCAACCCCAATTTCTTGAGCATTCATGGCCCGCCATACAATTTCTATTCCCCGATGTGGCTCTCAGGCCAAAATGTTTGCCCACCCCTGTGCTATACCATCACAGAAGGGCAGTAACAGCTCTTCAGCTCTGGTTTCCTGGCAGGGTAAGTGCCACCCACCCCCACTTCCCCCCGGTCCCAGGCACTTCTCCTTTGGCAAGAGTGGCATGGCCACTCTGTCCTCGTGCTCATGGCAGCATCTGGCTGCCCCAGGCATGAGGATGAGGTGGAGGAGGAGAAAGAGGCTGTTTGCCCCATCTTAACTGGTGCACCCCTTCAGAGGAAACCGTTATTCATCCGCAAAAGCGACAAAGAGTCTTGTAGCACCTTATAGACCAGGGGTCTCAAACATGCGGCCCGGGGGCCACATGTGGCCCGCAAAGCCCTTCCCTGCGGCCCGCCAAGCTTCCTGGCGCCCCCCCCCCCCGGGCCCCCCATAGCAGTTTGCAGGACGGAGGGGCCAGAAGTGGAGGCTTCTCTGCTGCCTGGCTGGGCCGCGTGTGTTTCTAGCTCTGGACTTCCTAGATTGCTCTTGCTTTGTTTGCCAAACAGCTGTTGGTGGTGCCTAGTGCTTTCCAGGAGGGAATGGGGAGCTGCGTGCCCAGAGGAGGAGGTGGGGCAGGGGTGGGACCTCTTGGAAGGGGTTGAGTGGGGACGGAGCCGGGGCAGCAAGGGCGGGGTGTGTGTCAGTGGTGTGGCCCTCGGGCCAGTGCACTAGTCCTCATGGAAGGGGTGGAGTGGGGGCACAGCCGGGGCAGCGAGGGTGTGGGTGTGTGTCAGTGGTGCGGCCCTCGAGCCAGTGCACTAGTCCTCATGCGGCCCTCATGGTCATTTGAGTTTGAGACCCCTGTTATAGACTAACAGATCTTAGGGATCATGAGCTTTCATGGGCTAAGACCCACTTCATCAGATGAATGTTGTGGAAATCTCCAGAGGCAGGAGATTTCCACAACATTCATTTGCCTCTGGAGATTTCCACAACATTCATCTGATGAATTAGCCCACGAAAGCTCATGATCCCTAAGATCTGTTAGTCTATAAGGTGCTACAAGACTCTTTGTCGCTTTTGCAGATCCAGACTAACACGGCTACCCCTCTGGCGTTATTCATCCCTTGCTCAATTAACTGTGCATATGTAAATAAACGCTTCAGCCAGGGGATAAAGCAAAAAGTGCCACTCACAATACCTGCTAGGCCTGATTTCGCTCTTGCTTACACCAGGAGTCACTCTCCTGACCTCAGTAGGGTTACACTGGTGTAAAATACTGATATATCTGAGCTGCAACCTGAAATGCTTCAGAAATAACAATTTCATTTTAAATCACTGTACTAGCATCTCCTGGTATGCTTTTATTTATTCAATATGTATTTTACACTGTATAATCAGCAAGAAATATTCTGGCATATCTTTTTGTGCCCATTGCAAATCTCACATAATCTTCCATTCACTTCTTACAGAACAGAATGAGTAAGAGGAGGAAAACACCCTGGGTGCCTTTATTATCGCTCACCATCTGTTGCAAAGGAATGGCCGTTGGGACCAGCTGACAAGGGCGTTGCCAAGGAAACGATCACAGATCTCTCCTCCATTCTGTCTTTAGCAGCTGGACACGGCTCTGCAGATTTGTGATGTTCTCTTTCTAGAAGCAGCCTGACAACCTAGCAAGATGATGGACAAGTCCCACTGCATGGTCAGCATCAGCTTTTCATTTCTCTCCACCCGACAGAGCAGAAAATAAATGTTCCTGGGCCCAGTTCTGCCACCCAGACTCACATGAATTACCCCCTTGCTCCATCATTGAGATCTCCCCTTCTACACACCTGGCCAGATTTCTTCAGGCACTCCACAGCCTGCTTGTGCGTGATGCCACGGAGGCTGATCCCGTCCACCTTCAACAGCCGATCACCTGAGGCAGACAACAGTCAGGGCAAGTTGCTTTAGCATTTTAATTGAACAGGAATGAGCTACCAGCAATTTGCCAGTTGTGACTGATCTTGGTGAGTTAGGTTTTACATCTGCGTACTGCTACTGCTGGTTGCAGCGTTTCCTAGATAGCCCTTGTACTGAGAGACCCTTCAAATGATGCACTGATGTGACCTAGTTACCACAAGCAACACTGACAGGTGTTCACGAGTGGAGTCACTGAACATATATTTGAGACTCACTGGTCAGATGTGTGGTTATGTAGAGCTCCCTGATCTGCAAAAGGACAGCAAGTATTGCCCATGTGAGCTACAGGGACTGCATATTCTGAAGTCCAGACAGCTGGAAATTCACAGTTGTCTGCCCCTGCAACTTATAACTCTTAACACATTTCAAAGACCCCGAGAGAGGATGCAGAGCCAAACGTTTAGTTCTGCAGCGCAGAATTGTACTGTCAAATGCCCTACCTTTCTTTATTTGTCCTTCCTTATCAGCTGGACCTCTGGGGATAACTGACTTCACGTATATTCCACCATCACGCACGCTAGTGTTGATCCCACCCTGCAAAATATTCACCCACCGTTTACATTAATGCCTCAGCATGATTTTCTCCTCCCCTAGTAAAATCAAAGCAAAATTTGATGTGTTGTCAAGCAAAATCTGAACAGAGTTTTTCAGAAATCAACAATGGCTTCAGAAATCACATATTTTTAAAATGGGGGCGGGGTCTGGATACTACCCCCCCCACACACACACACACACTTTGTATCTAGTTTGTAACATGCTCCTCAAAGCAACAGCCATGTCTTATTCTCTCTGTAAAGCAGATCGAAAAGGCTACACACAATTATTTAATCACATTCATTCATAAACATCTCCCATGCCACTGGGAATGTGGCTACATCTCAAAGCCTGCTAACAGCCTCAGCTCCCTATATCTGTGCAATGCACTCAATTCATGTTTCAGAGGAGATATAAAAACAATGATGTGACTCCTGACCACTTGGAGCCATTCACAATCCTATGGAAAATTCCAAACTCACTTAATTCCATTCTGCCAAACCGCATCCCCAGGCTATTTCAAGTGGACAAGACTGGACACCTTTCTTGAAGATATACTTTAGCCACATGTCATTGGGCTCACTAAGTATAGAGGTCAGAGGATGGGATTCTCTGGCCCGTGTTATACATAGGTCAGACTAGGTGATCATAGCAGTGGTGGATTAGCCATTGGGTCAACCGGACCAATACCCAGGGGCCCTGGCCAATTGGAGTGCCCCCATGACTTGAACCACTCTGCCCGCCCAGTGCTCCTGCACAGGAGTAAATCACAGTAAATCACTGTGCCCCAAACCCATTCCCCGACAGGAGTGTCAGGCAGGGGGTGGGCCAAACTCCAACTCCATTTTGTTCATCAGGAGTGCTGGGAGGAGGGGACGGAACTGAAGGCAGAAGGAGTAGGGAAGGGCCTCTACTTGCTCTGGCCCAGGGCCCCACAAACCCCTAAATTGCCTCTGCGTCACAGTGGTCCCTTCTGGCCTTAAACTTTATGAAATCTATGACACACTACTAATGGCTGTTGCTTTCCACCCCAGTGGCAGGAAGTGGGAGGGGGCGGAGGCCATGATATTTGGGGAGGCATGACTGGCTCCAGCTAGCGGCCGGAGGGGGGGGGGAGAACTGGATAAGGGGCAAAAGATCTCAAGGGGCAGTCAGGAAACAGGGAGCAGGGGGTAGTTGGATGGGGCGGAGACTCAGGGAAGGGCGGTCAGGGGAGTGGGAGTGAGGGTGTAGGATTTTGGGGGGTGGTTGGGGCGGGGGTGTGGATACAAATTGGGGTGGTCAGGGAACAGGGAGTAGTTGGGTAGAGTATGGGAGTCCCGGAGGGCCTGCCAGGTTGCTGGGGTGTGGATAGGGGTCTGGACAGTCAGGGAACAGGGAGCAGGGGGGGGCTGGGTAGGGGGTGGGCTCCCGGGAGCGGTTGGGGTTAGGCTCACTAGAGGGGGTGGTCAGGAGACAAGAATCAGGGAGGCTTAGATATAGGGGTGAGGTCCCGGGGAGTGGTTAGGGGTGGGGAATCTCTGGAGGCAGCAGTCAGGTGACAGGTTGGATGGGTTGGGGATTCTGATGGGGGCAGTCAGGGGGAAGGAAGTGGGGGGTGGGGTGGATAGGGGCAGGGCCAGCCTATTTGGGGAGGCACAGTCTTCCCTACCCGGACCTTCATATCATTTTGCAACCCCATGTGGACCTTGGGCCAAAATGTTTGCCCACCCCTGATCTATTGGGATGATCAATTTGTTCCACCGATGCAATAGAGGGTATTATCTCCCAGTGAAATAACACGCAGCATTGCCATTTCTGCCCACCCTAGTGCCTCTGAACCAGGGAAGGAAACATTACGTTCCCACTGAGACCCCATGGTAGCCCCACTGGAGGATGCTGTCTAGGGAATACTCTGAATTGGTGCATTTCCCAGATGCATTGGCCAGCCCCCTGCCTGGAATACCCTGACACTTTCCAGCTTCCAGCTGCATTAGGGTTTCAGGGCACTTATGCTGCTGCGACCTTTCTCCAGGATGAATTTCTGCCACTGCAGATCCTCAGCCTGGGTTCTGATGGTGAGAATCAAGATGCCTAGAACCTATGGTTTATAATCACTTCATCAAGCAGCGGGATCTCAGGCAGAAATTCATGTGCTGGGTGTCGCTATCAATACATCTTCCTTTACAGCCACACTTTGCCATGTGTACTGGGTAACATCACAGTATTAAGGATGCATCGTAAGATCAACAATTATACTTGCAGTCACACTGATTCCAAGCGTCCCATCTTCTTTAACCAACTCCACAGAATATATTTCATCTGAATTGCTTTCAGCAGATGGTGGAAAGTGGGAAGAGTTGGCCTCCTGTCTCAAAATATAAACACTAATGAGACTACTACATGGGAGAGCAAGAAAAATATTCCAGCACAAATAAAGGATTCAATCATGCTCTCATTTACACCAGTGTAAATCCAGAGTAACACCACTTATATCCACAGCATTCCTCCAAATTTACACCAGCATCACTCACAGAAGAATGTGACTCAAAACATGGAAGCTGCGGACAGGTAGGAAGGTCATTCAAGGCTAGAACCATAATAGTTTCTGTCTGATTTTCTAGAACCAGTTGAAATTTTCCGCAACAACGTCAGTTAAAATCTTGACATTTTCACAGAAAAAATAGGAAAAAAAAAAACCCCAACAATATTTTTGTGTAACCTTTCCCCCAATTTTTGTGCAACCTTTCCCCCAATTTTTGGCTCTAAACTTGGCCAATATTTCTTAGCTTCAAAATTTTGAAAAACAAAATCAGAAGATTTTTGAGCAAAATTTTCCCTTGATATTTCCCCCTCATTTTCTGACCCAGGGTCAATGGGTAGAAAGCACAAGGGGTGCATAGGTTTTACAGGGATCCCCTATGTCAGATATACACACAAGAATGCACTTAGGGGCTGTATAGGAAATGTCTACTGAGAGCCAGTAGCCCATGGGTCATTGCAATAATTGCAAAATGTATGTGTGGGTAATATCTATGTATCTATAATGAAAATATGTTCTCAAGGTCATGAAGTTAAGGCAGGTCACCAAGAGGTGACGTTCCTTGGAAATGTTCCTTTCAGGCAGGAGATAGACACGTCTCCCTGCTTGTCCACTTATGTATCGTATGCCTCTTAATGTATGCCTATTTGCATACTGAGCAAGTGATGAAATGAGAGATTGTGAAACTGACAAGATGGCACAGACAGCAGTGGGTGGCCTGTTTATGAATAAAGACAATGGATGGTTCTGATATATCTTGGAGTGTAAGGAAACACATGGAGTCTTTCACCTAGGAGGCAAGCCGACTGAATGTCCATCTCCTGAAAGGAGGATCACAGCCAAACCTGGCTCTAAAGCACCGCAAGGATTTTGGGTGAACAATACTTTACCAGACATGAGAATAACGTGTTAATTAAATCTAGGCTCTAGAATGTGTGTTATGATTTTGGTTTATATGTAATCATCTGTTTCTAATACATCTACTTGCTACTACTTGAATCTCCATTCTTTGTTAAAGAAACTTATACTTGATTTCACTATAAACCTTTCTAAGGGTTGCATGCTAAGTGGAACGGTGATCTGAGTTGCAACTGGTAAACTGGGGTGTATTGTTCCTTTGGAAGCAGCAAATCTGAGAATATTGTCAGTGTCCAGTGGACGTGGGGCTGGACACGTCAGGGAGATGCTCATCAGGCTCGAGCATTGGAGTGTGCTTATCCGTAATCTGTAGAGTGATAGCACGGCCTGTGAGGCCTAGAGGAGTGCTTGTGTTGACTATGGCCGGTGAAGTCAGGGAACGGACCCACAGCAGTCAAAGACAGGGCTTCCTCATGCTAAGGGCAAGTGGTAGCGAGATGCCTCAGAACTCTGGGTACCTCTGGGAAGCATCACAGTAGCACAAGAAGGAATCAGGTTATTTTGCAGCAAGAGAAATTTAGGTTAGGTGTTAGGAAAAATCTTCCTAAGTATAAAGCTTGCTAAGCACTGGCACAGGTCAGCTGAGAATGTTGTGGAATTCCTATCACTGAAGGTTATTAAGAACAGGTTAGAAAAACACGTGTCAGAGATGATCTAGGTTTACTTAATCCTGCCTTTGTGTGGGGGGATGGATCCTCCCACTAACACTTCTATGATTCTATTAGTGTTACAGCTGAGCAATATCAAAACTGTGATTACCTCCATATCCAGGCTGTCAACTGAAAGAACAGGAATTTTGGGATCCAATTTTGGTGCTAAATTCCAAGAAAGAATCTTCTCGAGTTCATCTGTATTTATGTCTAGTTCTTTGGAAGGTGTTCTAGGACAGTCTTGAATCCTTTTTCTTCTACTGTCTGCACAAGAGCTCTCAGACCCACTAGTGCTGTTTTTTCTTGACAAATTCTTCTCCTCATTCAGTCCTTCTTCAGATAGGTCTGTGAAAACAGACCAAAAACAAACATTGCCAGCTGCAAAAATCTGGGGAGAAAGATATTATTATCTATTGGCACAGAAGTAGTTAACTTCAAGAGTGGCTTGGTCCTGAAATCTCAACGAGATCTACAAAACAAGTCAAGTCTGATATTGATACAGCCATTGTGGAGATAAGCATTTCTGCTTAGAAAACGTGGAGCAAGTTGCAAATGTATTATTTCACCCTTGCAAGACTCAAAAACGTCAGAGAAAATTTTGCTGAAACTTTAAATAGAATAAATCTTGTCCTTGCACTAAAATGGAGAATGGAAACTTTAAGCACAAACAGAATTTTTATGAAATGTATTACTTCCTGAAAGCAAGAGTGGATGGGGTTTATGCGGGAAATCACATTTCAGTCTTAATTATTTTGATTGATAATGCAACTGCTTTAACAATCTATAAACATTTCTTATCCATAAAACCCTTTTTGCTACAACCAATCACTACTTATTAAATATTGTAGCTTCTGAAGGTAGGCACCCTTTCTTAACCAATGCAGATATCAGAACATCTTTAGGATTTTATGATTTCACACGTCCAAAATTTTGTTGTTGGTGTTTTGGGGGTTTTCCCCCCACTTTTAAGTGAACTGATTGCTGGTCCAACACCCTCAGGGACTGAATCTCCTTATAGCCACAGAACAAGTAAAGCAACCACTTAAGCTTTACAACAGTCCCCTTCCAATGTGCCTCAACATCGCTCTAGAAGGAGCACCAAAAGTGAATTAAGAGAGGAACTTTCTACTCTTCTCTATCAGGCTCTTATACTGTGCCCTTCACCTTGGTATATGAGCTCCTGAGAACCTGGGTGCTGGAATCCAGGACTGATGCAACAGCTACTCTGAGACATCAAGACCATATGGGAATGCTGAGAGGGAAAGATCCATTAGGTGGAGGAGGGCCAAAGAGGATGAGTCAGAGAGCTGGAGGATGAAGTTTAAGTACCTATGTGGGGGAATGGATGTTCTCTGGGAATGCAAAGTGTGGTGCATCTGGGCCCTGATTAGTTTTAATCTGACACTTTTAACCATTTCTATGAGCCCAATCTCAATGACACATATGTTTCTTGGCCACATGTGAGGGGTGGTTTGCGAGGTGGACACCCGCTGACTAAGAACTGGATGGTGGAATCAATCCTGAGTCCATAGAAGTCAACGGCCAAGTTCCCATTGACTCTGGTGATGCTGGCTTAGGTCCTTAGAGCATCAGATCAGTTCACAGTGACTGCTGGACAGCTGTCTGGGGTACCTACTTGCGATCACGTGCACTCACTACCGACCTGGGCTGAATTATAACCTGTAGTTTAGAGGCAAACGCCTCCAAAAGTATCCCATTAACAGTGCCTTGAGCCAACCATTTCCACGGCCCATAAAACCATTCACCTCCCAGACCCTATTGTACCTTTGGGTTGAGAGATGATCAGTTCCACGTCATCAGGAGAATTCTGTATAATTTTAACCGCGGTATTAAAAGAAACACCCTCAAGGCTAACATTATTCACGGAGATGAGTCGTCCCCCTAAGAACAGGATTAAAACAAAACACATCAGGAGAGGGTGGGATAAGGCCAGATCAGTTCATTTTAAACCATGAAATCATTCGAATTCTAATTAAAAACTGGGGACAGTGACCTGGTTTGATATGCCCATCTCTGTCTGCAGGTCCCCCAGGGATAATTGATGCGATAAATATTCCGAGGTCTAAGTTCCCCACATTTTCTCCTCCAATAATTACAAAACCTGCAAAAATGAGATAGCATGAGAAGTTGGAAAAGCTGGTATTATTAGAAAAATGAACCATCAGAGAACAAAAGCATCTTTTCCATTACCATACGTTATCTGCATACTCTGGGGAATGGAGCTCTTTGATTTTGCCTCATCGAAGTCCTGGTTCGGGAAGCACTTCAGTTTGCATTAACTTTAAGTATGCTTTTTTATTTTTTTCATAGATTCATTCTAAGGCCAGAAGGGACCACTGTGATCATCTGGTCTGATCGCCTGTATAACACAGGCAGAGAACTGCCCCAAAATCATTCCTAGAACAGATCTTTTCAAAAAACATCCAATCTCGATTTAAAATTTGTCAGTGATGGAGACTGTTAAAAATGTACACCTTATTTCCAATCTAGCTATTTGTCTAGCTTCAATTTCTAGCTGTTGACTCGTGTGAGACCTTTCTCTGTTAGACTGAAGAGATGATTACTAAATATTTGTTCCCTACTGGACACAGCAATTCCAGCAGCAGTTGCACCAGTGCCAAATACAGAGGTAAAATAACTTCTCTTTACCTACTCAAGATTCCACTGTTTATGTATCCACGGATAGCACTAGCCCTTTTGGCCACAGTGTCATGCTGGGAGCTCATGGTCAGCTGATTATCCACCACAACCCTCAAATCTTTTTCAGAATCAATGCTTTCTAGGAAAGAGGCCCTCGTCTAGTGTACGTATGGCCAATATTCGCTGTCCCTAGAGGTACACATTTACATTTAGCTGTATTAAAACACACAGTATTTTCTTGCATTCAGTTTACTAAGTGATCCAGATTGCTCTGTATCACTGATTTGTCCTCTTCATATTCACCACTTCCCCAATTTTTGTCATCTGCAAATTTTATCAGTGATGACTTTATGTTTTCTTCTATGTCATTGATAAAGATGTTAAATAGCATAGGGCCAAGAACCAATCCCAGGGGACTCCACTAAAAACAGACCAGTTCAATGATGATTCCCCATTTAGAGTTACATTTGGAGACCTATCAGTTAGCCAGTGTTTAACGCTAAACAAAACAAAACCTTTAACAAAATCACATTTCCTAGGTGACAGATGTCTGTCCAGAACCTAGTGCTTTTGGTTTTACACCCAATGCCTACCCTATTAGGCCACCACAAACTTCTGTGTGTTGTTTACACCTGTTAAAAAACAGTGGCTAATAATGATGCTTTGCCATTTTCAACCTGGGGACCTCAAAGTACTATACAAAGGTTGGCAGTCACAGGGGATCAGCAAGATCAAGGAAGCTACTGACTTGCCCAATTGACAACATTTCTGTAACTGCCGATACTCAACCCGGGAACAGCTTATCTTGTTTCCCAGATTTGTTTTTCTAAATAGATGTCTAAAAACTGAGAGAGAGAGAAAGAGAGAGAGAAAGAAAAGCCGATAGACCTGGTAGACCCGATAGACCTAGTAACAAACATACCATTCATGCCCCTTACTCACCAAAGCCATTTTTAGGATCTCGTTTTAAAGTAACACAAATGATTTCTCTTTCTAATCCAGCCAGCGTATTCTCTCTTTGGCTGATTGGGGAACCTGGGTCTGCAGAAACAAAACACCTGGAATAAATAGATGAGTGCAGACAAGGGGAGGACACTTACATTCTTTGACCATTCAAGTGTTTAGAAGTTAAGACGCTTAATTTCAACATCATTATTCTTTTTTTTACATTAATATGCTGCAGATGAGCGGTGCTAGATGGAGCGCCCTGGAGACTGGCGTCCTGTATGTATCTAAAGAACAGGTAAGCACTACAGTGAAAGCTTCCCCCACAATGTCCCACCTATACATATTTTCCCTCACTTGGAGGGACCACTTCTATTTAGAAGGTCAGGGATCATCTTTTTGTTCTGTGTCTGTACAGCACAAGAGGGTCCCAGGCCATGACTGGGACTCCTAGATGCTAATGAAATACACCTAGAAATGTACAGTGCCTTGCACAGTGAGGGCCTGGTCTATGACTGGTGCTATGATAATACATAGAATAAATAGCAGTAAGGGGGCTGGGCAAGGCTGGGATCTTTAAAGGAGTTTATGGGAATTAGGTATCCAAATCCCACTACACCTAAGGCCTGGGGTCATAAAAGGCATTTAGTTTTTCTGTACTCAGCACTGCAACACCTAGTAGATTTAGCAGTCGAAGGGCCATCGACCGTCAATGGGATTTTGGCTGCCATTCCTGTTGAAAATGAGATTCCGGCTCCTAAATCAGTTAGGCATTGCCATGCCAAGTGCAGCAACGCCAAAGTGCGTTCTCAAATCAGGACCTTCCTCTCCGTGCCCTTCTGGCTGGCTGAGGAGGCAGGTGCTGTCATGGGATCCACACAGCACCAGTCATGGCGATGGCTTTTTGGTTGGGGTCACCAGTTGTAGCATTGCCACGTATAGCAACGTGGACACTGAAAATGTGGCTCTGCTCTGGAAAGGGGCTGTGTAAAAAGGACATCTTCATCTTCATCAGATCTGCCCCAGTGAGCCTCTGAGAGAGCTGCCGACTTCAGTGCCTAACAGTGGTTTCTATGGCTTTTTACTCCTGCAGTGCCAGGAAAGGCATAGAAGGGGGAGCTGCGTTCTCTGCCACCTCATGCAGCAACTACAGAATTGTGATTATATTTCCACTGGAAGGCCAAATTTTGCTCTCACTATTACCAGTGCGTGGCGCCTCATGTCAGGCATTTAGATACAGCTAGGCAACTTCAATGGAAGAATAGCTTGGTCTGCCGGGCCCTCATTACTAGTGTTGACGCAAGGGGAATAAAGAACCCAGCTTGAATCGCTGAGCCCAGGGTTAGTATGCAGGCCTGGGCGTGAGAACAATGATCTTTTACACTGTAAAGTGAGTACATCTGATCTGCCATCACTCAGATGCAATGAACCTGGAGTCCCATGGTGCCAGTTGTTATGTTTCCTTTTCAGATCACTGCTGCACTCCAAGTGCGTCACAGACTAGCATACTCACTGCTGGCTGTGTTTGGAGTTGAATGGATAGAGAGATAGTCATAGCTCCGTCGTTTTCCATTCAAATGAATGTGTACTTCTGACTGGGACAATCCAGAGTGGGAGCTAGGGGCAACAAATGAGACTGACATTAATGTAACAAATCAACAACAGCACTCTCCAGCTTCAAAAAACTTTCCAAAGCAGGTCAGAGCCAAGATGGGAACACAGAAATTCCTGGCTCCGGACATATGCTCAGGCCACTAGGTCTCCTTTTCAGAGAAGGCTGGGCTCAATCTGGCTGGCATTAGCTATCAATTGATATCCACTACTCGACCGCTCATTAAAGGACTGCTATGGGGTGTCCACCCCACACAAGCCCTGAACGGGTTAATGTTGGCCTGAAGCAGCCAGTTAACCTTGGAAGCTGCACCTGGAGGGGAACCAGGAATTACTAAGCATGAATGGCAGGTGAAGCCCAGCTGTGGGAGGAGCTGAGCTAGGAGTGTAAAGCCAGGAAGTGAGAGCAGGAAGGAGGTCTGCAGTCACTCCCTAGATGGAAAGGGAGCTGACCAGGGATTAGTTGAAGATCCAGGAGGAGAGTAAACTCTAGGGTCCTGCCCTGGACTGGGAAGTCCCGCACAAGGGCAAGAAGGGGAGCAGAGGAAGCTCCCAGAGATAGGGAAGGAGATAGACAGGTGGAGTAGAAGGGAAACAGTAACAGGGTCTGAGACTGAGTGGACCTGGATTGCTACACATATGATCTCTGGGCTGGAACCCTTAGTAGCAGCAAGGGCTGGGTTCCCCTACCAGCCACTGGGAAAGTGATACCGAACCTGGACTCAGCATGGAAGACCGTCTGAAACGGCATATGGACAGCTTGCCTGGTGAGACTCTGCTACCCAGGAATGGGGGGCTCTACAGTGATCCTCTCTCTTCTAGGGTTTGTTCTTCTTCATAGCACTTCAGATGGCATTCAAATCTCTTAAAGGCCTCAGGAGCCTTGTGCAACTATAGCAATCCGCCCACACATTGGTGCATACAGTAATGCCAATGAAAAGAGAAGCTCTCATTCTTTTTTCTGTGTACTTCACCTTTAAACAAAGAATCATAGAAGGACGGGAAGGGACTGAGTTCCTGGCACTGAGGCAGGACTAAGTATTATCTATTCTAGACTATCCCTGACAGGTATTTCTCTGGCCTGTTCTTAAAAACCTCTAATGACAGAGATTCCACAACTTCCCTCTGTGTTTTGTTTTAGAGCTTCACTACCTGACAGTTTAGAAGTTTTTCCTACAGTCCAAACTAAACCTCCCTTGCTGTAATTTAAGCCCATTGCTTCTTGTCCTGTCCTCAGTGGACCAGAGAAACAATTTTTCTTGCTCCTCTTTATAACAACATTTTATGTATTTGAAGACTGTTACCCTGTTTCCCCGAAAGTAAGACATACCCCGAAAATAAGACGTACTTCCAGTTTTGCCTCTCGCTGTAATATAATGTAATGTAATTTTGGGAGCAAAAATTAATATAAGACACTGTCTTATTTTCGGGGAAACACGGTATGTCCCCACTCTGCCATCTTTTCTCCAGACTAAACACCCTGCCATTGCGCATTCAGGTCAAATGCTATCTGTCGCAGAGGAGACACACACACTGGTTTCTCGTGAAGACTAAAGGCATTCGGTCTGAAAGTAAATGGGTTGCTCTTTGTGTCTGGAAACAAATGTGACACCAATTCTGGCTCAAGTTCTTACTTGTTAGATTGTTCACTCTCTGTCTTCCTCTGTGTGTGCACAGCACCTAACCCAATACAGAACCCATCCTGATGGGTGCGGACTTTGGGCATGAACACAATACAAATATTAACAAAGGGCACAGGCTAGTTCTGAAACAAGGGACCCGAAAGAAGTCTGCAGTGACCTGAAACAAAATAGTTAATTTCAGCCGAAATGGCAGCAAAACTTAGAGACATTGTTATTATGACTAGACCATGCGGTGTAGAGCAGGAAACTAGTGCTAAACAAGTAAGTCCCCTGCCCAGGGCACAAGCTGGCAGAGAAGAGGACAGCACAGGAGCAAGGCAGTGAGTGGTTACTGTAGGCAGAATGCCTAACATCTGAAGGGAGGGGATGCACTTTGGTGGAAGCATATTGTGAAGTGGGTTGTGTGACACTACAGAAAAGGCCAAGTAACTTTAACCACACAAATCCACGCTATCGTATTAGGCAGAGTTCCCACCATACCTTCATGTAGAATACGCACACACCAGATCTCTCTCTTTTAACAATAAAATCATATTCAACCTAAGCTTTCTCCTAAATTTGGTTGCTTTCTAGGGTTTCTCTTCAGTGTCTGCCCCTAGTCCCCTCTAGCTCAGAGATTTTCAAACTTTTATATGCTCCAAGATTGGAGCTAATATGGTCTGACATCACAATAAATCAGCAGAAGTAACACTGAACCTCCATGCAGCCTCCTAGAAACTGATACCTCATCAGACAAAGGTTTTAGGTAATAATCACAAGCCGTTGTTGAGCCAACATCTGCTTTTTAGTCCCATTCAGAGGGAAAAGCCAATTTAAACTCACCTGCCTAGATTGCTTTTGTCCCCGATCCCATTGTTGGTTTCCACACTGAGGTTATCGCAAGACTTGCTCATCATCCCAGCAGACATGTGCTCCAGGTTGGCCCCGTACAGCACGTTTTCTGAGCAGGACAGTCTCTGAATCAGGGCAAGATGTTCATGCTGAGTTGCATAAGCAGAATTTGATTTGACTATTTCCATAAACTTTCTGTCCTCTGAGAGAGAAGGGTGAATGAGAAAGATACAATCCACAGACTTTCTTCCAGCCTTTTATGTTCAGAACTGCTTTCTGTCTAGTCTTTTCAACATGCCAGTCTTCCAAAAAGCCTGACATTATATTTAGTTGTTCTCGATATTCCTAAACCTATCGAGAGGTTGGAGTGTGAAAAAGGGTTTTCAATCATTTTCTATTATATCATACGAGACATTGCGCTTTTCATTTGGATTTGGCTTTCATTCATGTGAACTTTGCTATAAATTCAGTCTCCACTAAGGAAGATGCAGTGTGCAGCCCCATTAAACCTGAATGCACCTCTGAAATGTACATTTAATAAATCTGTCAATGGAATTGGAAGGTTCTGTCTGCAGAGGTCTAGAGCAGCTGTGATCAGCTGATGCTTACCTGGGTCATGGGCCACCAGCCAAACACAAGTGTATCTGAGGAGACATGCTACCATGACATCAGAGAGCGATCAGAGAGTAGGTCCTCAGCCCTGCACACTCTGTACTGGTGAAGAAGGGACTATTTTGGTGGCAGTGAACGACATCTAACTTTGCACCTCTAAATGAAACCACTGTGACGGGATCAGGCCAGATGGCTACAGGAGAGTGACAGAGGTAGATATATTAGTCCCAGATTAAGCAGGTCCCTTTTCCCTAAGTAAGATAATGGGCTGTTCCAGAACAATCAGGAAGTTGCAGGAACCAATAAAGGCAGGCAGGACACCTGGGGCCAAGTAAGAAGCCACTAGAATCAATTAGGACCGACAGGCTAATCAGGGCTCCTGGTTTTGAAAAGGACCACACTTCAGTCAGTGAGGCACATGTGAGGAGCTGGGAGCAGGAGGTGTGCAAAGAGCTAAGAGAGAGAAGGTGTACTGCTGGAGGATTGAGGAGTACAAGTGGCATCAGGAGGAAGGTCTTGTTGGGAGGAGGCCATGGGGAAGTAGCCCAGGGAGTGGTAGCTGTCACTCTGCTGTTATAGGAAACACTGTAGACAGCTGCGATCGGCAGGACCCTGGGCTGGAACCCGGAGTAGAGGGTGGGCCTGGGTTCCCCCCATCCACTGAAATCTCTATTTTGATACAAGAGGAGTTGATCTGGACTGTGGGTCCCACCAGAGGGGAAGGTCCTTGGCTTGTCCCGACCCACTAGGCGAGTCAGCAGAGACTAGGGAACCGTTTCCCTTCTTTTAGCCATGCTGGCCACTGATGAAGTGAGTGAACAGCAGGTTTGAGCCACTGGCAAAAGTGGCCAAACCAAGGGCTACCGTGAATCTCTGAGGCGAGCAAATCTGCCAATAAGCTCAGGACCCACCAAGGCAGAGGAGGAACTTTGTCACACCACCAATTCCTTCTTGATAGCCAGTTTTGGGGTGGCAAGAAAGATTCTGCAGCACTGGAGAGGGGTCGGAGAAGAGTCATAAGAATGATTGAAATATTAGAAAACATTCCTTATTATAGTGATAGACTGAAGAAACTCTAGTTTAATAAAGAGATGGTTAAGGGGTGACTTGATCACAGTCTAGGGGCTTGGCTACACTGACATTTTATAGCGCTCTAACTTGCTGGCTCAGGGGTGTGAAAAATCACCCCCCTGAGCGCAGCAAATCTGAGCGCTTTAAAGCGCTAGTGTGGACAGGCGCTGGGAGCTGGGCTCCATGCACTCTGAGCTAATCCTCTCGTGAAGGTGGGTTACCAGGAGCACTAGGAGAGCTCTCTCCCATGCTCACACACAACCACATTCGCACTTCAAAGCACTGCCGCGGGAGCGTTCCCACGACAGCACTTTGAAGTTTCAAGTGTAGCCATGCCCTAAGTATCTACATGGGGAACAACCATTGGATAATGAGCTCTTCAGTTTAACAGAAAAAGGTCTGACACACTCCAATGGCTGGAAGCTGAAGTTAGACAAGTTCAGACTGGAAATCAGGTCAATTTTTAACAGTGAGGTTAATTAACCATTGGAACAATTTACCAAGGATTGCAGTGGATTCTCCATCACTGGCCATTATTAAATCAAGACCGGATGTTTTTTTCCTAAAAGCTGTGCGCTAGGAATTATTGGGGGCAGTTCTCTGGCCTGTTTTAGGCAGGAGGTCAGACTGGATGGTCCCAGTGCTCCCTTCTGCCCTGGGAATTCTATTAATCTATTTACATCCCCGTCTCCCAAGCTCAAGGAAAGGGTATAAGTTAAAGCTGATGGAATCAATATTAATTTATTCAGGTTCCTTCTCAGTGGGCTGGAATACCTCTTAAAGGGGACTTTGGGGCAGCTGATTGTTAAGGACACACCTAGAAGCACAACAGAAACCCTGCTGCTATGACAATGCGCATTGCAAGTTGAAGGGCTGGAAATCAATATGGCTGCACATTCCCCACTCCCTCCCCTGTCTGACCCTGGATCTCCAGTGCCTCTCCCTACTAACCATTTTTGTAGCCCTCTGGAATGTTGCTTTTTAGTTTCATTACACCTAGGCTGCCAGTTTCCTCAGTGGGTTTGATCGGAGTCATTTGTTACGAGGAGTTGAAAGGGTTAACTGTCCATCTTCTCAGCAAAGCCTGAGAGTTGCCATAGTGATGGCTGAGTCGGGAGCTGCATTAAGATCTGCAGAAAATGTGGCAGATGCATCTGAGGCAGGCAGCAGTAAAAGGAGAGCTCTCCTAGCCACTCACATGGAAGGGATTCTGCCTTGTTGGGGAAAGACCTGCTCTCGGTTGCAAAGAGGGTCTGATTCTGAACAAGGGCCACTGCCACCTGCCTTCAAGGAACCAATCCATCCAGGACAACGACAAGCTAACTCTGCACTTGCGATCTTCTGTCCCAGCCCATCAGGCTAATGGTTTCCACAAGACTGAACAGTCTGTGATTTGAAACGCTTGTAATCAGGGCTTGCATTATAATTTTCCTGCCTCCTAATTAATTTTGCTCCTTCATATCTTGGATGTAAATCATCTTCATTACAGGATATTGCTGCTCAGCAAGCCTGATAGTGTAATCTTAGGTCTCATTTGTACACTGCAGATCACAGCTTCCTGGTGCTAAATCAGAAGTAAAAGGAACCCCAATGACACAGGGGGTTCCATGGGTATAAGTAGGGCCCTACCAAATTCATGGCCCATTTTGGTCAATTTCACAGCCCTAGGATTTTTTAAATGGTCAATTTCATGATTCAGCTATTTAGATCTGAAATTTCACAGTAGGGATCCTGAGGTAAAAAGGATTTGGGGAGGGGGTGTCACAAGGATATCATCGGGGGGCTTGAGGCATTGCTACCTTTACTTCTGTGCTGCTGCTGGCGAGGCACTGCCTGCAGAGCTGAGCGCCCAGCCAACAGCTGCCACTCTCCAGCTCTGAAGGCTGTGCAGAAGTAAGGATGGCAAAACCATAACACCCCTAAAATAACCTTGTGACACCCCTCCCCCTCGCAACTTCCTTTTGGGTCAGGACCCCCAAATTGGAGAAACATTGGTGTCCTCCCACCCCTCTTAAAATCTATATAGGCTAAAAGCACACAAAAGACCAAATTTCACAGGGGGAACCAGATTTCACAGTCCATGATGCATTTTTCATGGCCGTGAATTTTGTAGGGACCTAGACATAAGCCTCCTTTCTGCTACTTTCTAACACCTCTGCAGAGTGACTTCCTCTTAAATTGTGCAACAAGAACTTTGTCTCCTATGAAAGTATTTTGTAAATATTAACCATTCTGTGCCCATGATTTAACCTCATTGCCTAGCATGCAACACTTCCACTTGAGAGTGGGGCAGTCTGACCTAATGGCTTGCACACTTGTACGAGTCATGGTACCTAGCTCTACCACAGACTCACAAGGCCAAATCTGCAGCTGGCAGAAATTGGCACAATTCCATTGAAGTCAGTGCGCCAGATCCTCAGCTGGTGTGAATCAGTGTAGCTCCACTGCCATCAACAGAGGTATGTGAAACCTTGGCCAAGTTATTTTCCTCTTGCTTCTGCCTCTGTTTCCCCAAATAGTACATTAACCCACCTCTGCAGAATGCTTTGAGAGCTGTGGCTGCAGAGTGCTATATAACAATCATAACATCATAGAAATGTCAGGCAGGAAGGGACCTGGGAAGTCATCAAGTCCAGCCCCCTGCGCTGAGACAGGACCAAGTAAACCTCACTTTTCGTCCTCACAGTGACAAAAACTCCTAATGGACTAAATTCAGCCCTTGCACAAGTAGGCACAACAGCCAGTGACTGCAATGGAACATGTCTCTCCTTGCACCAGGGCTAGAGCTGATCTGTGTCCTCAAAATCCCCAGCAGGGTTCTTGCAGCTAAGTCTAATAGAGCTTATTTCATACTAACCTAGTTTTATGGCACATGTCACCAGAGCACCTCCCAGATGTTAATTCAGCCTCACAGACCCTCAACCCCTGTGAGGTCAGGAAACATTACAGAGGGACAGTTGAGTCAGAGTGAGAGGAACTGATTGCACAAGGCCCACAGGAAGTTTGTGGTGGAGCCAAATGGCAAAGCCAGATCTTCTGATTTCCAGCTCAGTGCCTTATCCAGCCAGCCGGCATCTCTCCTCTCCTTCCATTTCTTACCAAACCTGCCGTTGCCTATTCCCCGTGTGACAGACAGTATCTATGGCACTCACCGGATGAAGCTTGCCGAAGCTGCCTGGAATGCATCTGGGCATTAAATTTGTGCTGGGCAGAACAGAGGTCCAGGATATATTTACAAGTCTTTGCCGTGTCAGTGACGAATGTGTGTTTTTTGCCACTGAAGTTGCTTTCAATCGTGAACTTTTTTCTCTAAAGGAAATAAAAATGCACCTTTCACTTTATATTCCACCCAGGCCATTACCCAGAGGAATGTAAAGCTTGCCAATAGAATCATATTAGTTTGTCCAGGCATATATCTGGCCTGCATGTATGCTCTGTAAGTGCAATGAACTCCTTCCGCATCTCTGATATGGATGAGTGGGGTGTCTCTCATTTGCATTTGGGTCCTATCCTGACATCCACTGAAATCAGTTGGATTCCTGACATGGACTTCAGTGGCAGCAGAATCAGTAGCCATAAGAAATCTTGGACCTAAGAATGATGACATTTTTAGCCAGTCAGACTGCAGACTGCAAATGCATTAAAGGGGGAAGCAGGCTAGTGGTAGGAAGGGAGTGGATGGCTGCATGGTGATTGGCTGATACACTAATGTCAGAATGCCATGGCGGGGTGGGAGGATGTTATTGCAGTCCCATAACACTGTTCACAGCACATTAGCATGTAGAGAGGCAGGGGGACAAAGAGGGATCTGGGAGAGGAAGAGACAATTGCCACAGTGGCCCAGTACAGTAGCAGAGGGATCAAAAAAAGAAAGGCAGAGAGGGAGGAGAGGGAGAAATGGATATGGGTTAGAGCAGCAGGCTACTAGGCTGTCGGCTAGAATCCCTCTGCGATGGCCCACACTGAGGGCAATGCTAGAAGCATATGAATAGCTGATTGTTCAAGTTGGTGGCTGAAGCAAAAAAGTAAAATAAATAATAATTTGGGGTGAAATGAAATATTTTGTTTCATTTCTGCAGGTGGGGGCCGTTAACACATTTTCACATGGCTTTATAGGATATGTTTCTCCAATATCTGGCCTACGAATCTATGGAAACTAGAGAAAATTCCAAAACAAAATATTCTGACATTCCCCCCCCCCCAAAAAAAAACCTTTCCTCCTTCCCCCAACTGAAATTGATTCAAATTTGCGAACTGTTTTGGTGGACCTCAATTTGCATTTTTATCCAAAAAGGGTTTTGCATGAAAAATGTTCCCCAGGTCTGGGTCACGCAGTCTTACAGGAGGTGAACATCAGCTCCTAAGAGTGGGTCAGAACTCAAGATCCAACCATCACTGAGCACTGGGATGCTCAGAACCCCACAGCTGGATCCCAATGTTTTTTGAACTGGGTCAAAAATGGGCACATCTTGTGCATAATGATGCGGAGCACGGTTCTGAAGTAGATGTTTGTATTTACCAAAGGAACAGACCGAGGGGGAGTAACCCAGCGGGGCAGGGCGAGGGTCCCTTGGGATCACACTCACATGAGCTGAAATCCTCTCCATTTCCCTCCATTGAAATCTTAAACTGGCAATTCTGGTGTGGTTTTTCATCTCATACACAATGATGCCCTTGGCACAGATTCCCAGGACAGTGTCCCCTCCGGCGGCCTTCTTCTCTTGGGACACCCGATGGAACAGCACCCCATACTCCGGGAGTTGCTGAGTCACCTTTGCAGAGAGGGAGAGGGGTGCATTTACTCACCATTATGTGCAATGCATGCTAAATATTACACAGAGCCCAGTGCTGCAACCCCAGGACATCAACAGAAAGGAGCAAATCCAAGGGGAACCAAGGCAGACGATGAGGAGGGGAGATAGAGGAGGGGAGATAGGGAGCAGTGGTTCCCCTGAGTGCTCCCACTCTCTTTAAGCCTTGGAAACCCATTCAAAATTCTCATCTGAGCTCTCTCACTGACTCACCATTTGATGTAGGGGATGTCATGTCACCTTTCCCTGCCTCAGTTTCCCATCTGTAAAATGGCCACAACCCTTCCCCTCCTGCCTCACAGAGAAGACTGAGAGGACTTGTTACTCGTTTGTACAGTGCTCTGACAATTACAATGGGTGCATGTGCTCAGTATCACTGCTATTTAGACACAGTGCAGATTCCTGAGCAAAAGTCTGCTCGGGGGTTAATGTCACTCCATGAACATTCAGTTTCCTTCCTTCCCACCTTCTTCTCCAGCCTTTGTTCCCCTGATCAAACAATACAAAATGCAGCAAACACACTGAAAGTGCTAAAACTGCTAAGACATTGGTATCAGGAGTCAAGGCTGCCCCAGCGGTATGTGCTTGTGGGATTTGCTTTATGCATCGTAAAGAACCTCTGGAAATCTTAGCATCAAGGAAAAAACAGCTCTCTGACTTACATAATCTGACTCGGAGGTACTGCCCCATGATGTTTCTTTCTTTTTAAAAAATATATACATTACAAGCTACAGACTCACCAGGAAGCTTCAGCTCTGGGGCTCCCTAAATTGTAATTAAAGTACAGGTACGCCTCACTTAACGTTGTAGTTATGTTCCTGAAAAATGTGACTTTAAATGAAACAATGTTAAATGAATCCAATTTCCCCATAAGAATTAATGTAAATGGGGGGGAGGGGGGTTAGGTTCCAGGGGAATTTTTTTTTTTTTGTCAGACAAAAGGGGTTATATACATTATACACATAGGAGGCAGGGGAGGGAGGGGGAGCCTGCTCGGGAGCACTCGCTCCTACCCCCTCCCTCCAGATAGGAGGGAGGGGGTAGGAGCGAGTGCTCCCGAGCAGGCTCCCCCTCCCTCTTGCCTTCTAAGCAGGGAAAGCCAGCTGATTGCCCCGCCAGGAAGGAGGGGAAAGGCACTGATCAGCGTGGGGCGGGGGGAGCATAGGGAGGCTGCCTGCTGTGGACAGAGCAGGCAGCCAAACAACCTAAGAGCGGAGCATTGCTGTAGTAAGCGGAAGATTAATGTGACGGCAATCGCTAGGTGGTGCAATTTCGCTTCTACTGCGTATCTATGGGAACAGCCTTGGCTTCAGAGCTTATCTCATGGGAAGCCTCTCCCCAGCCACAGCTTGGAAGCTGTTTACCTACCCTGTGTGAATCTCAGCTTGTGTGAAACCAAACAGGTAAACTGAGGCAGGATTGCAAAACATGTGATTAGTTATTCATGAGCTATGCATGAGATGAGCATGAGTATTTCTGTGTCCGTGTGCCATTGTGTGTCGGGCTTCTTCCCTGGGCATTGCTCCGATGTGCCAGGTCTCCCATCTGCGGCAACGCTGTCTGTGGGGCCCCCAGTGCACAGATGCCGCTACCTTCAATAAACTCACTTCAAGCCACTGTGTGTGAGCATCGTTTCTACGGGACTCTTAGGGTACCCTGCAACAATTGCTAAACTTTAAACGGGCATGTTCCCTAATTGATTAGCAACATAATGATGAAAGAACGTTAACCAGGATGACTTTAAGCGAGGAGTTCCTGTACAGGCCACGCCTGACAGCAGCTTTGGAAAAAGGAATTTGGTTCCCACCAGGACTCCACTAAATTCCAGAGCAGTTGTTCAGCCCCATGCCCTTCCTGCACAAGGCTCACTCCAGGGGAGTAGGAGCAGTGCTTCAAGGAGCTGGCACTGCAGCCAGGAGGACCAGCACTGTCCCTGGTGTAGCTGAGTACGTAGGCAGGAGTAGAATGGGAGAAGCACCCAATTGTCCCCTTATTCTACAAGCCCTTTCCCCAACATCTCTACACCTCCTCACTCTGCCCCAACATGTTCAACAATTATTCTGTGACCCAAATCTCACAATCCCCTGCAAAAGGCTGGTGGGCTATGGCAAGCCACAGGGTGATTTTTCATCCATTTTGTGAGTTGAAGGAGACTGAGAACTTGTGATTTAGTCCATTCTCTGGCAGGCCAATCCAGCCTCTTAACCCAAGCTTCTCAACAGATTTTGGGAGACCAACATCTAGGGGGGAGGGATAGCTCAGTGGTTTGAGCATTGGCTGTTAAACCCAAGGTTGTGAGCTCAATCCTTGAGGGGGCCATTTAGGGATCTAGAGCAAAAAATCTGTCAGGGGACAGTACTTGGCCCTGCTAGTGTAGTGTAGGCAGGGGACTGGACTCGATGACCTTCCAAGGTCCTTCCAGCTCTATGAGATAGGTATCTCTCTCTATTTTTATATATATATGTCCCGATTTTATAGGGACAGTCCCGATTTTTGGGTCTTTTTCTTATATTGGCTCCTATTACCCCCCACACCCTGTCCCGATTTTTCACACTTGGTGTCTGGTCACCCTACATTAAAGGGGCCTGGTTTTCAGAACATGCTCAGTGTCTGTCCTCTGAAAATCAGGACCCTTTACAGTGGGTCAAGTTGAGCACCCAAAATCTGAGGCCTTCAAAACCTGTAGCCAAATCCAGGCCTTAGTCTTTAAATCCCGTTTCATATTTGGAGGAAGAATCTGCATATCCTTGCTTTATACACTAACTTTCCCACTGTGTGTATGGCATGTTGGTGACACTTTATACAGACGTAGTCATTGAAACACACACTAACAGAGCTACTTTTCTTCATTGGATTTGCTATACATGATGGGATGGCCATTAAACATCACCAAGAAAACTAATACCATGATAATCAACAAACAACATGAAACACCAGGAATACTTTCTGCAGCTAATGGAGAAGAGATCTGATAATTCACATATCTTGGCAACACTGTAAGTACAAAGGGTGAAACAGTTGAAAACATAAAGCCAAAACAGTGAAAGCCAGACGTACCTTTGTAACTCTAAAGCTGACCTGGAGAAACAGAAATCTTGCCTTCCAAACTACTCCATTTTAAAATTGGTCTTTCGATATTGTGCAGAAACTTGGAGACTAATTAAGACCTTTGAAGGAACTGCAATCCACACCATGTTATCAAGCATGTTACCAAGCACAGGTTATCTGTTTACCCCAGCTTTTTCATAGCGATGTATTGTTCTTCAGTTAGCATGCTCTCTTGCCCAGGTCAAACTGTGGACTCTGGACCTATATGAAAAGTTCTTAGCAGAAACTGCAGTTAAGATCTTACAGCCATAGCAAAATGGATTTTGGCCCTTCAACCTTGCTATCTATACTCCAAGTTCTCATAAACAGCTCCCTCAGATAAAGCCTCAGTATCAGATGGCCAGAAAAAAAAAATCACAGATGAAGAACCCTGGAGGATGACGAAACAGAAATCAATCAGATGGGAAATTATGGAATGAAAATTGAGATGGCTTGGGCACATGGAGGAAAGAGCAAATAACACAACGAAACATGTTGGACTGGAACTCTCAGGCCAAGAGGGGACGAAGTAGACCCAAAAAAATATGGAAAGGCACAGCAGGAGCAGAACTGAAAGCTATCAAAATGACATGTGAAGATGCTAAGACGGCAGTAGGAGACCTGCAAAGATGGAAGGCAGCAGTAAAGGCCCTATGCTCCACATGGACTTGAGTGGCAGAAGAGAGAGAGCAAAATCAGCCCATCTAATCAATTCCAGTGACAGTGTTAGACAATAAACTAACACAATTAAGCTGCAACTCAGCTGAACTTATTATATAAAAAAGGCATGTGTCACTGCAGCAAAATGGCTAATGTTCAGAGAAACTCTGATCCCGGATATTTCAGATGTAAGGGGAGAGAGAAGACAAGTTAAAAATCACACACAGAGACAACTCATACCTAGACAAACAGTGGTGTTGTAGCCATGTTGGTCCCAGGATATCAGAGAGACAAGGTGGGCCAGGTAATATATTTTATTGGACCAACTTCTGTTGATGAGAGACACAAGCTTTCAAGCTACTTGGGGGGTCTTCTACAGGTCTGGGAATGGTATCCAGAGTGTCACAGCTAAACACAAGGTTGAACAGAGAGTTCATCCACTGCAACAATGGGGAGGGGGTTGCAGGAATGGACTCCACAGCAACCAAAATTTTCCCAAAGAGAGGACCCTATCAGGCAAGTGTGTGATTGGAAAATTGACTGCCAAATGCAGCAACCCTGGTGTCATGGAGTGTGGGGGAGTCAGGGTCCTGCACCCCCCCCCCTTCCTGCGATTCACCGTGACTCTCAGCCAGCCAGTAAAACAGGTTTATTAGAAGACAGGAACATAGTCCAAACCAGAGCTTGTGGGTACAGACAACAGGACCCCCTAGGTCAGGCCCACCTGGGGGAGGGGGGTCAGAGAGCTTAGACCCCAGTCCTGGGACTATCTCCATTTCCCCAGCCAGATCCAAAACTGAAACCCCCTCCAACAGTCTCCTCCAGCCCCAACTCCTGCTCCTCCTCCAGCCTTTGTCCCGCTTCCCGGGAAAAAGGTGTCACTTGGCCCCAACCAGGTTACATGCTTAGGTATCATCCCTCAAGTGAAGTCCCACCCTGATATCCCATCACCAATGCAGACAGTCCCAGTAAAACTCCCCGGCAACATTCCCAAGTCAATCCTCCCCACTCCCTACTCCGTCACACCTGGAGAGTAGCATTCCCTCACACTACCTCAGTGAAAGCTTTCTGGCCACAGTGGGAAAGCTTGGAGATGAAATACTGTATCGGACAGTGGTCTTCAAAGTGGGGTGCGAGACCCCCCCACGGGGGACCACGGTGTTACAGTGCTGCCGCAGGATTGGCCCCAGGAGACCACCAAAATGGCAGCGTTCTATTTTTGTCCCGCTGAAATGCCGCTGAAAGCAGAAGCTTTCAGATTCGGCAGCATTTCGGCGGACATACCCCCAGGCCGCGAGTGGATGCAGGACAGCGGAAAGGGGCCGCCGAGGAAAAACTCTGAGGAACGCTGATATAGGAAATGGGAGAAACTAGCATGTGATGGATACAGGTATGAGATGGATCTGGATGTACCAGATACACTGAAAAAGGAGGTTCTGAGGCAGTACTGGGTTTCCAATGGACCACACTCAGAAGGGGCCCATTATGGTTGTCAGGCAGAAGCACCAGAAGTTCCCTAGAAGTGAGGGGGCCATCAGCACACCCATACTCCACCCCTCCCACCATGCTTTGCTCCCTTCTATGGCCCCGCCCATGCTCCACCTGTGGCCCATCCCCACTCAGCCTCTTTCCATGAGGCCCCACCTACTGCTCACTCCTCTCCGCCCCCTGTCTCCACCCCCCATCACCCGCACTTAAGGCAGGAAAAAAGTGGGAGTGCACAACAATTGAGTAACTGCAATCAGCCTTTAGGTGTCTTGTCTGTTTATCCATAATGCTGAATGTCCTGGTTTCTCCATGGTTGCTTTGCTAACTGCATTGTCCTTTCTATCCCTAACCTGCCAATACATACTCTCAGCTTGCACACATGTTCTGCCACCTTTCCAATCTCAAATCAGACCAGCGACAGGGAAATGACAGCCCAAGGAGAAAGAGACAGGGCCCTTCTATTGCAAAATAAATAAAGTTGGATGCACTGGAGGATACCTTTAAAAATTCCAGCTCGGCCTCATCTTCAAAGAGGGAGTGGTTCATGTGGTGTAGCCTGGCGAGTTCTCGCTGTATGCACGCCAGGGTCATTTTCTCTATCCGGCTCACAGGAACATAGTCTTCAACGCGGAAATGGTTCTTCCCATGCATCTTTGGGAGCAAAATGGAGAAACGAGAGGGGGAAAGGTTAGTTTCCAAGCTGCTGTAGCTAGGGCTGAAAATACAGTTCACACAAAAGCAGAAGAGCTGTCCAAGAGAAGATACAGCAACCTCCAGCATGCAACCTCACACACGGTGTGGGACCCCATTCTGGCTTTTGCTGCCAGAGGCGTGCCGGGAGGGAGGGGATGCAGAGCCATAGTGGGCAAATGCAAGCAGACTGCCTCAGGGGAGTGCGAGGAGCTCGGTTTCTCACATCCACTGCACAAGTGTGCAGCATCTCTCCCCCTGTAGGCCTGCTTCTGGGTACTAACTAGTTCATGAGGAGAGAGGTTCTGGCTTCCATTGCTCTTGGAGCACCATTAGTTCCGTGTCAGCTGGCCTCCAACATGCTTTTAGGAAACTAGCCCCATTCTGTCTGGCTGCTGTTCAGGTGTTTTGGGGAGAGGGTGGAAGAGAGTTCCCCTGCCCTTCTTCCCCCAAGACAATGCAGAATATAGCCTACACTATAGTCTGGAAACTCTATGTATATTGTCCAGTGTACATAGCAACATGTAGTGCCTCTGTTCTCTGGGTACTGCACCTTTAAATTCCAAAACTGCCTGCCATTCTGTTCTCAGAGGTGCTGCAGCTGTTACAGAGGACAACAACCCTCCTAGAGAGATCCCTATCATGGGTACTTTATTTGTGTTCTTTCTTAACTTTTATATTAGATTAAGAAAAATAACAACAGACACGGAGAGCCAGATTCTCAGCTGGTATGAATCAATGTAATTCCACTTCATGTGACGGAGCTGTATCAGTTGGAGATCTGGCCCTGGACTTAAACAGCTGCTCTTTTTATATGTAAAAAACATCAATTGTTATACCCAGTGATTGGACAATTGGTTCAGAAATATCTGCACTGACATCCCTGTACCTTTGCCTCTTCCTACAACCCAGCCCAAATGGCAACTCTTAGAAGGGACTCAAATGTTCAATTTCAATCTCTTCCTTCTTTTTTCACCTCTGCTAGCCCCTCTGTGCTTCTGAGTTGTATCCATGGCTGGAATTACTCTGGAAATCTTCTGGGATTTCTGGCCTTACCACACCAGCAGGAAGTACCAGGAATCTCTTAAGAAGGACCAATCACCAAGATTTCCAGCCACGCTTGGCAGATTCATGAGTGCTGCATAGTCAGGCAAAATATAGGGACAACAACTAATCTGAACCTGAAACATGAATCCTTTGGGGTTCACTCACTCTGCTGAGAAACGCCAGCAGAATGGAAGTCAAGGTGCCATTTAACTCTCATCTTAACTGTAAATGATGGGGAAAACCACACAGGCCGATGGTGAACACCTCTGGGAAGAGGTGTATTATTTACCGTACCTCGGGAGCATAATTTCCAAGTTCCGCCTGCAAGGCTAGAGCACCTAACTGCAGGGACGTCTCGTCATTGCAGTACAGCCGCTCCTCCAGAATATCTTTACGAAGCTGCAAGTAAAACTGATGCCTTGTCAGACCATGTCTGGAAAACAAGAGAGACTGGGAATGTCACAAGAGCTTCGAACCTCAATATCAAATGCCACCTTCCTCTTTGGCTGCCGACAGAACGCTGACACTTACTGGATGACGTTAAAGTGGTTGACGAAGAATTTTATCCTCAGAAAAAGCGTGAAGTTAATGATGAAGGTTTTCTTCTTGGGTTGGTCGTTCCAGCCTTCTGGAGCCACTTTGTAGAGTTTGGTCTCATCGTCCAAAAAGAAAAACTCTTTACCTGACGTGAGAATTTGAGGTTCCGTGATGAGCGAAGCGGAAGGAGACCATTCGACAGAGCAGAATTCTACTGCTTTTCACCCACCCCTTCGGCGAATCTCCAGGAAGGGCTCAGAGAGTCACAGACCTCCCTGCCCTCTATGATAGTTATTCATGGCTTATTCCACCCTGGAAATATCCAGCATAACTCCCTGTACAGCTAGCCAGATGTTTGATGGGGCAGGCCCTTTGTTGATACTCAAGAAGTGGGGAGGGAATAAAGAGACCCTGACTCTTCACACAATCCTCGTGCTCTAAGTAAAAGGACTGCTCCCCACCTAGGGTGACCAGATAGCGTGTGTGGAAAAACAGGACAGGGGCTGGGGGGTAATAGGCTCCTATATGAGAAAAAGCCCCGAATATCAAGACTGTCCCTATAAAATCGGGACATCTGGTCACCCTATCCCCACCCGTGCTTTGTGGGTGCTATCCACTCCAAAAGGCCAGGGGTGGGCTTTTTAAGGGGAGTGGCTGAGACTGCTCTCCCTCACCAGACAAGGAAGCTTTCAGAGGCATGTGGCCTGCCTGACACACAGAGCTTCCTGGAACCCCTAATGGGGCAGCATGGCTCTGCCCCCACCTCAGGATAAGTCTGGGCCTAAAGCCTTATTTACACTGAGATCACGAAGCTGCACTGGTGCACACTCCTGCAGTAGACACAGTTTACACCAGAGGGGCTTAATCCTGTTTGAAACCCAACTTCAAAAATGCCTTTCACCTGAGGATCTTAAAGGGTTCTACTCACATTCATCAGTACAGACTAGCATGACTCCTACAGTCATGAGCCACCGTGCAGCCACTCGATATGGCCATGTACCTTTCAGGTAAGCTAAGCCGAAGTAGAAATGTTCCACCAGGTTTGCGTAGGCCACGACCATATTGAAGACGTCTCTCGCCTTCGACTTGATGTCACATTTCACCTCGAGGCACTGCCCACTGAGCAGAATCACACTGAGGTCCCTTTGAGACAAATACGATTTCCCTTTTTTAGTCTGAAAACACAAACCGGAGAGAGAGAATGAGTGCTGTGCTCATGCAGAAACACCTGCCAGATTCCTGGTCTCTGGATCTCCTGGTCCCATGACCCAGCCAAAGGGACTGAGTTGCAAGGCCTGCTGCTGCCTAGTCATGTCACAAGCATTTCAAATTTTTCAAAAATGTATGGAGTCCCCAGGCACACAACCAACCATTTCCGGACAGTGTCTGGGGTTCTGTCAAGTTGGACTTTAGCTCCTGGGTTTCCAGGACTTGTTTATTTCATAACACTAATATTCCTGTCAGGATTTTTACCACAACATCCCTGCTATGTGCTCTCAGCCTTAGCTCCAGCTTACTGAAGTTTTTTGTCTGGGAAGTACACTGCAGGTGTTCACTGCTTTAGCACAGGCAGCATAGTGTACATGATGTGCTGTGTAATCTCAGAGGTCATCTATCCGCCTCCCCAAAGTTTTGCATTAAAATGGCCTTCGCTAACTGCGGCTTGATGGATGAGGTTCCATCAGTTTCCCTCTGACCACAGCAAGAAGGGATCACGACGTACCAATGTGAGGTGCTCACCTGTCTTGAGGGTCTCAGAATACTGTAGGATTCCCATCACGGGGAATACTGGCCTGGGAATTAAAGGCAGGTCTTACAGGGTAACATGGAGATTTAAGAGTCACTAGATCAGGCCAAAATTCCAAACATTCATATTTACCACGATGGAGCCAGGCAGTTGTAAGGTCACTGGCGGTTCACTGGACAGAATGATAAATTCTGGCCCTGAAAACTGGGAAGAAGCAATTTAGAAAGTTAATAAAACGATTCATTCATATTCTGAAGATCCCAGCTCTCTCTCTACACACCCCACCCCAGCAAAGCAGGGACACGAACCTAGCTCTTCTACATTGAAGGTGAGTCCCTGGCCTCCCCTATTGGTTATAGTAGGGAGCAGCTTGCTCCGTCATTTTGCACAAAAAGGCCTCAGCTTCATCCCGCTGCAGAAATGGAAAATTTTTGAACTCTCAAAACTGTTTGTAGGCTGGAAAAGTCCTGCCGAGCCCTACCCTTTCCACTCCTCCAGCGGCCAAAAGCAATGGGACCAGTTTAGGTAGCCCTAAGTCCCCCACTCTTGTGTATTCCCTGGCAGAGAGCCATGCTGGAGGAGTGCAGGGGCTTAGGAGTGACCTGTTTGAGTGTGTTGGGTATTGTTAAAGAATTCCAGGATTGGGGGTTGTTTGTATTATCAAACAATCCCTCTGACTCTATAGAACTATCCAGAGAAGCACAATCGTTTTTCTATCTTTCCTTCACTATTGTTTTATACTATATTGTCAGCTGTTTGGGGCAGAGACAATCTTTTTGGGCTGTGTATGGACAGTACCTAGCACAGTGGGGGCTGATCCATGACTGGGGGCTCTGAGGTGCTACTGTAATATAAAGAGTAAATAAATAATAGCTTGCCCTGGCCATCCACGTCACAATCCCTCTTTCTTTTCCCTTGCAAAGTGTTTCGTTGTGCGATTATTGGATTCCAAATACAAATCTAACCATGCACACAAAAAAGGTAACACTATTCAAATCTAAATTCCCCTGTAGAACAATTATTTTTCTCTCTCTAACAAGCTCCAAGTGCTGACGTGGGTGGCTCTTGATCTTCAAAGCCCTGCCATTTCTCAGGCTCGAGACGGGGGGAATTTGAATTCTCTGGGAGCAGCAGCACTGATTTGAAAGACAGAAGACAGAGGACAACAGCAGCAGCCCAAGGGGCCATGCAGGCTTGAGTCGCTTAGAGGAAGACTGAAGAGTGGACCTGACACGAAAGAAATAAAGTGACCTGAAAAGGAAACCGAAAAGAAGTGTATTTCCCAGCTCCACAGAAATCTGCTTGCCAGCACCTTTTGCTGCAGCGTTATGCAAACAAAACCACCCACATTAAAATAGTGAAAGGCTCCTCTGTGTGTGTGCGCGCATGCAGCTGGGCGATTGACAGTTCTGGAGGCTGACCCTCTCTGCTCTACGTAGCACAAGGATACCATCCTCGACCACAGCTGAGGATGAAAAGGGAGCTAAATCCCGATGGTTCATTTATTCCTCCGCTTCTATGCTCAGACTGCTAAGCAAGTATCACCACCCCCATTTTACAGACAGGACAGTCATAGCCACAGGTTATACAACACCTTAACGGTGGCACTACCAATAGCTCCAAGCTCACCCGACTATCCCTTTGGTGTGTTAACTTCTAGGCTATGGCTTCTGCCTGGGTGTATATTGTCAAAGAAGAGCAACATGGGATTGTTCTAAAGCTCTTTGATCCCTATTGACTTCAATGGACATTGGATACAGCCCATCTCTGATGTGAAGGCACAGCTAAGGTGACTGATGGAAACGCCCCTTAGTATGCATTACTGGTCACAGAAAGCATGACTAGACACCCAAGAGGGAAAGTTTGACCTTTTAGGGTTCAGTCCTACAGCTCCTAGTCCTTATGCAGACAAATCTCCCATTGACATCTCTGGGAATCTGACTGCCGGACTGAGCTCTTTACCACACCCAGATACCGTGGTGCCCCTCCTGGCTCGGCCATTTTGGGAGGCCATTCTGATGAGCTGAGTCAGCTACCCAACAGACCCTCTGCCGTTGGGGGCAGGTGTCTGTACAGGCTTTACATTTTGCAATCAATGCGTTCATTTTCACTAGTCACCTTTTCTTTCCTTTGGAACAAGCACTTCAGAGACGCAGCAGCTGCTAACGAGTCCTTGGCAGACACCGAGAAGGTAGAGCCTAACTGCAGGAGGTTGGGCTTGTCGTTCTTCTGAGCCCCAGCAGGGATTTCGTCCACAGCACTTGCTGATCTTCAAAAGAGCGAGCAATATTTCGGATTGCGTATCCAAAGCAACGGACAGAGAGTTTAAAAGTCTTTGAGTGGCACTGTCGTATACAATAAAGGGCAATTTCCATGATCTACAGGGCATGGCCCCTACAGAAATGTGTTATATGGATGAAACGATGAAGGTTCTACAGAAATTAATCTAAAAGCCTACAGGATTTAAATAGAGGATGTGTTCCTTTCTATACTGCCTAGGCCAGATCCTTAGTTTCTGGAAATCATCATAGCCCCACTGAAGTCAGTGAAGCTATTGCCAATTTACAGCAGCAAGGGATTTGGCTGCAGGTTGTTTGAATTATCTTTGAGAAATCTATAGCAAGGGTGCGTTTTCTATTAAATTCTACAGGATGGTTAAAAAACTATAGGAGAAAGGGTACTATTATTCATTTCTTTCTATAGCAGGGGTGGGCAAATTATGGCCTGCAGGCTGGATCCGGCCCACAAGCCGTTTTAAGCCAGCCCGTGAGCTTCCACTGGGGAGCAGGGTCTGGGCCTTGCCCCACTCTGGTGCTCTGACCAGGGCACTGGGTTGGGGGCTGCACCATGCAGCTGGGCCCTGCTCCCGCACTCCAACAGGGGCGCAGGGTCAGGGGCTGCTCCACGTGGCTCCCAAAAGCCGTGGCATGGCCCACTCCAGCTCCTAAGTCCTCTTGCACCCCAAACCTCTCATCCCCACCCCTACCCCAGAGCCCGCAACCCCAGACAGAACCTGCACCCCTTCAGCAGCCCTAATTCTCCTCCCATTCTCCAAACCCCTCGATTCCAGCCCGGAGCACCCTCCTCACCTCAAACTCCTCATCCCTAGCTGCACCCCAGAGCCCTCACCCCCTTGCACACCCCAAGCCCAATTTTGTGAGCATTCATGGCCTGCTATACAATTTCTATTCCCGATGTGGCTCTCAGGCCAAAAAGTTTGCCCACCCCTGTTCTATAGGCTATTTTCAGGATGGGAGACATTGAATCTAATCAAATAATTGAGGTTTCAGACAATCAAGGGAATTGTCAATGTAGTTAACAGACACTGAGCGCTGTGGAAAATCGAGGTTCAGATAATGACACCAATACCGGAGATTTAATCCTTAAAACACTTGACATCTTCTACACTGCCACACAAATGTATGCTTAGCAAAAATATATAATGCATATGCACTGTTATATATAGGGAATGGACAATGGCAAGCTGCAGGTATGAAGGTTTGCTGGCATTATTTTGGGTTAGCTGTGTTATTAACAAATGGCAAGGTGCTGTGTGAGTTATGCCAGTCATTCCAAACTTCTATACCCACCACACTATCATATATTCTCTATATATCAGGTACATTACAGCAAATCTATTTGAGAGATTTTCCAGAAGGTTTTTAAACGTTTCCCTGAGAATATTTGTTGTATCTCTCTGCCTGGTAGGTATCTTTTATACTATCACTCCAGCTGCAGAGGAGGAGAAAAATTAAAGCCAATGACCTAAAATAGCTTTTCTAGATATAAAAATGTCATGAGTTTGAAGCCCAATGCCAAGCATAGTGGGTCCAGTGGGAAGGTGAAAGTCTCTCCTTGCTCGTAGGAGAAGGCTGTTATTTCTCATCCTGCAGGGGGTGAGATATCAGTCTTCAAAGCTGTGACACTTTTATGTACAGGCTGCAATCCTACATACACTTGAGAGCATGCTTCATTTGAATACCCCGAGTAGTCCCACTGAAGTCAATGTGGTCAAGTTAAAACACAAACCTGTGGGACTTCAGGATTAGATTCATAGATCATAAAACCATCATGGAGCCAGGACTCTATATTGCCTATCTTGGCCCCGGACCTTCGACCATAGTAATTTGGGAAGTGATTCCACCTTAAGGCTGAGAAGGAGAAAACACTTCTCTGGCAGACAGAGTTAACAAAAGTGTCAGCATGTTGATTTGGACTGCTCTGGCAGGGACGGCTGATTGGGCAGAGGACCGGTGAGGTGCTCAAAAAGCACACGATAAATACACTGATCAATTTAACCTGTGACTATCACCTCTACATGAAGTGTGTGGAGGCATGATACCAATTCCCCATAAAAAACACTGCTGTCCCGGGACATGTACTGCAATGATTTCTCATTGTACATATGGGGCAACACAGAGTAGCTCACAGCCCTGGTCATTGTGGTTAACTATTGGCTGTTTAATGGGAATTACAATCAGTTTATTCAGGATGTGGTTAATGGAGAAATCTAAATGCAACATTTCCCATGGGTCTGAATTAAATCAATCATGCTTGATGACAGGAACTCCTGTTTAACTGGGACAAGAATTCTGCTTAACTGGGGTACCTATCATGTATTAATGGGTACATAAATAAGGGATTCTGGTCTTTGTGGTGCTCAGAGGCTAACCGTTTGTAGACCTTGTCTACACTTGGAATTAGCCCCAGCTGCAGCATGTTAGCCCCCTGCTTTAGACATCCCACGATAGGCAGAGGTGCAGCGTACCCTGTTTTCAAAAAGAAATTAGCTCCAGTGATGCAAATGACGGTGTCTCTGGTCTAACTTGGGGTTTGCATTGGAGACATCACAACTGGCTGCTGGCCACCCATGGCTGAATCAAGGCCAATCCCCCAAGTAGCCCCATAGTTTTCTGCTGGTGGCATCTGTCAGTTACCTTTAACTCTTTAGTGAGTAAGGGGGGTTGAAAGAGTGACTCAGTCTGAGAACCTATAGGAAAAGCTAAACATTACTCTGAAAACTACGTAGTGCAAACTTGGCCTATCAGGGCCCGTCTCTTATAAATCAGACCTCTCATACAGTAACATCAGCACAAGTTGGGGGCCCAAACCTGAAGTCTTTGCTCCATTTTCCCTTTGCCCTTATTCAGGAAAACACTCCCTGGAGGGAATGAGAGGTTTTCTCTAAGGAAGGACCAAGCAGGAGTGCAGCGAAGTCTTCAGGATTTGGCACTCTAGATCAGGGGTAGGGAACCTATGGCATGGGTGCCAAAGGTGGCACGTGAGCTGATTTTCAGTGGCACTCACACTTCCCAGGTCCTGGCCACCAGTCGGGGGGGGGGGGGAGAGCTCTGCATTTTAATTTAATTTTAAATGAAGCTTCTTAAATATTTTAAAAACCTTATTTACTTTATATACAACAATAGTTTAGGTAACAAAGTCCTGTGGCACCTTAAAGACTAACTATAAAGTTTTCGTGGGCTAATACCCACTGGTATTAGCCCACGAAAGCTCATGCTTCAAAACTGTATAGTTAGTCTTTAAGGTGCCACAGGACTCTTTGTTACCTCTGCTATTCCAGACTAACACGGCTACCTCTCTGATTCTTAACAATAGTTTAGTTATATAGTATAGACATATAGACAGAGACCTCCTAAAAACGTTAACATGTATTACTGGCATGCAGAACCTTAAATTAAAGTGAATAAATGAAGACTTGGCACACCACATCTGAAAGGTTGCCAACCCCTGGTCTAGATTAAGTGTCTGCTACCACATGGCTAATGGATCCAGTGGCTCCCTGTAGTTTCACATCAGAGCACTGGCACACTAGATCCCCTGTGCCTCCCACAGTCATAAAAAAGTCCATCTTTTAAGGACAAAAAATGTACTGTTTACCTGTTAATGAAGAGCTTGTAGCTACTGTGTGTCCTCGACCCGCTCAGGTTTGGGTCCCACGCCTGCTGTGCCTGTGGAGTTCTCCCTAACGTTAAATCAAGGGAATATCAAAATCACTGTCACTGAAGCAGTGCCAAAGGTGGGAAAAGCTTGCTTTACATAGGGAGGCAGAGAGATGGGAGGGAAAACAGGGGTGGGTGCTCTGCCTGGGGAGCGAGAAGGGGAGCTACTGAGACTCAGTGGGGTGGGACAGCCAGCTCCAGGCTGGCAAAGGGGTCCAGGTTCATATCTCACATTTGCTAGCCACCAGGTGTAGCTGCTCCCAGCTCCAGCCCAGTCACCCTGGTTCCCACCTGCTCCCCGCCCCGATCATAGGCACCATGATGGCTGCCTCAGCCCCTCCACGTCCAGCTCTCACTTCTATCACCCTCCTACCTAGTGCATGTATTCATTCCCAGAATGCTGCAGAACAATACATGGGGGTGGAAACATAGATCTGCCCCCTCCCCAATATTTCCATTCCAAGGGCACTAGCCCGAACTGCCCCCCAGTTCCCGCCTCCCCTGAGGTGCGCACAGCATTAGATCCTGGGACAATATGGCAGGGAGAAAATTTGGACGGTCTGTCCTGTATCCTTGTTTGGGGGACATAATAAATGACTACACGATGGAGCTGGTAGAACACTGCATTAACAGCGTCCGTAACTAATCCTTCATATTCGGACCGGCTGTTTAGTTCAGCCATTTCTGAGGCCCTTGTTATTCACTATTCATGGACTTTCAGACAAATGAGTTTTGGGGAATGGCTGTTGTGTGTGAATCCCTGTATTTGCGAGAATATGAAGGTCCTGTGTGCACAGGGGCATTTACTATTCCACTGATAGTCATTCTTCGGTTTAAATGTTTTCCAGTCATCTGGTCAAGGAAGAGAAACAATATTATGTGACATAGGTCCCAGTCACACCCCAGCAATACAAAACAGCTGAAGTGAACTGTTCCCATGATATCTGGCCAATAGTTTGCAGAAACTATTTGGTGAATACTGAATAACTAATACAAGCACAGAAACCAGGGTCTGTTGTGGAATGATTTGCAAATGGAAATGAGCTAGAGATGAGTGGGGTCTAATTACCTCCAATTATGGGGGAGCTAAAATCAGGTGCAGAGCCAGAAATGAGTATTATTATTGAGGCCTCTTTCTAAATAGCAACACAAAAATACAATGCTGGATTCCAATAAATGCATTAAAGAAAAACAATAACTAGGAAATCTACAGTTAACTTTATATTAAAAAAATTAAGCTGAATAGTCACAAACTTTGGGGAAGTTTGGTTCTGAATCCAGTCACAAACTCTGTGGGTACCTCTACACTGCAATAAAAAACCCTCGGCACCAAGACTCAGAGCCTGTGTCAGGTAACTCAGCATTGTGGAGCTTGGGCTGCAGTGCTAGAAATAGCAGTGAAGATCTTCAGGCTCAGGCTGGAGCTCAGCCCCCTTGCAGGGTCTCAGAGCCTGGGCTCCAAAGTCTGAACGTCTACACTACTATTTTATAGCCCTGCACAGCCAGGCTGCGGATCTTTTCTTGCAGTGTGATTCCTGGTCCCTTGATACACAACACTAGCTATTAAAATCTTGTGGAAACCCAGATGCAGTAGGGTAATTGACATAGGATCCGTAGTGACAAGTGACTGATTGCAGAGCACTAGGTATTAACCCAAAGATGCTTTTCTGATGAAAATCTGAGCCAATCTCTCACAAGACAGGTCATACCATTTGAAACACATTTAGACATTTGGAGCAAAAATATTAAGAAAATTAATCGTTTAAACATAAGCCTGGTGAACAACAATGTGAACAACAAGGACATATGCAAAAACAAACGAATACGTAACTAAAAAAGAGACTAAAGAAATCAAAGTGTATTTTCTCAAACACCAGATGGCAGTATTGCAAAGTCAGGTTCTTTGGGTGACTCGGAGGTGAAGATGCTGGCAGTGAGAAATGAGAGGCAGAGAGACATGCCTGATATCAAGGCCAGATACTCCTCTGGTATCAGTTAACATAGGCCCATTGAAGTCCACATAGCTGTGTCAATGTATTTAGACTAATGGAGATATACCAATCTCCTAGAACTGGAAAGACCTTGAAGGCCATCGAGTCCAGTCCCCTGCCTACACTAGCAGGATCAAGTACTGTCCCCTGACAGATTTTTTGCCCCAGATCCCTAAATGGCCCCCTCAAGGACTGAACTCACAACCCTGGGTTTAGCAGGCCAATGCTCAAACCACTGAGCTATCCCTCCCACCCCTGATGCCGGGTGAGGTTCTCAGGAGGACACATGTTTACACTCCTTTCTGATAAGACAGCCTTGCAAGTCTCTACTCACCCTTTCGCCCAGGAGTAATCACCTGTATTTATTCTTTGACAAGCACTTCAAATATCCTTAGCTTTTCATCATCCTAGTGGGATGACCTGAGTAGTTCACAGGCCTTGATGCCATGCTTTTAGCACAAATCAAGCCCATTCCTTGTTCTGCAACAGCCTCCAGTACGAGCAGTGGGGAGAAAGAATTTATCGAGAGCCATCAGAAAATGAGCTTGATTTATAAATGGTATTATATGATGGGGCTGCTTGTGATTGGACTCGGCAACCCAGGAAGTCCCATCCAGTCCCATATTCCTGATTTAAGACTAGCATGTGGCTCTTGAATAAGTTGCTTCCCATGAACAATGATTTTTTAAATGCAAAAGAGCTTCCAGAGTACAGGCTGGAATACTAGCAAAGATCACTGAGGATATGGACCTCCCTTGATCACAGTGGTCTTTTCCTGGACTGTAATAGCCCCATGGGGAGGAGAATGTCTTTTTCGGACATATTATCCTGTGAAAGGATGGCTACGGTTAGCAAACTCTCCTAGTCTACTTGTGTCACTTTATATACTGTGCTTTTAGGGCCCGCTCCTGCAAAGTGTTGAGCACCCTCAACGGCCATAGACTCAACAGGAACTGAGTGTACGCACCATCCCCCAGGACTCAGCCCTTGGTCCCCAAGCATTACTGCCAAGATGTTTAAAAAGGGGCTGGCCCCTAAATCTACATTCAAGCACCTCAATAAGTAGTGGCTCCCTCAAAAATCAGTGGGAGCTGCATGCACACTGCAGCAGCCATGGTCTGTTGTAGGTTTATATTGACTACAGTTTTGGAGCTTTAAGTAACCACCTCTTATAGGAAGGAAAGATCTTTCCCTTCCCCCCCCTTAGCAGGGCTGGCGACAGGGGGGTACTACGGGTAGAACTGTACCGGGCCCCGGACTTTAGGGGGGCCCCGGTACACAGCAGTACTCGTAGTCATCCCCCCTTGTCGCCAGGCCTGGAGAGCGGGGAAGGGGCGGGGAGGCGGCGCGGCTCTCCTCCAGACGAGCGCGCGTGTCCCCGGCAGGAGCAGTGAGCCCGGCCCGGCGGCAGCGGCACAGTCCGGGGGAGAAAGTGCGTGGGGGGGGGGGGGGTGGAGCAGCAGCCGCTCCCAGGCTTGTGCTGCCACCAGCCGCTGTCAGCTGGGGGGGGAGCGCCGGCTGGGCTGGGGGGGGGCGGCTGGGCTTCTCCCCCCCCCAGCCGCTGTCAACTGGGGGGGAGCGCCGGCTGGGCTGGGGGGGCCCCCAAACGATCAGAGCAGGGGGCCCCCAAATTTCTGTCGCCGGCCCTGCCCCTTAGTGATGAGGTGCGGGGTTGTTTCTGTGCTGTGCATCTTAATAGGTGTAGCCCAGAACTCACAGCCCAAGGAATGTAAGACCCCTTTACATTCTCCCAGACCTGGGCTTCTCTGGGAGCGGTAACAGCTCTGGCCCAAGTTAGACAGTCTGGAGTCTGTCTAATTATGGGCAGATCCCTCCGCCTATCCTATGGGTTACCCCGAGGCCTTGTCCCACTCCCAGCCCTGCTAAAGACAATCTGTTGTCTAAGGCAAAACTTCAGTGGGCCACTCCCCTCCTACCTGTCTACCTCAGCTCAGCCGCTCTCTGCCCACTGCTGGTTAAAAATCGTATTGCAATGCTGCCACGGAAAGGAGAGCTGTGCCACTGGGACTCCTCCCCCAAGAGCCCACTGGAATCCAGAGAAGTTTGTCATAATTCAGACCGGGGAGGACCTCTCCAAAACACTAGTCCCCTGTGCTCAGGAGTGTGGTTTTGGTTCAGTTTACTTCAATTGCCTTTTACACACATCACTCCCCCTACACCACCACATACCAAACAGAACCAGCAAAGTGGTTTCAATAAAATTTCAGGATTGGCCAACTTGCATTTGCATGTTTGCTGACACAACATTGACCATTCAAGACCTTTTCCGATTTCTGCGCAGAGGAAAAGCTGGAAGTCAGTCTGGAGTTGACCTACTGCAAGGATAAATCATAGTAACCATTTCAAAGTAGAACCCTACCTCTCCTGCGGCTCCTGTTTGACAATATCAAAGATGTGCTCTCTGAAATGCTGCTGGAGTCACAATAATCCACAGAGAGTCGTCTGTAATCCTCTGCCGACCGACTATAATTCAGTAACCTGGCCCCTGTGTTTGGAAACAGAACAGGAGCCTGGTAAATCAACATATTCTGTTTTGATTCTAAACTGGCAGTATCCGAGTGCCCGCTTAGCTATCGTTTGGTCTTGGCTCACTTTGATCAAGTCTTCTTTGCTGTTGAATGCCTGGAGTGCTTTTCTCGTCTCTCAGGAAGGCATTCACTAGCCTTTGGCAGAGCTGCTTCTGCTCCCTCATGCTTTTTAGAGCCCTACTCCAACCGAAAGCAGTCCCTACAGTGATCCCAACCAACATGATTCTAATGTACACGTTATTTCTGACAAGTTTTAATTGAAAAGTGTCAGGAAGGTTCAAGTAGTCAAGGAACAAATTCTAGCTACTTCTGTCCTCCAAAGTCACAAGTCCGAGAGACCCCAGCTATCTCCTTCAGAAGTGCTCCATATTGAGTACCAAGATACAGATCCAACATACAGTGCAACTGCAGCAGTTCCCTAAGAATAGTGATCTAAAGCATCACGAACTTGCAGCCTACTGAAGTCAATGAGACATAAGCATGTGCTCACATGATTTGCTGAATAGAGACAAGGCTACTCGTATGTTTTGCACAGAGCTTGCTGAACTGGGGGCAAAATCAGGACAGAAATACACTGATATTAACTTTTGCTGAGGTGAACATCAAGATTCATTGACCTGAGAGGAAACAAAGGGACATGAAGCCGAAGTCAATATTTATCTTGCAACAGAGGGACAGTAACATCTTGAAGTTCAGTTAAAGTGAACCATGAAGTCAGGTTGGATTGTTGCATACATTCTGACCAAGGATCCAAAAGGATGAATCCCCTCACCTTTCTCAGGTGGATTGTCTAGTTGGCTACAGTTGGGCTGCCTGCATGGGTATGATGAGCAGAATTTGGCCTTGTTTCTTTAAACCTCTCTAGGAGTAAAAAAATCCTTTTGAAAGGAAGATGTAATTGTATGCTGACCTTTACTGGGCTATTCAAGAAGGAAAGATCTGAATATGCTCTTCAAATGGCTTGAGCATGGAGTCAGAGAAAACTATTCTTCACCTTTGAGCATTCAGTTGGATACACAGAGTACAAAAACACCTGTTTTTTGTATAGTCTTTCATGCAGACCGTTTTAAGGCATTAAATATATGCATGCTGATCACTTAACATTGCTCCAGAGCCTTCACATCACAGTCCTTTCAACTGTAAGCAGTGGAAGTCTTGCCGAGTTGTCACAGATTTTTCTCCATCAGACGCTCATTGAGGGGTAAAGCAGTAAAATCATATACAACTCTACGTATAATTGGCCCAACATAATTTGAAACAATTCACCTAGCCCAGGAGACCCTCTGAGAAGCACAGTGTAAACTAGAAGCCTTTACCTTGATGAAAATTCAGCTGGGAGGGTGATACTGAGCTGTCAGATGCTTTCTCATGCAGTCTTTTCCTTATCACATGGCTTCTGTTCAGCTGGCTGTCTTCAGTGGCTACCTGTTCTACCTGCAAACCATTTGCACTGCAAGTCAATGTCAGCAGACCAGGGGACTTCAGACCTTCATGAGGAAGTGCCTCTTGCCCTCAGCTTGATCTAGGCTCATCAGTGACACTGTATGTGAGTGATTGTTAAATAAATGATACCTCCTAAATAAACTATTTGCAAATGGACTATTGGACTATTATTAACTACTGCTGATCAAAAATCAGGGGGAATTTTATTTGAAAATCTCATTGACTTTCTCTTCCATTTTTTTGCCAGTCAAAATGTCAATAAAAGTGCTCCTTGAAAACATAACCTCTTGAAAACAATTTATCAAGTTCATTTATTAACTGGATTTATTAACCAGATTTGTCTCTTTCCGTGCATGGTGGTACATTGTAGGGGGAAGGCTCCTTGCCTCATCCACATGGCCCAGGGTCCCAGCATTCTCCTAACTAGTCTCTCTCTATTAATCTCTAACCCAATCCATCAAACTAACATAAAAATCAGTCAACCTAATCTAAAACTTCACGGCTTGCAGTCTTCCTTTAGCATCCTATCAGCCTGGCCTGAGATTCTTGCTCCTCTGCTACCTCAGGCCTTTCTGCTTCCCTATCTTGTGTTATAGCAGGGCTTGTTTTCGTTACTAGTCCCAGCTGTGGCCGCATGCTGCCATGGTTGGCAGTGCTGGCAGCTGTGCTGGGGAGTGGTCAGCCTGGTTGCCTGAAGTGGGGAAAATGCTCCTCTCCTGTATGCCTATGCCCAGATGGGGTTTGTAAACCCCAGGACACCCACATAACCTGGTTTTGGGGAAATTAGGGCCAAATCCTCCCTCCTTTACTCTCACAAGTTTTGCCTCTGAAATATAGTGAGGTTACTTGGATGGGTAAATCCAACAGGATATAGCCCATAATCCACAGCACAGTCACTTTAAAATTATTTAGCTAGTCTTAAAAGTCACCCAGCATCCAAGGTTTTCACCATGCTCTCGGCTGGGGCTTTTACATCAGAGAATCCTAGGAGTAGGAATATTGCAATCCTGGGATTGGGGCCATGGCATCCCAATGTTGACAATACATCTTATTCCTGGTATATGGGTTGACAATATACATATTCCTGGTATATGGGTATAATTTTCGAAACTGCCTACCTGTGTGATTTTGGAGACTAAGTTCCAATGATTTTTCAGGTGCTTTTGGAAAAAGCATCCCTGCTTCTATGGTGTCAAAAGTATGTAGAAGCCTAATAGAAAAATGCAACCTAAGCACTGAAAAAAGTGCATGCACCTTCTTCCATGGCCCAAGAGTCATTCATTTCAAGCCATCACTGACTTTTTACAGGCTGTCTTGCTCTAAAATATTCTACTCTACTGTCCATACTCCCTGCACCACCTTCCCCCCATCCCCCTGTCCCCCCCGTCCCCAAAAAACAACCAGGACTACTTTAGTATTGTCACTGCTGGGAAATAAAAGAGATACTGGCCTCAGTGATGCTTCCTAGCACAGATTTGACCATTCTCTGGACATAAACACTTGCGGGAGAAGAGGAAGATTCCTTCTCGTGCACTTCACATGCCTCCAAAATGGAGTCTGGGGAAAGTCTTTTATATGGCAGATCTTCACACAGCTTTAGCAGCAAGGCATGTAACTGATCACTCAGCTGAAGGGACTGCGACAACAGGGAGATAATGGTAAAGAATAGCTCTCATATAGGTAAAACACTGAAAAATGCTCCATGAACCAGGGCTGGAATTTTCTGAAGGACCTTTGAGTTCTAATGAGAAGTCACTTAATTCCCTTAGCCCCTTGGGAAATCCCAGTTTAGATACATAGAGTACCACTGAAATGAAGCCACCCTGGAAAGGAGGATGGCACTGAAGGCAACTGTCATATATTATGATGCAGAACAGTGCATCGAGTGGGAGATGCGACTACTGACAGCAATTGTTGCTGCTCCACAAATCTGAAGTTTAGATCATTCATTTTCAACATCTCACCCTCACATCTCAAGCTGCATGATACTCCATCTATCAGTCTCCAAAGGGTGAAGAATTGAGCTACTCAAATCTATGTTTCTATGGAGACCAGATATTTAAATTCTATGTGGTTATTTAGCTTATAGGCTCCCTACACTGAGACCATGGAAAAGTAAAACATCCTAGAAAGGGAGCTCAGATGGACTAAATACTAATAGCTTCCCATATTACCAATGCACTGCTAATAGCTTGGAGGATATGTTAGAGTGCCTCCCGCAGATATGAAATAAGATCGCCTCCTGCAAATCTTTGAAGAGACACTGAACTGGCTGAGCAGGAAATGGTTGGCTATTAATAGTAGTCCTAGTGGTAAAAAGTCTGCCCAGGGCAGAAAAAGAGATTGTTAGTCACTTCACAGCCATCCCATGCTTTGAGCAAAAGTCCTCTTCATTTGCACAGAGCTGTGTGTCCAATATGCATACAGGTCACCAAAATGATACAGATATGACTTTTTTAGCATAAGAACATAAAAACGGCCATATTGGGTCAGACCAATGGTCCGTCTAGCCCTATATCCTGTCTTCCAACAGTGGCCAATACCAGCTGCTTCAGAGGGAATGAACCGAACAGGGCAATTATTGAGTGATTCATCCCCTGTCGTTCACTCCCAGCTTCTGGTAATCAGAGGTTTAGGGACATGTAGAGCAGAGCATGCTTCTCTGACCATCTTGGGAAATAGCCATTGATGGACCTATCCTCCATGAGCTGGTATGAAGGAAATTCCCCTCCTCTTGCCTTGGGAGAGGAAATAGGGAATCATGATTCTTAAAAGACAGACAATTCAAATGGGTAATCCTGAACTTTGGCATCTAGCTCTGAATTTCCCAGCTGGTCCTGATCTCTCTAATGGACCAGGCCAAAACACCAGTCACAAACTTCCCTCCTGGACTACGGAAAGTTCAACTCATACCTCCCAACTTTCCAACCTGCCAATGTGTGACAAAATAAAGGAAAAGAAATATGTTGATATTACTGACCTGGTTTGGAGGAACCTGATAGTCTGCTGACCAATAGAGGGTCATTCCCAAAGAATACACCAGCATCTGGCGAAAAAGAACACCCAACCAATCAGTTATGAATTATATGTCAATAATTACAGAGAATTCACCTGGCAATGAGATCTCTGAAGCCATGAGCCATTCTCCAAAGAAGAGTGATGGAAACCCCATTGATCTTTTAAAGCTGAACAGGATAGCGCACACACACATGTACAATGGGACACTTCCCTGACTAGCAGAGAGATGAAATAGGTGGGACATAATAGATCTTCAGCTCTGTGGGACAGATTGTCTCCTATGCATGAAAACACATGCTGGGGATGCTTTGACTGTCTGGCAAGCCAGCAGCTGATCCATGCTCTGGTCACTTAGGCGCTAACTAGTTCCCCAGAGAAGTCCTAACCGAGGGGCGGAAGACAATTCCCTAATCAGACCATTGACCCATGTGCCCAGGGGCTACTGATCCCAGCAGCTGAGAAGGTGGTTGTAAAGCACAAGAAGGAAGTACGAAAAGGAAAGAGAGGGGCTAGCAGAGCCCAAAGGAAGCCAGGCCTGTGGCTGGTGAGATTGCTTCCTCTCCTTGGAGACAGCGCTCGGGATTACAATGCTGCACTGGGACTGTGATGGCAGTGTGGTGATAGGAGCATCAAAACACACTCACAGAGGGGTTGACAATCAAGAGGCATCCAAGAGTGTTTGTGGGTGAGCCCAAGGCAGGAGAGGAGCCTTCCCTGTTACAGATGGAGAACTCTGATCCACTCTGAGGCCTCGTGCCTTTGCATACTACCGTGTTTCCCCGAAAATAAGACAGTGTCTTATATTAATTTTTGCTCCCAAAGATGCGCTAGGTCTTATTTTCAGGGGATGTCTTATTTTTCCATGAAGAAGAATACGGTACACCTTTATTGTTGAACAAAAAGGGAGGTCTTATTTTCGGGGGATGCCTTATATTACAGCGAGAGGCAAAACTGGAAGTAGGTCTTATTTTCGGGGGATGTTTTACTTTCGGGGAAACAGGGTAGCTGGGGTTACCAGTCACAGGGGTGCATAGATGCTTTACGCCTTCCCCTGGCTGGTGAGATTCCTGGAGCACAGCACCATCAGTGTCTATCACCACAGCATCAGCCAGGACAAGATCTGGTGCATATTTCTGTCTTTGGAGCGAGGCTCCCACCCACCAGAGAGCAATGCTGCCCTACAGCCTGTACAGGAGAAAGTGGGTCCATTCACCTCTCTTTCTGTCCTTGCATAGCAGAAGATCTAGTCCCCAACGCTATATCTCTCTTTCCTCAGCTCTGCCATGGCCATTTCCTGCATTTCTAGAGTCCTGAGGAGGTTTCCGTTCTATTTTGCAGCCCTGACATTATCCCTGTTTATTATCGACTGTGATTCTATTTGCCAGCAGGCTGCCACAAGAACAAACCGGTAAAGATGTCTATTAAAATGCCTATTAGTCCCATCTGCTTCGGAGGGCTGGAGCTCAGTTTGCAAATTACCCCAGCAAAGCAGAGCTGCCAGGGACACCCATTTTGCAGGGTGTCTATTGAACAATTATTAGGCAAAATCCATTTGGAAGATTAGCACATTCCTGCCTCATGTTTATACAAACAAGATGCTTTAAATTAGCCAGGTTTTCTTACAATCATTGATTAGTAGGGGGACTTGACTTTAAGATAGACCATTCCTCTCTAGCCTTACTCTAGGATCCCTCTTTGCCATGAAAGGATGAAAAATTGATCCATGCAGAAAGCCCTCTACTTCCATCTAATGGCTTCCGGCCCCCCACAGTTCTGTCCAGCTCCCAGACAGCCCAGATCCAGTGAAGCCAGTGGCTGCCTCTGGGACCCCATCTTGAGCAGTCCTACAGTTTCTGAGCCACACTGAGCTAGCCCATCCTGCCATCAGTCCTCCTGCTCTTTCTATAGACCCCAAAATGGCAGGGGGCCCTCCGTGGTAGAGAGAGTGCTGAGGAATAGGCTATCCATCCAACAGGGAGAGGTGAGATAGGCATGGAAAGACCCTCTGGATGTGAATCAAGGGAGCACTAATAAAATGACCTTATCAAATAAGTCTTTTTTAAAAAATGTTTCCTTCACAATGTGTGTGGGGGGGAGCGGGGATGACTGGAACTGTGGGGGAGTCACTTCTCGCATGGAATGAGATAGCTGGTGCAAATCGCTTTGGCCCATTTCCAGATTCGTGGGGCCGTGGGATGATGTTTGGCATTGCAGTAGAACCCCCAAAGCCCCTTGATTTCAGGGGGGCTCTAGGTTCCAGTCAAACCATTCTCGCAGCCTTAACTTCAGTCTAACTTGGTTTTGTTCACTGCCGTTGTAAGAGGCAGTCTAATGTTAAATGCTGGGTCTGATTATGCTGACACATTTGGACCTGGATATTTTGCCTAACAAACTCCAAGGCACAATCAGGCTGTTAAAAACCCTCACCTTTGTCAGTCCAACATGCTTGTTTTTACTCTGTCCATGGAGCAGTTCTGGTGCCCTGAAAGGGGCAGCCTCTGGGTGAGACACATTGTCTTGGAAAGACAAACTTCCTCTGGCTGAAAGTACCATTGACCATGGGCAAATCACACGGATAAGTGGGTCTGAAAAACAGGACCAGCAGGAAAGCAGGGTTAATATTGTTCAATTCACTGCTAGGACAATGAGCTGCTGAGGCTGTAGCATCAAACTCACGTGGACAAATCCACCCATGGCCTGGCCAGGAGAACTAAACTGAAGCCACTGGGACTGTGCCCACTTGTGCCAGGGCTGGTTTTGTCATATGGATGCTCAGGGATCTCATTCTCATCTCATGTACACCACTTTTACACCTATATAACCCCAATGACTTCAATGGAGCTATTCCTGATTAGCAGGAGAGGAGAATCAAGTCAGTCACACATGCAGACTGTATGACCTCTACAAAGTCATTTCATTTGTTATTCTTACTAGGCCTTGTGGGTCAAAGCACATGAGGCTACCTGGCAAGCAGAGGTCATGTGCTAGCAAAGCATTAATACACTCAGGCTGGCATTTTCAAAGGGGCCTAAAAGAGGTAAGCACCCAACTCCCACTGAATGTAATGACTTCCTCCATTTGCTGGGCCACTTTTTGCTCTACGCTGTCGCTCCATAGTCAACCAGCTCTGCATGTAACCCTGCATCTTACAATAGTGACCCTGCAGTTGTTGAACAATTGCTATCAGATACTATTGTGTTTTTTTAAAAGGCAACTCCAGATCCAAACCACCTTGCATGAACTTTGGAGGAGATTTTATCTGTATCTAAACTTCACAACTGCCCCATAAAATTGGTCGAACCAAACACCTGGATCCAAATCCCTGCTACTCTAGGTATGTTTCTATTCAGGATTTGTGGCTCAGCCTTCTCTCTGCTTTATGTTGTGTCAGGGTCAGACCAGATGGCTACAGGAGAGTAATGGAAGGCAGATATATTAGTCCCAGATTAAGCAGGTCCCTTTTCCCTGGGTAAGCTAACAGGAACTCCACCAGAGAAGTCCTTTAGGGCCATCTGCCTGTCCCAAGTCAGGGTAAAGGAGGAGGGTTGGGCGTGGGGCTAGCAACTCCACCCCGTAAAAAAATCAAATTGCTACCGAAACACTAACAACAGAAATAGAGATAACAGAGACTTTTAGCCTGGAAAAAGAAGGGTCTTCAACTCGAAGACGCATGACGCTGGGTGGTGAAAGCTGCGAGGAAGCCACTAAGCCGATCACCCTTCTTGCAACCAGGAGGATCACCATCGGCACATGGAACGTGAGGACCATGTACGAGTCAGGAAAGACGGTGCAGGTTGCAGCAGAGATGAGGAGCAACAACCTGACCCTACTAGGCGTTAGCGAGACAAGAAGGATGCAAGCTGGACAGAGATGACTGTTGACAGGAGAGCTGTTGCTGTATTCCGGACATGAAGAGAGCGACGCACCCCACACACAGGGAGTAGGCTTCATGTTGTCCAAGCAGGCACAGAGAGCACTGATTGTTTGGGAGGCACACGGCCCCAGGATCATCACAGCATCCTTCAGAACTAAAATGAAGAGGATTAAGATGAATGTTGTTCAGTGCTACGCTCCAACCAATGACAGTGAAGAGGAGGACAAAGACTACTTTTACAACAGACTTCAGAAAATATTAGAGACTCTCCCAGACAAAGACATCACCATCCTTATGGGAGACTTCAATGCCAAAATTGGACCTGACAACACAGGATACGAACAAGTCATGGGAACCCACGCGCTGGGAGAGATGAGTGAGAATGGAGAGAGATTTGTGGATCTGTGTGCACTTAACAACCTGGTCATAGGAGGCAGCATCTTTCCTCACATGCGGATCCACAAGAGTAACTGGGTATCGCCAGCAGGCACGACAGAAAACCAGATCGACCATGTCTGCATTAGCAAGAAGTTCAGAAGATCCCTGGAGGACGTTAGAGTTAGAAGAGGAGCAGACGTGGCGTCCGACCATCACTTAGTGGTGGCCAGATTGAAGCTGAAGCTGAAGAAGAACTGGATAGATGCATCAGACAGAAGAGCGAAGTACAACGTCAGCCTTCTGAAGGACCACAAGACCAAGGAAGATTCTGGGCTACAGGATCAGTTTGAGGAAGAGGAAGACAGTGTACTCAACAGGTGGCAGAAAGTGAGAGAGACACTTAGGTCAGCATGCCAGGAAGTGCTTGGAATCAAGAAACATCAGCAGAAAGAGTGGATCACAGCAGAGACCTTGACTAAGAGAGAAGACAGAAAGAAGAAGAAGGCAGCAGTCAACAACAGCAGGACTAGAGTAGCAAAGGCCAAAGCTCAAAAAGAGTATGCTGAAGCCCACAGAGCAGTGAAGAGGAATATTAGGAAGGATAAGAGAGACTATGTGGATGGACTGGCAGCAGAAGCGGAGCAGGCAGCATACAGCGGCAACATGAAACAGCTTGACACCACCAAGCGACTGTCTGGAAAGTTCAGCAAGCCAGAACGTCCCGTCAAAGACAAGCAGGGAAATTCTATAACAGGAATAGAACAACAGATGACCAGATGGGCGGAGCACTTTGAGGAACTCCTGAACAGACCAGCACCACCAAATCCACCAGACATCGACCCAGCCAACGAGGACCTCCCAATCAATTGCGACAAACCAACCAGAGACGAGATCTGAAAAGCCATCACCATGATGAAGAACAGGAAGGCGGCTGGACCGGACGACATCCCAGCAGAGGCCCTGAAAGCAGACCTGGATGCTTCAGTGGAAATGCTGTACCCCCTCTTTAAGAAAATATGGGAAGAAGAAGTGATTCCGGCAGACTGGAAAGAGGGATACCTCATCAAAATCCCCAAGAAAGGAGACCTCAGCAACTGTGCCAACTACAGAGGAATCACACTCCTTTCGGTGCCAGGGAAGGTCTTCAACCGAGTCCTCTTAGACAGAATAAAGATTCGACTGTTCAACTCCAACGTGTTGGTCCTACTGTATGGAGCTGAAACCTGGAGGACAACCAAAACAACCACCAGGAGGATCCAGACCTTCATCAACAGCTGCCTCAGAAGGATTCTCCAGATCCGCTGGCCAGACACCATCAGCAACATCCACCTCTTGGAGAGGACCCGTCAACTCCCAGCAGAGGAAGAAATCAGAAGGAGAAGGTGGGGCTGGATAGGACACACTACGCAAACAGCCAACCAACATCACCAGACAGGCACTGCGGTGGAACCCCCAAGGCAAGCGGAAAAGAGGCCGTCCAAGGAACACCTGGCGACGCGACCTTCAGGCTGACACCACAAAAATGGGCTACATCTGGAACCAGCTAGAGAGAATGGCCCAGGATAGAGGACTCTGGAGATCTGTGGTTGGTGGCCCATACCCCGACTGGGGTGACGGGCATAAGTAAGTAAGTAAGTAAGGTAACAGGGGCGGTTCCAGAACAATCAGGAACTCGCTGGAACCAGTTAAGGCAGGCAGGCTAATTAGGACACCCGGAGCCAATTAAGAAGCTGCTAGAATCAATTAAGACAGGCTGGCTAATCAGGGCATCTGGTTTTAAAAGAACTTCAGTAAGTGAGGAGCACGGGCAAGGAGCTGGGAGCAAGAGGCACTAGGAGCTGAGAGTGGGAAGGCGAATTGCTGGAGGACTGAGGAGTACAAGCGTTATCAGACACTGGAAGGAAGGTCCTGTGGTGAGGATAAAGAAGGTGTTGGGAGGAGGCCATGGGGAAGTAGCCCAGGGAGTTGTAGCTGTTACAGGAGACACTCTAGACCAGCAGTTCTCAAACTGGGGTTGCGGGGTGATACCTGGGGGGTTGTGAGCTCCCTGCATGGCTGAAGTGCCACCGAGCCAAATGCTTTTGCTTTTGGTGGCATTTTGGCAGACATGCCATGCGCTTCAAAGTGTTCACCTGAAAAGCCACCAAAGTGAAAGTTTCTGGTTTCAGCGGCTTTTCGGGCAGACACTTTGAAGCGCATAGTATATCCGCCAAAATGCTGCCAAAACCGGAAGCGTTCGGCTTGGTGGCATTTCAGCGGAGACACAAGGGTCACGGCGGCCCACGGGGATGGGAAAAAGGGCCGCCGCTCCCACAAGTCTGAGAACCGCTGCTCTAGACAGCTGCAATCCACAGGATCCTGGGCTGGAACGCAGAGTAGAGGGTGGGTCAGGGTTTCCCCCACCCCTCCAACTCCCTACTTGATACCAGAGGAGTTGACTTGGACTGTGAGTTCCGCCAGAGGGGAAGGTCTCTGGCCTGTTCCCTGACTCACTAAGTGAATCTCTGAGGCAAGAAAATCTGCCAAGAAGCGCAGGACCCACCAAGGCAGAGGAGGAACTTTGTCACAATGTATATAGTGGATCCAAAGGATCCAAACACACTTTACAACTGAAAGTTAGGCTCCCAAATCCATTTTTAGACATCTAAATAACTGGCTGGATTTTCAGAACTGCGGGGCACCCAAAAGCTCCCTCTGAAGTCAATGCTGAGTTTTGCTGAAGTGTAGCCCCCTCTGGCATGAAACTGGAGTGAATCCAACCAATCCATACACAGCATGCTGCAAAACAGAGTGTGTAGGTGTGTCCGTCCATGTGAGTTTGACCAAACACACCAAAGAAGATGGGTTCAAATGTCCATAAACACAAGACAGGGCTTTATCAAAAAGACCCGCACAGACTTAACTTGGTTTATTTCCATTCGAAAGAAGAATGACTGAGTTGACTCTGGTAGTATTTGTACTTGGGGCTCCTGACCATGTATGACTTGTATGTAATAGAAACATGAGACTCAGACTACTAAGCCATTCCCTCCAGCCTAGACTGTGTAGACAGAATGAGGGTCTCGAAAGGATAAAAGCTAGGGTGTGAACCCTACATGCCTCTGTCTTTTGGTATGTTGACAAAAAGATTAATCATATTCAATTTACGCCTGAAACATAGCTTGTGCTTCCCAGACATGAGGACAAGGAAGGAAAGGTTAAGAAGTCATACAGCCACAGGGGGTACACAGCCAAAGTAGCTATACACTCAATACCAGTGGCAAGTTCTGATGTTTGTGACATCTAGGGCATTTCTTTACTTAAAAAATTAAAGACCCATAAAATAATAATAATCAATTAACCCTGTCCCCATCTGCTTTCCCCCTCCACAGCACTGTATTGGAAAGCAATTATTGTTTCTAGGGAAGCTTGGCTGTTTAGGCCTTTTATCATTTTAGTTAAAACCAGAGACATTCAAGGGGCTTAATAAATCCTCAAAATGTTGCATTCACTTGGCCTGACCCATACCTAAAACATGAGACAGAATACTCAGCCCTGCACCAACCTAGACTTCTGCTGCTGCCTGTTCCCCTTCGTTGTGACCTGCCTCGCCTTCTGCTTATCACCAAGAATAAAAGCCTCCTATTAGCTGAATGGGTAGCCACCTGAATTTGTCTTGTCTCCCCCTATTGCCAACACAGGAATGTTAGTTACACACTTTAATGGCCTTGTCATTGTATCAGTGTGCCAGCTTTTTAACACAGGACTGGAAGAGATTTCCTGGAAGGGATTTCACAGACAACTTCATCATCAAGAATACCTGTGGGATGCTGGGCAGAGGATGTGACCACAGAGCAGCAATTTAGGGCTTGGGGGAAAAAAATCAAGACCACTATCCTGTAATGAACCCCTTGCTGGTGTCCCAACAGATTACACAGAGATAGCTGTCACATTTAAAAATGTCTCAGTCTGTTTTGACGGATACTGCCTTTCCCATCACTGCTCTCTGTTTCTGTAATGGGAAATCCCATGAGACTTTCAGGACAATATGAACGTTCCAGGGTGACCATTGTAGGCAGGTAGATGGAGAGCTACCAAAACATAACCATCCACTCACCTTTGGGCAAGTCCTGGAGAAGATTTTCTGTGGCCAGGTGTAAGAGAGCCCATATATTTTCCTCCTCCAAAGGGCTTCCCTTCAGCTGCAAGACCTCAGCCAGAGTCACACATGAGCTGCTCATCTTTGCTGTAATAAAAACCAGACAGCTAAAGCTGACTGAACTGTTCAGAACAAATCACATTCATTGCACATTTATCCCCTTTTCAGGGTAGCAAGCTACTCATGAACCTTATTTATTAGACCTTAGGCAGCATGTATAACGCATCACTGGATTGTTTGGGGCAAACGATTTCCATCTACCAGATTCTTTGTGGAAGTGGCTGATATGATTATTCATTATTTAGGCTGCATGAGTGGTCACCTGAATCACTTGGCATCATTTCTGCTGCGTGGTTGGATGACTTACACTTTCTAAATAGGAGGCATGGCTGAACAAAGCATTGCTGCTGTAATTCTCCCCAAGGAGGTGGTGGATGTGCCAAGAAAGGAGCATCTGAGAGTGAGAAAGAGCTGGAGAAGAAGGAGATGCCATGAGACAAGAGGCCTATTAAATGTATGACATTTATAATCTTTCCCTTGTGCTTTTTTGCACAAGAAAGAGAATAATATGTGGCTATCTACATGGACCCTAGATTAAAGAAATACCTGGGTTCCTTCCTGGTGAAGGAGATGTGAACATAAGAATGACCATACTGGATCAGACCAATAGTCCATTTAGCCCGGTATCCTGTCTTCCGACAGTGGCCAATGCCAGAGGGAATAAACAAAACAGGCAGTCATTGAGTGATCCATCCTATTGTCCACTCCCAGCTTCTGACAATCAGAGGCTAAGGACAGTCAGAGAACAGGGTTGCATCTTTGACCAACTTGGCTAATAGTCATTGATGGACCTAGCCTCCATTAACTTATCTAGTTCTTTTTTTGTACCCTATTATACTTTTGGCCTTCACAACATCCCCTGGCAATGAGTTCCGCAAGCTGCATTGTGTGAAGAAGTACTTCCTTGTGTTTGCTTCAAACCTGATGCCTATTAATTTCATTGGTGACACCTGGTTCTTGTGTTTCTTATTCACTTTCTCCATGAGTCACAATTTTATAAACCTCTCTTATATCCCCTCTTTGTCAACTCTTTTCCAGACTGAGAAGTCCCAGTCATATTAATCTCTCCTCATATGGAAGTCATTCCATACCCTTCATAATTTTTGCTGCCCTTCTCTGTACCTTTTCCAGTTCTAATATATCTTTTTTAAGATGGGGCGACCACATCTGCATGCAGCATTCATGATGTGGCTGTACATATTGTATAGAGGCAATACGATCTTTTCTGTCTTATTATCTATCCCTTTCTTAATGATTCCCAAAATTCTGTTCACTTTTTTGACTGCCCCTGTACACCGAGTGGATGTTTTCAGAGAACTATCCACAATGATACCAAGATCTCTTTCTTGAATGGTAACAGCTAGTTTAGACTCCAACACTATCAGTGCTGGTGAGGCAGATCTCCTATTGCCTTGAGTGCTGTGTTTTTTCCTCCCTCTCCCTTCAGAAGATTGCATCAAAAAGGGTTTGGAGGTTCTCGACGATTCTGAAGTTGATGACAACTGAGGTCTGGAGCTCAGGGTGGACGTAGCTCAAGAGTTTCATTCGCTTTCACCAAGCACGACCCCATCACGCAGGGCTCCAGATCTAATGCCCACATTGACAGAGCTGCCTTATGGTCCTTGTGTCGGCTAACTCTGAGCACCCCTAGATGTGAGATCACTGCTTGGGAGTTCACTGGAAGTGAGTCTAGCTGCACAATCATTTGAAAGAGAAAGAACAGTTACTTGCCCTCCTGTGGGCCTTTGAAATGTGTTGTCTGTATGAATTCCACAACCTGCCCTCCTTCCCTGCTGCTGAGAAGTCCTATATGACTTGGAAACTGGAAGGAACTGAAGGGTGCTTGCAGCTACCCTGCCCTATATGCCCTCAGCTACAAGGTGCCACTAGGTATTTGGGGCACAGGCACAGCCCCAACAGAAACTGCTATTCCAAATAATCTGATCTCATGCACATAGGGTGCAAGTGTGCTAGCAATAGAATACCTGTTCGCAGTCACTCAATGAAGCAGTCAAGGTTGTCCATGCAACCTTAACTCCGCCCCCTATACACTGGCATTTTTACCACACAGGCTCTAATTACACACTGAGCACGTACTATTCTTTAAACAATATAAATGCATGCAGTTTTTTTCTTACCATTGTCAATACATGTATGTATTATTTTGTAGAACTATTCAGTGCAGGCCAGACAGTCATTTATATACAAGATGCATCTTACAAGGTTGTAGCAACTCCTAGATGATCACAGTGAATGATCTCCCCTGTGAAGCCCAGCTTCATTGAGTAATACACCTCACAAGAAGTCTACTCCACAAATTTTAGTCACACACAGCCTATCTTCCTTCCGGAGGCAGCTTACCAAATAGGGAATGGCCTTCAATAATGCACTCCTCATACTTTCTAGGAATTACTTTCCTTGTATACCTGCTATACACTTCTTCTTTGGCCACAAAACATGTAAGTTACACTGGTGTAGACTCACCTGTTCTCAATGGGACAAATTCAGAGCTGATGTGTAAGAGAGGGTAAGTTACACTGATGACCAGATGTTCGTCTAAGTGAGTCTAATTTACATTTTATGGTGCCAAAAGTCAGTGTGAATTACCTCAGTTTAGATTCCTTTATAACCATTTACACTGAGACTCACCTTTGAATATACCCTGAAGTTTCGAATGCCCTTCCAGCTCAGACTTTCTCTTAGAAACAAGAAGATGTACAAAAATATATATTAGCTATTCTAATCACCACCTTAACTCTAACTCCTAAGCTATAACTATTAAGAGTCATAGTATTTCTGTGTAGAGGTTATACACAGACTGTTTAAGAAAGGCTTAAATAAAAATTAGACTATTAAGTACAAATAAATCCACAGTAATTATAACTGCCTCGCACCAAACTACACATGGAAGTCTATGGCATACCTGTACTCTGTTGAAATACAGAAAGGTTTATTGCAGAATACAAACATTGCAATTATTTTGACATTACACAAAGAATACTGTTGTGTATCTAATATTGGTATTTAACTAAGACAGATCTTCCTATAGTACATCTTCTGCTATACATATACACCCTATAGAGTGTATATGTATATACATCTTCTGCTGCAATTACACCCAATATTGGTTTTATTCATTGTCCTTATGTAAGTTATGCCTTATAGTGTACCATAAATATAAAAAAATGTGCACAATTGTATTACATAGCAAGATTACAAGGAAGGAAGATTTATGGTTGCTCTTAAAATATTGAATATGACTTTTCACATCTATCAATTTTGAAATGAATGTCTGAACAGTGCGGGCTTGAGAATTTTTAGGCCTGATTCCGGTTTCACGGATTCTAGTTTTACCCTAGGTAACTCCACTGACTTCTGTAAAGTTGCTCCTGATTTTTGCCAATGTAAGTGAGAGCAGAATCAGATCTTTTTGCCTTCTGCCACCAATCTTAACATCCAATTCACGTGCACACATGAACATTATAAGAAAAGAGAATTTCTTTAGGGCAGCTTCTGCCACTTGTACTCATGTTAAGCAATGCCCTTTTTAGAAACAATAATTGGACTATTCCTGCTACACACTGTCAGTAAGAGGAGCAGAATCTGACCCTTAGTGACCCACACTCAAATAACCTTAACTCTGCTCCTGTGCTCTTCTTTTTTTTTTTTCTGTGCCTTTTAAATATGAATTTCGGGGAATGCAGTAAATGCCTATATTTTCCACATGGGAGAATTGAAAAAGTGATAGAACCTATTTGCATAATTGGGATTGTACATATTTGTTCAGTCTATTAAGTGTGATAATTTGTTAGGCCACTACCAGCTGATGTTTTAGCATAAAGGAAAGAGTATTATGCTCCTAGATAGGAATTTCGAGTAGGATATGATTTCTTTACATGTTAGCTTTGTGTCCCATGATATAGGCACATGGCGTTGTTTGACCGAGTGGGAAAACCCTGCTGATGGCATGGAGTCTGGAACTCCTAACATAGCTTTGTTTTCACAGATTGTATATAGTTGCACAGAAGCATTCACTTTGCATGCATAAGTGTGACGTGTTATCTCTGCATGCACAGCTATGAGAGTAGGTTTTGCAGGCTATACATGCCTTCTGGGTGCCACTGAGTGTAGTTCCATGGGGCTCCCAGCACATTGTCCTATGTGAGTCCAATATAGGAACTGCCATTCTGGCAAAGGCTAGTGGTGCACCTAGTCTGATGGAAACATCAGATTCTTAAGAGGAAAGTGTATGAAACTTCACTGTGGACAATCTTCACGGGGCAGTTTCTTCCTAACCTGGCATTTAGAGGCTGACTTGTATCCTGAAGCATGAAGGCTTATATTCCTCAGAATGCTTTATCCCACTGAACGAAACTGCAGATGTTTTCATTATTCACGGAAGAGTCTAAGTCTTCTCTCACTGACCCCATTGTTATGCTCCTATTGACTTCAGTGGAGTCACTCCAGATTCACATTGGTGAAAGTAAGATTGAATTCAGACTTTTAAATGTCTCATCCTGTTTTGGAATCCTGCCAAGCTCTTGTTCTCAATAATCTCTTGTGGCACTGATAACAAAGAGTCCTGTGGCACCTTAAAGACTAACTATAAAGTTTTGAAGCAGTTAGTCTTTAAGGTGCCACAGGACTCTTTGTTACCTCTGCTATTCCAGACTAACACGGCTACCTCTCTGATTCTTGTGGCACTGAATTCCACTTCTAGAGTGTGTCTGTGCGCGTGCGCTTGCTTTGTATCAGGACAGTGGCATGCTGGAGAAGGGTGGAGGGGATGGATTCACAACTGTCCGTATCCAGCTGCCATTAGCATCCAGGAGTAAAGATGTTGGAGCTAAGAATGGCACTGCAGCTTTAAATTCACCCCACAGTGTGAAAGCTCTGCCCTTTTGGGACACCTCTGTGCATAGCCCCCGTTGCCACAGCTGCTTGCTTTCTGCACAGGGAAGAGATTGGTAAATCCAGCAGCCTGTTCTCAGCTAGCTTCTTCTTTATAATGCAGTCTTCACCAGGTCACTCTGGGTATGCTTTGGTGTTCTGCATTATTTTCACTCCGTTCCATGGGGCTCTGTCCCCCAGACTCACTATCTTCCAAACCGGAAGCCACAGCATTGGCAGTAAACTGAGCCCTCAACGTCCCCTCCGTGGTTTTCTCAACCAACTTGTTGACATTTCAAATGAGACCAAAAATACTAATTTTAGTCCATGTGGCTTCAAGGGACAGTAAAGCTTCTTAAGGCCTAACCTTAATTGGAAAAGACAGACAAAATCTTCTTAATCTAAGCCATCTCCATTCTCTCCTAGTAATAAATTGCTGGGGCAGCATTTCATTTAACTCTGTGGTACTGGGACTCAGCAGCCAGTTCAAATCCCCAATTCTAGAGTTAAGTTGTTCCCCCCACCATAGGGTTAATCCACCATGCAGCTTCCTCCTGAAGAAAGCTGCTGTAGCTATTTTAGATGGAAACACTTCTGCCAAGCTAGTTCGGCATAGATGCTTCTAACTAGCTTAAATGGTTTAGTAAACTAACGGGGAGGGTCAAGGCTGCGCCCGGTGGCACCTGGCCACTGAAACAAGTGGAGTGACACCAGTTCTGCTTAACCTTCAGATGGCACGTTTCTCTGGGGAGTCAGGCACATGTCCCGGATTGATATTAAGCGTAAATTAAATAAATTCTGCTGGCACTGACGTGGAAAGTTCTCAAAAGAAAGTAATTAGGTTGTGTGGGCAGGGACATCAGAATCACTTTAAAGGGTAATAAAGTGTTGCTTTAATGCTCTTTTTCACTGCAGAGTCAGTGCTTAAGCCGTGCTATTTTAAAAGCAAATTAGCAATTGATTTTTAAACACACAAGCCAAGTGCTGCTTATTTATGGAGTGCACTTTTGATTTTTGACTTTCAGGGTCAGTGGGAAGTGATATTTCTGTACCATGATGGAAACAAAACAAAACCATCCTCATTTTCAGGAGTGTACACATTTTGTCTTTTTCCAGTCAACCTGGGACTTTTATATAAAGCAGAGGAGTAAAAGGGAGATATTGTAGTGCCACACATGTACCTGGTCCTTCCAATCAATGAAAGACATGATCCATGCCCCAGGGGGGCTCAGTCTTTAGTTGGATATAACACAAGTGATAAGACACAATGGCTCAGTTAGGAGGAAAGGCAGACAAAGTTAACAACTGTGCAGGCTGAGGATCTAACAGCTCACAGTGATTCCATATAATAGGAAGTGAAGAAGAGTAAAATTGAGCCTCCAGGGGGAATGTAGGTCAGCAGAACGTAATCACCCACATGGGAATTTGGCCAGGATGCTGAAGTTAAGATCCCTGCTCTGTGAAAAGTAACAAAGGACCTTTAGCGCCTAATCCTACTGCCACTGAAGTCAGAGGGAAATCTTCCATTGACTTCAATGGAAGCGGGGGGACAGCTCCTTCACCTCCAAACACACAGACCTCAGTCTGGAAAAATCAGCGTGAAGGACCCTCCCCACAGCACAGATTCACCCCTTGCACAATCCCCTTGAGATCAATGAAGAATTTTGTCTCATATATTTGTGTAGCTCTTAGCAGTGCAATGAGAACAGACCCCAAAGGTCCTTCCTCCAGGACTCATGTTTATCATATTCCCTTTTATTTTGATATATTTCATATTTTGGCCACTGGGGGGACTCCTCCTATGCACACATCTATCTTCCTGTGAACATTCAAGAGATTTGGGGTCAATGGAGGTAATAGAATTGATTATGTGGGATAATGAACAACAGCTTTGTAGCTGAATATGACACTTCATATCAATCAGCCATTCCTCATTTCATACACCAGGGTCACTTTACATGCATTTTGGCTTTATTAGATTTGACAATGTGATTTAGTAGCATGTAAGGGAACAAGCTCACTTTTGTCAGCCTTCTCCTTTATTTTTGCTGTTTTATTCACCATGCAACAGAGGAAAGAATTGCAAATTATGACTCCCATGTTAGTGAAACAGGCTTTCCTTTGGCAAACATAGCTAGGTGGATTTAAAAACCCAAGAGACTGGGGATATTTAGAATCCTAACTAAAGGAGAGTCATTGTTCATAAAAGCCTATCGGGGGACTTCACTGGGGATTTAGTTCAGCTGTGAAAGCGGTTTCTATATAATAAAGGCACTGCTTGAGCTGTGTCCTTGATAATATAGTAAAAGGCGGCTGAAAGAGAGACTACAGGACTCAGTCAGTCTTGGCAAGCTGCTGGGGGAAGAGTGGGACTCCCTGGCTTAAATGTTTCCCTGCTGTTGCTTCAAAGGACTTGTGCCAGGGAAGATGTGGGACCCTTATTGAATGGGGGAAGAAACTCAGTGACAGATGATGTGGAAAAAAGCTGAAGTACTCAATGATTTTTTTGCCTCCATCTTCACAGACAAGGTCAGCTCCCAGACTGCTTCACTGGGCAACACAGCATAGGGAGGAGGTGAGCAGTCCTCAGTGGTGAAAGAAAAGGTTAAGGACTCTTTAGAAAAGCTGGACATGATCTAATGTATCCAAGGGTGCTGAGGAAGTTGGCTGATGTGATATCAGAAACATTGGCCATTATCTTTGAAAATTCTTGGTGATCAGGGAAAGTCCCGGACGATTGGAAAAAGGCAAATATAGTGTCAATATTTTAAAAAGGGAAGAGAGAGAACCCAGGGAACCACAGACTGGTCAGCCTCACTTCAGTCCCTGGCAAGATTATGGAGCAGGTCCTCATGGAATCCATTTTGAAGCACTTGGAGGAGAGGAAGGTGATCAGGAACAGTCAATATGCATTCACCAAGGGCAAGTTAAGCCTGACCAACCTGATTGTCTTCTATGATGAGATAACTGGCTCTGTGGATATGGGAAAAGCAGTAGATGTGATTTATCTTGACTTTAGCAAAGCTTTTTATTAAATCTCCCACAGAATTCTTGCCAGCAAGTTAAAGTAGTATGGATTGGATGAATGGACTATAAGGTGGATAGAAAGCTGGCTAGATTGTCAGGCTCAATGGGTAGCGATCAACAGCTTGATGTCTATCTGGCAGCCGGCATCAAACAGAGAGCCCCAGGCATCTGTCTTAGGGCTGGTTTTGTTCAACATCTTTATTAATGATCTGGATGATGGGATGGATTGCATCCTCAGCAAGTTCGCAGATGACACTAAACTGGGGAGAGAGGTAGATACACTACAGGGTAGAGATAGGGTCCAGAGTGACCTAGACAAATTGGAAGATTGGGCCAAAAGAAATCTGATGAGGTTCCAAAAGGACAAGTGCGGAATCCTGCACTTAAGAAGGAAGAATCTCATGCACTGCTACAGGCTTGGGACCGACTGGCTAAGAGGCAGTTCTACAAAAAAAGGACCTATGGATTACAGTGGATGAGAAGCTGGATAAGAGTCAACAGTGTGCCCTTGTTGCCAAGAAGGCTAATGGCATATTGGGCTTCATTAGTAGAAGCACTGCCAGCAGATCAAGGGAAGTGATTATTCTCCTCTATTCGGCACTGGTGAGGCCACACCTGGGGTATTGTGATTTATGAGGAGAGGCTGAGGGAACTGGGATTATTTAGCCTGCAGAAGAGAAGAGTGAGGGGGGGATTTGATAGCAGCCCTCAACTACCTGAAGGGGGGTTCCAAAGAGGATAGAGCTAGGCTTTTTTCAGTGGTAGCAGATGACAGAACAAGCAGCAATGATCTCAAGTTGCAGTGGGGGAGGTCTAGATTGGATATTAGGAAACACTATTTCACTAAGAGGGTGGTGAAGCACTGGAATGGTTATGTAGGGAGATGGTGGAATCTCCATCCTTAGAGGTTTTTATGGCCCAGCTTGACAAAGCCTTGGCTGGGATGATTTAGTAGGTGTTGGTCCTCTTTGAGCAGGGAATTGGACTAGATGACCTCCTGACGTCTCTTCCAACCCTAATATTCTATGATTCTATGTTTAGCATAACTAATTAGCAAATAATATAAGGAACCATCTAGATTCATGACACCAACACTCTCCACAGCCACAGGTTGCAATACAGTCTAATCAGCCTTTTTCCTTCGTGGGGTGAATCGGGTGGTAAATAGGTATGGGGAGATGAAACTTTAAAAAGCTTAATTCTGTGAAAGGTCTCACAGTGCTTCCTGTTACATACTCAGATGCTACAGTTCTGGGGTGACATCCCAGTCCCCTTTGAGCCAATGGCAAAACTCCCACTGACTTGGATGGGGCCAGAATTTCATTTATCCTGCCTGTATACGGACTTAGATCGATGGATGACTGTAGCTCAGTGTATGCAGTTTGGAAGGGAAGAGGCGGTATACATGTAAACTACTTTCATTGTTATTTTAAACAATTCAGAACAAACATCTCCAATCCAGATGCCCAAAGTTGGGCTCTTAAATCCATATTTAGACTCCTAAATAAGTGGCCTTATTTTCAAGCAGCAGTTCTCTTCCCTTCCTGCCCCACATCTCTAGTCTCACCTTCTCCTCCTCATTCCCTCTCAACCCACTTCTCTGATCTAGTTCCAACCACTTCCCTGCTGCTTTGCCTCTCTCATTCTCTGATCCTGGAAGACTTTTATAATGTAACACCCCTAGTCTACACTGGGAAAAGGTGTTAATTAATACACCTTTAGCTAACTCATTTGCTAAACACACCACATTCTTTCCTGGGAAATGCCTTGTGCATGAGCAAAAGCCCGTGCTGATTTTGCAAACAGCCATCTCTGCAAAACAAGGAGCCCAGAAAACCTACCCCTGGGGCTGAAAATTCATGGGAGATGGGGGGAAAAACCACAAGAAATATCTGATTCAGTACAAACAAATATCTAATGCTGAGCCTTCCAATTTCTCAGAGAAAATCCTTCCAGACGATCTCAAACACCTCATTGTGCAGATAGATCAGATACTCCAATTAAAAAGTTAGAGGGGATGGAAAACAGGGCAAGAATGGAAGTCTAGACTCTGCCTTAATTTTGAAGTCACTACCAATGCCTCCACATTAAGTGTATAGATTTGAGACATATTGATAAACGTGAATACACACAATTTTTGCAAGTATAAAAATTAGTCAATTCAAATTTATACATATACAAATTAAATGTTTATAATGTACAAGAAAATATCTGGAGCTATATGTGGAGGTGGGGCTGTGGATGGAGGTGAAAGGAGTCTGCTTAGGACTTAAATCAGGGTCTCAGGAATTGAGCTGGTTGAGGAAACAATCGATTCTGTTTTGTTTTGAAGTTTACACTCTCAGAAGAGACAGCTTCAAATGATGCTGAAACCTCTTGGTGCTCAAGAAAGCAATGTCCTTCCTGCTTCACGTGCAGCAGTGCCATCGGAGTCATTAAACTACTTCTGTATAAGCTAGCATGCAACTATAGGACTTTTAAGGAGCAGTGACAGTTGGGGGTCAACTCATCTACTAATGAGACCTCTCGACACATGAGTTCAGTCTCACACTCACATCTAATTAGCTAGTTTCTTGCTTTGGTGAAGACACTGGACGACCATCAATCGTATTAGATGTTTACATGCACAAGTGGAGAATCAAGGATTTGCTACAGTGTGAATGTGAAGACCTCCCAACCATTGGACACACTGTGAACAAATGCCCCATTTTTTCATTTCCAGGAGGTATCACAAAGGTGCACTCTGCATCTCATGAAGCTCTCAACTCGATTTCATACCTTTTTATTAACTTATCAGTGTTGCTGTTTCAATACGAAAGAAGAAAAGTCTCACACTATTGTCTCATTACAACCTATAGAACTGTAACATGCAAATTAGCTCTAGAGAAAAAGTAATCATTGGGTGAGTTATATCTTGTGTTACAGTGATCCCAGTTAGAAGTGATCTAAGCTGTTGACCTGGCTCTCTCTCCATGTCCTATATTATGGAGATGCCTCCTGGTTTCACAGTTGAGTTAACTTTTGTACTTCAAGCAGATATTCAATCTCTTTTTTATATATTTAAAAATACCATATTCTCCCCAAATTAAAGCACATGCCCTCTAAGAGTAGAATGAATGTGCTGAGAAATTACAAATCTAGTTAGTTTTTGAGTTAAAAGTAATGCAAAATTGTTCCTCTAAGAAATGTGAGGATGAGAAGGATGGAGAAACTGAGTCAAACACTTCAGCTACTGTACTCCACTGTAGCAATGCAAGTCAGCTCTAAACTCAGCTCAGTTGTCCAGTATGTTCTGGCAGCTTTATGCATTTCTGGAATGTCATAAAGCCTCCAGAGCAAACAGGCTAATCTGGTCCTAAAAGATCAGTATTTTAAAAATGATTTAAAATTGATACTACATCTCTTCAAAACATCAGAACTAGCACATTCTTATTGGGTTTCCTGTTCTTGTATGACATTTTTAATAATTAAATAACCCCAAGTTAATTCTCAAACAAAAATCATGTTAAGTCAGAGCTAAGGAAGATGGTACATATCAGTAGTTGAAGGTAAAATACATTGCAGAGGTTGAAATTATCCCCAGAACAATGCCCTTTAGTGCCATCATGAAGGGGGAAATAGAAAACATCTGTGCTTTTAAAAATCAGTTTCCTCCCACGTCCCCTTTGATCCAATACCTAAGTCAAGGGGAAATGGCATTAATTCCAAAGTCCTCTCAGAATGTCTGTCTACTAAGGACTGGTTCCTGTCATTGTTTTATTTTTCCCAAACATCTCTCATAAAGTGCAGGTGTAAAAGGAGAACCTTTGAAGCTACCCATTTAGCTGATGGCCTACAGGTAAATCCACATTCCAATGCATGCCAAGATTAATTAACCCTTCAGAGATTTTTCTCTCCTTCCCTATCAAACCAGCCATGAAAGAGCAGTAGAACTCACATAGAGCAGTTTTACTTCTCTTTTCCATTTATGGATTTTTATGCATCAAATCCACTTCTAGGCTGCTGTCTTTTACATCACCTTTCTCAAAATTCTTTGCAATGAGGTGGTGTCAACCCCTGGATAGCATACTGGACTAAGCGTCAGGAGATAAGGATTCCTGGCTTTGTCATCAGCTCTGTGAGTTTAGGAAATTATCTGTACTGTACCTTGGTATCTCCATCTGAGAATGGGAACCATGAGATTTACTGTCTTTGGTTATGTACTTTGAGATCTTTGGATATAAGAGTTAAGAGCTAAGCATGATTATTAGTTGCATTCCTTTGGGGATCTTTCATCTAAAGATTTCAAAATGTTTTACACTTATTAGGTATGTCTCACAACATCCTTGAAAATAAGGGGATTAGCCTTATTTTACAGATAGAGAAAATGAGGTACAGAGCAGTTAAGTGACTCGCCATAGGCCAAGTAGTGAGACAGTAGCAGAGCTAGAAACAGAAATGGGGAGTTCTGGTGCCCTTTCTGCTCTAACCACTAGAAAAAACCTCCTCTCATTCTTGGGTCTCTAGCATAACAGTTAAAAAAATTATTGTGAATTACAAGTCCATGAACAGTGATAATAGTGTCTCCCCTTGAGTTTGACAGATGAGCTACAGTCTATTATTAATATTATTGTGGGTCCTGAGACCAGCAAATATAATTTTAAATGGTTTCATAGAGCTTTCAGAGTTATGTCATATAAATGCAAAAATATTCAGCATTATCTGTGCCAAAAGAACAAACACGATCTGGCAATTTCTTTTCCTTCACTTTAAAGATTTATATCCAGATTCAGCCTTCGTATGGATGATTCCAACTTCTGTTGAAGTCAGTGTGAGCTGAGCAAAATCTGGCCAACCTAAATTACTGTGTTTAATACAAACAACCATCCAGTACAATCTAAGCAGCTAATGGCCTGGGAGAAAAGAAATTACCTTTTCTAAAAGCAGGGTAGCTATTAAATACTGCTGTTCTAAGCGAAGAAGCCTCCTAATTCGTATTTAATCAATAATGCTATGAAGAGAAACATATAAGAAACTACCTGCAACAGCTGGACAGATGCTGCATCCAAAATAGTCCAAAATCTCAGATATCTTTCCCTGAAATCTGTAGCCTAAATCTTCATAGCCACAAACTTCCCAGTGAAGTGCAGGGTAGGTTTGTTTTTCGATTTCTTTCTTTCTTTTTGCTGCTTTGTTTATGTTTCGTAACTAAGCACTGAGTAGTCTGGCAAGTGGCTAAGCAAGTGAACAATAAGTTCCCTTCTCTCAGTTGCATGCCCAGCCTAGCACCACCTGGGTTGGAGATGAGGGCAACGACATGGCTGCTGCATGTTGTTTACGCTTCCCTCTTTTTTCCTTTTTCTTTTTGACAGTTCACCCTCCAGTTGAAGCAGTCAGCTTTTAGCAGCTGGCTGAATAGGAATCTGTGGGGCTGTGGGCTTGTAAGAACTCAATTGGATTACCTGACGCACAAGGCAGCCTTAGCTCCAAAGCTCAGCAGCCGGTCTGCAAGCTGATGTCACTTTCAGACCACAGCCGGTCCAAAGAGGGAGACTGTGCACCAAAGAGCCAACTGACGGCCTAAGGAAAATCATCAATCCTGAAGGACATGGATGAGAGATTTGGAGACAGTTCCTAGGTGAAAAAACGAGTGAAAGTTACAAGGGAAAACAACTGATTGGATTGCATTGCTCAAAATAGGAAGAGAAAAATCAAGGACAATTCTGTAATAGCACAGGACAGGTCTAACTTGGGACTGGAGCACATGGAGAGGAAGGGAAGTGAAAGCAGGGAAGCTCCCTGCAAAGCAGCTCTGAGGTGAGCACCAGAATGTAGAGAGAGCATAGCAACAAAGGAGAAGGATTTCTTGGTCTGATTTGATCAAACCCTCACATTCATTGTTTTTTAAAACTTTTCCAAAATATATTTCCTTTAGTATTTAATTTCAATCCTTCAGTCTTTGAGTAATTTCCTTTTGGTTTGAGTTGAACCGTGTAAAACAGGGGATTTATTTTGGAGAATTAAAATAAAAGTTACATCAATAGATACCTTTCATCCCAAAATACCCACACAACCACCAAAATGCAGCCACCTCTGGGGCAGAAAAACCAGAGAAACAACTGGTGCTCAGCTTTCTGCACAGCTTTGTGAGAAGGAGTGATGCATACTGAGGCAAACCTGGCTCTTGTGAAAAGAATCATGGCATCTTTAAAGTCCATGCAGCGGGCCAGGGCCTTCTTTTTAAAGAATACCCACAGAGAGCACATCGCATGGATTTCGATTTGATGACACACCAGAATGAAGACATGATACAACACAGAGCATATGGATGAAAGGCCAAAATGTATATTAACAAACTACTCAAACATAATTGTTAGTTAGCCCTTGCGGTCCAGTTATAAGGCAGACATGAGTCATTATGGTATTAGACATGAGTATTAGACATTATGGTATTAGAAGCTGAAGCAAATCCTACTCCGTTCTCATCCCCCTCAACTTTTCAGCTGTCTTGGGAACTGATAATCACGTTTTTCTTCTTGATATCTTGTCCTCCCTTGGGTTCTAAGACTCTCTCCACTCACCACTCTAATTGCACCTTCCACAGGGCTCTGTCCTTGGTCCCCTTCTCTTCTCTCTCTGCACCTCACCTCTAGGAAATCTAATCCACAATCACAATTTCAACTTTCCTCTCTATGCTGACAATGCATAGATCTACATTTCTACTCTAGACCTCTCTCCTTCCATCCAAACTAAAATCTCTGAATCATCTTTGACTCAGCCCTCTCTCTAGATTTTCACGTCCAGGAGGTGTCTAAAACTTGCCAATTCTTTCTGAATAACACCTCTGAGATACAGCCCTTCCTATCTATCCACACAGCTAAAACATTTGTTCAGGCTATCATCATCTCGTCTCAATTACTCCAGCCTCCTCTTCTCTGGCCTTCATAAAAGCAATCCTGACCTTCTCGTATCTATTCAGAATGCTGCTGCAAAGATCATTTTTGTACCTTGCCATTTTGCCTGCATCACCGCTCTCTTTGCATCCCATCGCTAGCTTCCTTTTCTCCATTGCTTGACTTCTCTTACAAGGCCCTTCATGGCCTGTCCCCAACTTACCTAGCACGTCTCATTCACTATTGAAATGTCAGCTCCCATCTCTGATCTCCTTAGGAAGCCAGGCTCCATCACCCACTTCTTATATTTTCAAACAAGCCCTTCAGCTCTTTGAGAGCAATGACAGTCTGCTTTGAGGTTGTACAGCACCTAACACAATGTGGTCCTGTCCATGACTGGGGCTCCTAGATGTTACCATAAGTCAAACTGATTGCCTTTCCCAAGGAAGTAATTCTCAGGGTCTGTGGATGACCAGAGTTGGCCACCAGGAAGTGGGAGGTTTGGCCTGATGGTCAGCATAGTGTTCAGGAACCAGAAGCCAATGGGCAGGACCCATGTCAGGTGTCAGAGCTATGGTCAGATAGGACAGAGGAGCCGAAGGAGAGGGGCAGTGCTGCATCAGAAGCCAAAGAGACAAAGCCTTGGGTCTGAGGTGGAGCAGTTGGAAACTAGGGTGACAGGGTCCAGGGACTGGGACAAGGCTGAGGGCAGGAGCCAGGAACAGGGTAGGGTGGAAGTCAGGAATCCAGGACAAGGCTGGGAGCCAGGTGGCAGACAGCAGGGTTTCTAGCAGCAGCAAGCCAAGATCCACCTTGTTGCCTGTGTCCCCTTCTACTTTAAATAGTGTACTCAGCCCAACCAGGGACTCCAGAGCTCTTCCATTCAGGTCCCAGTGGGCTGTACCTTTAGCTGAGCATAAGCCTCCCAATTCTCCAATGATTAGTAGAGCCATTAGGTACTGTTGTGGATGGGACAGTGGTCCAAGCGCCTGGGGGCCCAAGTCAGGACCCGCACATCTTTATAGCACCTTGATCTAGGGACCAGCTCCCCCCATCTATCCATTCCTGCTATAGAAACAACAATTACCAGACTACACAGCCAGCCCACCTCAGCCAGTGCCCGGCCTGGCTCCAATCCCCCCACACGCATAAAAATAACCCTTCTAACCGTGACCAAATACCCACACTGAAGGTTTCCAACTAACTGCCACCCAATCTGTGTGCAACATTCCTTAGGAACTGAACACTAGTGACCATGGGTGGTGTGCATGCTTGGATGAAGTTTGGGACCCTGAACATCCCTCTATCATCCTGCAGACCACAAAGCCTTTCCAATAGATCCCAATGCCATTTCACTTGTGAGAGCAGAGACAGTGGACAAGTGGAAGGCCACTGTTGAGCTAGGGAAACCCTGAGCACCTGGTTGAACTCAACATGGTCCTCTGGTGTGGGCCACTCCTACATGCAAACATCGCATAAAAGGGTTGTACCTGCGCTTTCTGTGGATAAGGACTGTGGGGGATAGATAGCATTACTTAGAGTGGTTTATTCGGTAGGTCCCAAATGAAGTTTAAGTTGATAACTCTATAAGGGTGTTTGTGCGGTTAATAGTGAGGTATGCTGAATCACTTCTCTAGAAATAATCTGTTGTGTGTGTTTGCTCTATTATAATAAAGTTAAATAATAATAATACCTGTCAGGGGCAAACATAGATTTTATTAACTAATCAACATATCTAAATGTTATCACACCATTGCTATAATAGACCTAACCATCCCAGTTATGAACCTCTGGGGCCAGATTTTGATCTCACCTCCCCAGGTGAATCAAGACTAGCTCCACTGACTTCAGCAATTATTCTGGGTTTACATCTTGTTCATGAGATCAGAATCTGGCTCATGTTTTGTCTTCCTGTGTCCGAAGAGAACTTTCCTTTGAAAACAAAGCAATTGCAGAAAATTCCTTCATGCACTGCACTGGTTTGACTCTGAAATACCATGTAGAGTCATAAACACACCTCTCTCAGAAACAGAATACAGTAAAACCCCGATTTAACGGACCCCGATTTAATGGACTTCGGATGCAACGGACAAAATTTATGAGCAAGTCCGATGCATCCCAAATCCGTTTTTTGCGGGCTGGCTGCCGACTCCCGGCTGCCGCCTGGGTCACGGCAGCAGGCGGGCTGGCTGCCGACTCCCGGCCGGGTCCAGGCAGCGGGAGGTCTGGCTGGCGGGCAGGCTGGCTGCCGGCTCCCACCCGGGTCCCGCCTGCAGGCGGGCTGCCAGCTCCCACCCGGCTCCCACCTGCGGGTGGGCTGGCTGCTGGCTCCCGCCCGGCTCCCGCCTGCAGGCGGGCTGCTGGCTCCCGCCCGAGTCCCGCAAGCGGGCGGGCTGGCTGCCGGCCAGGCTCCCAGCTCCCGCCCGAGTCCCGCCAGCGGGCGGGCTGGCTGACGGTTCCCGGCTGCCACCCGGGTCCCAGCAGCCAGGGCCCGGGCGGGCTGGCTGACGCGTCCCGGCTGCCTCCCGGATCCCAGCAGCCGGGACCCGGGCGGGCTGGCTGATGGGTCCCGGCTGCCACCCGGGTCCCAGCAGCCAGGGCCCAGGCGGGCTGGCTGACGCGTCCCGGCTGCCGCCCGAAATCCCAGCAGCCGGGACCCGGGCGGGCTGGCTGATGGGTCCCGGCTGCCACCCGGGTCCCAGCAGCCAGGGCCTGGACGGGCTGGCTGACGGCTCTCGGCTGCCACCCGGATCCCAGCAGCCGGGACCCGGGCGGGCTGGCTGACGGCTCCCAGCTGCTGCCCGGGTCCCGGCAGCGGGCGGGCTGCGGAGATGCCGCCCCGGCCCTGTGGTGGGCGGGCTGCTGCTCCGTCAGCTCATTTTTTTTTCTTATTAAATAACGGACTTTCTGATTTAACGGACACCCACTCGCCCGTATTAGTCCGTTACATCGAGGTTTTACTGTATTACCATGTGAAACCTGAAACTGGTTTGTCATGTATCCATAGTACCTTTATTGGATGACAATGATGGATGCTCGTGGCAAAGTTTACATAACTAGAGCACTGTGTAAGAAGGTTAACTAGATTGAAAGGTTGTTTATCCTGGTGGAGGAATTGCTGGATGAAGGCTTAAAACTCCCTTATGTTCCATCCAGCTTTCTGAGAATTGGCAGGGGTTAGAATCCAATTATTCTCTGACATTAATGCCTTTTCATCCCAGTAGCAAGGCTGAAGAGTGGGAAGTGCTTAACATTTACTTAAAGGTAAGGATTATTATTTACACTTCAGCAAAGGCTGGTTCTGACAAGCTGCTAAAACGGCAGCCACAGGTCAGAGGGGGACTCACACTCCTAATGTAGGATTTATTGCTTTTGGTCTAAGGTTGGATAGTACACGGTGTAACCATGCCTTTGTGGGTCACAACTGAGAATGACATAATCAGGAGAAACTGCTAAGAAATAGGGCAAACACAACCCAAAATTGTTGGCTATTCTTCCAGAAGATATACCATACCAACAATAAAAGTAAATTTCTGTCTCGCCACACTGGCTAACAAGAAGTCAGGAGAGCAGTTTCCTTCGGTATTCCAGGCCTTGTATCACCACCAAAAACACTGGAATTAAAGATGAGTGGTACTTTAAAACTAGGCTCATCAAACAAAGGATTCTTCTGATTCCCAAAGGACCAGCCACATATCCAGGTCAATATAGAACTCAGACCTTACCTGAAAATCATGCTGTCACCAATAAAGAAAGAAAGAAAGAAAGAAAGAAAGAAAGAAAGAAAGAAAGAAAGAAAGAAAGAAAGAAAGAAAGAAAGAAAGAAAGAAAGAAAGAAAGAAAGAAGATAAAATTGGTGAAAGGAATCAAATACATAAATGCAAAGTTCTTGGCTCAGTGATTGAATAAACTGCTGGCTTAAATCAAGTCTCTGGTTGCTCCAAAATCATTGGAAGGACTCAGTCCCTTGGTTAGAATGCTCCCATTAGTATAAGTCCATAGTCCAGAGGTTTGAGCAGGAAAGAGGCTGGAGCAGAAAAAAAGCAAAATGGAGACATTTCCAGGGCCTTTTATAGCTTCTGCCATGTGGAGGAAAATCCATTGTTTCAAACAACACTTTCTGTGGAAAATTACAGGTAGCAAGATGGTGTTTGGAGTCACATGGGCAAGTTACATGTGCATTCATGACTTCGCTTAGTCATAGCAGGAAGCCATTACTTATACCCCAGACCAGTTGTGGGCAACCTGAAGCCAGCCCATCAGGGTAATCTGATTGCAGGCCACTAGACATTTTGCTGACGTTGACCATCTACAGGCACAGCCCTCCGCAGCTCCCAGTGGCTGCGGTTCACCATTCCCGGCCAATGAGAGCTGTGGAAAGTGGTGGTCAGCTTCCTTGCATTAGGGTTATTCTTCCAAAGCCAGACACACTGCCTCTATGGCTAGATTCCACCAGAGGTGGAGCATAAGGCAGCCACACTGCACTGGAAGATCTGGGCAGTTAGTTTTTTTTAACTTTAGCATCCTTTGGGAGGCTAAGAGGAGGACATGGGTATAAATTTGGGCTGGCAAGTGATTAAAAACATTAATTGCAACTAATCACACTGTTAATAATAGAATATCATTTATTTAAATATTTTTTGATATTTTCTACACTTTCAAATATATTGATTTCAATTACAGCACAGAATACAAAGTGTACAGTGCTTACTTTATATTTATTTTTATTACAAATATTTTCACTGTAAAAACAAAAAAATTGTATTTTTCAATACACCTCATATAAGTACTGTTGAACTTACACATGTAGAATTATGTACAAAAAAACTACATCCAAAAAGAAAACAGTGTAAAACTTTAGAGCGTACAAGTCCACTCAGTCCTACTTCTTGGTCAGCCAATCACTCAGACAAACAAGGTTGATTACAATTTACAGGAGATAATGCAGCCTGCTTCTTGTTTACAGTGTCATCTGAAAGTGATAACAGACATTCGCATGGCACTGTTGTAGCTGGTGTTTCAAGGTATTTATGTGCCAGATGCGCTAAAGAGTCATATGTTCCTTCATGCTTCAACACCATTCCAGAGAACATGCTTACATGCTGATGATGGGTTCTGCTTTATAACAATCCAAAGCAGAGCAGACCGACTTTGGCATATTCATTTTCATCATCTGAGTCAGATGTCACCAACAGAAGGTTGATTTTCTTTTTTGGTGGTTTGGTTTGTGTAGTTTCCGCATCAGAGTGTTGGTCTTTTAAGACTTCTAAAAGCATGCTCGTCCCTCTCAGATTTTGGATGTCATTTCAGATTTTTAAACCTTGGGTCAAGTGCTGTAGCTATTTTTAGAAATCTCACGTCGGTGATATTTTGCATTTTGTCAAATCTGCTGCAAAAGTATTCTTAAAATGAATATGTGCTGGGTCATCATCCGAGACTGCTATAACATGAAATATGCAAAATATGGGTAAAACAGAGTAGGAGGCATATAATTCTCCCCCTAAGGAGTACAGTCACACATGTAACTGATGCATTATCTTTTTAACGAGAATTATCAGCATGGAAGCATGACCTTTGAAAGGGTGGTCGAAGCATGAAGAGGCATATGAATGCTTAGTGTATCTGGCATGTAAATTCTTTGCAACGCTGGTTACAAAATTGCCATGTAAATGCCTGTTCTCACTTTCCCGTGAGATTGTAAATAAGAAGCAGTCTGCACTATCTCCCGTAAATGTAAACAAACTTGTCTTAACGATTGGCTGAACAAGAAGGAAGACTGAGTGGACTTGCAGGCTGTAAAGTTTTACATTGTTTTGTTCTGGAGTGAAGTTATGTAAAAAAAATATCTATATTTGTAAGCTACGCTTTCAAAATAAAGATATTGCACTACAGTGCTTATATGAGGTGAACTGAAAAATGCTATTTCTTTTGTTAATCCTTTTTACAGTGCAAATATTTGTAATAAAAATAATATAAAGTGAGCACTGTACACTTTGAATTCTGTGTTGTAATAGAAAATCAATATATTTGAAAATGTAGAAAAACATCCAAAATATTTAATAAATTTCAATTGGTATTCTATTGTTTAACAGTGCAATTAATCACAATTAATTTTTTTAATAAGTTAATTTTTTTAGTTAATCATGTGAGTTAAATGTGATTAAGTGACAGCCCCAGTATAAATTAGAAGTGGGGGCGGGCGGGGGGAGGAAGAGGCAGGATATTTGTGAACTCAACTGTGCAAACCTAAAAGATGCACATATTTACTACTCATCTTTCCCAGGCAATAAAAAAAGCATACAAGAAATTCTGTGGCACACAGACATTTGGATGTATTACCACGATCCAGCCCTAAATAGCTACCCAAAACAACAGCAAGCCCAGTTGTCAAATGTTCTGGGCATATAAAGCCACATCCTGAGGCGTGGTCCACTCTCAAAAATGAGATTAATTTAACTATGTTGCTCAGGGCTGGGGAAAATTTTGTGCCCCAAGCACCATCATTAAGTCAACGTAACCCTGGGGTAGATGTGGCTAGGTCAGCATAAGATTTCTTCCATTGACCTAGCTACCACCTCTTGGAGAGCTGAATTAACTGCATTAACAGAAAAACCCCTTCCTTTGATGTAGAAAGCGTCTACACGATGGCGGCACAGCTGCTATGCCGTTGCTATGCTACTGCAGCAGCTATTGTGCAGACATGGCCTTGGGTTTTACATAATCTTTATCCAAAGATTACTTAAACTCCACCTGAGTAAGGACTAATAGTGAGAGTATGAATAAAGAACCCACAGTGTTGTTATATTATAATGCATACTAGTGTAAAAGCCCGTGGACACGGGCCAACAGTAACAGCCCCCCCGCTCAGCTCCCCCACTCCAAGCGCACCCCCTACTCAGCCCCCCCTCTCCAAGTGCGCCCCACGCTCATTCAGCCTCCCCTCCCACCCACTCCAAGGCCCCCGCTCGCTCAGCCCCCCTCCCACCCACTCCAAGGCCCCGGCTAGGCTGGGCGCAGCTGGCCGGGCCATGCCCGGGCGCCTCCGCCCCACCGGCCCAGCACCCCCTTCCCGCGCCCCGCCCGGCCAGAGCCCGCTGCCTGCGCCTATTGCGCGCAGCCACTCTCCTGCCCTAGGCCCCTGATCCAGACCCTGCTTCCCTCTCAGCGCGTACGCGGGGCGGCCATGCTGTGCTGCCGAACTACACCTCCCGGCATGCTACACCTCCCAGCATGCCGTTAGTCCGGGCCATCTCTACTGCGCATGACGGCTTCACACAAACTTTTCTAGCCGATTATTAAATAGGATACGGAAGTAAGAGGCGCTTAGAGTGGTATCTTAAACCCTGAAATCTCTTTCTTCTTTGGGTTAAGACCTCTTGCCCCTTAATAGTTCACTGATATTTCAGGCATATTTACATTGCTGTCAAACACACTAAGTACATCCATTAATTTAAATGGACCGTTAGAAACGGAATTGTAGCAGCTCAGGAAGAACCACACAGGACCAGAGAAGAGGTTAACATACGTAACATTTCAAGGAATATATGGATTTTCTGGCTGGACATGTATCAAAGTCACTTTTGCTGGGCTGTGGCATAACTTCAGTGACCTCCATGAACTAGGCCCCAGTGCTCACGTTCAATAGCCTGTCCCAGGGTGCCCCATGGTGGCTGCTTTCCATCTACTACAACCTACTCAATTTATTTTAAGACTTAAGCTATTTAAATTCCCAGTTCCTAAGTCATGCTTCTTTGCTAATATCCATTAAAGCAGAATACAGTAACATTTTAAAATAAGAAACTGTTTCTAGTTGTTGTTAAAGAAGGAATGATGATTCCATCCCACCAGTTACCTGGACTTTGACTTTATACAGTCATTAAAGAGACAGTCAGGTTAAAATAATCTATTTTTAAACCAAATGTCTTCACAGTGGTCACTATTGATCCCCTAGATGATTATACCTGAAAGAATTCTCAACATTTAACTTATTTTCCACCAGTTGTTTCTTAGAGTAGTCTGGAAAGGTTGAAAGCCACTGGTCTAGATTTTATCAGGAAAGCATGCATCCTCTCAATGTGTAGTGGCAGAGGACTACGTTTTTTAAAGGTCATTTAAAAATGTTTTTCAAGTAAAGATATTAATTTTTTAACTGACACAGAGAAGTCAATTAGCACATGAAGGACTGTGTGAAAGTGGGACTGTAACGGGGTTCCTGCAGGTCCCCCCTGGTTACTGCTCCCGCTTGACTTAGAAAGTCACTCAGAGCCTTTCTTGCAGTGCTCACCTACTGTTTTATTTACAAGGAGTGTTCCCACCACCTTTAGATCACACACACAGTCCCCTTTTTACTATGAGCAAGACGGAGGGGGCAAACTATTCCTCCCTACTTCCCCTTACTGCCTTTCCTCGGTGCAGCTTCCCCTCTTTCCAGCACCGCCTCCTTTCTAGCTGCCCCCTGGCTTCCTTCTTCTGGGGCTTTTATCCAGCCCCAACCTGAACAGGCAGCAGCTGTTCCAGCTACCCCCAATCAGGGCCAGGTGCTCTACCCAGCTCCAATCTACCTCCTTAACTGGAGTGACAGGGGGTTGGCTAAGCAGTTTAGCTTCACACGGACCCTCACTCCAACTTCATGTTCTATTTTAACAGGATGGTAGTTTCTAACTACAAATCTCAGTGTAATTTAACTATGGGGCAGCTGCTAAGGTGCCTCTATAATAAGGAAGGAACAAGATATTCTTGATATTGTTAGGGGGTAACATGATTAACTGTGTAAAATGCCTGTGTAAAAAACTGGCCAATTCAAATGAGGGACATCACCTCCCAAAACTTTGGAAGGCAGAGAAATTGGACTCCTCTATCTTGGAAACAAGTTCAAGAGCATGGAGAAATCAGAACAGGAATCTGTTCTAGAGGTCAAGTCCAAGCAATAACACTTTTTGATTGTGTAAAGAGAGGACCATGTGACTGGCCTGCAGCTGTCTGTAATAGAAACATCTCATGAAGTGAAGGCTGCCTTGACTTGAATCAAGTGAGCCTTGACATGGCTGTCTAATTATAGACTGTGACAGATCGCCTTCTCACCCCTCTCCAGGAACAGGCAGGAAACCCTTCTTTTGCTCCAAACAGTGCTCTTTATTTCACAGTGCAGGCCCCACCACCAATATACACAGTTTTATAGTTCAGCTCTTCAGCTTACAGTTCTACACAGCTCTATCACAGCTCTATATGGTTCAGCTCTACACACAGCTCTACAGCTTACAGCTCTGAACAGCTCTTTCTCTCACTCCACACTACCATACCACCACCACGGGCTTCCTTCCTGGCAGGCTTTTATCCCCCTGAGGAGGCTTCCAGGTGCAACCCATCCAGGCTGATTGCCCTGCAGCCCAGGTGGCTAATTAGCCTTCTCTGCAAGGGGAGGTTTGCAGGCTTCTGCTCCCTCTTAAAGGGCCCGCAGGGCTGGCTCAGGCACTCCTGGCCAGCACCCTGCCACAAGACCAAACAGGTTAAAGCAGTGTGAACTGAAATCAGCCAGGCATTTAGACATGGTCTTCTTTGTAATAGCATTGCCTAGCAAACTAATGTCAAAATAAAAAGTGGGATGGACCTTACTCTGCTCCAAACAGAACTTCAAAGACCTTTTAATGTGGACTGTTTAGAGAAAGGCCTCACTGAGATGGGTGAAAACCTGATTCTGTAACCCAGGAAATAGTTCTTAGACACCCTTTGCCTGAGCTGAGCAGGGCCCACCTGAGACACAAAGCTGGTAAGTTGTTTGTAGTGACAAGCTGGCTATATGCTTGGGAACCATTCAGAAATACTCAGGATTTTATTGGTAGGTGAAAAGGGCTTTAGGACCCTTCACCTTTTGTTAGCACTGTTGAGGCTAAGCATCCTGTGAAGGTGGGTACCAAGCTCCCTGGAAGCCAGGCATCCGTGAATGCCAGCATACAAAAGGATCCATTCATTTCCCTTCTTCTCTCCTCTGTAGGGTGCTCAAGGGACAAATCTCCTTTGCTACCTACTCCACAAGGAAGTCCTTTCTGGTATAAAGCAGGCCTTCAAGCTTCTTTTGGAGCTCTTGATAGAAACCGGAGACCTATAGCCAAGCAGATCCACAACTGAGGCAACAACTTTTGCCACTGCATTACCCTCATCAAAAACCGCCTGGGTCAGGTTTGCATGCTTTTGAACAAGCTTCTTCGGCCCCTGGTTTATTTGTTTTTTCCCATCCCCCTTGGGGAAAGATTCAACCACAATGGATGCCTCCTCTCTTTCATCGCTTTACATGATCTTTGGTCACGAGGGCCTGATAATCCATGATTCCAAATACTGTAGCCATGAAATAGTAAACGCAACACCCCAAAAATCCTCTCACTCTTGAAGTGTATGACACAAACCATTGAAATGTGACAAATTACCGTAATGTGGAACAGTTGTTTTTTCAATTTTGGCTCATACCATAACTGACAGATTATATACATTTACCCTGTTTGTAAGGGTGCTTTCTCATTGTGTTTTATTAAACTAAAATTAAACAAGTTTTAAATTAAAAAAAAGAAGAAAAAAAATTCCGTAAGGACCACCTTGTGGGTTTGAAGCCTGGACCTTCAGCACAAATTCTGCCAGTTTGCTAAAAGAGTAACTGCTAGCCTACTAGAAGGACACATGGCGTACATTTTGCCAGTGGATCATGCAACTATTTGTAAAACAGCAATAGAATGCTGGGAACCAGGATTATTTAGGATCTAAGTCCTGGCTCTGGGAGGAGTTTGTGGTCTCATGGCTAGAGCAGTGATTGCAGACAACATAAGCCAAGCAAATAGATCTGGGAAATGCATTTAGTCTGAAAGGAAGTATAGTGGAATGGAGGTATCTTGCATTTACCATGTTTGAGACCTGGATTCTAGCCCCAGCTCTGCTAGAGGTTGTCCTTCTGCAAACTGTCAGTTAGTTATTTGTAAAGACTGGGTAATACTACTTGCCTGCCTCTGAAATTAAGAGTATGAGTGAGCCTTGCTCAATAATACGGGCTGTGAAGTACACAGAAATATAAACAGACACCAGTGGAAGAGGTAAAATATAAACTGATGATATGCTGGTTCCCATTTCCCATAGGCTAAATGGTATGGTCTGTCTCTCTTGCATCTTTGCTCTCTGTGGTGATGCAAAACAAAAGAGCCTGCTTCAGCTGAAAAGCCCCATATGAGGGCTTTGTGACAGAGAACCAAGTGATTATCTGGGCAGGTTTCTGTCACAGAGTCTGGTCTATGCCCCAGCCTTCAACCAGTCTCCTGGGAATGGGCTGGGCCCCAAGGACCCACATTGTTTCATAGGACAGGTCTAAGGCCTCCAAGACTGGGCCTCTGGAACCAGCTAACCCTGATCTTTGTGGCTTCCTACCAAAAATCCAGCCAAGCAAAACTCCTGTGGGAGGCTTATATTGTAGCCCTTTAGGGCGCAATGCTTTCAGTGAGTATTTAGTGTTGAGCAGCCTTTCCAAAGTAAAGGTAACTATTTATTATCACCTGCAAGTCCTTAGGTTAGCACAGCGAGGCAGAACCTAAACTGTAGCTGGTCAGACCAATGCCACAATGAGCCAACCAAGCTGTGATGGACTCTACCTCTTGCTCACTTGTTCTCTCTTTTTCTCCCTTTGTCTCCCCAGTTCTGGCTCCTAAGTCAGCTTCTTCTAGTCACTTGACACCTTGTTTTCCAGATCCATTCCCAAGTCCCACCGGCAGGGGTTTCCTGTTGTTAGGTGCTAGGGGGAGGAGGCAGGGTTGGGGCAGGGATTTGGGGAGGAGTCCAATAGAGGCAGGGAGGGGCAGAGTTTGGCCAGTGACTTTGGGGCAGGGGTGGAGTCAGGCTGGGAGTGGGTGCAAGCACCCACCCGCACTGGCAAAAGTTGGCATCTGTGTCTCAGGCACCTGGCATTGGCCACTGTCAGAAGACAGGATACTTGGGCTAGATGGACCTTTGGTCTTACCCAATATGGCCATTCTTATGACCACCTGTCCTTTACCGTAAGGGACATTCCTTGACTCCCTTATTTAATTGATTTGTCACAAGTAAGGGAAGGCCGAAACTGATCTGTGCAGAGCAGCACTTAGCCACGTAAATGATGATCAAAGCTTGTTTCCAGGGTAGAATTCAGCCTGAAGAAACATGGTCTTTTAATAAAAACTAACCACAAAGCTAAAAAACAAACATAAAAAAAGCTTCTCCTAATCCTATGCTGAATTGCACACCTAAAATAAAAATCATGGATGCTGTTTCACATTTGAGAACATAAGAATGGCCATACTAGGTCAGACCAAAGGTCCATCCAGCCCAGTATCCTGTCTACCAACAGTGGCCAATGCCATGTGCCCCAGAGTGAGTGAACCTAACAGGTAATGATCAAATGATCTCTCTCCTGCCATCTATCACCACTCTCTGACAAAGAGGCCAGGGACACCATTCCTTACCCATCTTGGCTAATAGCCATTAATGGACTTAAGCTCCATTAATATATCCAGTTATCTTTTAAACCCCGTTATAGTCCTAGCCTTAACAACCTCCTCAGGCAAGGAGTTCCACAGGTTGACTGTGTGCTGTGTGAAGAACTTCTTCCTTTTATTTGTTTTAAACCTGCTGCCCATTAATTTCATTTGGTGGCACCTAGTTCTTATATTATAGGAACAAGTAAATAACTTTTCCTTATTCACTTTCTCCACACCACTCATGATTTTATCTATCATTACCCCCCCTTAGACTCCTCTTTTCCAAGCTGAAAAGTCTTAGCCTCTTTAATCTCGCCTCATATGGGACTTGTTCCAAACCCCTAATAATTTTAATTTCCCTTCTTTGAACCTTTTCTAATGCCAGTATCTTTTTTAAGATGAGGAGACCACATCTGTATACAGTGTTCAAGATGTGGGTGCACCATGGATTTATATAAAGGCAATAAGATATTTTCCATCTTATTCTCTATCCCTTTTTTAATGATTCCTAACATCCTGTTTTCTTTTTTGACTGCCGCTGCACACTGCGTGGATGTCTTTAAAGAACTATCCACGATGACTCCAAGATCTTTTTCCTGATTAGTTGAAGCTAAATTAGCCCCCATCATATTGTATATATAGTTGGGGTTATTTTTTCCAATGTGCATTACTTTACATTTATCCACATTAAATTTCATTTGCCATTTTATTGCCCAATCACTTAGTTTTATGAGATATTTTTGAAGTTCTTCACAGTCTTCTTTGGTCTTAACTATCTTGAGCAGTTTAGTATCATCTGCAAACTTTGCCACCTCACTGTTTACCCCTTTCTCCAAATAATTTATGAATAACTTGAATAGGATTGGTTCTAGGACTGACCCTTGGAGAACACAACTCGTTACCCGTCTCCATTCTGAAAATTTAATATTTATTCCTACCCTTTGTTCCCTGTCTTTTAACCAGTTCTCAGTCCATGAAAGGATCTTCCCTCTTATCCCATGACAACTTAATTCAAATAAGAGCCTTTGGTGAGGGACCTTGTCAAAGTCTTTCTGGAAATCTAAGTACACTATGTCCACTGGATCCCCCCTGTCCACATGTTTGTTGACCCCTTCAAAGAACTCTAATAGATTAGTAAGACATGATTTCCCATCACAGAAACAATGTTGACTTCTGCCCAACAATTTATTGGGCCTTACACCCCTCTTCTATGTGCCTGACAATTTTATTTTTTACTATTGTTTCAACTAATTTGCCTGGTACTGACATTAGACTTAACGGTCTGTAATTGCCAGGATCACCTCCAGAGCCCTTTTTAAACATTGACATTTCAATTGCTATCTTTCAGTCATTGGGAACAGAAGCTGATTTAAAGGACAGGTTATAAACCATAGTTAATGGTTTTGCAATTTCACATTTGAGTTCTTTTAGAACCCTTGAGTGAATGCCTCCTGTAGTGACACTTTTCAATCTGTGACAATTCCTCAGGTTTGTCACCTACAAGAGACAGGTTTGGGAATCTCCCTGATGTCCTCAGCAATGAAGACTGAAGCAAAGAATTCATTTAGTTTCTCTGCAATTAGTTTATTGTCTTTAAGTGCTCCTTTTATATCTCGATGGTCCAGGGGCCTCACTGGTTGTTTAGCAGGCTTCCTGCTCCTGATGTACTTAAAACATATTTTGTTATTACCTTTTGAGTTTTTGGCTAACTGTTCTTCAAGCTCCTTTTTGGCTTTTCTTATTACATTTTTACACTTAATTTGAGACTTTGGCGGTTAAAACATCTGTATATATAAAAGTCAAATGGTGTATGCATGTATGCGTGCGTGCGTGTATGTACGTTCACTTACTCCTTCCACACCGTTTGAGCTAGAGACTTGAAATTTGGTACAGTTATAGGCCTTAGGGTCCTAATCAGGGTAAGAGTCGAAAAATTTTCAAATCTCACCTCTGACGCCCCCCAGGGGTGAAATTATTTAAAGGCCAATCACAGCAGCTGGGCAGCTGGGCAGCTGCTGTTCTCTGTGACATAGTTATGATGTCATAATACCCCCCTCCAATGGACCCTGCACTCGCTCAGCTCTCTGCCCCTCCCCCCTCCAACGGACCCTGCACTCGCTCAGCTCTCTGCCCCCTCCCCCCTCCAACGGACCCCGCACTCGCTCAGCTCTCTGCCCCCTCCCCACCTCCGACGGACCCAAGTTGGGTTTGGTTGGAGGGTAAGTGAGGTAGGGGTGTCGGGTTTGGTTGGGGAGTGAGGTGGGGGTGTCAGGTTTGGTCGGGGGGTAAGTGAGCCGGGGGTGTTGGGTTTGGTCTGGGGGGGTGGGAAGGTGTCGGGGTGGGTGGGGGGTGAGGGGTGGGTGTTGGGGTTGGTCAGGGGGTGTTGGGTTTGGTGGGGGGGTAAGGTGGGGGGGGTTGGGTTTGGTTTGGGGGGTGAGGAGTGGGTCGGGGTTGGTCGAGGGGTAAGTGAGGTGTGGGTGTCGGGTTTGTTTGTGATGGTAGGTAGGGGTGTCGGGTTTGGTTGGGGGGGAAAGTGAGGTGGGTGTATCAGGTTTGGTCTACGGGGGGGTGAGGTGTGGGTGTTGGTCAGGGGGTGTTGGGGTTGGTAGGGGGGTGACGTGGGGGTGTTGGGTTTGGGTGGGGGGGTGAAAATGTGAGTTGGGGTTGGTCGAGGGGTAAGTGAGGTGGGGGTGTCGGGTTTGGTCGGGGGGGGGGTGAGATGGGGGTGTCAGGTTTGCTCTCTGCCCCCTCCCCACCTCCGACGGACCCGAGCAACGCCAGGTATTTTTGCTAGTATTAAATATTCAGAAGTTTTTCCACCCCAGCCCTTTGGTTTGCACTTGTAAAACAGGTAAGGAAATGCTAGGACAAATTTAGAAAACTTCTGGAAAGGGAAAGGTTCATTAATGGCTAAGTAAACAGCAAATGCTAACCACATGCAGCACTATTATGTTTATTGCAGAAAAGATTCAGTGAGTATTGTATGCAAAGGAAAGGACAGGGCTTTGAAACATGGTAGGTAGCCTGCTCATTCTTCTCCCAATTTCTTAAAATTTATGGAATTTATTATGTTCATTCCAACCTCAAATGCAGCAGTAGAAAGAATATTTTCCTTTTTACACAGATATGGAGAGACTGCAGGAACCTGCTAAATACTGAAGCTGTTAAAGCTGAGCTTCAAATTAACATTAATTTTGATCCGACATGTAAAGAGTTTTATGAATTGATTAAACAAAACAAGTATGTTCTGAAATGAAGAAGAAGCGGGAGGGTCTGTCTGGGGTGGCCGTGTGGGGAACACACGGGGAGGGGGCACACGGAGCGAGGGTGTCCCGGGGGGCATACGGAGCGGGGGGGTCTGTCTGGGGTGGCCGTGTGGGTAACACACGGGGAGGGGGCACACGGAGCGGGGGTGTCCCGGGGGGCACACGGAGCGGGGGGGCCTGTCTGGGGTGGACGTGTGGGGAACACACGGGGAGGGGGCACATGGAGCAGGGGTGTCCCGGGGGGCACACGGAGCGGGGGGGGGGACTGTCTGGGGTGGCCGTGTGGGGAACACACGGGGAGGTGGCACACGGAGCGGGGGTGTCCCGGGGGGCATACGGAGCGGGGGGGTCTGTCTGGGGTGGCCGTGTGGGGAACACATGGGGAGGGGGCACACGGAGCGGGGGTGTCCCGGGGGGCACATGGAGCGGGGGGGGGGCCTGTCTGGGGTGGACGTGTGGGGAACACACGGGGAGGGGGCACACGGAGCGGGGGTGTCCCGGGGGGCACATGGAGCGGGGGGGGGGGTCTGTCTGGGGTGGCCGTGTGGGGAACACACGGGGAGGGGGCACACGGAGCGGGGGTGTCCCGGGGGGCATACGGAGCGGGGGGGGGTCTGTCTGGGGTGGCCGTGTGGGGAACACACGGGGAGGGGACACACGGAGCGGGGGTGTCCCGGGGGGCACACGGAGCGGGGGGGGTCTGTCTGGGGTGGACGTGTGGGGAACACACGGGGAGGGGGCACATGGAGCGGGGGTGTCCCGGGGGGCACACGGAGCGGGGGGGGTCTGTCTGGGGTGGACGTGTGGGGAACACACGGGGAGGGGACACACGGAGCGGGGGTGTCCCGGGGGGCACACGGAGCGGGGGGGGTCTGTCTGGGGTGGACGTGTGGGGAACACACGGGGAGGGGACACACGGAGCGGGGGTGTCCCGGGGGGCACACGGAGCGGGGGGGTCTGTCTGGGGTGGACGTGTGGGGAACACACGGGGAGGGGGCACACGGAGCGGGGGTGTCCCGGGGGGCACACGGAGCGGGGGGGGGTCTGTCTGGGGTGGACGTGTGGGGAACACACGGGGAGGGGGCACACGGAGCGGGGGTGTCCCGGGGGGCACACGGAGCGGTGGGGGTCTGTCTGGGGTGGACGTGTGGGGAACACACGGGGAGGGGGCACACGGAGCGGGGGTGTCCCGGGGGGCACACGGAGCGGGGGGGGGTCTGTCTGGGGTGGACGTGTGGGGAACACACGGGGAGGGGGCACACGGAGCGGGGGTGTCCCGGGGGGCACACGGAGCGGGGGGGGTCTGTCTGGGGTGGACGTGTGGGGAACACACGGGGAGGGGGCACACGGAGCGTGGGTGTCCCGGGGGGCACACGGAGCGGGGGGGTCTGTCTGGGGTGGACGTGTGGGGAACACACGGGGAGGGGGCACACGGAGCGGGGGTGTCCCGGGGGGCACACGGAGCGGGGGTGTCCCGGGGGGCACACGGAGCGGTGGGGGTCTGTCTGGGGTGGACGTGTGGGTTGTCCCGGGGGGCACACGGAGCGGGGGTGTCCCGGGGGGCACACGGAGCGGGGTTGTCCCGGGGGGCACACGGAGCGGGGGTGTCCCGGGGGGCACACGGAGCGGGGGGGGTCTGTCTGGGGTGGACGTGTGGGTTGTCCCGGGGGGCACACGGAGCCCGGGGGGAAGGGGTCTGGATCGGGGAGGGGGGGAGGAGAAGCTCCCGCTCCCTCCTCCCCCGCGGGCCGGCGGCGCAGGGGGCGGGGCGCTGCGTCTGTGCGCGCGGCCCGGCCCCGGCTCGTTACTCTGCGGCCGCGGCGGAGGCAGGAGGAGGCGGCGGCGGAGGCTGGGCGGTGAGTGCGGGGCCGCGGCCTGTCCCTGGGCGAGGGGCCGGGGCCGCAGGGGGAGCCCGGCCCGGTTCGGCGCGGGGGACGGGCCAACCCCACCGCTCTGTAGATGTTTTTGTTGAACTGGGGTGGGGTGGGGTGGGGGGAAGGGAGGCGGGGCCGCGATACCGGGCTGGGGGAGGGGCGCGGCGCCAGCACAGGGCTCGGTGGGGGTGGGGGTCAGTGTGTGGGTCTTTGGGGGAGGGGCAGCGGGACGGGATGCAATAATGTTCTGGTGGGGGCGGCTGGGGGGTGTGTGTGCAGTGGGGGAGGGCAGCTCCTGGAGATGCGTGCAGTGGGGAGGGATGCAGTGATATTTGGCTGCTTATGGGGGAGGAGGCAGCTGGAAGGGCTAGGTGTAGAGGGCTTTGGGGGATGGGCAATTAGTGGGGGTGCATTGCAAGGGGGTGGAATAATATTTGGTTGTTGTGGGTGGAGGGGCGGCTGAAAAGGGATAGTTGCAATGGTTTTGGGGGGAGGGGCAGCTATCGGGATGCATGCAAGGGGCGCAATAATGTTTGGTTCTTATGGGTCTGTAGTAACAATAGTGGGGGCAGCTGGAGAGAGAAGTGATCATAGTGGGGTGAAAGAGGAGATATAAGGAACAGTGGTGGGAAGAAGGGGAGCCAGAGGCCGGGGCCTGTACACATGGAATTCTTGTTAGCCCTTGATTCAGGGACCTTCATCATCTGTTCAGCACCTTACACCCCTCTTGCATTTTATACCTAACTAGTGCAGGTGGATGGCTCTCTTCAGCTGTGCTGTTGTTGCACGGGGGTTGGGTCACATACTACGAACAAGGAGAGCTCTGCAAAACATGGAGATACGTTTGGGGGTGGGAGAGAGAGGAGGAATATCTCTTTGTTGGTTTGGCAATATAAGCATTAGGCATAATGGACAATAGAGGGACTTTTCTCCTTGGGAACAAGAGAACTCAAGCTGTGGAAGAATCTTCTGTCACCTTGCATACCTGCCCTATATGTAGGCTTGGCAGAATTTGATTTTAATGTTTTTTTAATAATTTTGACAAATAATATCAATTTTATTTTAAAGTATTTGTTTTAATCTATTTAAATGTTCACAGTTGTGGGAAATGGTCGTGTCTGGTCAGATAATAATGTAATGACTGTAGACATTGAGATTCAAAAAGTTACGGTTTTATAGCCATTAAAACATAAATTGTCAATATCACTCCAGAATATATAAAGTAAACATCCTTAAGTTAAACTCTAATAAATTCTAAAGCAGCATTTTTCTTACTTGGCATATCTGTAAATTTTGGAAATATCTTTGGTTTCTGTGTCTACAGTAAAATCAGTGCTTATCAACATTTACAGATAAAAATTTGTATCCAAATCTACTGGTATTTTATTGCAAGCTTTTTAGGGAAAAAAGGTTTGAGTTGTTGTAGAGTAGCAATTTGAAGTGAATGAGATCTGTAACAACATTCCAAATCACTGCTTTTGAAAAAAAATGCCTTTTTGTTCCTCTGGGATATGTGACCTCCAAAGACAGCTGCTTAGGGAGTTTGGCAATATTTTTTTGTCTCTTCTGCATTTTAATCCTGATACTTTTTGTCAAAAGTGAGTGAAGTGTTTGTTTAGCTTTTCTGTTGCCTTCCTCTGGTTTCTCTTTATCTCTAGTAGTGTCAGAATTGAATTTGAAAGCTTCTGATTTCTTCAGATTTTTGTGTGCAGTGGTTCCATCGTGCAAAGTATAAGAGTCTGTTAACTGGTGTCTGTTAATGAGTTGCACAAGCCTTGTTTCTTCCCAGTTATGGTGGCATAGTTGGGTTTATACAGTGTTGCTGAATTTCAGTGTTATATAGAGGAGCCTTGCAAAATTATTATGAATATTTTTTCAGCCCAGGCAGAATATCTGCTTACCTAGCCTGACCATAATTATGTAAACATAAATTATATTTTACTCACCTATCCAAAGAAATTAATTGCTATAGGGCAAATGTGGGAGTAGAGTTTTTCAAGCTTGTACTACAACGTGGTTTTATTTAGAGAGGTTTGGCGGTGACTTTTGGTAACAGTCTGCGATTAATTAATTGAAAAACTACTTTAGTTTTCAGAGTTAGAGGCAAACGCACTCCTCTTTGGGTGAATGGGGTGTTTAAGACAGTTCTTTAGCATGTTTTATTTTGTTTGCATAAACTGATGCACTCTCAAGAATTGAATTCATTTAGAATTAATTCAGATTAATTGTAGCCCGAAGGGATATTGGGTCAAATTCCTAGCTAAGGGTACTAACTAAAAGTGAATTCAGTGACTTTTTAGACCTCTCAAATTGTATGTTCCATGAAGAAGAATATATGATAACAAAGACATAGCTGATGAAATTCAAATATGCCTATGCCTCTGTTTTGACCTCAGTCAATGGAGGCAGCCATCTTACATTATTTTTCTCATATCTAAATCCAGTGGTGCTCTTCAGTGTGTCTGTCAAGTAAGTTCTAATGTGTAGAGCAATAAATTTTCCTTCATATGTATATGTATTTTAAGTGGTTTGTTTTCTTCACAGGTGAGAGGCCCTGTGCTGGCAGAGTGGTGAACTTAGTGCAGGGCTCTCCTACTGCAGGATTTTTATTGTACACTTACTAGTTTGGTGTCCAGTCTAGTTTCTTATATGCTAAGCAGTGAAATTTACACATGTAGGGAGAGGGTAATTAGGGAACCTGTCCGGGCATGGAGTTTGGCTTCTGCGGACGTACTCTGAGAGATTTCAAAGAAGCGACTGTTTCCTGAAAAAGCATGAGGTCTGATGGATGTAGATTGTATTTGATACAGATTTATGAATACAAAAACTTAATAACTGATTCCATCTCATCCAAACACCTCTTTCTGAGTGTCCTGTTTCTCCCAGTGAATGTATAGGAGTGAGAGTTTTTCTGTCTTTGTCATCAGGTACCATAGAATGATTGTCTCCAAGTTCTGAGCAAGTTGTTTAACCTTGAAATGTTTGGAATAAATATCTTTGAAGTGTGGAAAGTGGGGTGGAAAGATGGACAATGGAGAGCTGAAATTTTGGAAATGCACAAGTCTTTTTTCAGAATGAGATTATAGTCTTTTAAAGACTATAGGGGAAAGAAGTCAGAAAATGAATGTAAAAAAAGCACAAAAGGATTTTCTAGGAAAATGTAGTTTTGTCAAACATGCTAATTTTAGGGAGCAGTGCTCTTGAAGCTTTGTAGAAATGCATGTACAATTTATTTGGCAAATCCATTAGGTGGACTTGCTTAAAAGGTCAGGTATCTTATTTTAACAAATGTAATCATTATACTGTAAAAGCTGTGTTATCTGGCACTTTACCAACTGGAAAGCTCTTGAAACTGGCATTTCTGATATCTCCCAATACAAGTCGTAAGTAGGATTGCCATTAAAAGTCTGGTTGGTGTGGGGCAGGCAGGTTCCCTACCTGGCTTCTTCTCTGAGGTAGTGGAACAGCCACCGGAGCTCTGTGTGCTGCTCCTGCCCTGAGCGCAAACTCTGCAGCTCCCTTGGGCCGGGAACCAATTGTCTGTGGAGGCGGCGCACAGAGCTACCTGACTAGACCTCTGCTTAGGAGCCAAGGGACATATTGCCACTTGTGGGGAGCTACCCAAGGTGGATGCTGTCTGGATCCCGCACCTTGAAACCCCTCCATTGCCTCAGTCCCCTGCCCTGAACCCTCTCCTTCACCCAAGCTCCCTCCCAGAGACCGTGCCCAACTCCCAGCCCCCACCCTCCCCCAAATTCCCTCCCTCATTGATAAATATAATTCTTAGTTAACCGGAATTTTTGACTAACCGGAACCCGCCGTTCTCCCAACATTCTGGATAACAAAGCTTTTACTGTACTATACAATGTTTTGATTCTCCATCTGGAATACATATAACAAGTGTAAGATACTTTCATGTCTTACCGGTGGCATGTGTTTTGCAGCACTTCTTCAGCTACAGAGATTAGATTTTTGATGTGGCTGTTTTAAGCAATGTGTAAATTATAGAAGCATTTGGGATTGTAGTTCTTTCCATTTATTGTTTGTCAGTTTGCTACCTTTGATTCTCAGCTATAAGTACTTTTCCAATTCTTACAGACTGTTCCACAAGTTGTATGGAGTGCATATTGAACTTTCTGATTGCTAATGATCATATAGCATTGTGCTCGTATACCACAGGAATTACGGGTTTTTTTCTTTTAACATCATCTGTGTAGTGTGTTGAGAAATATATTAAACTGTCTCTTAGATTTTATTTCTCCTAAGTTGTGATGAAGGGGTCTCGTTGAGGAGAAATGTACTGTATGTTCTTTGACAAATTATGCTGCTGACTATTTTTGGGCGTGGGTGCCCTTTTAAGAAGGGGTATAATGTAGTTCATCTCCAAAATTGTTAAAAGAACGCTACTTCAAAAATTATGTTCTAAACAGATTTCTTTGGTTGTGTTACTAATAATATTGGTTATTAAACTGAGACATTTTAAGAATCCAATTGAAACTGTGAATGCTTGTTTACTTCTGCACTTCTCAGCTTGGACACTGAAAAATCAGTAACATTGTTTACAGTCAGTGTTCTTAATACTGGGACATTAGGCTTTCAAACACCTCAAGAAATAATTTGTTAAAAGCAACTGTTTCCGTTTATGCATCTTTTTAAGATTTGGGAATGCTTCTGTTGGTTGTCTTTGCGAAAGTGTGAGCTGAAGTTAAATTGATACTATCTCTTTAAATGCATTATCTGGCAAGCTAGAAATCTCAATTATTCTCTCATGCACATCTTCTCTTTTAGCAATGAATTTAGAGTTAGTGAAATATGTGATATTGATGGCCTCTGGAATGCTTCAGGACAGATGTGCTATAGGCAGCCTCAGTATTTTCCCCTGCACTACTCTATTCTTCTGATACCTCAGTGGAGTTATGGAAGAACCCCCTTTAATGCTGAGAAGTGTTCACTTTCTAATTCCACCATAGAGGTCAAATTGAAAGCATGGTCTGTTGGACTGGGAAAAACACCTGTTCATGTCATGTAGGGAACGGAATATTGACCTGGAACAGATGTGAGCTCCTGACTTAGGGCTTGTCTGTACAGAAGACTTTCACTGATGTAGCTGAACCAGTTCAAACGTACGGGTTTACACCAGTCAAAAACTGGCCGTGTGTTTCTTACACCTGTAAACTTGCTGATGTAAGCTAAACCAATATAAACCAGATTAAAATGGATATGGCTGCCTGTCTACAAAGCTGCACTGATATAGCTAACTTGGTATCAAAATCACTCTTTTAGTTAAATCAGTACAATTTTGTGAGTAGATCAGCCTTTGAGGTGAAGGGCTCCCTATCTCATTACCAGTACCCTGAGACATTTTAATTTGCTTTGTCTTGAAAAACTTCACTGGAAGCATCTTAGAATTTAAGAATAGGTAACAATCACCAGAAGTTTTGATAGAGTTCTTTTGCTCCAAGACTTGAGCAATGGCTATAGGGTAATTTGGCATGTTGTTAGTATGTGTCCCTGAAGTAGAATAAATTTGAAAATATTTGAAACACAGTTGGGGTACAATCAGAGGGAAATCTTGGAGACCCTATCCTTGAAAAGGCAGAGAATTCCTCCTTGTAAAGCTGCAATGCTTTTATTGCTTTTGTGATAGTTATCTTTAGGATGTGAAATTTGTGCTAGTGTGTCTGTTTAGATCCTCCTCATTTAACTCTATTTAAGAAAGTAATTTAAAATTGATCCAGATTGTCTTTATGGAATGTTCTGGATCAGGAGGAAACTTGCCTATAAATAGAATTACAGTTACAATGGGGGCATGTTGACAATAAGATGGTTTGAAGTGTTCAGTTCTTGCAGTTGTTGGAGATAAATATTGATGACTGCAGCTCTGGATGATATGCCCTTTAATTAGAACTATAATATGAAACTGAAAGGTATGCCCAATGTGCTCTGTTTGTATGTTCAGTCTGTATTATGGGTTTAAGAATAGCAGCCATGTTAGTTTGTATCCACAAAAAGCACAGGAGTACTTGTGGCAAATTAGAGACTAACAAATTTATTTAAGCCTCAGCTTTTGTGGGCTACAGTCCTCTTCATCAGATGCATAGAATGTAACATATAGAAGGAAGATATATCTACACATACAGAGAACATGAAAAGGTGGAAGTTACCATACCTGTATTATCTCTTTTAAAAATGAGGTGTTTGTGTGACTTTGTATGTTCCTGAGAACTTCCTATCTGTGTAAAATGTGAATGTAGTGAGAGCTGCTTGATGTTTTCCCTTCCTACTGGGCACAAATCTATTTCTATCTGCTTTGAGTTGAATGTGGGTGAGAGCTGTTGCTGGCTAGCCATTTTGCAGATGTGTAGTGCCATTATACAATTGGGCACTGCATGGGTCTTAAAGCTCCCATTATTTGATTTTGGTACTAGCGCAAACCCAAAGATTCTCTATAACCTTGTTTGAGACTGGTAAAAAGGTAACATGAAGGTCACCTTCAAAGGAAAAGCAATTGAAATTGTTCTTTATGATCTATAAAAAGGCTTTGAGGGTTTGTTCACTAAAATAAACAAAAACAAAACAACCCTATCTACTCTTTACTGGAAATTCAGATCTGTTATCCTTGAAGATTCTATGACAGGGGTCTCAAACTCAAATGACCATGAGGGCCGCATGAGGACTAGTGCACTGGCCCGAGGGCCGCACCACTGACACACACACATACCCTCGCTGCCCCGGCTCTGCCCCCACTCCACCCCTTCCATGAGGACTAGTGCACTGGCCCGAGGGCCGCACCACTGACACACACCCTGCCCTCGCTGCCCCGGCTCCGCCCCCACTCCACCCCTTCCAAGAGGTCCCACCCCTGCCCCACCTCCTCCTCTGAGCACGCAGCTCCCCATTCCCTCCTGGAAAGCGCTAGGCACCACCAACAGCTGTTTGGCAAACAAAGCAAGAGCAATACAGGAAGTCCAGAGCTAGAAACACGTGCGGCCCAGCCAGGCAGCAGAGAAGCCTCCACTTCTGGCCCCTCCATCCTGCAAACTGCTATGGGGGGACTGGGGGGGAGGGGGGCACCAGGAAGCTTGGCGGGCCGCAGGGAAGGGCTTTGCTGGCCGCATGTGGCCCCCGGGCCGCATGTTTGAGACCCCTGTTCTATGATGACTTGAGAATTAGTTCAGCTATGAGATCACACGAGAGTGAAGGTTAGTTGAGAACAGAATTTTTAGACTGTTAAACTGTTTGCCTTTTGAGTTTTTCAGTGGTTTTTCTGTTAAAACTTGCTTAACTTTAGCAATTAACGTTGAGTAGAAAGGAAGTCTGTTAAGATCTGAGAGCACACAATGCAAATGCTCGGAGGGTATGTCTGTAGTGCAGTGTGAGGTGTGATTGCAAAAAAATAAATACATAACCGTGTCAGTGTGAGAGCACAGGCTTCAGACAAAGTAGGTGTCCAGGGTTCCCAGTATGCACATACAGCCCAGGCTGAAAGCCTGTGCTGCCATATTTACATGGCTATTTTTAACCCTGCTAGTGTGCGTGTCTTCCCGAGCTGCAGTCAGTCATGCCTCATGCTGCAGTATAGACATCCCTGAGACATCCACAGAGTTCTCCAGTAAAACCAGAGTTAGCATTGCTGATATTTCTGAAGTTAAATAATAAAAGCAGGAAAAAGAACACACTGAAAGTTTTCAGTATGCCTGTATACATCATAAAAAGACAGACAGGCACACACCCTAAATCCAGGTAGGATAAGTTAAAGGCTACCCTGAAAAGTATAGGCTTCAAGCTACCTGGAAAAGAGAAAGTAGACTTAGCCAGAGGTGTCATGCTGTGGAGAAAACGAAATGAACACTTAAGGCTCCTGGGCTGGGGCAGCAGTATTTCACCCTCTACATCAGTAGCAGACTTCTCATTGATTGCAGAATCTTATTGGTGGCAAAGATTGCAGGTAGAATATGGCTCCGAAGAAATTAATGTTTTAAGCCCCTGCACTCCTGAGGTTTGCATGACCGAGCAGGAGGGCCTTACATTTGTGTGGTATGACAGCACCATTGACCTCCATCTGCTTGGCCGTAAGGGTGTGTCTACACAGATTCTTTTGCAGGATCAAGGTTTTTATAGTTAACTTGAATTCAGTAGCACACAGTAGGCAAAATGGTGGAGGGTGATCTTTAGACCACTGCTGTTTCTGCCCTTTGTTTTCCTTCTGGGCAGAGAAGCCAAGGAATGGCTAACTGCTGTCTGGACAAGTGGCTAAAAAACTTGGTTGAAAATGGGGGCCGGGGCTGTAGCCGCAGCGCCCAGCTCCTGGGGCCGGGGCTGCAGCCGCAGCGCCCAGCTCCTGGGGCCGGGGCTGCAGCCGCAGCGCCCAGCTCCTGGGGCCGGGGCTGCAGCCGCAGTGCCCAGCTCCTGGGGCCGGGGCTGCAGCCGCAGCGCCCCATGGATGGTCTCGTGTATCCCCTGGGGTGCGTGCACCCCAGATTTGCAGGCCACTGATCTAGACCATCCCTGACAGGTGTTTATCCAACCTGCTCATAAAAATCCCCAATGATGGAGATTTTACAACCTCCCTAGGCAATTTATTCCAGTGCTTAGTCACCATGACAGTTTTGAAGTTTTTCCTAATGTCCAGCCTAAACTGCTCTTGCTACAATTTAAACCCATAGCTGCTTGTCTTATCCTCAAAAGTTGAGAACAATTTTTCTCCCTCCTCTTTGTACTCCTCCTTAACTCACAGATATCCAAACAATAATCTATCTTACTGTGTGTAGAATGAAACCTAGAAATTCTCTGAACACAGGTATCCTTTACCTTAAATCCATCACTACCCTCATGTAATGTATTCAGCACTAACAATGGATTGTGTCTGATGTATAAGATATCACAAAATAATATCTATCAGGGTGTTGTTAACCATTACCTTTTTAAACTTTGTTGTAAGCTTGGGAAAGATTTTTACTATTTCTGTGTACAGGTTTTGTTATAGTGAGGCCTACCTCTTCCATCAGTGTGAGTGGAGTTGGGGATAAGTTTACAGTGTATGAGATGAACTAATTTATCTAAACTATGTACGTCACAATATATTAATCTTTTAAAATGTTTTAAAATAAAGTGTTTCTAAGCTTTTATCTTCCCGAGTGGTTATTGGACAAAGATACTGCTAATGTTCCATACTGTATTTCAATCAACCTTCATTGCATATAGGCTTAGCAGTAAAATGATAATCCTCACATTTGTGTTGCCTGTTTTGTTGTACTTTTGCAGTTGCATAGATTTAGCTTGATGTATGACCACACTAGATGCTTATTCATCTCCTACTCTTGGGTACCATAAACTAATACCATAATGGATATTGGTAGAAAATGCAACTTTAAATTACTT